>OX421872.1:7950122-9150122 GCA_949127965.1 Pandemis corylana | reverse complement strand
TTTGGGACCCTTATACCTACCTACTTATAATGGCTTCCACACTTAAGCACGCTGTCGATTAAGGCGGCAATGTTTCTTTAGCTCTGACATGTTTTGACACAAGTACGTAAACAACGTCATACCGCGACCTACTGTGGAACCGTTCCACAGTAAAATTGTGTTACTTTCTTGTTTGAATTGCCATGTTGTCATTTTTATCGTGTAAGTACCACCAATATTTTCGAAACCAAAAGTTTTTGGTTACTGTAAAGTGCAACAGTACCTAACAGGGGCCTTGCCATGACGTCTTAATGCGATTCAATTCCAACTCAGTTCAGGTGTTAGCTGTCATTTTTAGTATGGATCTGACCGCGAGCGAACCTAAACTGATTCTGAATTTAATCCCCTGCTCGCAGAATGAGCAGCCGGCGTAACATATTGTTCGTAGTGTTTGGAAGTATTTGTATCTCAATCAGGCACGGTAGCACTAATTTCGATGAAACTTGGCACACACTTAAAATACCTTTTCTACAGATATAGGTACATACATGACATAAACATAAGCAGCATAATCCTCCTGTCGCTGAAGTCCTTCATTATTATGTAGAAGGTCACTTAAAATTGTTCCGGTATATTTTACCAGGTCCGACAGACCTGGACGGCGATGACACCTTAAGGGACTGAACACGTACCGCAGTAGACCGAGAGCAGTGGAAGCGTTGGGGGAGGCCTTTGCTCTGCAGTGGGACACAATAGGCTCATAATAATTTCAGCAGGTTACTTTGACTGAACACCCCTACAACAATGATTCAAAAAAAATTGAGATCCTTTTAGTCCCGCCTTAGACGCGGTTTACTTTGAACATTGATCAAGCTATGGAAACAATTGGTCAACTATGATTCAAAAATCCTGGAACGCATTTGTGGGCTAATTAGTCTAACCTAATTAATAAAGACTTTGGGGCCTTGGTCAGCCGACATGAAAGTCTTTGTCTTTGCCAGCGACCGTTTCACTTTTGCGAAGACACAACGCTGATGATCTATTTTTCATGTCTGTTTTTTTTTGTTATACCTTGTTTATTTTCTATAAAATTGTGTATATTATCTTATGTTTGTGTGTCTTGCAAAAAGGAATAAATGTCTTCTTTCTTTCTTTCTTTGTAAATGCCCTGTCGTCCCGGTTGATCGACGCCTCAGGGGGCCCAAGAGCTGGCGTGTGTTTATCCCAGCGGATCGCACTTGCGGTCCAAAGGGGTAATGCCGCCAGCGACATGGGGACCCTGCCGAGGCCAGTAGGGTTAGACGGGGTTTTCTTTTTATGACTTTTCATTTGTAAATATAGGTTTTTTTATAGTTATTTTTAGCATAGATATGTGGGTTTTTAGGATTAGTGTTTGTATATATTTATTACTAGCTTCTGCCCGCGACTTCGTCTGCGTAGAATCATACATAAAAACCTTCCTCTTGAATCACTCTATCTATTAAAAGAAACCGCATCAAAATCCGTTGTATAGTTTTGAAGATATAAGCATACAAAGGGACATAGGGACATGGGGACAGAGAAAGCGACTTTGTTTTATACTATGTAGTGATTTGTGTGTATTTAAAAAATCAAACTAATTAAAAAACCCTGTGTAATATAGCAGTGGTAGAGCGTATCAAAACATGCTTTTAAGTTGATGTCAATCTGTTGTATACATCTAAACAAGCTTACAATTCTAGCGCGCTCGTTCGAAAGCCTAACGTTATCTAAAATGAAATAACCATAGCATTAACGCGGCAATATTTCATTTCACATTCCATAAAATTCAAACGCAACGAACACAACATGACGGCTGCGAGCGCCATCTCTTATTAAACGGACGCAACAGACGACGAGGCCTCTAATACCCAAGAAGAATGGCGCAAGACAATATTGAACATTCCCGGGAAAACAATGCACATGAAGTATTGGAATCTTTTAAGTAAAAGCGTTTAACAATCGAGTGTTCTAAATACAATAAAAACGGGGCGGTTGTAAAGGGAAGTGTGTTAACTTTAGCAAATATTGGCTGTCGATTACAGCTAGACTACAGGCCCACGTACAAAAAATGTGGGTCATATGAACCACCAGGTGACGTATATAGGACGATATAAGAGCATAAAATAATAAGATTCAGCACTATGCCGTCACTTGTAAGCTGTCCAACTGGGTGCTGGTGAGAATTCAAAAGTGCAACCCTCGATTTTTTCCCCTTGTCGCATGATTTTTGTACGGCGTTGCGGAATAATGGATTAGAAGCTGTATTGAAACAGTATGAAACTGATGCCGTACAGAATCAAATGACCAAATTTACCCTGGAAATGGTCAGAAAATCAAGGGTTGCACTTTTGAATTCTCACCAGCACCCAGTTGGACAGCTTACAAGTGACGGCATAGTGCTGAATCTTATTATTTTATGCTCTTATATCGTCCTATATACGTCACCTGGTGGTTCATATGACCCACATTTTTTGTACGTGGGCCTGTAGTCTAAGCTACACTAAACTAACTAATGTTGGGTGAAATACCTACAATCTATTACGGGATTCACATGCATTTAGCGCTACAATGTGGAATTTATTTGTGCTGTAGATATTGGAAGACACCTTGTTATTGGTAAACGTCCAACACACCTGCCTCGGTAATGTAGCAGTTTATCAATTCAACGACTAGATGGCGCTAGGTTTGCTACAAATTATTATCGTTCATCTCTTCAAGTCTTCAGCACAAGCAAGCACTGTTCGTTGATGAAAATTCTGATGTTTAATTTTTAAATACTCTGGTATATCATCCTACTAATATTATAAACGCGAAAGTTTGTAAGTATGGATGGATGGATGGATGTTTGTTACTCTTTCACGCCAGAACGGCTGGACAGATCTGGATGAAATTTGGAACATAGATAAATTATAGTCTGGAATAACACATAGGCTACTTTTTATCCCGGAAAATTGTGTAATTCCTGCGGGATAGCGATAAACGAATTCTATGCAGACAAAGTTGCGGGCAACAGCTAGTACTTATATAATTTACTAGCTGCTACCCGCGACTTCGTCTGCAAAAAATTAGTTTTTCGCTATCCCGCGGGAACTATGCAATTTTCGGGATCAAAAATAGCCTATGTGTTAATCTGGGGTATCAGCTATCTAAGATTCAGTAGTTTTTACGTGAAAGAGTAACAAACATCAATCCATACTTATAAACTTTCGCGTTTATAATATTAGTAGGATCTTCGATTCCTTAATAACAGAAGCGCTAAAACCTTCGACACTAAAACGTGCGTGTAAAATGAAATGAGGTTTGGATTTGCCATTGTTTATTAGTCAATATGTGCCGCCTTTTCTAATCAATGTAGTAGGAAAGAGACGTAGACAAACTGGCAACATTACAGACTTGTTTTGGGGTTGCCAGCCAAATAAATTATTATAATGGCGGCCGCAGACTTGCGATATTAGAGGTCGTGGGTTCAAAATTGTGACTAATGCGTTTATTTTCGGAGATTTTCATCTGATTCAGCCAAAATGGGGGATGTTATTTGTAACATTAGGTCTGTTGGTTTTTAATGCGCTATGCTCTGACATCTACATTGTAAACCCACTTAATAAAGAGATAGGAGACGTTTTGGAAAAAGGTTAGGTCAGGAGTACCCGAAACCGACGAGCATGTATGAAGAGATTGATGACTGTGGATGAAGCGAAAGAAATATGTCAGGATCGTAGCAAGTGGAATAAAGTAGTCTCTGCCTACCCCTGTGGGAAAGAGGCGTGACGGTATGTATGTATGTATGTATAAAGAGATCTTCTTTCATGCTAGTCTGAGAAAAAAGAAAAAACATAGATTGTACCAGTTGCTTCTCTTCCCGCGCAGATATTAAAAGCAAAAGCCCATCTAGGGAATGAGCGTAAATCTTACGAATCATGTTATAAGCGATGCGGCTAGCAACCCATAACTATTTTGATTCCATATTTTGCCATTTATACGCCCACAATCTTGCTAAACGTGGCGTGTAGGTGTTGCCACCTTAGGCTCTACTACTCCGTAAGGAATAAAGGCGTGATTTGTCTATGTGTACATTGGTAAATTAACACAATACCTAACTGTATAAAGGCTGAATTTGACTGTCCTATATTCGTAGAGCCTTGCTTAATGGTCCGACTTGTTATTGCAGTAGTTAAAACATGTCAGCCGCTCAAGTTGTTTATACGACCGCTACGAGGAACAACACAAACAAACATTTTTACAGCACTCAACTAACAATTTAGCCAAGTTTTGATTAAGTATTTTGGGTCACAAGTTACGGGTCTAGGAAGACAGGCCTGCGCTCGTGGTTAGTAAATCTTCAGCCCTAAGAGGCCTTACACACTAGCGATTTGTCCCGCGATTTCAAGGTCCTAAATCGTGACTAAAGTCAGCCTAAACTATTAAGAAGAGCGATAGCTAGATGCGCATGTTTTAGCGACAGAACCACCAACTAAATTAACACCTCAATTTCTATAAGCAAATTGGCAGTGTTACTAGCACGTGACATCAATAAAGTAATCTCATAGTATTTGACATTTTAAATCGAACGAATTCGAGACGTTTGTTCCAACAGAATATTTGTTTCATTGATCGTCACCAGTATCAAACAGGGGCTCGATTTTTGAAAGCACATCAATACAATACAATACAAATACTCTTTATTGAACACCACAAATCAGTACAAAACAATACAGAATCAAAGAACAAAGTAGACAGTAGGCGGTCTTATCGCTTAATAGCGATCTCTACCAGACAACCAATAAGACAGAATCACTTGAAAGTACCACTCGAAAGTGGTATAAATCTGTTTATATCTTCAAAACTGCAGCTCTAATCAAATTTTTGACTAGTTCACAAGATTAGTGAGAGCCGTAAGTAGCTTCCAAGCTACTCGTATTTCAAATTCAACACAATTTTTCACCACTTTCGAGTGGTATTTTCACACATGTGCTTTCAAAAATCGGGCCCCTGATCGTACGTTTATCTAGTTTGCACAGGCTAGTGTTGTTTAGCAACGTTGCTGGATAGTTTAGGGGTCAGTACCATAAAATGCACCGACAGACATGCAAGTAATGCCCGCCAAGTGCCAAGTCGTAAAGCTAGGGTTTACTTAGTGACAGATGGACGGAAGTCAGAGCTTTTCTTATATCATTTAAAATACAACAGTTTTTTCATGTATTTGTCACTGAATTACTTCTTGGCGGCTGTACCGATTTCGATGTTTTTGTGTTTATACTCGCACTGGTAAGGGGAATCAAAGTAGTCATGGGTTGCTATCACATCGCCTATAACGATTCCTAAGATTTTCGCCCATTCCCTCGATGGGCTGTTACCATCTGCGCGGGAAGAGAAGCAACTGGTACATTCTATGTTTGTTATGTTGCGTTATTTACTAGATCTAATTTGATACCTGTGTGACACGTAAAGTAGTGTGGGCCGCCTAATAAGTAGGCAGATGTTTTTTTAGCTATTTACCATCTGCAAATACATATTCTCGGAACTCTTGAAGGAAAACAGATGTAAACTTGTAAATGTCACAGATTAATGACTCGACGACATCTGTCCACTTTTTTTTAAATCCTGACGCGGCACGAGTTCTTGGCTTATGCCAAAAACAACATGAACTGAACATACTAATTACTGACACCACTTATTGCATTAGTCCTATTCCACGTCCTGTTTTCACGCTGTCAGGAGGCGAGAAAGTTAGAAAGGGACAAAAAGCCTTAAGAAAATGCATTGCCTATTTAACCACCAGATATCAAATTTCTGAAAGATATTGAAAGTTAGAACACATAGCAAAATCCCGAAAAGTAAAGCTATGACCGGAATTCGAAGCCGGATCCTCGTCATTCCGTGACGCGTGCAATTGGCAGAGTGCAAAGCGGGTGGAGGGGGTAGCCTAAACGATCACAGCGCTCGCTACGGCTAAAATTGACATTTTTGTCGCTGACTTGAGCTGTCAAATCCATATTGCAGTAAACATTTTTTTATCGTTTTTGAGATAAAAATATGGTCCTGGTAAGATGTGTTGTTGTGAATTGTAATAACACCAAGAAGAATAGCGACTGTAAATTTTACCAATTTCCAAGACCATGGTGGAAACAAGACCAAAGAAATAAGTGGATATTTGCCGTGAGAAAAAAAAAGTAAGTTACCTAACCTCTAAAATTTCACTGAAAACAACAATTTTAATATCATTGGCAATAATGTTACTGACTACCATTGTCCAAAATTGTGTAATATAGTAAAATAACACAAGATTTCATTAATATTTTTCACAGTATTTACTTACTTCTTGTTTGACAGTGGTGACAATATTATCCATAATGGCCGCCTATCACGTGGCGCTGTCGTCGCGCACGGTCCCAATACCCCTACACCACCCATAGCAGTTGGGTATTTTTCTATCTGTTACTAGCTGTCACGTGACCTTGTTACAATGCGATTTTTTGTCGCCAAGCGTCATGTTTGAATAATGTGTCTGTACGACGCAATTACAAATTGCCGCGGAACATCTGCTGCTCACCAGGGACGAGAGAAGGCGCTGTTTTTCAAATGAACTAACATTACATATATCATGTCTTTATCCCTTACTAGCTTCTGCCCGCGACTTCGTCTGCGTAGAATTATACATAAAAACCTTCCTCTTGAATCACTCTATCTGTTTAAAAAAACCGCATCAAAATCCGTTGTGTAGTTTTGAAGATTAAGTATACATAGGGACATAGGGACAGAGAAAGCGACTTTGTTTTATACTATGTAGTGATAGTGAAGATAACATAACCTTAAGGACACGTTTAGCATGATTGTGGGCGTCAGGTGGAAAGGGGAATCAAAACAGTGATGGGTTGCTGCATCGCCTAACATGATTCCTATGATTTACGCCCTCGATGGGCTTTTACCATTTGCGCAGGAAGAGAAGCAACTTAGTACGATTTTTCTTTACGAACAGGAGCATGGAAGAAAATAGTAATTGTCATTTAAACGCAAACGCTTTTCGCGTTGAAAAACTTACAGCAAAGGCAGATAGAGTGTAGTTTAACGATGCCCCTAGGACAGCGTCGCACAGTTTTAAGATCCCGGTCTAAACCTAATCAAACTTGTGCGGGCACTATGAAGTGAATGACCTACGTCTTATTACTAACCTTTCACTTCCATAATAAAGCTGGGTACTCATCTGCGAGCTGTAATCGTAACTGTTGCGTGTTACAACCAAATCACTACATAGTATAAAATAAAGTCGTCCCTATGCCCCTATGTCCTTATATCCCTTTGTATGCTTATATCTTCAAAACTACACAACGGATTTTGATGCGGTTTTTTTAATAGATAGAGTGATTCAAGAGGAAGGTTTTTATGTATAATTCTACGCAGACTAAGTCGCGGGCAGAAGCTAGTATAATATAAGAAAACAAATTAACATACACACATACATAAATCACATATTTATTCTTTACGGGGTAGACAGAGCCTAAGGTAACAAGACCTAAAGACCACGTTTAGCATGATTGTGGGCGTATGTAAAAGGGGAATCAAAACGGTGATGGGTTGCTAGCCACATCGCCTATGCTATGTAACATGATCCCTAAGATTTTCGCCCAATCCCTCGATGGGCATTTACCATCAGCGCAGGAAGAGAAGCAACTGGTACATTCTATGTTATTTCTTTGCTCCCAGACCAGCATTGAAGAACACAAACAAACAACAAAAAGATTAAACTATGATTAGATAAATTAAAAACGAATTCACAAAAACTCAATGAACTTTAGCAAAAATTATACTTGTTAAGTTTAACACACAAACACAAATCACGTCTTTATCCCTTACGGGGTAGACAGAGCCTAAGGTAACAGGTACCTACAGGCCACAATTAGCAAGATTGAGGGCGTATAGGTGGAAAATGGAATCAAAATAGTGATGGGTTGCCAGCCTCGTCGCCTATAACATGATTCCTATAAGTTTAAGTATAAGTTCGCGCTATAAGTTAAGTTTGTAAAGTTTAAGTTTGATGAAATTTCAAGAATAACGCCCAATAAAACGCTAGACGTAATTAAAATACTCATAACAAGACGCGACTGAGCAAATTAAAGTTTGTCTATAATTTTCGTATGCGTCTCACTTAAGTCTGGTGCTAAAACGCACCCCACTCGAATCATATAATTTATTATTCAAATGAGGGTATCAATAAAATTGGCAATTTCCAACAAAATTAACCATGCGGGTCCAAAACGAACAAACTGAGATTGTGAACTCTGTCCCATTACAATAGAGTCTACGCAATATTGAAACAGCGGAAAACGTGTTTGTTGAAATGTGATTCTGAAGCATGCAGGTTCTTGAAAAGGGGTGTCGCTGCAATGTGAATGTAAAAATAGTATTTTTAACAATTGTTGTGTAAAAGGGGTTTTTAAAGTCGAGTCCGAGTGGGCTTGATAAAAAATATCTAAAATCACTAATTAATCGACGTACCATGAAATTGTTGTAACGTTTGGTGTTTGGTTAACTTACCTACCGTAAAAAAAGTCTGGAAGTAAATTATTAGAACAATGATTATTATTCTAATGTGTTCCTGAGAGATATACTGGATACAATATAGTCTTTGCTGACAGCAAAGTTTCGTTTTGTATTTCGTTCGTGAGTTTGTTTACTACAAATGTGACGTCACTGCACAGATTCTAGAGACAATCATGTTGGTCAATATTTCGGCTGGTCTTTAAAACTTCTATTTAAACCTTCTAGGCAAACGTGTACCATCTTCTTCGCCTCAAGCCACTCAAGGCCTCGTCTTCGCCTTCCATCAAGCTAGGTAGTTTAAAATAATACATACATAAATCACGTCTTTATCCCTTACGGGGTAGATAGAGCTAAAGGCCACGTTTAGCATGATTGTGGGCGAATAGGTGGAAAGGGGAATCAAAATAGCGATGCGTTGCCAGCCGCATCGCCTATAACATGATTCCTATACCCATTCTCTCGATGGGCTTTTACCATCTGCGCGGGAGGAGAAGCAACTGGTACATTCTATGTTTTTTCTTTACTCCCAAACCAGCATGGAAGCATAAAAATAATAATAATAATGTTTTATTACTCTTTATATGAATATTGTAAAAAAACAAATTTAAAAACATCATTATACAACAATAATAATTGGCATTGTTCATTTTTTTTAAGCTGTGTTAAAGACACCTTTATTTGATAAAATGGACTATTTCAAGCAACTAATTTGAATATTATGCTTTTACGTAGCTTTGTTAATTAATTATAAATATTTTTTCGCTGTTTGATAATTCGTGAATTTAGACAGAATCCCAATCGCCTTCGTTCGGTTGGCTATAAAAAAAACGGCTTTGTCTATGGTTTTTGTCGATTTGACAGTGACACGTGACAGTTGCCTTAGCTAAACTTTTTTTTTAATTTTTGTGGCGAACATTCGATGCTGGATTCTGTCTAAAAACCGGGTCGTTCGGTCAAACAAAGGTTCAAAGTACTTTTACAAAAATATCTGCAATCATAAAGTATTTTTGAAATCGGACAAGATAAATCGGATAAATGATGGTTTTCCTCGAAATGGTTTTCGAATTGGAGCATACTAAAAAAAATGAACAATGCCAATTGTCAAAAAATAAAAAATAGCCCATTTATAAGTTGCCAGGACAGAAATCCACAGTCCTGGCAACCCTGGCCGCCGATAAAACCCGAATCGAGAACGAAAGCACCGAAGGCGCTGACTCAGTCAAATTTTAGAGGAATGGCATCCTAAAACATTTTCGAACGAATTTATTGGCTGTCATATTTCACATGCGACAGGTTCCAGAGCTTTTGACAGCAGGTTCCGACTTTATTTCAGTGTGTAAAATCAAAGTTTTTCCGTCATGTTCCAGACTAAACCGTGGTCCATCATCAAGCTGCACGCGTAGATTTAATAGGAACTTTATACATCACACTCTATAAATACATAATATAATGGCTAAAGTATGAACTTTTTGGAGTTTTGCGGGTGGTAGGGCCTTGTGCAAGGTCCGTCCGGATCGCTACCACCATCTTACTCGCTAATCCTGCCGCTAAGTAGCAGTGCTTGCACTGCTGTGTTCCGGTGTGGAGAGTAAGACAGCCGGGGAAATTACGGGCACAAGAGGCATTGCATCTTAGTCCTCTAGGTTGACAACGCATCTGCAATCCCTCCGGGGTTGCGGGTGTCTATGGGCAGTGGTGATCACTTACCATCAGGTGACCCACTTGCTCGTTTGCCTTCCTATTCATATAAAAAAAAAATTATACAATTTATTAATATTAAAATCAATAAAGTATTATTATTATTATTTGTATATTTATTTTCATCTTAGGTAGGTTTATTATTATTATTATTATATTATTAACGTAAATGATTTTAAATATTAAAAAAGTTTACTGATTAGGAGAAAATAAAGGGTTTCTTTCCGTTAAGTGTCTTGCAGCGCATTCTTCTTGGCAACGACAGTTTTTCCAAAAGAACCGACAGTATCAAAAATAAGCATGTAAAACTTCCCTTTGCGGCCTGTTCGCAAAACTAACTTTAATTTAAAATAAATAAATAAAAAATAAATATCTTGGGACAAATTACACCAATAAAATTGACCTAGCCCCAAACTAAGCAAAGCTTGTACTATGGGTACCAGGCAACGGATAAATATACTTATATAATGTAGATAAATACATAATTAAATACATACAACATCATGACTCGGGCACAAACATTCGTATTCATCATACAACTGTCTGCACCTACCGGGATTCGAACCCGGGACCTCTAGCTTCATAGTCAGGGTCACTAACCACTAGGCTATCCGGTCGTCACGTGGAGTTTGTAATGTAAACCGAACTCAAATTTTGATTTTGATTTTGTTTTTGTGAAAGGACTAAATACTGTAACCCTCATACTTCATCATATATCATATCACATACATAATATTATCATACAACTGGGAAAACCAGTTAAATTCAGATATCTCACGCAGAAAGGTCTCAAATATCCATTAGTCGATGTCAATGCAAATTTTACGGTCGGCAAAAAGCGCGCCGATCAGAGCGCAAAATTCAGTTTATGCTCTAGGGATCAGTTTGGGGGTGAAAACAGGTAATTAATTACGTGACAATGGCGAGTTGAAAACTGTGTGGATTATTGAGCCGGGTCATCTGCGAGCTGTAATCGTAACTGCTGCACGTTACAGTACAGGGAACGGAAACCGGTTTTTAAAATTAACCGGTTTGGGGTTAATCACCGATACTGAGATGAATTGCGGTTTACGGTTTGGTTACCGGTCTTTTAACCGGTTTTTGCACCAATTCAGATTTTTTTGAACTATTTTTTGTCATTTAAAAGACAGCGCCTTCTCTCGTCCCTGGTGAGCAGCAGATGTTCCACGGCAGTTTGTAATTGTGTCGTACACAGTGGCGTAGCTACCTAGGGACTAGGCGGGGCAGTGCCCCGGGGCCCTCAAGCTCAGAGGGCCCTCAAATCCTTACCAGAAAATCTCGATCGAACTATTATTATTAAAACGTAACCAGTTTAGATAGTAGAAGGGCCCCATTTTTTTATTTGCACCAGGGCCCTTGGTTACCTAGCTACGCCACTGGTCGTACAGACACATCATTCAAACAGATGACGCTTGGCGGCAAAAATTCGCATAGTAACAAGGTCACGTGACAGCTGGTAACAGATAGAAAAATTCGAAGGCTTACCCACCTGCTGTGGGTGGTGCAGGGGTACCTATAGCACGGGTACGTATTAAAATACATAAAGTTTAAAATGTATAATGGGTTAAAATACATAATGGTTTATAATATGTAACGCGATTTTCTCAGAAAGTTACAAATTAACAGGATTGTTATAAAACAAACCTAACCTAACCTAAACCAATCTATAGATTACGATATCAAAAAAGTTCATTTAGCTAATAGTTTTACAGAAAATTGCGTTATATATTTTGAACCATTATGTATTTTAACCCATTATACATTTTAAACTTTATGTATTCTGATCCGCTCCCGTATAGCACGCGTCACGGAACGCCGATGATCCGGGTTCGATTCCCGGCCATAGCTTTACTTTTCAGATTTTTCTATGTGTTCTAATTTTCAGTGTCGCAGAGGTTAAATTTAATTTCTAACGGTAAACCCTAAAAATAAACATTAAAAAACAAGAAGTAAAAATTCTTGATTCAATTGATATAGTACATACGTATATTATAGTAGGTAGTAGGTACCTATATTTTGTGCTGCTGAATATATTGCTACAAAAACTATACCTATCTTGCTGTTTGTGTATTGTATTTGTTTTGTTTTATTTTGCATAATAAATGGTTCACATACACAACTCTGTAATATTAGAATGTAGAATGAGCTTGGCTACCTTTGGCATCCCCCTCTTTGGTCATTTTATAGCCCAGAACATTATAAATATTATGATTAATCAAACATACAAACATGTGGTTCCTGCGGCCGCCGCCAATATCATAAAACTAGATAAATAGCCGACAGCAATAAAACATCTAAAAATAATCGGTTATTTTCAACGCTGTCAATAACCCGGCATTCCTGAATGAATTTACGAACCATCGACTATATCTATGCTCCTCACTTGCTGGAATACATACATACATACATACGTAGATAAATCACATCGTTGTCACTTAAGCAGCGCAGCGCATTCTTCTTGGCAACGACGGTCTTTCCGAAAGAACTGACAGTATCAAAAATAAGCATGCAAAACTTCCCTTTGCGGCCTGTTCGCAAAACTTACTTTCATTTTGATTTGTTTGTGGTGAAACCCTAGTGGCATCCCACAGCGTCCCCATCACACCGGATTGAGGCAACGCCGGAGAGTTTTTAGTTCGGGTATACCCCTTCGGAGGGGAGTCCCACATAACCCTAGGCATCCCCGTGCCTAAGGCACCCATAAAGATTTCCTTTCTGTTAAAAAAGGCACTGTATACCCCGTAAGGGATGAAGACGCGATTTATGTATGTTTGTACATAGGTACCTATGTATGTATATTAACAAAAACAACTTATCTCATTAAAAAGCTGCGATTTATGAAGAGATTCAAAGCGCTCGTCAAAAATTTAATTTCCGTTGAAGTAATATTACCGATTAAAATCATGACTTCGACATTAGCTAACTGAAAAGACAACATCTATATTCTTAAGCAATGTAACGGCTCCTTTATAATATTTAAGTATGTACCTTGATTGCTTTTTGGAGCTTCTTTATCGAAGTTTGATTCAAAATCTGAAGCTGAGTATCTGCGAGATTTAACGGTTCTGGCAGAAAATCAGTGCAGGGTCTTACCATGGCGTGTTAATGCGATTCAATTCCGACTCAGTTCAGGTTTTAGTTGTCATTTTTTGTATGGATCTGACAGCGAGCGAACCTAAATCGGAATAATCGCATTAACACGGTGTATAACACCTCAGTGTAATGCCACAGTAAATAAATAGAGCAGTATGGAAACTAGGCTTATTTTTTAAAATAAATACCTACGCTCCAATAGAGCGTTAGGGTTGTCGATTTAATTTTTGTAAAATTTAAACGCTAACTAGCTACACTTAATTAAGAGTAGGTATTAGGGTAGGCACTCTTAATTTCCGTAAAAAAGAAACAAACATTTGTCTATAATAATGAAATAAATGAATACGCTCAATACGCTCTTGGCATGTTTAAACGAAAAGATCGCGGACTGTCTGGGCGCACGTAGCAGACGGCCGCTCGTCTCAACGCGGCACTCGCGACTGACGGCACCGCGAGGTCCGCTTAGGGGCCTTGTAAAAACGCGCGTCTATGTGTGCGTTCGTTTCGAGCGTTTTGTTCGTAGTTTCCTTACTGCTTTAGCTTATATATATACTGTGGTAATGCTGAGCCAGCGACGGTTTCACTTTTGCGAAGCCACGCTCATTTAATACACTGATGATCTAGTTTCATGTCTATGTTTTAGGGTTTTTTTTGTACAACTGTGTAAAAATAATACAGCCCCTTTTATTCCGTTCCGCTACAATTTCAGTACATTGTGTAGTCTTTTTTTATATAAAAAAAAATATCGCGTAATTCTGGAGGCTTTGGGCTATAGTTCCCACACGGGCCCAGTGCGGATTGGGAACTTAACACACCATTGAGTTGCATCGCAGATGTGTGCAAGTTTCCTCACGATGTTTTCCTTCGCCGAAAAGCTCATGGCAAATTTCAAATGTAATTTCGCACATAAATTCCGAAAAACTCAGAGGTGCGAACCCACGACCCTCTGTTCAGAGGCCACAGATCAAACCACTAGGCTACCAGGGCTTTTACGGCGTACAATTGTGTATAATGCTCACACACACACAGACACACAAATAGTCTTTCAAAAGAGCATAAATGTCTTATTTCTTAACCGTAACTGATGCACTTTACAGTAACCAAACCAAAAACCCTAGTGTGGATTGGCGTTCCGCTCGCGTCAGGTTTCGTTACACTTGGGTTTTGGATACCGCTTTTGAGTACCCGGCTAGACATTTCGATACAATCTATCCCAAACAAGAGACTATTATTACTGTCAAAGATTTCATACGTTTCAGTTTACTCGACCGTGCGAGTGTTTTCCAAAAAAAAGTTCACATGAACATTTTTTATAGATTTTTTCTATTTTGGGCTTTTTTTACTCAGAATCGTTCAGCCTATCGATGGTTATACAAGAAAAAATGCGTCCCAAAATTTCTATTCCAGTTCGTCACTTTTTAATATATTGTATGGAACGTGACGAACAGGAAAATAAATTCCATAGTTAAATCTGGTACACATTTTTACTTGTATGAGAATCGATAGGGTAAACGATTCTGAGTAAAAAAAACACAAAATATTTAAATTCTGGAAAAAAAGTCATGTGGCCTTTTTTTTGGGAAACGCTCACGCGACAGCGAGGTGATCGTGTTTTCTATTCATTGCGTGTCCTGCTAAGTAGGTACTGCGTGGCGAGCGCCTCCACAACGCAATGAACAGAGAAAACGCCGCGCAACCAGAAGCGTGACTGGGCCTAGATATTCCAAAACACGCCCTTTACAAAATGTCTAAGTGACTATTAAACTCTCGTAGTCGAATTTCGAATTGCGCCGTCTCACACGCCCTAACATTGTTTAGCATTAGAGTGAGTGGGACGGCATAGTACAAACTTTTAATATATCTACAAACATTTAAATCACAGAAAATGAACGGGCAGTCGGCAGTTACGTTGCAGTCGGAATGCAGTCCGTCTGCAGCTTAGGAATAGAGCTAGCCTTATTATACGTTGAAATTCAAAATTCGAAGGCGTTCCGTTCCGCTCATCGCGCTCCTACACTACAAGTTTCAAGTGTTAAAAACTGACTTTGCCGTAACGTTTTACACTTGAAACTTATAGTGGAGGAGCATCACATGTGAGTAAAAGGACGGGTTAAGACGAACCTCTAACTTCAGAGTAGCACGAACAATATTGATCAGTCGTATTACCTCGTGAACAATGCCGCGAAGAACCAAGCGAGAGCGCAAATGAGGGTAGCCCGGGTTTTGGTGCAAACGTAGCCGGCGCGGAGCGGCTCACAGATGGCGTAGTAGCGCTCGAAGCTGATCGCCAGGATGGTGAGGACCGACGCGTGCGCCACCGTCAGCTCGATGAAAGGGACGGCGAGACCTGCCGAGACACAGTACCAATTACAAATAAATATATTAAATACTTTTCCATGCTGGTCTGGGAGCACAGAAAAAACATATAATGTACCAGTTGCTTCTCTGCCCGCGTAGATGGTAAAAGCCCATCGAGGGAATGGGCGATTATAATAGGAATCATGCTATAGGCGATGAGGCTAGCAACCCATCACTATTTTGATTCCATTTTTCCACCTATACGCCCACAATCTTGCTAAATGTGAAAAATGTGGCCTGTACGTACCTGTGTTACCTTAGGCTCTGTCTACCCCGTAAGGGATGAAGACGTGATTTGTGTGTGTGTGTGTGACACCAATTGACATAGTCCCAAACTAAGCAAATCTTATAATATGAGCCATGGGTACTTGAGCACTTAACCACGATAAACATACCTACTTAAACATATATTTAGCTTCAATGACTCTCTCATATTTTTCATACCATAATATCTGCCCTGACCGGGGACCAAACCCGGACCTCAAGCTTCAAAGGGTCTGATCACTAGGATATGCGGTCATCAATAATAGCGAAAATGTTTCGGATAAAATCAAGCGACATTACATCTTGGATACCTCTATGTTCAAGTTGACATAAAAACTAATGAGACTAAGAAACAGGCACACAATTCCACGAGCACACTGTGCCCTGTTCAGAAAAAGTGTATTTTGCATGGCAGTCAAACTGTTTAATAAATTGCAAGAAAATCTGAAAACACTACCACTGAATAGATTTAGAAATAGATTATGTAAAGTATTGAAAAATAAATGCTATTATGACACACACACACACACACACACACAAAACTCACGTCTCTATCCCTTACGGGGTAGACAGAGCCTAAGGCAACAGATACCTACAGGCCACATTTAGCAAGATTGTGGGCATATAGGTGGAAAATGGAATCAAAATAGTGATGGGTTGCTAGCCTCATCGCCTAAACATGATTCCTATTATTTTCGCCCATTCCCTCGATGGGCTTTTACCATCTGCGCGGGTAGAGAAGCAACTGGTACATTCTATTCCTTATTCCTTTGCTCCCAGACCAGCATGGAAGGTTATTATGGTTATTGGTTATGCTATTATGACATACAGGAATATTTAAATGACACAGAATTCAATAATGCATGAATAAATGAAGTATATCAATTTTATTGCAAAGGTCTACCTAATCATTTTGTTTATTTTTATAGTGTATGGTCATGTAACATTAAGTATAGGTACAACCTTTGGAGATGGAGTCTCCTGATATAAAATTTGTACGCCGTATAAGCGGCAAAAAGTGGAAAACTTCAGAATGTTGGCACAACACCTGTTAACCATGTAACCTACTTTTTGAACAAATAAACTTTTGACTTTGACTTTGACTTTGACTTTAAGAAAAGATCACTGCGTGAAACCAGTTCACACTTGACCGAATTCTGCTTTATTATGATCCTGAAATCAGATCGCGAGCGTACCCTTTTCGCGAAAGAATTGTTTTAGACGAACCCCTTGGTAACTGAAACATTGAGATTCCTTTTCATATACCTGATATAGAAATAGTATTGACACAAACCCAAAGGGACCGGATTCATCATTTCCTACCGGAAACGGAAAAAACTGTTTCATGGAAACCTTATTCGTGCCACACCTCAGAAGACGGCCGACTTGGAAAATTATCTGACTTTTGCGTAAGGTTTTATTAAATTGAGTTTTTACAAAGCTGTTTTTATAGCAACGAAGCATTAAACTTGGCCTTGGTAATATCCCACTAACATTATAAATGCGTGCGAAAGTTTGTGAAGATGGATGGATGGATTGACGATGTGAGTGTATGTTTGTTCCTTCTTCACGCTGAAATGACTGGACGACCTTGAATAAAATTTGGACCGGAGATATCTAGATATCTGTTACCCTAGATTAACACATAGGCTACTTTTTATCCCGGAAAATTAAATAGTTTCCGCGGGATAGCGATAAACATGTCAAAGGTCGTAGCTGTCCAATGTAAGTCTAATTCTAGTTAGGACATAATAATTTAGACTAATATTATAAATATGAAAGTCACTCTGAATCCCCCCCCCCCCTCTCTCTCTCTCTCTCTCTATGTCTGTCTGTGTGCTACCTCTTCACGAGCAAACCGGTTTACGGAAAATAGCAATAAACGAACTATTTCGGAGTTTTACCTAGGGTTGCCACCCGTACTATAGTATTGTGCCATATTTCAGTCTATTGTACTATATGTTATAGAAAAATAATACATACAAGCTACATTTTCATCGGCAATTCAGTTTTTGCGCTTTTTTTAACTAACTGCGAGTAGAACGCACCCACAACGCAGCCTTGAGAATTTCAAAACGAAACGCATTCGCGTCTTTAGCTTTGGTCTTACGGAAAACAAATAATTACTAAAAAAATGTTTCTTCAATTTCCCAATAGTACTATACTTTTTGCAATGTTTTGAAAAAAATACTATTTTATCTTCAGGCAGAGCGGGACCAAGGCCTTAAACAGTCAGCAAATACACGTCTCAAGACCCAAACTTGGCGACAAACACTAAGCAGTATTTGAGTCGAAAGTTTGCTGTCTTGAAGTGACGCCAAAACACAAACTTCGATACGGAACGCTTAGTTTTAGCTAAAACTGTGACAAATTGTGTTTTAGTGCAATAATCGGGTATCGAATAGTTGTTTGGAACAGTTGAACTAACGATTTGCTGCTGGAACAATTGCGATAAACTTATCGTATCTTTACTTCACTGCATATTATAAAACAAAATCATCCACTGACTATTGGTCTGTTTGTCTGTTCGCAATAAACTACTTAACGGATTTTTATGTGGTTTTCACCAGTCGATACTTAGACTGATTCATGAAGATATATTTGTCAAGGTTTTGTGTAAGCCGGTTGAAATATAACGATATTTGATAGTGCCGGGAAAAGTCGTAAGGTATGGGTGAGGACCTGTGGTGAGGACCAAAAAGTTACACACCGTTAAAGTTACATTAAATTTTCCACTAACTTTTTCCATTGTCACTCGAAAGTTATCGATACAAAATGACTAATTTTCATGCCACAACTTTAACGGTGTGTAACTTTTTGGTCCTCATCCATGCAAATTAATTCTACGCAGACTACCTATGTTGCAAGGAACTGCTAGTCTCTGTATAAGTACTCGTATTGTCTAAGCATCAAATGGAAAAAATTACACTTAATGGGACCCGCATTTTGCACTGACGCAGCCCGACACTCGTAGATATCATGTAGGCATGCTCTAGTTAACGTGTATATAGATATAAATGATTTAAACATTACTGTATGATTGGTTCACTAGTGTTTTTAATGCATGAACTGAGCCAGAAGAGATTAGTAGACTAATGCCGAGGCCTGGGAAGTAGCCAATTGCTGGATGAGTAACTTGTTTAAAAACACGAACCGCAGGTAATGAATCCAGCAATTGCTCTATTCCAGTTGAGGCAGATATAATGTTTTTCTCAAACATTGAGAGGAAATGAAAATAAATTTTGCACTAAACTTCCTCGCAACTTAAGTGGTTTTCACGCTACCGCCTTTTTTCTTTTATGTGATCTGTCACCGTAAGCTATTTGAGACATGATAAAAACGTTAGACTCGAACAAAACGCGCACTCCTCGGCCATCAACATGGCTATATGACATTATTGTTCATTATTCCATAGTCTCTTTCCTTTTTAAAAAGTTAAAATCAAATGAAAAACAATCCAGCAATCCGACTTATGGTCAGAAAATTGCGCCTGCAATGTAATTCGGCCGTCAACAGGGCCCTTCGTTTTCTGTGACTTAGAACATAATAACGACATTTACGACAATGTTTGAGAAAACTTCCATACTGGTCTGGGAGCAAAGGAAAAACATAGAATATACCAGTTGCTTCTCGTCCCGCGCAGATGGTAAAAGCCCATCGAGGGAATGGGCGAGTCTTAGGAATCATGTTATAGGCGATGCGGCTAGCAACCCATCACTATTTTGATTCCCCTTTCCACCTATACGCCTACAATCATGCTAAACGTGGCCTTTGGGTCTTGTTACCTCGGGCCGTGTCTACCCCGTAAGGGATATAGACGTGATTTGTGTGTGTGTGTGTGTGTGTGTGTGTGTGTGTGTGTGTGTGTGTGTGTGTGTGTGTGTGTGTGTGTGTTTGAGAAAAGCCTTTTTCTTGTCAGTACGACGTGAAAGCAATAACTAAAGGGTTATTAGACGATGCATGACATATCGTGCGAATTTCGTTATATTGCGTGGTCGCGCGGCTATGGATTTGGAAGTGCTCGATTATCGACAGCAATGTACCGCAGCTAGCTTGAAATTCCAGCACCTTTTAAATGACCCAATAGCCTGTCTTGCCACCCGTAAACATAATTAATATGTTCTCAGGTTTGAGTTTGAGAGTTTATTTACACCGCAAGTGGCCGTAAAAATATTATAAACAGTATAAATATATCGAAATATACCTACCAATAAGTACAAACTTGGCGCTTAGTTATAGGTACGGATCCCGCGTCGTAATAAGAAAGTCATTTTAGTGCGTCGTGACGAAAGTCTTAAGAAAATTCGACTTCTTTGCCGTACCATGGTTAGCTCAGACGGGAAAGCACCGACTAATGTGCCATAATTACGCCGCGACAATCCTGGGTTCGAGACCCACTCTTGAACCCAATTTTTCCACGTGTTTAAGATTTAATATTGTGAAATTTCTCGATCTCGAACAAGAAGTATACGCCAATTTCATTGCTAATCAATTTCAACAACTATGCTATGCGATTACAAAGGCGTATCACGGCTTACACAACATTTGCATGTGAACTTAATAAAATTCTTAATTAGTCTAACCTAAAACAGTAGTCAAAACAAATAAAAAGTCCTATTAAAATCTCGCAAAAAGCCACGTCAAAGTTACAAAGCGTAGAACAAAACATGTTACGGTAAGATTTATTGTCAAAATACCAAACGTTCCAGCCGCCTTTGGATCAGCTTTGAACAAATTATCTTCCCACTAATTAACGTCGAGATGTGACCGACCGTGAGTTATGGGGCTGACTGTACGTGCATTACGCAACGGATTGGAAACAGTGTTAGCCGTGAATAAGGGCTGACAGAAAAGCAGCTAGGTAGATTAATTTATTTAAAAGCCATTAAGATATCGTTATGTCAAGAAAAAATATACGCGAGTTAAAATTAAATTAATTTTCAAATAATTGGTGTGTTTTCTGTTTTTTTAAATTTCATACTTAGGCCCGTTTGAACTAGGTCTCGCTGTGTCCACGTGGCAATTAATCACGTCTTCATACCTTACAATAAGTAACAAGATTGTGGGCATAATATAGGTGGAAAACGGAATCAAAATAGTGATGTGTTGCCGATAATATAACACGATTCCTATCCTAACATTGACGCCCATTTCCTCGATGGACTTTTAAGATCTGCGCGGGAAGAGAAGCAGCTGGTGTATTCTATATCTTCTTTGCTCCCTGACCAGCATGGAAGAAGAAACACGCACACACGTGCAACAAAACTCCGCAAAACTAGCCAGTTGAGTTACGCACACACGCACAGACAGAATCAGTGGCGTAACTATAACGTCTGGGGCCCGTGGCAAATTCGTCAGATGGGGCTCCTTCCTCAATATAAAGAAGTGTATCAGCGTCCCTTCTGTGCTCTAAAGCAAGCCAGTTCGGGGCCCCGTAGAGCTAGCGGCCCCTGGCATTTTGCCACCCCTGCCACCTTATAGTTACGCCACTGGACAGGATATCAGAAACAAGAGATGACACGAGTAGAATATTCATTAAAAAATTCAAATATGTACCTCAAAACTCAATTCCTCAATTTAGTCATGTCAATAGTAGATGAATTTTTAAATAGGTAGCCTTTTTGTGGGGTGCGAGCCGGGTTACCTCCGCGTGTGACCAGGAGCTGCGGTTCGTTTTTGGATCCGTCCGGGAGGAAAAGCAGTGCTTGGTCGGTGCACCTTGGGCATCGGCTAATGATTTCCTGGCGGTTTCCGAGGGATATCATTGACCGTTGGCTAAGAGCCCGACAGAGGGGGGGTCTTTCGACCGTGTTCTGTCGTACAACGTCGCCGACATTTTTGTCACAAGATTTTTGAATACTGTATTTATTACTTTGACACTAGCGAAATCATCGCATCGATCGATGGTGCCATATTAAAAAAAGAAGAAGCCTTTTTGGTGCCCCACTGCTAGGCAAAAGCCCTCCCGTTTCTCTTTCCACCCGTAAATGTTTTTTTTTTTGTAGAAATAGCCACTGATAATAAAGGTTAAATATACGCGATATTTTCCATAAATTCAGCCCGCATTCATCGTGTGTGCCAACATGTTAATAGGTTATAAACATTAGTTGAAGTACCTACACATTAGACACATGGTAACTTTTTTTTATATACGACAAGGAAAGCAAACGCGCCAGTGTAAAATGGTAAGTAAGCACCACCCATGAGCTATTTTGTAGTACTAGTTCTAGTGCAGGGGTCGCCAATTAGTTTTGCTCGGGGTCCGTTATAAGAAATGAAATGACCATCGCGGTCCGCACATTTTATAGAAAATTTTTTAGCTCGTTTGTTAGCTCATAGCCTCGCCCGGCCCTTTTCAAATTGACGTCAACAAAGATAGTTCGGGGGATTCATTTTTATTAAATTACGTACTCAGTAGTGCAAGTAGCTGTGCTCTCGCGGTCCGTAAAAAATGGGTCGGCGGTCCGGATGCGGACCGCGGTCCGCCATTTGGCGACCCCTGCTCTATTGTAACGGGTATCCACGTCCGATGTAGCTCACTCAGGGCCAGTTCAGACGGACTGCGTTCCGAATGCAACGTAAACGCCAACTGCCGACTGCCCATACATTTTCTATTGCAGTTCCATTACAGTCGGCACAACTGCACGCTAATAATTGGGATCGAAATGTACTGACGTACAAATGACGTACTAATGATGTAGTCCGTCTGAACTGACTGTGGTAACTCCCCTGCAGTGCAGGCTAACTGCGATCGAAATAAAATAGTGATGGGTTGCTAGCATCGCATGTTGATAATGAAATAAAATATTAACATTGTGGTAGGTACCTACAAAGAGTTACGTAATCTCAGCTAGCTTCTCTAATTTTACTCATTCACCATCATGGAACACTATGCAGCAATACGGAGTATTGCGCCAATGCTTCACAGTCCAAAGTAGTTAAAAAAATGTCTGGAACAGCTCCTCTTTCCAGATGACAGATGCCCTGCGCTCTATAATCACTATGGTTTTTTGTGCCAAAAAAGACTTCACGTTGTTCCAATATTTTTCGCATTTAATATTATTTTATCGTGTTTTTAAGCGTAAAATAAAGTGAAATATAATTTTTTCTTGTCCATAATGTGTGTTGGTAAGAAAATATATGTCCTAAAATGGATATACGAGGGGAATGTCGAGGAAGACAAGGATTGGTTTGGCGGTATTATTTACTATAATTCCATTTAGGAGTTATCAGGTACGTCTTAGCCATTCTTAATTAGGATAAAATAATACTAAGTACCTATTTCATAGGGAAACAAACAATAATATTAGCCTTTGGCTTGTATTTACGAACATCGCCGTTTTGTTTTGACAGATTCTTGTTTAGCCGGTCTGTCTAGCGTACGATAGTTTTCACATTCTTATTTCTATTTTCCTTGTCTATGACCATTATATATTTTTTTTAATTTTTCTTACTGTTTTGCCGCGCTTTTTGCGTACCATATAATGTCCGTTATTGTTACTTTGACCAGTAACCAGTAACTTGAAAAACAACGAAAAAATTCTATACCTATCGTAAGTGTTAGTAGTTGTGTTCTAAAGTGAAAGTGAATAACGAAAATGGGAAAAGAGAAAAGAAAAGCGGATCAAGACCCCGAAGAAATGGAAGAACAGATTAGAGAACTAGAAGCAAGACTCAACAGAAAAAAGATAAAATTGGCAAAGATTACCAACGAGACAGGGCCTAATAAATTACAATCAGGAACACTTACCCCTGAGCTGATTACAATCAACGAAGCAGGCCCTAGTAAGTCAACACCAAGATCAGTTACCCCGGAACTCGAGCAAGAGTTGGAGCCCCAATCTGGAGAACCGGATGACAGTAATGAGGATGCAGGTGGGTTACCTGTTCAATTTATCGGGTTTGATGTTATTATTTTGTTATTTTAGAGTTGTCACGTGAGGGCAAACATAACAAATATACTGCACGTCTAGCACGAGGTACACACGCGACGCGACTCGCGACTCGACAAATCTCTCCCGCGGCTGTCAATTATCTCGCTTTGCGTAGCACGATGTGACACCGCGACAAAACTTGTCGCCGCGAGTTGGTAAAGTCGCGTGCGACATACCGGTGATGCCATGTGTATAAAAAATGTGGCCAAGTGTTTTATTCTTTCGTGACAACACCGAATCGGTAATAGTGCGACACCATTTCGTTCGTTCTTTGAGTGAAGTTTTTGCTCGATAAAAGACAAGCTTGTCTATGATCTGAAAGATTTTGTCAAAAATGTCAAAACAAATCAAATGACATGGCAGGCGCCTTGAGGGAAAACGTAAGTTATTTAAATTAAATTTCTCTTTTTAAAGATATTCATGACTTACTTAAGATTTTATTATCATTTGGTATCATTAATTACTTACTTACTATGCTTCAGTTTGCTTCAAAAGCAGTGAGTAATGATTTTGATGTACTCAAGTACTTGTGTTATTATGATGAAAACTTACGAAACTTATAAAATTTCAGAGAGAAGCGATTAAATTATTTGTAAACTACATGTCTGCGCTGCGACGAGCAACGACGCGGCACGGACATAGGCGCTGCCGCGCGTTACCCGCAGTACATAGCGCTCGGCTCGCGTATTGCCCCATACCACTGTGATAAATTGAAAATGATTGAAGATCTGCCAAAGACCCTGATGAGCCCCCGTAACGATCCGTTAACATCCACGATTGCGGTGACGTCCCGGCGTTCAGCGTTTAAAGGGAAAGCCCGAAACCGGACTGCTAGCACTAAGGCGCGCAAGCCAGCAACGCTCCGTAGTCACTATGGCAGAAGTCAACGACGGACGATGCCCACTTGCCCGTTGACGCTAGCGCTGCGGGAGACGAGCACGCGAGCCCTCCGCCCCCGTACCACAGCAGAAGCCCGAGAGTAGAAAGAAAGAAGCCCCGGTAGGACTCTAGGGTGTCCTACTGACCGCCCGTGATGGTCACCACGCGAACCACCCTTCCGCGGCCCTTAAGCTAAACCGCCCCTTCAGAGAACTAGAAAACCTGTAGAATGCCTATATCGTAAGCGTAACTGAGGCGTTGTAGCATACCAAGTGCAGATAGATTGTAAGACGCCCTTCAGGCAACCGTGTATGTTGTTGCATGTTAATAAATCCTTTCAGTATTATAAATATAAACCGTTATTTACATCATTTCCTGAAGCCTGAGCTTACTCCCAACCCTCCCAGCTGGGTTCGATTCCCGGCCAAAGGCATAATGTCGGCGGGTCTCGCGGGTGCCCCGTCATGTGTCTGTAAATCTTTTGTCTGCCGCTGCGCAATACAGTACTCAGCCATAAAGATTGCACATCGGTCTTCTCGGCTGATTATGGTTTCGTAGAGCGTTGCCTTGCTCTAACTCACGTGACGCCAAAATTGTCTCCTTCCAAAGACCGAAGCGCAATCTTTATGGCCGGGTACTGTAAGTCGGTCCACTCGGTGCTCTAAAGCTGAATGCCGTGCCGAGTGATTATGATTATGTTCTGCATTTTATTGTGTAGGTACATAGTTGAATAAACATTCAAACTAAAAAATATTACTTGAGCTATTTTTAACTTTCATCTCATTTTAGTAAAACTAGTGCCTACGCCAACTCCTGGGTTTAGGCTGCCAAGCGGACTTAAAATGCCGGCACAAACGCTAGAAACAGGATGATGATCTTATTTAGTTGGAAGCCGCTTTATTAATTCCGTTGGCGGTGTTAGAAAAAATGGAGTGTATCGGGAGTGTTTAGTAGCCGCCTAAACTTGTGTAAAAATGTTCAGTTTCATTTTCTATCGTAAATCACGTCTTTATCCCTTACGGAGTAGACAGAGCCTAAGGCAACAGGACTTAAAGCCCACGTTTAGCATGAATGTGGGCGTATAGGTAGAAAGGGTAGTCTAAATAGCGATGGGTTGCTAGCCGCATCGCCTACATACAATTTCGTGATATAATGACCTTATGTTTTTTACTTCTTTTTTGTTTTTGTAACATGATTATCTATGTCACGAATAAATGTTTTCTTTCTTTTTTTCTTTCTTTTACATATAACATGATTCCTACGATTTTCACCCATTCCCTCGATGGGCTCGGTGGGTCCATTTTCTAGGCCTAATATTTAGAAGTAAGCCATTTAAAAAAATGTATTGTTACTTGAGAACATATTAGTGTTATTTTACGTATAAATGCTATTAATACGCGTTGATAATTTTAAAACATAAACATATTTTATGGAGTCGCGCTCAAGTCGCGCATCTAAAGCCGCGAAGACATATATCTCGCATATTGACATTTAATCGCGACGAATTTGTCGCAATAAACACCGTCGTGCTACGCTTTTTGAGAGTATCTCGCACTTGGCTGTCATTTGACAGACATGACAAATAATCGCGACGCGACAAGCTATCTCGCTACACGTCGTGCTACCGGTTCGCGACATAGCATTATGTCGCGCTTCTATGTCGCTCTCGCGCAAGTCGCGCCTTGTCGTGCTAGCCGTGCTGATACCCATCATTATTTCATCTAAGTGATAAAGGTCTAAATAACTATAGAGCTGTCACGAGAGGGCAGACGAGACCTAGGCGTTATAGTGCCATGAAATTTTAATGAAATTGAGTGTATTCTAATTTAAAAAATAATTGAATAAATAAATGTATTATAGAGCTAGTTCATTTAGAGGCTAGACCAGTATGTTAAATTATATAGGGTAGAAAATTCTACCCATGGCTATTTGAGGCCAATCAGTTATTGGACAGTGCTGACAACACAAAAAATCTCTAATTATAAATGGTGTACAATTTCAGAAGTTCCAGCCCTGGAGGATACCTTGCCTGAAGAATTCATATTAGCCCTTGGTGAGGAGGGAAAAATCACCGAAGAAAAAGGAGAAAATATAAGACAAGAGTTAGTGAATAGATGGAACAATATTCTGAAACAAGGAATTACAAAAGAAAATTGGCCCAAGTTGATCAATAAGTATCGTACACCAGGAAACTTTCCAATGGCCATAGCACCTAAGCTTAATCCTGAGTTAGTTGCAGCTTTGTCCGAAAATACACTCAAGCGTGATAAAAAATTTGAATACCGTCAAAATTTGGTAGGCAAGGTGCTATCATGCATGGGGTCCATGTTGACTGATATCATGAAGGGCAACTTAAATAGTGTCAAACTCATAGAGGGCATTAATGACTCTGCAAAGATCCTATGTAACATGAATCACTATGAAATTTTGTCAGGAAACATTTCGCCTTGAGCCCTTTACACAATTCTGTGAAAAAAGCGGCTGCTAATGTCACAGTAGACACATACCTCTTTGGAGAGAATTTGGGGGAACGTCTAAAATCAGCAAAAGCCCTGGAACGAAACGGCTCACTCTTGCAAGTCAACCCGGTTACAGCCAAAAAGCAACCTCCGAAGGCTAACAATTCATTTAAACCAAATTTAAACTGGAAGGGCCCGTCTCAGAACTCTCAGAAGTGGCCCCAGAGAGAGAACAGAGTAAGAGGCGGGCCACCAAGGAACCATCAGCAGCAGTACCAGCAGCAGCAGTATCAACACCGACGTCCAGCTTCGAAGTACCAACAGGCGAGAGCAACACGTCGTCGTTAACGGAGGTACAGGCAGGTAGCTTAGCTAGATTTTATGATAACTGGCAGTTACTTACCAATGATAATACCATTTTAACATGGGTCTTAGGTTATGATATCCCATTTATTAATAATGTACCTATAAGGACTAAAATGGACTGTATCCGTTATTGGTCAGATAGGGAAATCACTGAATTGAGAACAGAGATTAATAAGCTAAAGTTAATAGGAGCTATTTGTGAATGTGAACCACGCAATGACCAATATGTGTCACCAATATTTATTATACCTAAACCTAATGGTGAAAATAGGTTCATATTAAATCTCAAGAGCCTAAACAAGTATGTTGCTACTGAACATTTCAAAATAGAGGATATTCGTACAGTATGTAAACTGATAACAAATAATTGTTACATGGCCACAATAGACTTGAAAGATGCTTACTTTTCTATAAAAATTGCAGACAATAGTAAGAAATTTCTCCGATTTGAATTCGATAATAAATTGTATCAGTTTAATGCACTTCCTTTCGGTCTTTGCACAGCCCCATATGCTTTTACTAAGATCATGAAACCAGTGGTGTCCTATTTAAGAGAACAAAATATTTTTTTATCCATATACCTGGACGATATAATATGTTTTAGTGACGATTATACTACCTGTCACAACAATATTCATAAAATTTGTGATGTGTTAAGATCCTCAGGTTTTGTTATTAACACAAAAAAGAGTAGTCTTGTACCCACTACATACTGCAAATACCTAGGATTTATGTTGGATTCTGAAAGTATGACCATGTCACTCCCATTGTCAAAAATTGACCTTATCACTGACCTGTTGAAGACTTTTAAAAGGAAAAAATATTGTAAGATTAGAGAGTTTTCACAACTTCTGGGATTACTGAACTCTGCATGTCCTGGTGTAAAGTATGGGCTTGTATATACCAAGCTCCTTGAAAGGGAAAAATTTTTAGCCCTAAAATATCACAATGAGAACTATGATGCACACATGGAAATCCCGGAGTATTTACAGTCTGAATTAGATTGGTGGATTAGCAATGTTAGAAAATCTAGTAACGATATAAGGCAATATAATTTTGTCACAGAACTGTTCACTGACGCTTCCAGGTCTGGGTGGGGTGCGGCCCGTGACGAAGACAGGTCATCAGGTTTATGGACTGTGGATGAACAAAAGTGTCATATAAATTTTTTAGAGCTGAAAGCTGCCTTCTTTGGGTTAAAATGCTTAACAAATGAACTTAGTAATTGTGAAATTCTTATAAGAATCGATAACACCACTGCAGTGTCATATATAAATAGAATGGGAGGAATTCAATATACTCACTTAAACAGTATTACACGTGAAATCTGGCAGTGGTGTGAATCAAAAAACATATTTTTATTTGCTTCTTACATTAACACTAACGAAAATATAGAAGCAGACCATGAGTCAAGAAAACAGTCAATAGAGTGGGAATTATCACATGAAGCTTATAAGAAAATTGTGACTGTATTTGGGGAACCAGAAATTGACCTCTTTGCGTCCCGATCTAATAATAAATGCAAGAAATTTATCAGTTGGCAAAGGGATCCTGACGCTATAGCGGTTGACGCGTTCGCAATTAAATGGACGAAATATTATTTCTACGCCTTCCCACCCTTTAGTATAATACTAAGGGTATTACAAAAAATCAAAAATGACAACGCTACTGGCATTTTAGTTGTACCATACTGGACAACGCAGCCCTGGTTCCCACTATTCTCTTCTCTATTACGGTCGCCTCCAATCATATTTCAACCTAGTAAAACATTGTTATCGTCTTATTTCAGAGAGCACCATCCATTACACAAGAATCTTACCCTGGCTGCAGGGCTGCTCTCAGCGAAGCCTTAAAAAGAAGAGGTGTACCTCAATCATCCATGAACATTATGGTATCTTCCTTAGCACTCAGTACATTTAAACAATATAACACAGCTCTAAAACTTTGGTGGGAATTCTGTGCTAATAATGATATCCTGCCTTATGAAGGATCAGTGCCGCATATACTAACTTTTTTAACAGAACGTTTCAATTGTGGGGCTTCATATGGCACGCTTAATAGCTCTAGATCTGCCTTGTCGTTACTCATAGGACCTAAAATAGGTAGTGATGACAGGCTTAAACGTTTTTTTAAAGGAGTATACAAAGTAAGGCCTTTGAAACCCAGATATACCACAACTTGGGATCCCTGCTCGGTATTAAACCTATTATCTACCTGGTTCCCTAATGACGCTATAAATGCTGAAAAAATTACTAAGAAGCTTGTTACTATTTTAGCCCTTACTACAGGTCATAGGGTTCAAACCTTGTCACTAATAAAACTAGACAATATAAAGTACACCGTTAGGGGAATCACTATTAATATTTTGGATCTAATCAAAACATCTAGACGGGGCACGGATCAACCATTACTAGACTTGCCATATTATAATCAAAAACCAGAAATCTGTCCAGTCAGAACAATTACCTCTTATATAGAATTTACAAGGCCTATTAGACAAAATATTAAAGATCTCATTATCACTTACAAGAAACCATACAAAAAAGTTTCTACTCAAACTATTGGACGGTGGATAAAATGTACTCTACAAGAGGCAGGTATAGACACAAATATCTTCTCATCGCATAGTACAAGACATGCATCCACTTCTGCAGCACTGAGAGCAGGAATGACAATAGATGCTATAAGAAAATGTGCAGGGTGGTCTCATAACTCAAGCACTTTTGCAAAATTTTATAATAGACCTTTATTAGAAGATAGTAATAATCTAAGTAATGTTATTTGCAACTCTGTGTCATAAAGGCTATTTTATATGTTATAAGATTATAATTGATTACTCACACATGCAAGTGAGCAATAAATTTATAATAGAACTTAGAAGATAATTTAAGCAATGTTATTTGTAATTCTGTTACATAAAGTTTATTTTATGTTATATTATATTATCCCTCATTAGTTTTAAAATGTTGAAGTTGATTAAGTTAACAAGGGGGAAATTAGAAATACCTAATGTGTGATATGGAGAATCTATTACCTATAAGAAATAGTTTTGTTATTCAGAATAAACATTCCTTTAAATAATGCGAATGTTTTTTCTTTAGTTTGCACTCACAACCCTGGCTTTGAACATCTGCATAGTGTTCCATGATGGTGAATGAGTAAAATTGTTAAATTAAACGAACTTACCTAAGTGAAGTTCTATTTCAATTTTACGAAATTCACCATCATGGAAGGACCCTCCCTATCCCAAACAACATAATTGTTTCCCAGGTTTAGGGTTGTTCGTAATTGCTTTAAACTCTTAGTGATTATAGAGCGCAGGGCATCTGTCATCTGGAAAGAGGAGCTGTTCCAGACATTTTTTTAACTACTTTGGACTGTGAAGCATTGGCGCAATACTCCGTATTGCTGCATAGTGTTCCATGATGGTGAATTTCGTAAAATTGAAATAGAACTTCACTTAGGTAAGTTCGTTTAATTTAACAATTATAATTCTAAAAACCCTTAACGGCATTGGAGACGAGTTAACTAACAACGGTCTATTTTTTTAGGAAAAGATAAAGGATTTTCCGAAACTTTTAATTGACATTTTTTAAGATATTCCTCCAATTATTTTGCCCGGCAACTCATCAAAAGAACGATTTGCGTAACTGTTTCTAACAATAATTAATTTCACTAAAACTCGTTTAAGTTAACGAAAAAACATAGAACGTACCAGCTCTTCTCGTGCAGATGGTAAAAGCCCATGAACGAAAATGTTAAGAATCATGTTATAGGCGACGCTAGCAACCATCACTATTTTGATTCCCCTTTCCACCTATACGCCTACAATCATGATAAACGTGGCCTTTAGGTCTTGTACCTCAGGCTCTGTCTACATGTATAGATGTGATTTATGTATGTACCTATATATATACTTTTATTGATGCTTGATATATGAAAATTCTTACATTGGACTAAAGCTAGTTAAACGTCTGTATTACATTTTTAAAAGAGAGCTCCAAGAAACTTTACCCCGTTAGTTTGAAACTAGTTAAACTAAAATACTTCAAATTATACTTTTAAAGACTTTAGTTCTCACTGAGCCACATTAAGTCATGAATCAAAAGTACGACTGAACCCTTGAAATGTCTTTATTATTTATTTATTTATTATTACACTGTAATGTCATGTAGGTACATTATAATTAAAGATGTTACAAATGATTGGTCGGTCCATGACGCCATGCAAGGGCACACGATAACAGTTTATCACTAAATCTAATATCAAGATATTATAAGATTAAAAAAAAAAAACCTCAATTGTAAATTATTGTACATATCAATTTTAATGTCGATATTTAATATTATATATATATATATATTTTTTTTATATGAATAGGAAGACAAACGAGCAAGTGGGTCACCTGATGGTAAGTGATCACCACTGCCCATAGACACCTGCAACCCCGGAGGGATTGCAGATGCGTTGCCAACCTAGAGGACTAAGATGAAACGCCTCTTGTGCCCGTAATTTCCCCGGCTGTCTTACTCTCCACACCGTAACACACATAATAATGTAAATCATGCAATTGTATAGTATTTATTAGATTAAATTTGCCGGTAGAACTCGAACTACAGTGTAGTAATTTCTATAGACCGACGGCTAAAATGAGACGCGCGGGGTAGGACGACCGCGGGGGCCGAGAGAGGTGCGGGCGGCAGCCGCACTACCCGCCCGCACTTCTCTCGGCCCCCTTTGTCGTCCCACCCCGCGCCCCTGTGCCGCGCGGGCGAGGACTCATTTAAGCGGGCGGTCTATAAATTGCTCACTCACTTATTTTTCTCGTCGCGTACGGCCTAGCCTACTGTGAAATTGGATTTTCGAAGTTCGGTTGGTGCCCGTTAGCAGAACTCATAAACACTCCTATTAAAATTTTTCATGGTCGCTTACTTTAAATTAAAAATTAAACCTCCTTGATGCCATGTACTTTGAACGTCAACCCTATGGAAATACATACATACATACATAAATCACGACTTTATCCCTTACGGAGTAGACAGAGCCCAAGGTAACAAGAACTGAAGGCCACGTTTAGCATGATTGTGGGCGTATAGGTGGAAAGGGGAATGAAAATAGTGATGGGTTGCTAGCCGCATGGGTTTTACCATCTGCGCGGGAAGAGAAGCAACTGGTACATTCTACGCTTTTTCTCTACTCCCAGACCAACATGGAAGAAATAAAAAGTATAATACTGTAGAACACGAAAATAGCAAGTGTGGTCAAATAATTTTTTGGTGTAACGTATTGTTTGGTCGAATTATCGTTTGGTCTAAAATTTCTTCAGCTGAAACTGAAAATACTTTACATGAGCTATGTAGAATAGCTTGGGTAACATTCACTTTAGACCAAACAATTATTGCGAACTCCAAAGAGAATATTTTCACATTCGAAATGGATAACAAATAACGAGTAAATAAAATGTATCGTAACTTTGCACACAACTACATAACATAAAAATAATTAGGAACCCATCACAGACTAAGTAAATACGGATAGAAACGGAACTAAAAAATCCAACTAACATTATAAATGTGAAAGTTTCCGTCTTTATTACTCCTTCACACAAAAACAGCTGTACGGATTTGGATTTGGTTAGCTGGTTTTCTGGAATAACAACTCATTATTCACGTGAGTGAAGCCGCGGGCAAAAGCTAGTCACTACATAGTATAAAACGATGTTGCTTTCCACTGTCCGTCTGTCTGTCTGTCCTTAGGTATTTATGCTTAGATCTTTCAAACTACGCGACGGATTTTGATGCGGTTTTCTTTAATAGATAGAGTTATTCAGTATTTTATTGAAGTTTATAGTAGGCTATAGTATGCTAATCCTGCCGCTAAGTAGCAGTGCTTGCACTGCTGTGTTCCGGTGCGGAGAGTAAGACAGTCGGGGAAATTACGGGCACAAGAGGCATTTCATCTTAATCCTCTAGGTTGGCAACGCATAACGCATCTGCAATCCCTCCGGGGTTGCGGGTGTCTATGGGCAGTGGTGATCACTTACCATCAGGTGACCCACTTGCTCGTTTGCCTTCCTATTCATATATAAAAAAAAAAAGGGAAATCAAAATAGTGATGGGTTGCTAGCCGCATCGCTTATATCATGATTCCTTAGATTTTCGCTTTTTATAATTACAGCAAAAGGCCTGCTACTGCGCGACCATTCTGCGGCCCGGTTTATATATTCTTTGACCCAACCCAAACCAATTTCACAGCGTTTCTCGAATTTAATATCTGCCATCTTTCCGGGACAATGTTGGCCCGAATATCTCTTCCCTCCCAGTCCTTTATAGGCGTTTTAGATAAAATAGTGGTTAGCGATTTCCACGCCTCAGTTAGTTTGCTGTTAAGGTCGATCTTTTTAACAAAAGGCGGGGAAACGTGCAAGCAACACTTGGCGGATTGACGACTAGTCATTTCCATTTTGCCGCCATTACTAACTGGCTAAAAAAGTCGTGGTAGCCTAGTGGTTTGACCTGTGGCCTCAATAGAGGGTCGTGGGTTCGAATCCTCGGTTCGCACCTCTGAGTTTTTCGAAATTTGACATGAGCTTTTCGGTGAAGGAAATGGTTTGTGTGTGAAGTTCCCAATCCGTACTGGGCCCGCGTGGAAACTATAGCGTAAACCCTCCAATAAATGGACGAGGCCTATGCCATGAGGCACGCCGAATTACGCGATAATTTATAAAAAAATAAAAAAAGAATCATTAAAATCGCTTCGCCCAGTCGAAAGTTATGAGGTAACAAACATAAAAAAAAATACAGACGATATCCTTTTTTGGAGTCGGTTAAAAAAACCACCAATGTACTGAAGTTGTCGCGAAACGGATTAAAAGGGGCTATATATATAAAAACTGGCTATGTAATGTTGGGTTCAAAAAATATGGCTGTCCGTTGTGCAATTTTGACAGTAAAGTTGTCGAAGTAAAAGACAGTTTTAAAACATGTGGATCGCTGTCGGTACCACGGTCAAAAGACCCCCCCCCGCCCTGGCTCTTAGCCAACGGTCAATGATATCAGAACCAGGATTCACCAGAGCTAATACCTCTCAAAGTTTACTTGTTAATGGGAAATTAGTCACTTAAACATCCTTAAAGCTTCAAAATTGACACAACACTCATAAACACAATCACGATACACGCAACGTCTTTATGAAGAGCATCACCGTCGTAAAGCCGCTAAGTCTTCAAGATTCTCAGTATATTTATTTCAATTCCCAATTACTTTACTCGGAAAGCAATTACCCGCTTAAACTTTATGACACCTAATTAGGGCGGATTGCGGCTTCTTTGCGGGGCTACAGCTAACGCAATGTGAACTTTCATGGCTGGTAATAAGGCAGAGTTCAATGGAGTGTATTTGTTTGGTGGGAGTCGGCATATGGCGCGAATGGTCACCTATTAAGCATTGTAATTTGGGGGCGTCAGTGTGAGCGGGTTCTTAAGAAGAGCGGGCTCATAAGCGGAATGGATTAGCGGTTTGGAATTGGCGTTAGATTCACAAGAAAAAATTACAACGAAATAGAAAAGCTCCTCGCATCTTGACAGTTACTTATGCCTATTCTACTACTTACAATCAGTGCGTGATATTATTAACAAGGATTCATTGTTTTCTAGGTGATATTTAGAATACTTAAGTTAATTATTGCACAATTATTAGTAAAAATCTAAACACTGTGTACTTAACACGATATAAATTCATCCATTTTGTGGCACTGTATTGCAATTACTCATCATTTATATAAGTTTTACATGTCTTAGTATTTATTATTTCTATTTTCTCTGAAATAATAGTCACATTTCTTAAATTTGTAAAAAAAAAAGCCTTTGGGTAAGTTCGTATGAAGCATATTATTTCAGATGATTTTTCATAAAATTATTTAAAGGACCTATAAAAATCTATACTAAAAATATCTCGACTCCGATGCACTTTGCAGTACTACATGCTATTACAAAATAAGTTTATTTTGAATACGTCTGTCATAGCTAACCACTTTAATTAGCGGCCGCTCACCTAAAAAATGACAACACTACCCAAACCCCCTTGAACGTCTCCGCTAGCACTCGCGACCCACCTTATACCTCAGTTAGCTCCGCAAACTGACAAATAAAATATGGCTTGTTCCAAAGCAATTTGTTCTTTGATACAAACAGAACAATACACTATTAGCTGGATTAGTCGGTCGACTGATCGCCGATCACATCAGTTTAACTTGGATTTAGCAATATAAATGTACAACTTAACTTACTTTATATTTCACCTACCAAGCATTTGTGATATTTGGCTTATATTTGTATTACTAGCTGACCCGGCGAACTTTGTTCCACCTTAAATTTGAAAAAATCCTTTGTAAGTGCATCTTTATACTAATCAAGGAATAATGTGTAGGCATGCTTAATGTCTGTAGCTTTATTAGTACAACATTTCGGAATTTTCCAATCCCGCGGGAAAATTGGGATAAAAAGTATCCCATGTCGGTCTCCTGGTTCTAAGATCCTCCCTACCAATTTTCAGCCAAATCGGTTAAGCCATTCTTGAGTTATAAATAGTCGTATTTTTATCCCGTGGGAAATTTGAAAAATTCCTTTGTAAGTGCATCTTTATACTAATCAAGGAATAATGTGTAGGCATGCTAAATTTAATGTCTGTAGCTTTATTAGTACAACATTTCGGAATTTTCCAATCCCGTGGGAAAATCGGGATAAAAAGTATCCTATGTCCGTCTCCTGGTCCTAAGCTAGCTCCCTACCAATTTTCAGCCAAATCGGTTCAGCCGTTCTCGAGTTATAAATAGTGTAACTAACACGACTTTCTTTTATATATACCTACAGATTTTAATTGTAACGAACGGAACCTTCACGGTAACAGCACCGTCGCTCTGTCCATCTGTCTGCGTGTTATCTCAGACTCCTTGTAAGTATTTCTTCTCCTTGTAAATTTTCTATTTCTCTTCTTAAACTTAAGAGCTAGCTCTTGTTGATGGAGCAATTTCCATGTGGTCCTTTCTAGGGCCTTTTCTTTGACTTCCTGCCTCGCTAGCACGAGAGCGCACGAAAGTCGCGTCGCGCGCGAGTTGCACTACCCGTCTCTTTCTTGTTGGTACAGTAAGAAAAGGACGGGCAATCTATCTCGCGCGTTCTCGTGCTAGACGTGCTGTTGACCGCTCCGCTTCGAGCGTTCACTCACACCTTACACTAAACTTAGCTATAGGTACCTACCAAATATATTTTTTTACTCCAACTGTACCAAAATTTATTGTAATTAAATTAAAATCCCCTTTCAGCACTAACAGTACTAAATTAAGCCTTTCAACAAACACGAAGGCGCATAACAGTATTCTCAATGTACTTAATTCATTTCTTTACAAAGTAATAACAATTTCTTATCAATATCATTACTCGATGCTAATTTTGCCGGCTTTATTAAAAACCGTCCGAGTCGTGTCGCAAGAACCACGCGTATAACAAAGGGTTCCGCGGAAAATAATGTTTTAAAAGTTGAGGTACACACATACACAAAAAACGTCTTTATCCCTTACGGGGTAGACAGAGCCTTTTTTTAACCTAGGGTTTCACCACTAACGCCCCCCCCCCCCCCCCCCGGTGACCCCGGCTTCCACCAGGACCGCGCCAAGAAGGGGAGGGCCCGTACACTAGGCCCGTCTTCCCTTAGACAATGAGGGGTAGACAGAGCCTAAGGTAACATATACCTGCAGGCCACAATTAGCAAGATTAAGTCGAGGTACCTAGCATCAAATAATTACGCCATTAGTCCCGAGTGGTAATCACGACCATCGCTAAGCTGCTAACCGTTAGCAGCTAACGCATTAAAGAGCGTATCCTCATCAGAATATTACGCTAATAATATCCTTCTGCGTAAGAATGACAGTCTTTCGACGATATATATCACAGAAACTATAATAACTGCGTATTTCCACCAGTTTTTGTTGAAAGTACCCACCTACTTATTACGCACTATGCGATTAATTCTTGCCGTAATATGCTGCCATAAGTTTTCTAAAGTTAGAGGGATCATCAGTACTTTTGAAGCTTATAGTTTAATTATCTTTTGACCGACAAAAATTTACGTTTGATATATAACTTTTGCAAAAAGTTAATATGTTACCAGAAAATAAAGGGCTATCTAACGTTTGTCGGACAAATGATGACCTTTTCTAAAGTTGTACAAATCTAAACAGTGCTAACCTACCTTTATAGCTTTAGTATAGGCATTGTATACCCTGACAGGGTGTCATGTACCTACCCTAACACGTAACACCGATAAATTGAAATGAACATGACTTAAAATGTGTATGAATAAATAAATACCTTCCTTCTTCTTCTTATTTGTGGCGTATCAAGTCGTTATGGCGACGACAACTTCACCAATGTCAAAGTAACAAAAATATAATTAAAAAATCTTGTGACAAAATTTCGGCAACGTTGTACAGTCAGCGTCATATAGTTTAAAGCATCCAAATCGGCCAAGTAGTTCAGTAACCATAGAAATAGTACAGTGTGTCGAACTTTTTGGTCACCTTCAATGTTTCATACTATATGACGCTGACTGTACGGTCACGGTCAAAGACCCCCCTCCCCCTGTCGGGCAGAAGCCAACGGTCAATGATATCCCTCAAAAACTGCCAAAAAAACATTAGTCGATGCCCAGGGTGCACCGGACCAAGCACTGCTCTTCCCCCGGACGGATCCAAAAACGAACCGCAGCTCTTGACCACACGTGGAGGTAACCCCACTCGCACCCCTAAAAACCTTTCAAAATTCAATTAGTGTAGCTCTTACCTATATACCTACTATGCAAGTACCTATAGCCTGTACGGAGAGACAAAAAATACAGTCGGACGTAAAATAAAAGGGTTCGTTGCGCCATTTTACCTACAGACGGACCTCTAAAACTGTGGCCTTCATTAACATTCTTTCAATCGACTTTCTGTATTTAGCTACTGCTTCATTTCAATTACACGAGTAAGATACCGTTACTTTGAAAGTATTGGCGCCAAGTTTTTCTTTTGTTAGTTTTTGTTTAACTTGTTATTATTCCACAAACATTATTTTGCGGGTGGTAGGGCCTTGTGCAAGGTCCGTCCGGATCGCTACCACCATCTTACTCGCTAATCCTGCCGCTAAGTAGCAGTGCTTGTGCTGTGTTCCGGTGTGGAGAGTAAGACAGCCGGGGAAATTACGGGCACAAGAGGCATTGCATCTTAATCCTCTAGGTTGGCAACGCATCTGCAATCCCTCCGGGGTTGCGGGTGTCTATGGGCAGTGGTGATCACTTACCATCAGATGACCCACTTGCTCGTTTGCCAGTGTTGCCGTTTGTTTCCGAAAGTTCCGTTTTGCGGAACTTTTGACACCCCCGCGGAACTTTTGACACCCCCGCGGAACTTGGGAGGAACTTTCTATTTTGGTACATTTTTCGGAACTTTTGGGGTCCCGGCATAAAGATACGTGGTAAAAAAACTTTAAATACCACACTGAAAATACAAGCTATTTTTTCGTTATTAACACAAATGAAAATGTAATTTTCAAGGGAAGTGACTTGGCAACACTGTCGTTTGCCTTCCTATTCATATAAAAAAAAAAAAAAAAAAAAAAAAACAAAGTGACTGGACATTCCGCATTAAAAACGCCTAAGCCTCAATGAGAACAGGATTGGAACTGACAGTAAACTTAGTTAATATACGCGCACAATCATGCTAAACGTGGTCGTCGATACGCCTCTTTCCCACAAGGATAGGCAGAGACTGTTTGGTTCCAATTGCTACGATCCTGACATACCTCTTTCGCTTCATCCACATTCATCTCTTCATACATGCTCGTCGGTTTCGGTTATGCTGGAGTGTACTGTAAGGCTGCGAGGGTTGTAGCCAGGTCTACACTAACTTATTATGAAACTCCTGGACTTAAGCGTAAGTACGAGGGCCTAGCGATACTTTTAAATAATAAAATGGAAGTAGGTTTTTAACCGTATATTAATTCAAACTTAGGAACTTGTATAATCTAAGATACAGCAGTCATGCCTTCGGAGGCAGCTGTTCAGGTAATGCTCTCAAGACTTTGTTTCTTCTCATTCTATTTAAATTCGAAAACCAAATTATAAATAACTAGCTTCTGCCCGCGACTTCGTCTGCGTAGAATTATACATAAAAACTTTCCTCTTGAATCACTCTATCTATTAAAAAAAACCGCATCAAAATCCGTTGTGTAGTTTTGAACATATAAGCATACATAGGGACATAGGGACAGAGAAAGCGACTTTGTTTTATACTATGCAGTGATGTAGTGATGATTGCATTACCTGCCAGCAAGTTGATTTGTCTATAAAACCTTTGTATAAACAAACTCAAGTTGTTAGCGTACCCACCTGATCAATTATAAAACAAGTTGTATACAAGATGTGTAGAGTATACGGTTTCTGGGTATAAAGCACATTGCCTGCCGTTTTCCCAGTCAGATATTACAAAACTTCCTCACACCTGCGTAACTCCGAAGCATGATTAGCGATTAAGTTTTAATTTATGTCCGTTGGTGTCAAAGGCAGCCTGTCGGGCCTAAGTTCCGAAACTAATTTTCCTTCGTGGTTTCAGGCCTCTAAACCCTAGCTACCCTACGCCTATACAGTCATGTTAGCACGTGCGTCGTTTCACAGATACATTGCGTGTGTTTTTTTTGATGTTAGAGCGGCCAGACAAACGAACTAGTGGGTCACCTGATGTTAAATGATCACCACTGTCCATAGACACCCGCAGCGCTTTACGCGATGCCAGTACGTTGTCGGCCCTGTGCGGTGTTGGTTTTTGACTGCTAAAATCCATAGAGCAAAATAACCATTAGAGTGCCGATAAGGGCTACCGATTATGGCAACACGTCTGTGTTTTCGACATATACTAACACTTATTTTTCGCGATTGTTTTTCTTATATTTTCTACGCGGAACAAAGTCATTTGAGTTATATTAGAATTTTGATTCTATATTTACCTTGACCACAGAAAAAACATAGAATGTACCTGCTGTTGTGCTCAGTGGCGTAACTATAACGTATATAAAAAAACCGCTTTCGAAGCGTTCACATTCATCGCCGAATAATCCATATTTACGATTTCACAAAAGAGATCACTTTTCAACAGGTAAATGAAAGAAATTATAATCGATGTCACGAAGCCCGCCAAACCAGTGAAATGTGAATGTTATTGGACCTCATGCGACACTAGCGCCTCTGGTGGCAAATTCACACGAGATAGCCCCCATTATTTTAATGCGGTATAACACTATACCTTCGACACATTTCGCTCGGGTGGCCACTGGTCACACCATGCTGAGTAATTAACCAATAAAGAGGATATTTTTCACATAATTTGTTTGGAACATAGTTAACCATAAAATGTATTTTGTGAGTGAGCCTATTTTTTTTTTTTTTTGTATAAGGGCCCAACTGTTGGAGCGAGCAGTATGTGTTCCGACTGAAAAACAGCGCTGAAGTGTCGCTCGTGCGAGCTGGCACTGGCAGCATTTGCTGACGCCGAACCATTTAACTACCACTAATCCTTTTATTTTTGTTTTTGTGTTTTGATGTTTTTTTTATGGTTGTTAGTGGTAATAAATATTTTTTCTTTCTTTTCTTTCTTTAACCACAAAGGTAGTTGCATTCTAATTCCGGCCCAAGATCAAGCGGGACGCTAGAATTGGGCAAGAAAATGCTATGATCCACTAGCATTTGCCCACGGCTTCGCTTGCGTGAATAATGAGTATTTCGTCCCGTAGGACCATCGGCGTTTGTGGTCCGGAAAACCAGCTATCCACATACCAAATTCCATCCAAATCTTGCCGTTGTAATGACGAGGAGTAACAAACAAACAAAGTGTCACATTTAGCAATAGTTGTTGCGTCACATGCCGAACTAAATATCGGATGTTTGTTACTCTTTCACGCCAGAACGGCTGGACAGATCTGGATGAAATTTGGAACATAGATAGATTATAGTCTGGAATAACACAAAGGCTACTTTTTATCCCGGAAAATTGCGTAATTCCTGCGGGATAGCGATAAACGAATTCTATGCAGACGAATTTGCGGGCAACAGCTAGTAAAAAAATAATTGTGGCTTTGTTCAATGTAATACAACGAATAAAGGAAGTAATATCGCAAAAAGAACTAGAGCCATAATGGTAGGTATTAGTGGCAAATTAAATTCACTGGGTGAGTCCCACTGAAAAACAATGTTGCTAATTATAGACCCATTTTATATCACGTAGGTACAATTTTCAGTTATAGTTTAGGATATAATTACTACCTGCCTGATTTCTTTTTTCCAAATATACTCTCTCACTCTCTCTCTCTATGTGTATAAATAAATATTTATTTCTATCATCTAAATATCTTTTTCCAAAGTCTTGCAGATATTAGTGAGCCTATTATAACTCTATTGAGTAATTCATCTATGCACCAATTGCACCATGCCCATAAAAAGATAAGGAGCTTATAATAAATACCTTAACGAATTAAAGCTTATTCCATTTAATTCCGAATGAAAATTACTTTTTAATGATACCGCGAAGTGCCATGGCGAGAGGTTCTGTCATTTAGTACTTTATATGAAAGTCTCTCGATTAAATAAAGCGTATAGATGCGTCTTCAGAACGGTTTTTAAACATATAAATCTTATTACCTAACTCGCTCGCAATCGCCATCGTGTTCATTTTGACAGTTCTTGTATGAATGTGACAGCTAGCTGATTCCGATGCCAATTGTCAACCCATACATGAACTGTCAAAATGAATACGATGGCGGTTGCGAGCGAGCTAGATAATAAGCCTTTAGATGACAGAAAAACATAAAAAAATAAAATATAATTGGATGAACTTTTTGTGTTAAAATAGGCTTAAAGTTCAAAGTTTTCTTAATAAAAAATTGTACTAGCAAACCAAAGCAACGGTGAGATCTAAACTTCATTTAATTATTGTCGTTTACTAACTTCCCAGTGCTCATTTTACTGGTAAAGAAGAGACTAAGTGTACCTAGTCATAATTTTTATTGGAATTAATGTACTAACTCGGGAAACTTTTCAACAAAATGGCGGTTGGTGACGGCAGAAACACTAAAATTAAGCGTAAATGAGGCCATTAAAACGTGACAATATGTACTTAGAATGTTTGATAGCAAAAATATACAATGAAGTGCGTTACAAGGTAATAATTGTAAACATTAATGTAATTAAAGTCCCGGGAGTTTTGGTTGTTACAAGAATGTCCTCAACTTGTGACGAAGTTTAAGCTTGCTTTTACGAATATTGGCGAGAGGTACTTAATATTAGATGGTACTTATTGCTTCCAAGCTGTTCGGGGAGCAAAGAAAAAACATAGAATATACGAGCTGCTTCTCTTTCCGCGCAGATGGTAAAAGTCCATCGCGAGGATGGGCGACAATCTTAAGAATAGGCGATGCGGCTAGCAACCCATCAACATTTTGATTCCCCTTTCCCCCTATACGCCTACAATCATGCTAAACGTGGCCTTTAGGTTTTGTTACCTTAGGCTCTGTCTACCCCGTAAGAGATAAAGACGTGATTTATGTACGAGTATGTATGTATTAAATTCATACTTACGTGTCTAGAATTAATTCCATCTTCATAGCTCACGCGGTTTTAAAACGACTATTTAATGCTGCGTGAAATTTTGAGCACAAAAAGAGTTTTCTTGTCCGAGACGTCCATAACATTAATGCTTGAGTAGACAAGCTACCGAAGGTAAAAAAAACGGGCAAGTTCGAGTCGGATTTAAAAAAGAAAAAAAAAGTTACATTATCGATTTGTACTACGTTTAGGAAAAAAGGTCATAGAACCTAGTGCCATGTTCCAGAAATGAGTTCTTCTTAGCTCTCTTGGCTGGCAACGCCTGCAATCGTCTAGTGTTGTGGGTGGTTATGGTGCTCACTTAGCATCAGGTGATCAACTTGCTCGTTTGCCTTTCATGTTGTGTAAAAGAATTATAACACACAAAGCACGTCTTTTTCCCTTTAGAAGAGCCCAAGGCAACAAAACCTAAAGGCCACGCTTAGTGTGATTGTGAGTGTCAAAATAGTGATGGGTTGGTAGCCGCATCGCCTATAACATTCCTAAGGTTTTTACCCATTCCTTGGTTGGGCTTTTACCATCTGCACGGAAAGAGTAGCCGCAAGTACATTCTATGTTTTACCTATGCTCCCAGAAAAGCATGGAAGGAAGGTAAATTTTAATTCAAAATTCAAATTACTTAAATGACTTTGTTCCGTGTAGAAAATAAAAGAAAAACTATTGTTAGTGTTGTACATGTTAAAATGAGGTGGTAAAAGCGATGGAATAGTGCGAAGGAGGGGTAATGACACAAAAGATCCACGAATGGGTCAAAGTGTATCCGTAGGGACCCCTAGACTAAGATAAGATAAGATAACACATGTCGAAAAAGACAGATGTGTTGACATAATTTTGTAAACCTTATTACCACTCTAATTGGCATTGTTCATTTTTTTTAGTATGCTCTAATTCGAAAACCATTTCGAGGAAAACCATCAATTATCCGATTTATCTTGTCCGATTTCAAAAATACTTTATGATTGCAGATATTTTTGTAAAAGTACTTTGAACCTTTGTTTGACCGAACGACCGGGTTTTTAGACAGAATCCAGCATCGAATGTTTGCCACAAAAATGAAAAAAAAAAGTTTGGCTACGGCAACTGTCACGTGTCACTGTCAAATCTACAAAACCATAGACAAAGCCGATTTTTTTTATAGCCAGCCGAACGAAGGCGATTGGGATTCTGTCTAAATTCACGAATTATCAAACAGCGAAAAAATATTTATTATTAATTAACAAAGCTACGTAAAAGCATAATATTCAAATTAGTTGCTTGAAATAGTCCATTTTATCAAATAAAGGTGTTAAAAGCACAGCTTAAAAAAAATGAACAATGCCAATTGGTTATTTTGCTCTATGGTTAGCAGTCAATAACCAACACGCACAATGTATCAGTAAAATTGTCCCTCTACTACCGTTTACAAGATGCAGCCCTTTTGCAACTTAAGTAATAAGGTTCTATGTTCGGAACCCTGAAAAAGGAGTGGTAAAAGTATTTTAACCACGTACTCGCACCGTTTGGCTTATAGCCTGAGCCCATAGATGAATAATCAGTAGAGTGGAAATGTGACATTGTTTTGAAAAACAAATGACCGAATTCAAGATTTCGTACACCTACACATACATACATACATACATACACAAATCACGTCTTTATCCCTTACGGGGTAGACAGAGCCTAAGGTAACAGGTACCTGCAGGCCACATTTAGCAAGATTGTGGGCGTATAGGTGGAAAATGGAATCAAAATAGTGATGGGTTGCTAGCCTCATCGCCTATAACATGATTCCTATTTTCGCCCATTCCCTCGATGGGTTTTTACCATCTGCGCGGGTAGAGAAGCAACTGGTACATTCTATGTTTTTCCTTTGCTCCCAGACCAGCATGACATTTTTAATAGGGTGACATTTTTAAAAGTCCTGAAAAATGCACTGGTCCACGTGCTATGAAAAACGAAATTAGAATAATTATTACTTATGAAGAGGATGAATACAAAAAAATGCGCTCCCATATTCTATACATACACATACATAGATGACAAGGAAGACAAGTACGTGACCAAACGGTAAGTAACCATCAAGCATTATAGATACGTTGCCAGCCTAGACGGCTAAGACAAAATAACCTCATCTGTCAAAGTATGTAAAGTGTGTGTATGTGGCAGAGTTGTCCCATTGGACAGAAGCCATCTACTTTAGAAAAAAAAACCTCATGTGTCAACAACTAATAATAATAAATAACAACAACGTGTTGCATATTGTATAGCCCGTATTACCTCTCTATAGGTTAATTAGTCTATGCATCTGACCCCTACGACCGAGGTCGTGAGAAATTGAGGTCCAAATAGTTATTTGGCTACATTTATACAAAGTGCTAAATAAATGCTTTTACTTTTTTTGCTTGTATTTGCGAACACAAAGCACTGGCCGGAGTTGACCTAAACTTTTCTTAACACTTAACTTCTTCTGAAGAAGCCATTTTTTGAAAGAGTGAGTCGTGTATTTCATCGTCATCATCACCAGTCTACATACGTCCCACTGCTGGGCACAGGCCTCCTCTCAGAATGAGAGGCCTTGGGCTATAGTTTCCCACGCGGACGCAGTGCGGATCGGGAACTTCACACACATTGATTTGCTTCGCCGATGTGTGCAGGTTACCTCACGACGTTTTCCTTCACCAAAAAGCTCATGGTCAATTCCAAAAAACTCAGAGCCCGGGATTCGAACCCACTTTGACCATTACCGTACAACGTTGCCGACATTTTGTCACAAGATTTTTTCAGTACCTATATTTTTGTTACTTTGACATTGGCAAAGTTGTCGTCGCTATAACGACTTGATGCGCCACAAATAAGAAGAAGATGAAGAGAAACGACGGCTAAGCGGCGCCCTCTGTAATCCATTCCCAATAGCACAGGGTACCTAAACTAAATGTAGGATAATACTTACATAATTCCTTTCCCAGTACCCAGGTCTCAGGCTTCGAGTTCACTTCCACAAGCACCGTCGGCGTACACACCAGCAGCACCATCAGATCCGCTATGCTCAGGTTCACCAGGAAGATATTAGTCGAGTTCCTCATGTCCTTCGTCTTCAATATCACAATGGGCACCATCACATTCCCTATCACACCAAGACACAATATCACTATGCAGAACGACATCGACGTCGCCCTGATGTAGTACGGTATCTCGGCGTACTCCGTAAAATTGTCGGACATCTCGAACGACGAGTTCGCCGTCGAGTTGGTGAGCGGCGAGTCGGTGATGAGCTCGAGCGCCGTGGTGATGACCGATATCGTTCCATTGTTAGCGACATTTTGCGCGTCGTTTAAAACCATGTGCGTTGTTCGGACTTCACATCTTTGGGGGTGTGTTATGATGGCATGGCTGTGGTACCTGGAAAAGAAGAAGTATTTTGAAACAGCTGTTGTATGCCACTCTCCACTTGTTATCTGCTTTAGGTGGTGGTAGCGGTATATAGCATGAATCAAGGAATAATGAGCCAGAGCCTTACTTTTCGGAATTTCTATGTGTTCTAATTTTTAATTTCGTTTAGAAATTTAATTATTGTACTTATGTACATCTATTTGTTTGTTCACAGGTCTTTAAGGGAGGGGGATAGCTAAACTACATAGGAATAAGTTGCTTAGAATTCAAAAGTGTTCAATGGACTTTACGTTGAGGTGTTCAGGTGTGGTGAACAATTTTGAAAAGTTCGTTTTTACTTTAAGATTTCAGTCATCCCTTTGATGCCGTACAATTTAAACATCGATCAATGTGGTGATAGACTAGTCAACCACAAATTAAAAAATTCTGAAAAAAATTACAGGGGTCTTCAATAAAAACTAATCCAACACGCTGTAAACATCCCGGATCTATTTTAAGACAGCGTGGTTCGCAGCACACCCTTAAGACTTCTATTCGCTCTGAGCAAGCAGTGGCGGATTTACAAATTTTCAAGGTACAGGCTGAATAGTTTTTGCCGCTCTTGCTTCAACAATTATTGCTACCTACTCTCGGAATGTGCAATGACAAGTGAGAGAGAAAAGTCATTGACAAAATTTGTTGCAAACATCTATCTGTAAAGCGCCCCGTAAACGATCAAACTTGTTTGACAAACTTGCTTGTCAAACTTCACGTTTTCATCAAACATAAGCGTAAACGATCAAACCAAATATCAAACAAATTTGTTACAGCGCCCCGCGCAAACGGTCAAACTTGCTTGACAAACTTGTTTGTCAAACTTCTTCTACCGAGATCTTGTTTGACAAACACCGTCGTACACACGGCAATATAATCAGGTAAGCACCTACGCACGCTCGCGCCGTATCTATCCTGCTTACCGAATAGCTTTGCTGTGTGTACACGTTCAAACCTGTTTGTCAAACTCGACATCAATCCAGATTTTCATCAAACGCATCAAACACGTAGATTGTTTGACAAACGCCTCAAACACAGCCGTACACGATCAAATTGTTTGACAAACACGTAAAGTTTGACAAACAATTTGATCGTTTACCGGGCGCTTAAGACATCAGAAAACCGTCATAGAAAAATCTTTTCGATTTCTAAGAGGTAAAAAAAAATTCGTTCCCCAAATTTGCCGCCCCCAAAATCTGCCGCCCTAGGCTCTAGCCTACTCAGCCTGCTGGTAAATCCGCCTTTGTGAGTAAGAACATTTCAATAATGCTCAACATAAAAACAATATATTATTATTAACGCTATGCGAATCCGATTTCGCCCGCATTACGCAACTCCCGAGCGGTTAACTGGCCGAGAAAATTGCAGTTTATAAGCCAATACAGTTTCAATTAAACCAGCTATTCCCTGCAGAAAACGCGTCCTGGCTGACCGGGAACCCAGGTCAATCTAGCTGGCCGAGACACGTGTTACCCTAATTTTGATAATGGGTATGTTATAACTATGCATGCGTTACTAACTTAGTATGTATGTATGTATGTAAACTCTTTATTGTGCAAAATAAACAACAGAAATACAATTAACAAACACTGAGATACTGTATATACTTAGTTACTGTATACACTGTGCAACGAACAATCACCTCAAGGTATAAAAATATATTAGTTACTTAGTATTCGTTTAAAATTACATATTTTATTGCTGTTAGAATACAAACACATACACAAATCACGTCTGTATCCCTTACGGGGTAGACAGAGCGTAAGGTGGCAAAACCTACAGGCCACGTTTAGCAAGACTATAGGCGTATAGATGGCAAAAAATGGAATCAAAATAGTGATGGGTTGCTAGCTGCATCGCCTATATCATGATTCCTATGAGTTTCGCCACTTCCCTCGATGAGCTTTTACCATCTGCGCGGGAAGAGAAGCAACTGGTACATTCTATGTTCTTTCTTTGCTCCCAGACCAGCATGGAAGTAAGAAAAAAATACTCTGTCTACCCCGTAAGGGATATAGACGTGATATATATGTATGTACCTATGTATGTATATTGTACATGATTACAAAAGTACTTTTGTAATCATGTACAAAATAAAGATAGATAATTGTCTTCTTTTTTACGATATTTTCATGTCTTATAAAGAAACTAGCTGTTGCCCGCGGCTTCGCTCCCGTTTTTTTTCTTCTAAATTTCAATATGAAAAATAGATAGTAGCCGATTCTCAGACCTACTGAATACGCATATAAAATTTGGTAAGAATCGGTAAAGCCGTTTCGGAGGAGTACGGGAACGAACATTGTGACACGAGAATTTTATATATAAGATGTTTTTTTATGCATATTCCCTATTGCTTCGCGTGCACGTGTAGATTTCCTCACTTCTCCTTCATTCAGAGCAATTTGCATAGTCATTGGTTGATGTTACTCATGGGAAATTACCGCCAATAAATGTACTAACTCGGTTCAAAGTTTTAACAGAATGTTATTGCTATTAGATCACTTGATTGAGCAATATTAATTGAGTTAAGCTTTAATAATTGGGCAAATCACGGATGACTTTTACTGGTACCCCCTGGTCCACTTACACAAGAACTGACACAAAAAATATAGAAAGAAAGAAAGAAGACATTTATTCCTTTTTGCAAGACACACAAATATAAGATAATATACACAATTTTATAGAAAATAAACAAGGTACAACAAAAAAAAAGAAAAAAAACATAGACATGAAAATAGATCATCAGCGTTGTGTGTCTTCGCAAAAGTGAAACGGTCGCTGGCTCAGCATTACGCTGAGACGTTAGGCACCTGCAGCACTGATTTTCAGCCAGAACCGTCTATGACTCACGAAACGATACACAGATAAAATATACTACATAATCCATAAACTTTTACGTAAACAATGCAATACATAGATAGAACCCGACTTATGTGTAACTAAAGAAATACATAAATTAATTAAATAGTTTACAATAAACAAAAATAAAAAGGAGGGAAAACTAAATTGTTCAAAAACAACAGATTGGCATATCAAAGTGCAAGGTGCTGGAGGACTATTGTAAGGATTTTTGGAGCGTCACTAAGTGATCCTTCAGCTTGCGCTTGAAGGTGTAACTACTTGACGATGACGAATATGTCATAAACGTTAGCGTAAACGTGCTTTGAAACCATTGGTAACGTCAACAGCGGTAGCAGCACGTAAGGGCAACAAATTAATCTCATAATATTTGCACTTTGCGATCGTTTTTTTTTTTATATGAATAGGAAGGCAAACGAGCAGGTGGGTCACCTGATGGTAAGTGATCACCACTGCCCATAGACACCCGCAACCACGGAGGGATTGCAGTTGCGTTGCCAACCTAGAGGACTAAGATGAATGGCCTCTTGTGCCCGTAATTTCCCAGGCTGTCTTACTCTCCACACCGGAACACAGCAGTGCAAGTACTGCTACTTAGCGGCAGGATTAGCGAGTCAGATGGTGGTAGCGATCCGGACGGGCCTTGCACAAGGCCCTGACACCCGCAAATTTGAAGCAGTTCTTCTTCTTCTTCTTTTCTTTCTAATATGGCCCCATCGATCGATGCGATGATTTCACCAATGTCAAAGTAATAAATACAGTATTCAAAAATCTTGTGACAAAAATGTCGGCAACGTTGTACGGTAGAACGTGGTCAAAAGCCCCCCCCCCCCCCCCTGTCGGGCTCTTAGCCAACGGATAATGATATCACTCAGAATCTGCCAGGAAATTATTAACCGATGCTCAGGGTGCACCGGAGCAAGCACTGCTCTTCCCCTCGGACAGATCCAAAAACGAACCGCAGCTCTTGACCACACGCGGAGGTAACGCGACTCGCACCCCTTCTTTCTGACAAAAATTACATTCCTAACACATTTTTTTTGTTGACTGTGCCTACTTTTTTTGTTAATTACAATTGCGTTGTCACCCATTATGTATTACTTATTTTGTATTCTACTATAAAACATTATATACCCATTATGACGCAGCTAAAATGACAGCAGAAATAATAAATGAAGAGATTGATGAACGAGGATGAAGCGAAAGGGGTATGTCAGGATCGTAGGAAGTGGATCAAAGTAGTCTCTGCCTCCATTGAGAAAGAGGCGTGACGATATGTATGTATGTAAATAATAAATGTATAATAAAGTAGATACTGAATGCAAACTTTTCCGGACAAGAAAGTGGAACATCCGGCCATACCAATAAATATGATACAAATACTTACAGCTTCACTATGTTTTTAAAATCTAGTGCTGCAATAAAAGTGAATATCAATAACACATATTTCATTGAATATTCGAGTCACAATTTCTATTTACGTACGAAATATTGTTAGCTAGCTTCCCTGTGGACTCATAGAAATACTTACCTATGCGGGAAATAACTCAAAAATACGAATGGGAAACATATTAAGGATAACTTTGAGGTATTTGTCACAGTTATTACTCGCGTAGCATGATACGAAACAGAATAAAGTTTAGTTAAAAAATTAATTTTAAATTCAAGCTTTTTGTTGACTAGTTTTTGCGAAACTAACGAAACTAGTAATTTAGTTTTTGTTGAATTTTTAATTTAATCATTGTTTAATTGGTTGGGTGTGTGTGTGTATTTTTTCGTTAGTAAAATTATGATATTATTTAATACAGGTGTTATTTTGTAAAATTTGTACACATGTCAGAGGAAGGTACATGTCATGTATGCTCTGCCAAAATTTGGCATGCTAATTCTTAACCTAATTTATTATTAATGATTATCCATTTACACATATAATTAATTTAATTACATGCCTGTAAATAATCTAGACGGGCCAATGCGGTAATATTTACTTTATAGCCTTAATTTGAAATTTAGATTCCGTGATTTCATGGAGGCCGCTATTGATTCCACTAGCAAGACATCAGGTACCTACTACAAGTTCCAGAACATTCTCCAAATAACAAAAATATTCTCAGAAAATTCCAGAAATTACGGTACGTTCCCAGAGCAAACGTCCCTATGAAAATACTCGACCACTTGTAAACTCTGCTTTAATTTATGAAATACTGGGTGCAAATGTAGTGCGTTCCCCGCGTGCTTCCGTCGTGGTGGACGGGACATGGTTACATGGCAGCTTGATAGGTCCATGTTTTATGCGTCCGGGTTCGGTTAATTAAGAATGTAATTGCTTGGGGATGCCGGGATATATTTCATTAGGCTAACTGTCATGGATATTGCTTTAAATTTTTTAACCTCAACGCGTGGGCGAGTCTGGTTACCTCCGCGTGTGAGAGCTGCGGTTCGTTTTTGAATCCATCTGGGAAGAGGAGTGTTTGGTCCGGTGCACCCTGGGCATCGATTAATAATTTCCTGGCAGACTTAAAAAATTAAATTAAAAATCTTTGTGGGGTTGTTCTGTTCAGTCGAATTAACCAACTTGCTGGAATATCCCGCGGAAATTCTGAGAGACGTTGCATAGTCATTTATGTATGTTCTTTGTGTGGGTGTTAAAAAACTGTCTATAAGTACCTACTCGTAGAAATCCTCTCTGGTTTCTTAATAACGATCCGTAAGTATATTTTCCGTTTATCCGCTCTCGTAGCCTCTGGAATTTCTATTAAAATTTCAGCTCCACTTGTTTCGACGCATAACATTTTATAGCCTGTTTGCGACTAGATTTTTCTCGGAAACTACTTAAGTGTGGTTAGGAATTTTCATGATTTACTTACGAACGAACTTGCCGGCACGCGGTCGTTTGGCATAGATCTCGCGAAAGAAATCGTTACCTGTTCTTTGATAATTTTCACTATTTAAAAACATTATTGAGACATTTGTTTGTATGTTTTATTTGTATGGTAACTGAAATCTGAAACTAGTGAACCAACAAAAAAAACGAGCACACACACATATCTCAGCTACATAGGGTAGTAATCTACTATACTATTTTGTTGTAGTTAAGCATTAACAACAATTTAACAACGTTATATTCTAGAAGAAAACCTTTCTAAAAGATTTTTGAGACATCTATAATATCTACATTATAATGCAGATTTTTAGACAACACTGGTTCAGACCTCTCTCAGACCAAGCAGTATTTTAAAATTATACATAACTTTTGGCTAAAGTGTACTTTTGTAGTGCAATATTAAAGTTCTTATCTTAGTAACGTTCACAATTTATAACAGTGACACTTTAAATGATAATCGAAATCATAAAAAAGTCACAGTTTTAAGGCAGTTTGTTCCACTCTGTCTGTGTTTTCACAACCCTGCAATAATTAAAAAAAACATCATCCCTCACCGGGCATCCACAACATCCCCAGCATAAACAAGCCTCCATCTGGCGCAAAAGGTTTTTTTCAAATTTTTTTATATACATATACACATACACAAATCAAGTCTATATCCCTTACGGGGAAGACAGAGCCTGAGGTAACAAGACCTAAAGGCCACGTTTAGCATGATCAAAATTGTGACGGGTTGCTAGCCGCATCGCCTATAACGTGATTCCTAAGAATTTCGCCCATTCCCTCTGCGTGGGACGAGAAGCAACTGGTACATTCTATGTACCTAGACAGCTACAGCTTTGTATTACTAAGTTAGAAGACAGACGGACAGTATAAGCATTAATTTTTTGCTATTTTACTACGTAACCATAAAACGTCGATCGTTCAAAGGTTAACTGGAGGAGATCCCTTTTAGGGATAATTTCGCCGTTGTGCATGTGTGTTGTCCTTTATTCATCTTTTTCTTGTGTTTTATGTACAATAAATAGTTATACATACATACGTCCCATCCAGTGGCGTAACTATAGGGTGGCAGGGGTGGCAAAATGCCAGGGGCCCCTATCTATAAGGGGGCCCCGAAGTGGCTTGGTTTAGAGCACAGAAGGGACGCTGGTGCACTTCTTTATATTGAGGAAGGAGCCCCATCTGACGAATTTGCCGCGGGCCCCAGACGTTACAGTTACAGTTTGACAACAAAAATAATGCTCCACGATGTACCTGCGCAGTATACCAATTTTAGTAGCGCGGGAAACTCTGGCGCTGTTATTGGTCGATCGATTTCGTACCAACAATGGCAAAATCGTGTAAGCGGGACAGAGCTAAGAATGCAAAGCAAGCAATACTCTGCCAATTGCGCTTGCAAATAAAGTTCAATATAGATTATTTACACGTTCGGCTACCATCGGAAACTGGTCTGCGCTTCTCTGCGCAAACGAATACTGCCGATGCGCATTATATTTGTTGTCAAACTGTACGCCACTGGTCCCATCCATTCTTTATCAATTTTTATTCATACAGACTTAAAAGTACCATGTCGTGCCATCGCTTTATTACAACTTTAATTTCATGAATTATAAATTTACCACATTATACTGCATAAATAATTCATTCACAGTTTAAAATCGCGTTTATTTATGTTACAAATACACGCTACAACCGGGTAGAGCCGAAATAGCTTTTTAAACTAAACATTATAATGTAAATTACCCTAATCAGATTGAAATCACCCTTAATTTGTATACAGAGAACCATTACGGCTGTATTTGTACTGCTCTTGGTTTATCCTACTAATATTATAAACGCGAAAGTTTGTAAGTATGGATGTTTGTTACTCTTTCACGCCAGAACGGCTGTGTAATGTACGAATATTGAAGGTAGATTGCACTATTCACTATTTTAGTATTAAGGTAGATTCGTTTTGTTGTATGCTTTTGTCTGGGAGTAAACGATCAGCTGTTAAGACGTATTTCATTTCCTTGAGTGCTACCCCGTACCTAGATTTCTCAGGCTGAACAGATCTAGATGATTTGGAACATACAATACAATAACTCTTTATTGAACACCACATATAACAACCAAAACAGAAAAAAGGTATACAAAATATTACAGGGTAACAATAGGCGGCCTTGTAGCTAACGAGCGATCTCTACCAGGCAACCGTAATGGACTGGAGAACAGAACAGATCTGAGCAAGTGGTGCAATTTAGAATATATATTAATATACTAAGTACCTACTGAAAATACATTATTATACATGAAACACACATTTATAATAAATGGAGATATAAACACACATACCTAAAAAAGCCAGCTGCAAGATTCATGCACAAGATGACAGATAGTGCTCCTTCGACATAGATTTAAATATAGGCAAGGAATTCCACAACCGTAAAGCCTGAACAGTATAAGAATATACATAGAATTTGGAATTGGAAAAAGGTATTATTTATATAGCCTTGTTATTCCGAATTCGCTACAATTTCATTTTTGTTGTTGTTGTTGTTGTTTCTTTTTATTATTAAATTGTCGCGTAATTTGGCGTGCCTCATGGCATAGGACTCCTCCGTGTATTGGAGGGAAAAAGGTATAGTAAGGAGAAATTTTTGAGAACATCTTACAGTAACATAGATAGATTATAGTCTGGAATAACACATTAGGCTACTTTTTATCCCGGAAAATTGCGTGATTCCTGCGGGATAGCAATAAACGAATTCTATGCAGACGAAGTTGCGGGCAACAGCTAGTGGGATATAACTTTACGATGAACGTTGATTGGTCGATATAAGTTTGATGTAGGGGTCGTTGCCCCGTTAATGCGAAAAAAGGTAAAAACTTTATCATTGAAATGGCATAAAACCGCCCTAGTGCGTGTCTACCTTACTTGTGTTTTAAGGGTAAAAATGGGACCCTATTAAATAAAATTTCGCTGTCCGTCCGTCTGTCTGTCCGTCTATCAGATTGCATCTCATACATACATACATACACATATCACGTCTTTATCCCTTACGGGGTAGATAGAGCCTAAGGTAACAGATACCTATAGGCCACATTTAGCAAGATTGTGGGCGTATAGGTGAAAAATGAAATCAAAATAGTGATGGGTTGCTAGCCGCATCGTCTATAACATGATTTTTATGATTTTCGCCCATTCCCATGGGCTTTTACCATCTGCGCGGGAAAACAAGCAACTGGTACATTCTATGTTCTTTCTTTGCTCCCAGACCAGCATGGGAGATACAAAATACCTCATGTGCCAGTGCTCAGGTGCCTTGTCTTTACTTACTCTAAGAAACTTGCAAGTTATAACAATACTGTTGAAATGAACAAAGAACAAAAAATTTACCTTGCTACTCCGCTACTCACGTGCAAGATAACCAAGCCTGTGTGAAATATATATGTTTTTCATGCAAACCCTCCCTCCACTGCTGCCAATAAAACACATATAAATCCCACAAACTTAATTATCCCTTACACCACACAAACACTGACGTGTTTCGATTCCTCTACGGGATCATTATCAAAGTTTAATGAACACAACTGTTACACGTGCAAACCCCGCACGTGCACCAGCACGTTTAACACACACGCACGCACGTGTAACAGTTGTGTTCATTAAACTTTGATAATGATCCCGTAGAGGGATCGAAACGCGTCAGTGTTTGTGTGGTGTAAGGGATAATTAAGTTTGTGGGATTTATATGTGTTTTATTGGCAGCAGTGGAGGGAGGGTTTGCATGAAAAACATATATATTTCACACAGGCTTGGTTATCTTGCACGTGAGTAGCGGAGTAGCAAGGTAAATTTTTTGTTCATTGAAATGGACCTCCGCAAAGTAACGCCTGATTCAATAAAATACTGTTGAAACTAACTGCAGTGTCATAACCAAGTGAATGCAATTGCGGTCGCGATGAGGCCGGCGGCGCGTCGCAATTGCATTAACTTACAATTCAGCGACTTGTTAGCTTGCACATAAATACGGCAGTTAGTAAACCAAGCAAGTATTTTCTCAGTTAAAAGTGACACAATCTATGTCCGTTGTTTTTATTTATCCTACAATACACTAAACGAGCAATATCTTAAGTAAAAAGTATATAAAAAGTATGATTTTATTATTAAAAAAACGGTTCTAACGCTTGAGAAGTGGGAAAAATTAGGCAACTATCTATCGAGTATGATGACAAAATATATTATTTTCTAAGTCCATTATGGTTGCCTGGAGATCGCTCTGTAGCGATAAGGCCGCCTTTTGTTACCTTGTAATATTCTGTATAACTTTTTTCTGTTTTGGTTGTTATATGTGGTGTTCAATAAAGAGTTATTGTAAAGCAAGAGTTATTGTAAGGCAAGCTGAAGGGAATTTACCTAGCCTTTTCCTCTAATTCTGCACAGTAAAAGTGCCCAACTGCCTTAAAATAGGCAAGCCGGTGGGAATCGAGTTCTATGGACGCCACGCCACTGATACCTAAGTATACGTAGTTTGTAATAGAATATACTAGCTGTTGCCCACAACTTCGTCTGCATAGTATTCGTTTATAGCTATCCCGCAGGAATAAAATTTCCGGGATAAAAAGTAGCCTATGTATTATTTCAGACTATAATCTATCTATTTTTTTTTTATATGAATAGGAAGGCAAACGAGCAAGTGGGTCACCTGATGGTAAGTGATCACCACTGCCCATAGACACCCGCAACCCCGGAGGCATTGCAGATGCGTTGCCGACCTAGAGGACTAAGATGAAATGCCTCTTGTGCCCGTAATTTCCCCGGCTGTCTTACTCTCCACACCGGAACACAGCAGTGTTCCAAATTTCATCCAGATCTGTCCTGCCACTCCGGCGTGAAAGAGTAACAAACATCCATCCATCCATCCATACTTACAAGCTTTCGCGTTTATAATATTAGTAGGATATGTACTTTTAAACGAGCAATGCTTGTACATATAAATCGATCTAGCTAGGTTTCTTTTTGAGAAAATGAACCAAAAAATTCCGAACAAAGCTCGGTCAGCCAGGTACTACAATTATGGTTTAAGATAATCTCTTACCAAACGAGTTCACACCAATAATGCAAGTTTTATTCTTAAAACTCGTGACATATAAAACCGACACAATAGCTGCCCATGCGCAAGATAGCCATCTTGATTGTTTAACGTATTTAATTAAAGTAGAAACCGTTTCGTGAGTCAGGTCCACGTCTTATCTGCCCTCAGTGGTATGGAATATATCTGACAACTAGCTGTTGCCCGCAACTTCGTCTGCATAGAATTCATTTATCGCTATCCCGCAGAAATTGGCATTGTTCATTTTTTTTTAGTATGCTCCAATTCGAAAACCATTTCGAGGAAAACCATCAATTATCCGATTTATCTTGTCCGATTTCAAAAATAATTTATGATTGCAGATATTTTTGTAAAAGTACTTTGAGCCTTTGTTTGACCGAACGACCGGGTTTTTAGACAGAATCCAGCATCGAACGTTTGCCACAAAAATGAAAAAAAAAGTTTGGCTATGGCAACTGTCACGTGTCACTGTCAAATCTAACAAAACCATAGGCAAAGCCATTTTTTTTATAGCCAGCCGAACGAAGGCGATTGGGATTCTGTCTAAATTCACGAATTATCAAACAGCGAAAAAATATTTATTATTAATTAACAAAGCTACGTAAAAGCATAATATTCAAATTAGTTGCTTGAAATAGTCCATTTTATCAAATAAAGGTGTTAAAAGCACAGCTTAAAAAAAATGAACAATGCCAATTACGCCATCCGTTCTTAGAGGATGCCTACGTCATAGTAGCTTTGTGCATGCGAAGTCTCAGCCCGATCGATTTAAAATTGACAAAGTTTCATACAAACTTTCGTCCCCTATTTTATCCCCTTGGGGGTAGAATTGATCAAAATCCTTTCTTAGCGGATGCCTACGTCATAATATCTACCTGCATGCCAAATTTCAGCCTGATCCGTTTAGTGGTTTGGGCTGTGCGTTGATAGATCACTATGTCAGTCAGTCACCTTTGAGTTATATATACGTTGAGTTATGAGTTATGTACACATGAAAGCGACGAATAAATGACTTATGACTTATGACTTATATTTAGATTTAGATGCCAAGAAACATACAAATACAAAATACAATGCATTACAAATACTCTATATTGAATAGCACAAAACTACATCAAGATGAAACCGACGAGCATGTATGAAGAGATCGATGAATGTGGATGAAGCGAAAGGAAAAAATAAGAAGACAAGGTAGACAATAGGCGGTCTCATCGCTTAATACATACATACATACATACACAAATCACGTCTTTATCCTTTACGGGGTAGACAGAGCCTTAGGTGGCAAGACCTAGGCCACGTTTAGCAAGATGGCGTATAGATGGCAAAAAAATATTCAGAATACTGATGGTTTGCTAGCCGCATCGCCTAACATGATTCCTATGATTTTCGCCCATTCCCCCGATGGGCTTTTACCTGCGCGGGAAGAGAAGCAACTGGTACATTCTATGTTTTTTCTTTGCTCCCAGACCAGCATGGAAGCGACATAAAGCGATATACCTATGTAGCAACCCTAGCGCCACCTAGGCATAACATTAGCCTGGAGAGAGATCTCTCTGATATGGCCTTTCCCTACAATCCTCCTTCGGGACTCCTTCGTATAGTCGAATAATTGTTTGGTTTACTCTAACCGCTCTAATGTGATGTTTGGTCAAATTGACCCCTTCTCTCGTAGGTGTTTAACGCAAGACCAACAACATGAGACCCATGATTACGTATAATGCCTACCAGAGAGCGGGTCCACTTAACATTGCAGAGGAAGCGATAATTTCGCGGGCGAATTTCTTTAAGCCCTCATATATGCATTAAGACACTAGACAATAGACGGTAGATGCGATTGCGGGCAGTCTTGAAATCAAAGCTGGCTTGGAACAAAGCACAGTGGCTCCGGAAGGCAGCTAATGCCCCGAAAGCGTTTGTAGCGAAGCCAGGATGTCTCTATGTGCCAGCAAATGCAATACACTGGCGAGCACTGTTATTAATACATTGACTATCTTTCTGTGCGTATAAAATAATGAACAAAAAATATTTACCTTGCTACTCCGCTACTCACGTGCAAGATAACCAAGCCTGTGTGAAATATATATGTTTTTCATGCAACCCTCCCTCTACTACTGCCACATAAAACACATAAATCCCACAAACTTAATTATCCCATACACCACACAAACACTGACGCGTTTCGATCCCTCTACGGGATCATTATCAAAGTTTAATGAGCACAACTGTTACACATGCAAACAAACGTCGTACTGAGTAGGTACACAAGTACAACATAACATAATATATTTTACACAGGCTTGGTTATCTTGCACGTGAGTAGCGGAGTAGCAAGGTAAATATTTTTTGTTCATTGAAATGGACCTCCACGAAGTAACGCCTGATTCAATAAAATATGTAAAATATGTATCTATTATAGGCAACTTTGACTGACTGACAAATCAACGCACAGCTCAAACCACTGAAATGATTGTGTAGTGGTAAGCAGATTTATTGTGACGCTCCGCTAAGAAAAGATTTATAGACTTACCGCTTAAATGAGTCCTCGAACGCGCGGTACAGGAGCGCGGGGTAGGACGACAAAGGGGAGCTCTCTCGGTGCGGGCGGGTAGTGCGCCTGCCGCCCGCACCTCTCTCGGCCCCCTTTGTTACCGCGCGGGCGAGGACTCATTTAAATGATCGGTCTATAGCGACAGGGCCGGATTAAGATGTTTGAAGGAGATTCGCTACGAAGTTTAATTCTGCCCGAACAAAGTTGCCGGCAGCAGCTAGCTTTAAAATAAAAGATGCATGGTGTGTGTGTGTGATGTGTATATTTTCTATTCCTAATTTTTTTATACCTACATTCAGTACCATCTTCACAGTTAGTTAACATTTGCAATGCGGGCAGCCCGGTGCTTTCGACTTTGTGAGTTTAATTCGTGCAAAATTACAGTCTGAACCAACTTAAAGTAATGTGAGCACTAGTATTAGGGTTTACGAAGCAAACTAAATATTCAAGAGTAGTTCTCTTAACTTTTAAAAGCTGCAACTCATCTCGTGTGTAAAGAAACTTCCACTCTATCAAATTAACAAGTTGGGGGAACACTTTGCCCAACTAGTTTGGGAGTAAGTTTTATAGTTCTATGACTCACGAAAATTCAACCAGTAATATATTTTGCTTTAGTATTGTTTTTTTAATTATGCTTTATTTGTTTAGGTTGAAAGGGTCATTGCTCTTTTAACACTTTTAGTATGTATACTAGCTATACTCTGCTTTCTTGTCCTGTCAATTGTTCGAAGGAAGAGATCCCTTTAATTTTTTTTATCTCCCTTTATTTGTCTTATTACTTGTAAAAATATTGCGTAAGGTTAAATACTTATTTCTTTATGTTAATGGTGATTTTTTAAAACAACTTGATGTTTTATTTGACCGAGCTCATGGCAAATTTAAAATGTCAGTAAAGTGGTGTGAGCCGGGATTTAAACCCACGACCTTCTGCTTGAGAGGCCATAGGTCAAATCACTTTGCTGGCACGGCATTTTTAACCGACTTCAACAAAAGGAGGAGGTCCTCAATTCGTTTGTATATTTTTTTACATACATATATAAATCACGTCTATCTTTTGCGGGGTAGAAAGAGCTTAAAGTAACAAGACCTAAAAGCCACGTTTAGCATGATTGTGGCATTTTTACAAGATTTTATTTATTTTAGCTTGCGACTCAATTTAGAAGCAGATATCTTCAACCGATTGAGCTGAATTTTTGGACAGAAACCTGTTATATTATTATGTTTTAAACATTTGGTGTAAATCTGCCCCATCTGGCTAAACTCGGTGGCGATAGTGGCCAACAATTAATTAAAGGTGTCTTAACTAACAAGGGTCGACCACGAGCGCAAATTACTTGGCAACCCATAAACCTATTAACTTGGCGATGTCTAACAATAGGATACTCACGGGTTATTGCGACAAGGGAAGATGTATTTTGCAGCTCAGTGTCGAGCTGATAACAATAACTTCAATACTTGATTTACTCAAACAGAAAAAATATTAAAACAAACATATTTACAAGATTTAAAATTTACATACATACATAATTCACGTCTTAATCCCTTCCGGGGTAGACAGAGCCTTAGGTAACAAGACCTAAAGGCCACGTTTAGCATGATTGTGGGCGTATAGATAGAAAGGAGAATCAAAATAGTGATGGGTCGCTAGCCGCATCGCCTATATGGTTCCTAAGATTTTCGCCCATTCCCTCGTTGGGCTTTTACCATCTGCACTCATTGATAAAGTGATTTATTTCAAGCCAAATAAGTCAAGGAAACAAATTTAAAATGCATCGAAATAATAGTAAATATATGAATAATTAACGTAGGCTGGGATAACGACGAAATACTTGCAGGAAACAGACAAAATTTCAATAATATCAAGTAAAAATATACGCCGATATGTTTATTTGTCCGCCAGCACAGCTAATGTTACAACAGCGACACGACAATGCACTTAAGTGGAACTATTAAGTTATGTCGTTCGTTTGAACATAAACTTCATAAGATCAATATTTTCAGTGGTTTTTGTTACTTCTTGAACCAATTTAAATCCTTTCCCAAACGAGGGGTGGTAAGTATGAAACATCTAAAATGCCGACATGATAATTTTTCACAGAGTTCCAAAAGACGGCCAATTTCAAAGCTTCTGAAAGAGTAACGGATTCAGAGAAATATTTTTGTCATCAGTCCTACATATGTGCACCAAATGTCAAGTCAATCGGACCAACCGTTGAAGAGTTCCCTCCTGCGGAGACGATCCCGGCTGGGTCACCAGAACTCCACTAACACATTATTGTTTGGTCATCTGACTTACATAAGTATGCCAAATTTCAGCTCAATCGGATGCATATATCTGCTTCAAAATGGAGTCGCAAGTAGTGATGTGCCGGATCGTTAAAAATGTATATCCGCGGATACGGATCTGATTACGGATATTTAGTGTCAAGATCCGCGGATACGGATACGGATACGGATGTTTATTTTTTTATTCGATTGGTGGCGGCGCCCGCGACCTTGAAGCGATAGTTGACGTCACGCTCGCCGCAACGTCAGGCAGGACATGTTTCGACTTGCGTTGCGCGGGTAGTACCTACTTTTGTTTTGGTTATGTTTAGTGTGTCACGTTTGTGTATGGTTTTGATACAAATGTTCTACCTAATTACCTGTAAAAGATCCGTAATAGATACGCGTGAAAAGTAACGGACACGGATACGGATACGGATTTTTCTTTTCCCTCGGATATCCGCGGATACGGATACGGATACGGACATCCGGAACATCACTAGTCGCAAGATTCCACGCGGACAAACAAGCTAATAATTACGAGTATATAAAGCTTATAATAAAAATTATGGCTACTATGGAATTATGGGTACTTATGGAAACAAAAAAACATCATTTATATCGTGAGGAAAATATCCCCAATAGCAATGATACGTGAATGAGAGTAGCTCCCGCATTTCCGATAAGCCATATTTATGCGTTAGATAACATACGAATGTGTGACGCCATTCCTTTATTGAATTTAGAGTATTTAGAGTGCTGGGTATCAGCACGAAGGTTGTTGCAACGATAGGTGACTGACGTAAATAGTGGACATTGAATACGAAATTTTGTTAGGTACTGAACAGTTAAACTAACTTTAAGACACCCTGTGTTATTGAAAATTTTGTTACTGAACAGTCGAACTAACTCTACCATTTAAGACAACCTGTATTATTGTTCTATGATTTCTAGAAAATATACTCGGTGGCGAAAATTTTGGCCCACACATGTATCTTCCATGCTGGTCTGGGACTAAAGAAAAAACATAGAATGTACCAGTAGGCGATGCGGCTAGCAACCCATCACTACTTTGATTCACTTTTCCACCTATACGCCCACAATCATGCTAAACCCCCACCCAAGGCTACCCTTAAGCTCTATACACACATACATTAATCACGTCTTTATCCGGGGTAGACAGAGCCTAAGTTAACAAGACCTAAAGGCCACGTTCAGCATGATTGTGGGCGTACAGGTGGATAGAAAGAAAGAAAGAGAAACATTTATTTTCACACATTCGATACACGTAGATATAAAATAAGGAGAAATACAATATACTAAGGAATAGTACCGATATGGTGTAAAATAGGTAAAATAGGTAGTAGGTAAAATATGGGGTAAAATAGGGTGTGTGATACGGGAATCAAAATAGTGATGGGTTGCTAGCCTCATCGCCTATAACATGAATCCTAAGATTTTCGTTCATTCCCTCGATGGGCTTTTACCATCGGCGCGGGTAGAGAAGCAATTGGTACATTCTATGTTTATGTAGAGGACGCAACCCTTACTAAATTGACGCTTCTACATACCTCACGCGCCTAGGGTCTTTAGCGGAAAATTTATATATGCTCATTGCATTTGTGGACTTCCTAAATAAGACTAAAAAGTGTCACAAAAATACCACGGTCGAAATAAATAACTTCAAAACTGTCAACAGCTTTTTATTCGCATATCAACTAAAATGGGAATCCGATACGAAACGTCTTCGTTTCGGCTTGACGTATTTAAATTTGTAACTATCCGTTGAAAACAATTGACACCTAACTGATTGATAATTTGGCAACACAGGCCACATCCGCATTTAGAAACAACAAACTCTAAAGCCGAGGTGTAAAGTTTAATTTTACGCGACAAGTACATCTTTTTCGGGGGAATTTAGCTTGCCAACCGACGACAGGCTGAAAAATCGGAAGTTGAGAGAAGGAGTAATTAGTTATGTTTCTTATTGTCTCACTTTATTTATTCTCGTGCGAAACTGCGTGTCGTGTATTTTTAAAATGCCAATTTTAGAACGAGAACTCGCAGATTATAAATCTAAAGGATTTAAAAACAAGTTGGTTTATTAACGTGGCAACGAGTTAACAATCGATGTAAGTAAGTAAGTAAATGCTTTATTGTACAAATATAAAGAAAGAAACAGACACAATTCACAAAAAAAAAACAAAGGCGAACTTATCCCTATAAGGGATCTCTACCAGTAAACCTTGTCAGTGATGATGGTATACGTATTCCGACCAATAGTATTTTTGTTAACATTTGACATACCTATCTGTCACATAAGGAATTGCCTTCATAAATTATTGCTTTTTGGCTAGCTTTGTGATCTTTTAAATCCTTAGATGCTTTCTTACATTGTTGCTTGCTTGCTGGCGGGCTTGCTTGATCGCTTGCTAGCACGCTTGCGTGCTTGCTTGCTGGCGGGTTTGCTAAATTGCTTTATTGCAAGCTTGCGTGCTTGCTTGATTGCTAGCTGGCACGCTTTCATGCCCACCTTTATACTTGCTAGCATTTTCACTTGCGCGCTTCTTAGCAATTCTTTTGGTAACCACGAGCGAAGCCGCTAGTATAAGCTAGTAAATCTCATAAAAAATACACAATTCATCTTTATATTTTCCAGCCATTCTCAACATTTTACGACCAACTAGGGCGTAACAAAACACGTAATTAATCGTGGTTGGACAAAGTTTTCGAACGGTCCGGCTAGACCCGAGGGCAGCCGAGAATTCCCGACGAGAGCCGAAGACAAGCGCTAGACGAAGACAAGTGTTTGGTCACATCAAAGTGCTGGATCACGGCCAAATGTCGCATTTATTACGTGATTTGAGTATTGAGCGTTGAGCGAGTATCAACAGGAATCAATTTAAACTCTTACAAGAAACAACACCTTAAACACCCTATAAGGATAAAATACTACAAGGATAGGAACGCTTTGATATCCTTTCGTCTTTCGAAGAGGTTTATTAAAACGAGCCTAGTACCCACTATTTGATATACCTAGCCTAACTTTTCTCTTTTCTGTCGATTTCAACTCTGTCCGTGTCTGCTTAACTGACTAGGAGCAAAAATGTTAGATTTGTGAAAACTCTTTACGAGTACCACCGGAACCAGGTAGGCCTGGATGGTTATGTGGGACTCTCTCTCCCGGCCTCTCTTCGCACCGAAATGGGAGCATACCCACTAATAACATTCCGGTGAAGCCCGCTTGCCGAGTTTAGCCCAGCCGACAGACATACTTAGAGTATCTTAAAGGAACACTCTTCTTCTTCTTGGTCCTGGCTTTTATCCCATTTTTACTTGGGGTCAGCCCTCCTAGTATTTCTGCGCCACATCAAACGATCGTGGGTTGTCTCCGATGCCGTATTGGTTATCTTTAGGTCGTTTTTTATGGTTTGTGTCCAGGTCATAGGTGGTCGTCCTCGGCCTCGCTTTCCCTCCTCCATGGCGAGTACTCGCCATAAAGTATCATAAAGGAACACTAATAAAGAAGTTATTCTTTGAAGTTGGCATGATATTATGACGACGGCGACGCCCGATTCAATCATTTACTACACAGATGTCAAGGTAGGCACACGTTTTTATACTAACCTCGCCCGCTATCGCTTGTAACTCGCTCCATGCACGCCCACAAGCGATCCAATCTCAACTGTTCAACGAACCATTACAATTCCCAATGAAATATTATTCAGATAATAATGATATAGTAATATTCTCACCATCGCCCATTTCCACTCGGATCTACGCCTCGCCTCATTGATACAATCTTTAGCAGAAAACATTGGCCAATTAGCATTGCATTGCGGGGCGTGGAAATAACGAGTTACAAATGATCGATCAAGTGCAGCAATGTAAAGCGTCTCCATCATATTTCGCGTAAACTGACTGGTGCGTGTTTTTCACGTTCTCTAATATTCCGCTTTGATTTTTGCTTAATTAAAGCTTCCTTGAGAACGCCGCGCTCCTAATTGGTGGAAAGTTTGAGAATTGCTGCAAAGTTTTTTGAAGTGATTTAATAAATAGGTCAAAAGCACATAAATCCTTAGCTTACTCAGAGTTAAGAACACTTGCGGCAAAAAAAACTACATTTACTTTCTTCCATACTGGTCTGGGAGCAAAGAAAACATAGAATGTACCAGTTGCTTCTCTTCCCGCGCAGATGGTAAAAAGCCATCAAGAGAATGGGCGAAACTCATACGAATCATGTTATAGGCGATGTGGCTAGCAACATATCACTATTTTGATTCCATTTTCTATGCGCCCATAATCTTGCTAAACGTGGCCTTTGAGTCTTGTTACCTTTGGCTCTGTCTACCCCGCAAGGGATAAAGACGTGATTTGTGTGTGTGTGTATAAATCACGTCTTTATCCCTTACAGGGTATACAGAGCCTAGAGCTAGGGCTTTCGGATTTTAAAGTATAGAATACTCGTAACATTAACCGAACAACTTCAAAACTTAATCAATTACATGCTTCTTTTAACAGCATCGTCAGAGTAGCTATTCTTAACTTTCAGTGGCTCAATAAATACTAATTGTGGGTGTTATTGGCCCGTCTAGACATCAAGGGCAATTCTATAGTTCCCACAGTTCCCAATATTCCCACAAACACATTACTCCCACCGACCCATCATCTATAAATCATCTATAGAACAATGTCTGTCTCGGCATCATAGAGCAGTTATGACGAGAGACGGCATTTCTATATGTTGTAGTCTGAACGCAACCTCTTTAGACTTAATCGAATTATTTTATAACTTTCACATATAATATGTACAGATACATAGTAGTAGTAGTCCATGCTGGTCTGGGAGTAACATAGAATGTACCAGTTGCTTCTCTTCCCGCGCAAATGGTAAAAACCCATCGAGGGAATGGGCGAAAATCATAGGAATCATATTATAGGCGATGCGGCTAGCAACCCATCACTATTTTGAATCCACTTTCCACCTCTACGCTCTCAGTGTCTTGCTAAACGTGGCCTGTAGGTTTTGCTACCTTAGGCTCTGTCTACCCCGTAAGGGATAAAGACGTGATTTGTGTATGTGTATGTATGTATGTATGATACATAGTACATATAGTAACTAGGTCTAGTTAAATATGCGAAACACCCACACATGTAAACATTGAGCAATGCTATCGTTGTCTGACACATTTTTTGGAAGGTAAAACGCGCGTTCCGTCTCTTGTCTTTAGAGCTCTATGGTCGGAATAAATGGAGAGAAATCGAAGATTAAATAAGCAATAGTTTCGAGTTTCGTAAACGATTTGACGTGCGCTGAACAAATACACGAGTTTTGTACAATTGTTTTTTTCAGCAGTAGATTACTAGGCTGCACATTCACTAGAATAGCGGTTTTCTAAGCGGGGGGGCACGCCACCCAAGGGGGGCGCATACATACATACATACATATATCACGTCTTTATCCCTTACGGAGTAGACAGGTAAGGTAACAAAACCTTAAGGCCACGTTTAGCATGATTAAGAGCGTGTAGGCGGAAAGGGATATCAAAATAGCCGCATTGCTAGCCGCATCACCTATAACATGATTCCTAAGACTTTCACCCATTCCCTCGATGGGATTTTACCATCTGCGCGGGAAGAGAAGCAACTGGTAAATTCTATGTTTTTTCTTTACGGCGTCGTGAGGGATAAAGACGTGATATATTTACGTATGTATGTATGTCGGTTATGGTCAATATTATCGTTATAGTAACTTGTTTTATCGTTATAGTAACTTAATGCTCAGACTTAGTTAATTCCAGACTTTAAGAACTCCGCCTAGACAGGTCAGTGAGTTGAATCGCGTAATGTCTCGCAAAAGAATAACTACTGTACGCCTGAAACTTGTTTTAGCATTTTTCTCCTTTTGAGTACATATTTAATTATGCACATTAATTTACATTTACTCAAAATTAACAACATTCTTTAATTACGAACAAAACGACGACCATGGTATTCCACCAACGCGACAATGTCGGCGACAAATGACAATTCTGTTCACATTACAAACTTAATACCTAACTCGCTCGCAATCGCCTTCGTGTTTATTTTGACAGTTATTGTATGAATGTGACAGCTAGCTGATTCCGATGCCAATGGGGACTATCGTTTCTTTGCTCACCAGTTGGCGCCACTGTTGACTAAGGTCCAGAGGTATAGCTGTCAAAGGCGACTTTATAAGATCGGCGCCGAAACCAAGTTTTAAATCTTGAATCTCATTAAGTTTATTAAATTATAAATAGCTATCATCATATCGAGTAGCTATGCCGCAATGTTGTGCAGTTCCGTTTTGTTCGGAAAAAAAAACCGCTTTCAAAGCGTTCACATTCATCGCCAAATAATCCATATTTGCGATAATTTCACAAAGGAGATCACTTTTCAACAGGTAAATGAAAGAAATTATAATTTATGTCATGAAGCCCGCCAAAACCAGTGAAAAGTTCACGTTATTGGACCTCACGCGACACTAGCGCCTCTAGTGGCAAATTCACAAGCGATAGCCCCCATTGTCAGCGCATACATGAACTGTCAACATGAACACGATGGCGATTGCGAGCGAGTTAGGTAATAAGCCAAGACGAGATGCTACGCCGGTTGGCTTCGTATTGACCACGTATTGCATTTCGAACTGCCGATGACGAGAGACAATTCGAAATGCAACGCACAGGTATAGCTCAGACTGTTTAACTTGCACTGATTTTAATATTAATGAAAAAGCCTTGTTAAAAGTAAAATTTTAGAGAGAGAGCACGGTGGAGCCAGAAGGGAAGAGGCCGCTAGTGTCGCTCTTAGATTTACCTTACATTTATTGTTGGTGTTGCCAACAACGCGTTGTCAGTATGAAGGCAACTGGCGCAGATCCTTGTCGAGCTTGTAATTTACATTGTAATGTAAACAGAGTTGTCACCGACCATACACATAATTAAAAAAAAAAAACCACAGACATGGAAAAGATCATCAGTGTTGCTGGCTCATAAAGGTGTCACTAGGTTCACAGCGTTCACAGGTTAGGTTCACAGCGTGTAAGAAAAATGAACTCGTCTATCTCTCTCATATACGCGTATTACATAGCTCTTTCATTGCCAATCTATGCCTTGGTAAGATAGGAGATCGCAGTGGCGTAACTATAGGGTGGCAGGGGTGGCAAAATTCCAGGGGCCCCTAGTTCTACGGGGTCCCGAACTGGCTTGGTTTAGAGCACAGAAGGGACGCTGATGCACTTCTTTTTATTGAGGAAGGAGCCCCATCTGACGAATTTGCCACGGGCGCCAAACGATAGTTACGCCACTGGGAGATCGATAGAGTTAGCGGTCGAAGTCTACGTATAACAAAATCTGCGCCTAACAAATCCGGTTTATAAGCCTTTTATTCGACTGACCAACATTCAGAGGTAAACATGCAAAAATCATCGCAGCTCTAAAATCGGCCATTTAGACGATTCCAAATGTTTATTACGTGCTACGATGTCTTATGTTTGATCTTCAAAGTGTTCACTATAGTTCGCGATAAGTGATGTGATGTGCGAAAAATATCGGGTTTGCACTTCACCAGGGTAATAGAAACCAATGGAGGCCGGATAACCCAGGCCTACTGACCGCTCATTTAGCAAAACAACAAAATATTATTTTACTTCCATGCTGGTCTGGGAGTGAAAAAACAAAGAATGTACCAGACGTTTTTTTCCGCGCAGATCGTAAAATTCCGTCGAGAGAACGGTTGAAAATCTTAGGAACCATATAGGCGATGCAACCCAACCCATCACTATTTTGATTCTCCTTTCCACCTACACGCCGACGTATAAACGTCTTGTTACCTTAGGGCCCAATTTTTGAAAACTTTTGAAAGCACATACCGACGGGGAAGAACCAAGATCTCCTATCTTACAAATTTTAATCATTGTAGTATGAACTCTATTGAGAAAACCAATAGCTTCTATCTTACCTCTTTTCTCATTCTTAATAGTTCTTTAACCGCCGATACGTCAAAATACCGCTTGAAACTGGTGAATAATTATGCGGAATTAGAAATAGTAGTTTAAAAGAAAATTACAGCACTAATTAATCTAGTAAACTAAGTAGTCGATTTCATTTGATCTGAAGTATCATCGCAATACATATACAGCTTTATACCACTTTCGCGTGGTACTTTTCGAGTGATGTAATTCCGAAAATCGAGCCCCTGTGCTCTTTCTACCCCGGTCGATTGTCACCATGTCTGTTGAAAGTTTCGCTTACAGTAGTTTGGCTGTTATTCCAGTATTTGAGCCCTGTACGAGAACCCGAGCGGAATAAGAAACAGTCGGGTTATTTACGGGGGGGAATTCTAACGTGTCGCGAACTCGCGAGCGCAGGGTTGCCACAAACGCTATAAATAAATACAAATAACATTAACGAAACAAAGTTGAAAACTCAAATGAAAAAAATAAAATGAAAAATATTTATTCAGTACCTTAAATTAGAACAACAGTATCTGTTCTGGTGCCTCTTTTTGAGTATTATATGTGATACTCCTGCTAAGGGGAACGATGCGCGAAATAAATAATGATACGTGAGTAATCCGAAACTTTGTTTGTGTGTATATATCTATAGAACCTTATAAATGCTCAACTCTCTGATAGGTGGCTTTATTTTCCAAGATTGACATAGAAACACAGTAAAAAACACAGTAAAGAAATTGACAGCCAAATTATCAATGAAAATAAAATTAATTAAAAAATGGTACATTACAGAGCACATCCTCACTTTTACTTTTAAAGTAATTTCGCAACAAATATAATCTTAGCACTACTACTATTAATTTATTACAATTGGTAAAAAAAACTACACCAAAAGTAAACTGGCAACCCTGTCCGCAACCGAAGACAGTATAAATGAGTCGATTAAAGTTTGCTCATCCATCGCTATCGGTTCCTTCGCACCACATGATCTATTGCGTCTTTACACTCTACATCGTTTATACAGACGCTGAAAGTTCTTCGAACTGGCCAGTAACAGATAAAAATAATTCAAATTTAAACATGGAACTTTGTTTATAACTTTATAACCTGAAATACGAGAGGATAAAAATTATTGTTAAAAGATCCTGGCCACTTGTAAAAAAAAACAAGTGTGAATACGTAATCAAATCTGTTGTTTTTTTTTTGGACGAGAGCATAGGTTCTAAGAACTGGTCAATTAGAGAAAAAATTTTAACTTTGAAAGTGAATCAAATTTCTTGCATCTTTAATATGCCCTATGTTTTAACAGTTTTTCTCTAAAGTCTACTCTTAACAAATATTCTCTATACACAAGCATCTTTCGCTTTCGCGTACTTTCTTTAAAAAAAATGCAAAAATTCTCTACTAATTTTATTGTTAGGTATCGGGTCTAAAGTAAACAACCTCACAATTCGAACTCCAATTACAATTTTAGTACCGATATTTTCAGCTCATACTGGCGATTATCTTGCTCCAACCAACAAGAAAAACCCGTTTTCTCGATCCTTAACGTTCTTCGACAAAATATGTACCTTACTTTCCAAAACATACGACACCAATTTCCGGTGCGCGTTTCCTTTCAAAACATTTGAAGGAAGCGTTGCTCGCAAAAAAAAATATGCCGTACGGAATTCGGTTTAAGGTATTTTATACTTCAAAGCTTGGAAAATTTGCTCAGGAAATGCATGGAATGCCAATGCAACGATAACAAAGGAAGTCAATTATTAACTATTATTATTCAGAAACTGTCGTTGAATTGAAAATGAGCCGTCTAAAATTGAGCGTGTATATTTTTTCTTCTAAACGCGGGAACTGAGTTGGCTTCATAAAGAACCTAATCTTTCTATACGACAGATTTAAAATTCGAAGGCATTTCATCATACAAGCGGCTGGATCTTTTATCGTGCCCAGCGCGGGAAACTTTTTAATATCGTAACGGAGACGCAAGATGGCGGGTGTAATTGCAGTGTCCGTCCGGAGAGAAAAACTAGTTGAGATTTATTAGAAAATTCTATCGAATTTTGTTGAGAGATGCAGGACAGCTTCGTGTTTTAATTTCCCTTGTGATTTTCAAGTTTTTAGACGAGACTTTAACCCGACTGTTGTTTATTTTAACTACTGGGGAAAAATAAAACAATGTACTTACAAAATTTAAGACGGCTGAAAATCTTTTTTTTTTTCAAATATGCGTGTAGGTATAGCTCCGCTTTATAAAGTCATATAAATGTGCTGTAATTTCATGTAAAACTATATTTACACTCTTGACTCACAAATACAAATATTTTTTTAATTACCAAAGAAAGAAAAAGAGATCTATACATATAAACTCTACATTCAACAGTTTTAATGATGGCCTAAAAATTATATAATATTGGCCTTTAATGTTTTTAAACTAGATGGGGGTAAATTCCTAAGAATCTCAACCTATCACAATAATAATAATATATGCAGTCTATCCGCAACTACGTTTTGAAGATTTGGTGATAATATCAATGCAATGCCTTTCTTTAATCAAGTACCCAACGCCTGTTAAAGTTTTCAAGTACATTCCACATAATTCAATGAAACAAACACCAAAGAATAACAGCGTCACTAATAATTCAGAGGCGGCAACTCAATTGGGTTATCCTACATACTTGCTTCCCGGCGCGGTGTAGCGAACGGAGAACCTAATCTATTTACTGCGAGTTTGGGGAGTCTTCCGTGCTTTATTAAATACATAAACTTCCAGCACAAGGATACCAGCAAAAACTGCAGTCCTTGAAAAACAAAGAATAAGATCTTTCTTCATTTCTTTTCAAGTTTTAATTAAGAAAATTGAGTTGATAGTCTTTATGTTACTTGTTATGATTATACGATGCAAAACTGTTTAATGTCAAAATTGCTTTACATCTTGTATTTTAGATGAAGGCTCTGTAAAATTTAGAAATATTAAAGAATAATCAAGATCCGTGATGTACTTCGTCTCCACAGCTGACACCAGTTTAAAAATAATCAAGTATAGGTTGTAAAAGAGATTTCTCCAACAACAATATGTTGTTTGCTGTATGTTGAGATGTACCTACGCTCTATTGTGGCTTACACTATATGGATATCTTAAATTCCCCCGCTTAATGTTCCTCTCATTTACTCGAAGGTTAACTGGTAAATATCCCTTATAGAGATAAGTTCGCCTTTGTGCACATATTTAATGTCTATTTTAGTGATTTGTCTCTGTTTCTTTATATTTTTTATATTATTTAAGTATTTTTCTATTTCTATTTCCTTCGTTCTTATTTGAGTAACATTAATAATTAAAAAACACCATCAGCGAACTTGGTCTCCTACGTCCACACCAAAGAATAAAGTTTTAAAAATTCAAAAGCGCCAATTCGTAATAACGCGCGTTTGATACCCAATATCTACCGAGTTATCCCACTAGTATATTTGCTGTTATCTGTTCCAGTCGCCGTGTTGCGACCAGCGAGCGAACCTAATCTATTTATCGTGAGTTAGGGAACGCTTCCGTACTTTATTAAACGCATAAACTAGCTAGTGCACCAGAAAAACTTTGACGCGGTCGTTGCGGGCACGCGCAACTTCGCCGCGTTTTTGACGCCGGTCTGTTTGAAAATATAGAGCATTTCTAAGAACGGCATGGAATTTTGGTTTGAATGCCGAGTACATTAAGTAAACTAACCGGAATAAGCCTAAACAGATGCCTTTGCTTGTGGGACACTATTATGAGCTAACAAAAAAAACTAATAAACTACTGATCCATTTATCTTTATAATTAATGTGAAAAACTACTTGGTATTTCATCGAAGGACGAAGTGGATTATTTTACAGGAAAACCGACTTAATTATAATTCTGTGTGTTAAGTACACCTACATCTACATACGTTTGTTTTTACGATTTTGACGTAGTACATACAAATTAGGCATGATCAGCGATTTTAACCGCAACTTCCCCAGCTATAACACCCTTATTCATAAACGCTCTACCTATAGGCTTCTGCTAACTTAGCAATCGTTTGTCCTTGTCTGTGAAAGGTAAATGTCAAATTGACAGATAAGGACAAACGATTGCTAAGCTAGCAGAAGCCTACAGAGCGTTTATGAATAAGGGCAATAATCTTTAAATATACGCCAAAGAGTAAACCGTTAGTAACCAATAATTCAGAGGCGGCAACTCGCGTAGCCCCGCAACAATTAGGTTACCCTGCAAAGTTGCTCCGGGCGCGAATCTATTTACCACGAATTCGGGAACGTTTCCGTGGGTTATTAAATTAAATATCTAACTTGCTAACATTTTTTAAAGATCAGAGGCCGAGAAGAATTTCGGAGCATAAGGCCCGACACCAGATTTTTCCTCGCTTAACTCTTTCACTGTCGCCTGTCATACGCGGGACATCGTCAAGTATCGAAAAAAAACGCACAACTGCACCGTACAACGTTATTTCAGTAAACGAAACATGATTTTCCTCGACAATTCAATGTAAAGTCACCATGACATTTCCTGTGAGACGGTCGTGTGGGTCAGGACAGGAATCGTCCCAATGGCGCGGTGGATAGTGCGTAATGCATTTTCCCTCCGAATTAAAAAAAAAGGAATCCATTTGTTCGATGGTACATTGCGCTGTCGTTGACAAGACCTGACTTTATAAAACAATCACAAATGACGCTAAATACATACTTATGAAAAACTATACCATATCAAAATGTAACGAATTAGTAACAGAAAACTCAGAAAGCACGCGGCTCAGCGATATGAGACACAAATAAGCGTCGGACTCACATGCCAGCCAATGTTCAGTCAACATATCTGTCTCGTAGGTACTGTGCGGATGCGTTATACTTTCTGTTACAGACTCCTTGCGCCGCCCTCCTTCTATATTTTGCTTTTTATTTTTAACTAGCTTTTCCCCGCGACTTCGTCTGCGCACATAACGTCAGAGTGACGACACACCCCATACATCCACTCATGTCTCCAAGTATCAGGTTTTTATTGCCTATCCCGTGGGAATTTCGGAAAATCCCTTCTTAGAACACCTACACAGATCCTCTAGGAATATTATCTACTAATTATAGTCTTAATTATTTACCTTGTGTTTTTATCCCATGAGAAATTTGAAAAATTCCTTTGTAAGTGCATCTTTATACTAATCAAGGAATAATGTGTAGGCATGCTAAATTTAACGTCTGTAGCTTTATTAGTACAACATTTCGGAATTTTTCAATCCCGTGGGAAAATCAGGATAAAAAGTATCCTATGTCCGTCTCCTGGTTCTAAGCTACTTCCCTACCAATTTTCAGCCAAATCGGTTCAGCCGTTCTCGAGTTATAAATAGTGTAACTAACACGACTTTCTTTTATATATATAGATTTTGACTTTAGACAGGCCTAGAGTCATGATTAAACGAACATCCTTACTGTTTGAGGTGTGAGTCGGCTTACCTCCGCGTGTGGTCAAGAGCTGCGGTTCGTTTTTGGATCCGTCCGAGGGGAAGAGCAGTGCTTGGTCCGGTGCACCCTGTGCATCGGTTAATGATTTCCTGACAGATTCTGAGGGATATCATTATCCGTTGGCTAAGAGCCCGACAGGGGGAGGGGTCTTCTGACCGTGTTCTACCGTACAACGTTGCCGACATTTTTGTCACAAGATTTTGAATATTGTATTTATTTCTTTGACATCGGCGAAATCATTGCAAAAGAAGATCCTTACTGTCATGTAAGCCTGCCCCGGCATTGAGGTGAAATTGTTTACGCCCCCGACCTTCCTTTGTCCCTTTCATTTGCATACAAAAGTGCAACAGAGAGAACGCTATATTAACTCGATATCTTGGACATGGTATAACCCAGTCCTTATTTACTTCTATTCGACTGTAAGTTCCATAAACAAGCTTCCAGATCTTTCCATTTTGACATTAAAAGCCTCCTCAGTGATTCGACGTAAACGGCGCCATCTTAGATGCATTTAACTTCGGCGGCGGAATATGGCGCCACTCTAACGCTGGAGTCGCACTGACATTAAATCGAAGAAAGCAAGAAGAAAGAGTACATTTATTCGCTTGTGGCCTTAAGGTTTTGTTACCTTAGGCTCCGTCTAGCCCGTAGCGTAGGGGATAAAGAGGTGATATATATGTATGTGTATTTATGTGCATATATGTGCATATATTAATGTTATTTTATTTTATTGGGAATTGTATATGTTTCTTTATATTTGTACAATAAAGCATTTACTTACTTACTTACTTTGTAACCTTTATAAATGAGAGGGCAAAACTTTACCGCAGTGTATCCCCAGCATAGTGCTAAGCTAAGTTAAAGAAACCGGGTAGAAAATAAATAAACAACCCTAACAGGAAGCAATAGGTTAGAACATCGATTGTAGTTGCTGTTTCCCGACACCCTGACAGCTACTTTTCTCGTCTCCTTCCTTGCTATTAGTCGATAGCGGAAACATAAACCTTATTTTTTAAAACTGGGTTAAACTTACTTATTTCAGCTACCAACTTCTGAATAATTAGGGTGACCATGCTTCCGAATTTGTGCGGACATGTCCTCACTCTAGGAGATTTAGAACCTGTTTCGCACTGTTAAGTTCCAGTTATCTGAAGTGTCAGTTCTGTCTGTTTCTTAGTAGTAAATAGAGACGGAATCATAGATAACTAAATAAATAAAGAAATAATAAATATCTTGAGACAAATTACACCAATTGACCCAGCCCCAAACTAAGCAAAGCTTGTACTATGGGTACCAGGCAACGGATAAACATACTTATATAATGTAGATAAATACATAATTAAATAGATACAACATCCATGACTCGGGCACAAACATTCGTATTCATCATACAACTGTCTGCCCCTACCGGGATTCGAACCCGGGACCTCTAGCTTCATAGTCAGGGTCACTAACCACTAGGCTATCCGGTCGGTAACTGACACTTAAGATCACTGGAGCTTAACAGAGAGAGGTGAAACATGCCCTAACACACACACACAAATCTCGTCTTTATCCCTTATGGGGTAGACAGAGCCTAAGGTAACAGGTACCTACAGGCCACATTTAGCATGCCCTAAATCACTTTTAATTGCTGTTGACACAGGAGAACAAAGAAGATGGAAGGGCCCTGAAGACTACGATATGGACTGTATGATTTTATATATTTTATTGAATCAGGCGTTACGGAGGTCCATTTCAATGAACAAAAAATATTTACCTTGCTACTCCGCTACTCACGTGCAAGATAACCAAGCTTTAGTGAAACATATACATGTTTTTCATGCAATCCCTCCCTCCACTACTGCCAATAAAACACATATAAATCCCACAAACTTAATTATCCCTTACACCACACAAACACTGACGACCTTACTCCTCAGGAGAAAGACGAGGGTAAAAAAGAGTAGAAAAAACGAGAGTAAAGAGTTCGCTACAGGCCCTAATACCCGACTTTTTCCATAATTCGAGTCACTCTTCGTTGCAATGGCGTAGGTTGTTGGTGGCAGGACAGGACTGGTAAGATGCCACGGGCCCCTAACTCTACGAGGCCTCGAACTGGCTGAGCCTAGAGCTCAGATCCACTTCTGAGCTGTCCAAATAATAAGGATTGACGTAGGGATGCTGACAATATTTATAAGGGTGATTCTGTCTAATTCTGATCGAACTGTGAAAAAAGGAACTGGCTGACTAACTGGGCAGTGCGTATCCTTCCTTTTGCGTATTCCGGGGTTTTGGCTATATTGGTACTTAAGACTATGGACAAGATAATCCATCTAAATGTGCTTAGTTCTTCCCACGCTCCTTATCCCGATGATGTATTGTGTTTATTTTTATATCATTGTACAAAAGGTCACGTCAAGAGAGATATTGATGAATGTAGATGAACCGGAAGAGCTATATCAGGATCCTAACAAGTCGAACAAGGTAGTCTCTGCCAACCCTTACGGGAAAGATGCATGTAAGGATGTAAATTATAAATGTTTTTTGAAATGTATCTTATTTGACCTTTGAAATGGTCACCCTACTGACGGGGCCCATCACAATATTATAATATTCAAAGTTCGGCCTAAAATTAACCTCATTTTGTAGTTAAATATATCCGACGCGTAAAATAAATTCTAAATTTTGTTCAAAATATCGTTAAGGCGTTCTCAGAGCCCGGTAAAGGAGGTGAAACAATAACATTTGCATACAAACTCCATTACTGGATTAATGTAAAAACTCTCAAATACTAAATATCTTTCGCCGGGCATTTGGGAGATAAGAGGGAGTAATTTTAATTATTTATTGGAATACAAATTAAGACGGCTTACGTCTGTTCGTTACGCTAAACCAAAATGGAAAACAAAAAAGAAACCGCGAAGATAAATAAATGTAAATGGATAATTGACACCAATCGACTTAGTCCCAAACTAAGCAAAAAGAAAGAAAGAAAGAGAAACATTTATTTACACACATTCGATACACGTAGATATAAAACAAGGAGAAATACAATATACTAAGGAATAGTACCGACATGGTGTAAAATGGACCCCACTTCACGTATTCTTCTTTTTTTCTGTTTCTGCTTCTTTGGTAGCGGAATTCTGGTGCCCTGACCCAGGACCGTCTCCGCGGGAGCGAACTCTTCAACGGTTGGTCCGATTGATGAATGACAATGCAAGTACAGTCAGCAAAAAAGCTTGTATTCGAAATGAAAATTTTAACAAAAACCTGAAACATTCGACATTTGACACACACACACACACACACACACACACACACAAATCACGTCTATATCCCTTGGGGGGTAGACAGAGCCTGAGGTAACAAGACCTAAAGACCACGTTTAGCATGATTGTAGGCGTATAGGTGGTAAGGGGAATCAAAATAGTGATGGGTTGCTAGCCGCATCGCCTATAACATGATTCCTAAGACTCGCCCATTCCCTCAATGGGCTTTTACCATCTGTGCGGGACGAGAAGCAACTGGTACATTCTATGTTTTTCCTTTGCTCCCAGACCAGCATGGAAGCCGAAATTTGACAAGCGAACTTATTTAAGAAAGTTATTAGGTTGCCCTTTTCTATCATAGAAGTGCACCTAGAGATCGTTCGGAATTCCCACAGGAACTATCCATTAATTGTTCTTCCACTGGATCCCTTAGGTAAGCTTATAATATTTTTTATTTTTTTTTATCTGCTTCTGCAAGATATTGAAGAATTTTGAAGTTCCTTCCATACTGGTCTGGGAGCAAAGAAAAAACATAGAATGTGCCAGTTGCTTCTCTTCCCGCGCAGATGTTATAGGCGATGTGGCTAGCAACCCATCACTATTTTGATTCCCCATAATCATGCTAAACGTGTTCTTTATTTAGGTCTCGTTACCTTATACTCTGTCTACCCCGTAAGGGATAAAGACGTGATTTATGTATGTAAGTTATTTGGAGTGGCCATCATTTGGAATTATATCGGATACTTGTTACAACTTAACGCACATTGATATGAGCCAGTTACTATCAATTTTGGGGCAATTGGTTGTTTGGCGGGATTTACTGGGTACCTATCGTCGCTTCCTCGATACCAGAGTAGGGTGACCATGATATAATTTTTATTAGCATCATTATTACTTTACTTGTACATACATACATACACAAATCACGTCTTTATCCCTTACGGGGTAGACAGAGCTTAAGGTAAACAGGTAACTACAGGCCACATTTAGCAAGATTGTGGGCGTAAACATGGAAAATGGAATCAAAATAGTGATGGGTTGCTAGCCTCATCGCCTATACACACCTAATTTAATTTCTTTGACATTACAATACAATACAATACAAATACTCTTTATTGAACACCACAAATCAGTACAAAACAATACACACACATTCCTACACACACATTCCTACTGTTACTATCTGCATTATTTATATTTGTTATAATTTTTTGTGTATGCTTTGGTTTTAAAAATATGTGATAAATTTGCATGTTATCCTCGACTGAATACTGGTTCACAATAGGTAGATATTATATTAAGATCATTATGTACGTATTCTGAGCAAATAAACATTTTCTTTCTTTATAACATGATTCCTATGATTTACGCCCATCCCTCGATGGGCTTTTACTATCTGCGCGGGTAGAGAAGCAACTGGTACATTCTGTTTTTTCAGACCAGCATGGAAGACATATGGAGTATAGTCACCGACAATAAAATAAACAAAACACTCAAAAACATCTAACACAACTCAATTCTTGCGTTACGAGCGTATCAAACGCTTCTGATCGCTTTATTTTATCCGATATTATTGCGGTGGCTGCATATAAAGCACTCAAAAAGACCTTTAAAGGTCTCGCACGTTGGAACTCAATTCACGGTATCTTCCCAAAAAAGTCTGGATTCCCCGAAGTGGAGCAATTTATCAAGCGGACTGATAAAAATATTTTACATACGCGGCTTTCCTACGTGCGTGTAATCTTAATGTGTTCTGAAGTTTGCATTGAGCTTATCGAATACCAAAAATAGTCATTTAAGATTAAGCCGAAAAACGTTTCTTTTACCCCTATATTTTTGACTCTTCTTTTATTACTCGTTGATATAGGTCCAATATATTACTCCGCCTAGCTACGGGATTCACCGAGATCTGAAGATGAAGATAAAATTCAATGGCGTACCATGGGAGACGCCTATGTCCAGCAGTGGACTGACAGTGACACAGGCTGATGATGATAGGTCCAATATCTAGGCTATATAATTCTCCCTACGTGGGACACAGACATGTTACAACCTGTTTATCACTCATATATTATTACGATCGATGTTTACCCGACGTAAAAACTTCGTTTTATGACATTAGTATTTTGAATTATATATACGATTGACTTGAATTTGGTACAATGTGTCTCATCATCATCATCTTAATATCAGCCATTGGACGTCCACTGTTGGACATAGGCCTCCCCCATAGACCTCCAGTTGCCTCGGTCGGAAGCGGTTTGCATCCACCGTGAACCCGTGACCTTAGCCAAGTCGTTTGTGAACCTCCCACGCTGGGCTTGCCGATACGCTGTCTCCACTCGAAAAACTCAACCCAACGACCATCTGTTTTCCGTGTTGTGGAATGAGTGCAAGCATTGAATGAGAATGAGAGCAAGAGTGCTATATGGCCCGCTCATTGCTACTTTAAAGAACTAATTCGCTTGTCGATTGTCGTATTGTTTCTCGGCATCATCGGACTTCTAAATGTTTTCAATTGTATTTGAATCCGTTTTTTTGCATTAACAACATAAGAAATGAATGGGTTTTTGATTTTATTCACCTACCATTATCTTCAAATAGTTTTTTTTCTGATATTTATATTCGCAAAACATTCGCAGAAATTTTGCGGATGCGAATGCGAATACGAATATCCAAAATGCATTACATGCACTATTCGATACAGCCATCATGTCGAATATATGTGTCACCTTATTGTTTGTGGCATAAAGGCGTACAGATGTTTTTGACGCCATGGTAACGTACATATATTTATGCCCTTGACTATACATACAGAGGCAATCAGAAAACTGCATGTATTGTCTATGCTCTTAGATTATTTTATGCTGTCACTAGCAACCTGTGCAACCTGTGCAAACTGACAGCAGTCGAACACATTTTGACGAGGGCCATTAAGAATAAAGACGTAACTACAGTAAAAGTATGTACATTCGGAAAAAAGGCTGTATTAAAAATGTCACGTGTTTATTTTTGGCTGAGTTATTTTTACAATAACAGTTTCGTTAAATCGCACCACCCTGTTAAGTGGACTTGGACAATTGTTCTAAATCTCGATATTACTAAACATTAAAAGATTCCAACTTTCCACATTTAAGCACTCTTAATGAAACCTTATACAAAAAGCGTAAAGGCCAATTTTGTACGGAAAAAAAAGGAACCTTATGCTACTAAGCACGCAATTTGAGGGATTTCAAAGTTTACTGAGGATCATCTGAGTGGTTTTCATGATAATATGGAGTAACTCAAGGGTCGTCAGCCAAAGTTTGACAGTTGGCGAAATGGACGGACAAGGCCTTGCACATACCAAAGTTTCTAGACTTTCTGATGAAGGAAGCGAAGGTCTCTGGGGCCATGTTTTAGAAAATACGCAGTGGACTAATAAATACATACCGTCACGCCTTCCCATAGGGGTAGGCGGAGACTTTGTTCCATTTACTACGACGATCCTAACATATGAGAGATTTTCTTTCGCTTCATACACATTCATTCATCTTTTCACGCTTGCGTCTCATTATCTCTTTTTGCTTCTTTTCTCTTCTTCATTGAATATTCTTTATCATAGTAATTAATTTGTGCTTTTATTAATTTACTCAAGAAATTGACAATTTAGTTGCAGAGTAAATTTTGCAGCAATAAACAGATTTGCAGCAAAAAAAGAACATTTCGAGGAATAACACAAATCCATGGTGATCGTTTCTAACTCAATAAACTAGCATCTTTTCTTTGGGACAGTCTCCCTATTCCCGTGAATCACGGCCACCACTCACGCACAGCATTTTGTTTCTAACGAAGACGCACGAGCGGCCAGTTTCGTAACGAGCGGACATATGGGGCGAAATAATAGAAAGTACGCGTCCGTAATCGTGATATATCGCGTATTTTATGACCTAGTATTTTTTACTTGGTATTTTTTTATGTTTTTTGTGAGATGTTGAGAAATTGCCAGTTAACAAGTTATAAATTCAAAGTAATTATAGCAAAAGCTACTTGAGTGCTTGCAGATATCTGGATTTTTCTGTAGGTGCCTCAATTGGCATTGTTCATTTTTTTTAAGCTGTGCTTTTAACACCTTTATTTGATAAAATGGACTATTTCAAGCAACTAATTTGAATATTATGCTTTTACGTAGCTTCGTTAATTAATAATAAATATTTTTTCGCTGTTTGATAATTCGTGAATTTAGACAGAATCCCAATCGCCTTCGTTCGGCTGGCTATAAAAAAACGGCTTTGTCTATGGTTTTGTAGATTTGACAGTGACACGTGACAGTTGCCGTAGCCAAACTTTTTTTTTTCATTTTTGTGGCAAACATTCGATGCTAGATTCTGTCTAAAAACCCGGTCGTTCGGTCAAACAAAGGTTCAAAGTACTTTTACAAAAATATCTGCAATCATAAAGTATTTTTGAAATCGGACAAGATAAATCGGATAATTGATGGTTTTCCTCGAAATGGTTTTCGAATTGGAGCATACTAAAAAAAATGAACAATGCCAATTGGAAAAATTAGATAAAACTTTATTTGTAAAAGCTCTTTCTAGTTTTTTTATCTTAATTAATATATTATACAATGCAAATACAATACAGACTTCCTGTATTGAACACCACAAAACAGTAGGAGAACACAAAAATAAAAAGACAAGATAGCTAATAATAAATAGGCAGCCGAACAGATTATTTTCTAAACTTCTTCGCCAATTAATATGTAGGTGTACAAAAACCGAATTATAGATAAAGGGAACAAGGGTGAAACATTTCATTTTCGCTAAGAGGAAATGTATATACCTAGTGCATTGGGGTAAATTCGAAACTCGTGGACATCCACTAAACGGGGAACAATTACATAATCTAGCAACGCTTACCTAGAAGCTCCAATGTCTTTGGCTTCTAGATAAGCGTTGCCAGATTATGGAATCGTTCCCCGTTTAGTGGATATCCACGATTTTGGAATTATTATTTTTTTTATAAGAGGGGGCAAACGAGCAGACGGGTCACCTGATGGAAAGCAATCACCGTCGCCCAGGGACACCTGCAAGACCCCCCAATTCCCAATTCCCCCAATTTCGAATTTACCCCAACTCACCTTACACAAAAGTACGTCGTAGGCGCAAATAAAAATAACGACTCATTCATAAATGTGACTCTAACGTCAATAATAATCGGTAACAGTAACAGAGATCGAAAAGACGTAGCCCAAACTATAACCATAATTTTAACGGCGAAATCTCCTGCGCGTGTAGGCTCGATTGTTAAGGTTAGGTGATATTTTAAGATTTAATTTAATTTAATTTACTCACACACAAATCACGTCTTTATCCCTTACGGGGTAGACAGAGCTTAAGGTAACAAGACATATAGGCTACGTTTAGCAAGACTATGGGCGTATAGGTGGAAAGTGGAATCAAAATAGTGATGGGTAAATTAATTTGTAATTCAGTTTGTATGGGTATATGGGTATATAGGTATAGTAGGTATGGGTTCAATTAATGCATAAATAAATAAATACATCATCATTATAATTATAACGAGTTTGTAAACGACATAATACCTATACTGAATGAAATGAGCGAATAATACAGTTCACAGCCGACGATGAAAATCTTTAATTAACTAACTAACGAATTGATAAATATATCCCAATAGCCCAGTTCGCTGACCGAAATTTCAATTATTGTCAACCTTCCGAAACCGAAAATAAAAAGTTCAAAGAAATCTATGAGCACTACTTACGCAGATCACAAATTCGGCCACACCGCGTCGTAACGGCTTAAAACACACATTAACACATATACAATGCTGTAAACACTTATTTACACGCTTTTAAATATAATTCACTTTGATAAAATACTTCGTAACTTTTACGCGGGAAAGTTTTGGAGCGAGCGACGTAATCTGAACGCACATCCGATCTCAGCGCGTGTCGCGCGAACACTGACTGAACTCTGAACTAAACTGGCTGAAAAATGTTTATATACCGAACACGATATTTTATATTTCGAACACGCAGAGGGCGGGAAAGCCGCGCTCGAATTATCGCGTCTATACTCTATGACGCATTCATGTCAATTACTTTATTTTTCTTTGTTTTCCGCCAATCCAGCCGCCTGCCAGTGACATGAATGTTTGAGAGTTTTCCAACCGCACTAAAAGAAACATAAAGGAGTCCTTGTAAAAATCCTATTGTATGAAATGGAGGCTTGACTGTAAAAGTTTTGTTTACGTGGTAATAAGCCTTCATTTACTTTTACGTAGGTAACGAAGACACCATATATAGCTAATATAAAAATGCTTAGTAAGTTGACATGTCAAAATTAGGGTTGATGAGGAAGATTAAGTTAAGAGGAAGAGGAAGTATTAAGCACATAACTTGTGGAAGCGGATGAGGAAGAGAAAGAGTGATAGAATTGTGTGAGAGTGACATAATTAATAGTTGAAAATTAAAAATTCAAATGGGTCAAAGGATACTATATATGTTTATTTATTAATTAAATGATAGAAAACATAACTATGCACATAATGTATATTGTAATAATCAAAATTGACCACTGGGTGGTTTATTTTAATGAAAATGTACGAGCGCACTAGTGAATATGCGTTTTACGCGGTGAAATGAAAATTCCTCTAACACATAGTAATACATATATATATTCATACACATACTAATACATATACAAATCACGTCTTTATCCCTTACGGGGTAGACAGAGCCTAAGGTAACAGGTACCTACAGGACTAGACGTGTTCTTCTAATATTCTTCTAAATTTAAGAGGAAGCGGAAGAGGAAGAAGATCTTTTTAAATTTCGATTATGTGGAAACGGAATCCTCATCAATCCTAGTCAAAATGAAGTTGCAAAAAAAAATTGCGTCCTTCAAAAACCACAACAACTCGTAATAGATATTTTCTAAGGTTATTGGAAAGCATTCCGTTCCTTGTTTAGTTGTAAGACAGTTGTTTACGGTATTGGGGTGTCTGATGGATGTGGTACGCGGAACGTTTTGCTGATCCGTCGACAAACAGACAAACACGTTGATCGATTGATATTAATTGAGGTTAAGACGTTGTTATTGTTTTCGTATCATAAAAACACGTATTAAGCTAAAGTTGAGACAGGGTAGAAGGTAATAACTAGGTACAGTCAGCACCAGATGTAGATAAACAATCGAAAAATGTATAGTTTCAAGAAGACATGTGTGGCAACAGCATAGAGGAGCTGGTATTTTGCGTGTAGGGTAATCTGAGATTAGCTCTGCTAAACCCACCCGCAATTGTTGATTTTGCATGTTGTGTGAAATAGCTATACTTTATATGTCTGTCTCATAATGTCCTTTAACTTTTTAGTATATAAGTAAGCTTTTTGGCATAATAAAGCATTGCAAGCTCGGGACGTGTTTCTATTTTCGGCTACATTACACCCCCTCAACAACATTGTAAAAGAGCCCTTAGCGGCCAATTTGCAAAAATAAGTTTTGAATTTGAAATTGAAGGGCTCAAAATGTTCTACACACCCTCTTACCTTGGCGATAGAGTCGTGTGTAGATAATTTTGAGTTCTTCGACTGTTCATCAACTTCTGATGCTGATTGTAATCGAAATTTATTACATAATAACTATTTAATACACTAGCCCATGTCATTATAATCATACTAAACGTGGCCTTTAGGTCTTTTTACCTTTAGGCTCTGTCTACCCCTTAAGGAGACGTGATTAATGAATCCAAATTTGTATCCCAGGCAGCTTGACTTTTCCCGGCACTTCCAACAAAACCTTGATAATTTTTATACTTAGGTTTAGACCTTCCTCGTGTGAATCACTCTATTGGAGAAACTCCCACGAAAATTCGTACAGTAGTTTCAGAGTTTATTCCGAACAGCCTTGCCTCTTCGATTTACAAGAGTAAAAGCGATAATCCAGGCATAACTGCAGACCGGCCTGAAACCATACTTGTCAGATACTTGACTACTTTTTCATCTTTTATCACAGAAATTATTTGCCTTCCCGTTCAGTGAACAAGTAGGTATGTAAATCGCTCCACTATGATTCAATGCATTATTCATGAAGTTTCACCTCCGCTCATTATTTCAAAGCAAACCCCCTAACAAGATCACTACCGTCGGCACATTTCGAGATTCTATCGCTTTCGTGCAAAGCGCGGTGCTGTGTGTGTGAGGGAGATAGAAGTGTGTTTGACCGTTGCTGTGACTTAGGAAGGGTGTGGAGTGCTCAGAAATGCAAAATGGAATCCAGTGACGATTATGCAGGAAGCGGTTCGGAAAAGTTGTTCCTGTTGCTTCAATCGAAGTTTTTCTTTTAACTACCGAGTAATATCGGTTACAATATTGGCGTGCAGTTACTCCTATTGTGTAAATTTACACCAACTGAGCTAGTCCCAAATTATGCAAAGTTTGTACTGTTCCCATTTTTTATTTCATACAAAATATCTGCCTAGACTGACGGTCTAACTAGTGTTGCCGCTCTATAGTCTATTATCGGTAGTTTTCCGATGGACTATCGATAATATGATCAAAGATAACAGTATCGATAGTATCGATACATTAGGTACTATCCATAGCAAAAAAAATAAAATATAAAACCTTTTATTGCCATCATACGTAAGTATATACCTATACTATTAAAAGAAAACTTAAAAAAATACATACATACATATATCACGTCTTTATCCCTTACGGGGTAGACAGAGCCTAAGGCCACGCTTTTAGCACGATTAAGGGCGTATAGCTGGAAAGGGAACTATCGACAGGATATAACCTCCTCGTGTGATCGGCCGTATGTTTCCCCTTTGACAGAGCTTCGGGAGTCGAAGAGCAGTAGTTGGGCCTGTGCACCTTGGGCAACAAAGTTTAAATATTTCTAATAAAATTGTAACATTTCACAGCTGAACTCGGTGACCTTGAAAGGTTCTTATTACGTCTGCCCATCATCTCGAGCTGTCAAGGAGAAAGATCAAAGCGTACCTGTTATTTGGTTATTTGTGGAAAATGTTATCACAAAATGTAACTCTCAGTCTATTCAATGAATAGAATAGGTATAGAATTTATTTTCGCGTTATCATCTCCAGTCTATAAGGATGATCTATTAACTACGACATGTACCTAAAAAGGTTCAACACGTTTTTAAGAGACCTTATAATAACAGCTATTTTTTTTTACAAACTTGTAGGTATTTATGAAAAATCTGTATAAAGTACATCTGTGACTGACTACTTCCATGCTGGTCTGGAAGCAAAGAAAAAACATAGAATGTACCAGTTGCTTCTCTTCCCGGGCAGATGGTAAAAGCCCATCGAGGGAATGGACAAAAACTTAGGAATCATGTTATAGACGATGCGGCTAGCAACACATTACTACTTTGATTCCATTTTCCATCAAGCCCCACAATCTTGCTAAACGTGGTCTGTAGTTCTTGTCACCTTAGGTTTTGTCTACCCCGTAAGGGATAAAGACGTGATTTGTGTATTGTATTGTGACTGACTGTGACAAGGTTTCCGCTTTTGAATGTTAGATCAATAACATAGCACTAATGTACCCTGCATTTTAGCACTATAGCAACTGTATGGCACCGCACGCCTAACGACCAGACCGCTTTGTGGGTAGTAGAGACTCCTTCTGTACTCCTTATTGAATTCTTAATTTGAATATTAAAAAATAAAGCTAAAATTAAACATACATACATACATACATACCGTCACGCCTCTTTCCCACAGGGGTAGGCAGAGACTACTTTATTCCACTTGCTACGATCCTGACATACTTCTTTCGCTTCATCTACAGTCATCAATCTCTTCATACATGCTCGTCGGTTTCGGGTACTCCTGACCTGACCTTTTTCCAAAACGTCTCCTATTTGGTCTCGGAACGTCCGTCTAGACCTTCCCCTCCCAACGTAACCATTCACACTCCCCATATAGATCTGTTTAAAATTAAAAAGAAAAAGATTTCAAAAACAAGGAAGAGAAGCATTCGGTTTAGGGCTTCCACTGGAAGCAATTGTATTAAATCTTGAATGCAATAGTATTTTATGCAACCGTTACATAATGAGGGTCCTTAAAACACAAGTGTGGTTTTTGAGACGAGCGTTGGCGAGTTTTAAAATAAGATCACACGAGTGTTCTAAGCCCCAATTATGACATTACTTTGCTTTAGCCACACACATATCCTAAGTACTATAAGATGTGTTCAGAAGCAGAAGGGCAATGACCAACGAGGATCTGTCTACCCCGTAAGGGATAAAGACGTGATTTGTGTAAGTACGTGGCTTCACGTAAGTTAGAGCGAGACAATGCTCTACAAAGCTGAAATTAGCCGAGAAGACCGATATGCAATCTTTATGGCCCTACTGTAAGTAATTTTTTTATGTTCATTAATATCTTCGGCAAAGTATCCACTGCTCTAAAAACTGAACCAAATCCCGCGGAAAAATGTAAACTAAATTTCGTAGAACAAACCGTTACAATATTAAACTAGGTCACATAATTATGAATGGACAAGGAAAGTGCGTCAAGCCAGCAAGGCCGTGCAAAGTTCTGTGAATGAACATTCCGCATACGACAATAAATTATTAGTCACTAGCTTATCGGGGTTTCAGGAAACGATTCCCACGTTTCGTTTGTGGGGAATATCATATTGTTATTTTAGTTATCTGTTGCAGTTCTATGAGTAATTGTTTTTTTGTGATGATGATGTTATGGTGTGAAAAGGTTATAAGGGATTGATCTTAAAGTAAACCGACACCTCAGTAAAGAAAAAAACATATTATCTCAAATTTTGCTGCTTTTGATATGATTGCTCATTTGGTAATAATACATACACATACACATACACAAATCACGTCTTTATCCCTTACGGGGCAGACAGAGCCTAAGGTGGCAAGACCTAGGCCACGATTACCTAGATTGTGGGCGTATAGATGGCAAAAAATGGAATCAAAATAGTGATGGATTGCTAGCCATATCGCCTATAATATGATTCCTACATTTTCGCCCATTCCCTCGTGGGATTTTACCATCTGCGCGGGAAGAGAAGCAACTGGTACATTCTATGTTTTTTCTTTGCTCCCAGACCAGCATGGTATTGGTAATAATACTCCCAAGATTTTCTTTTACCTTACAGTATTTTTTTTTTAGGACTAAAGCCATTGCCTGCGACTTTGTCCTATTGAATATTCTGCGGGAATTATGCAATTTTCAGGGATAAATATAAAAAGTACACATTGTATCTATCCTTTTCAAGATCCATTCTGTAATTTTAGCATGGACGATTAAGTAACATCCAAACATCCTCACAAATTTTCGCATTTATCAGTAGGTACGATAACTTACAGTAATGTCAAATTAAATTATAACTTTCTTTAATCAATTCCAACTAGCCACGAATGCGGAACAATCCCAAAACAGCGAAAGTTTCAAGTTGTTTCTGCTAGTTCGGAAAAGTTCTAGCGATCGTACTCGTGATTACAGGGCCCGGCTGCCTTAACGTACTTCTTCGAATATCCTGAGGCATTTTTACTAATTTGTGCAAGTTTAATTCTAAAATTACGTAAGTATATTATTTCTTGCAGTAGACTAACTCTTTCTACTACCAAAAAAAATACATACATACATACATATATCACGTCTTTATCCCTTACGGGGTAGACAGAGCCTGAGGTAACAAAACCTTAAGGCCACGTTTAGCATGATTAAGAGCGTACCTATAGGTGGAAAGGCAAATCAAAATAGTGATGGGTTGCTAGCCGCATCGCCCATAACATGATTCCTAGGACTTTCGCCCATTCCCTCGATGGGATTTTACCATCTGCGCGGGAAGAGAAGCAACTGGTAAATTCTATGTTTTTTCTTTGCTCCCAGTTCGGCATGGAAACCTAGCTTCGCAGCTCGGTCGTATTTAAGGAAACTATAGTGTCACCATAATTGTCATTATGTTACTTTCAGACGCGACCGGCCCCTATATCACCAACCTGACATATGTCGGCGACATGTGACAATTTGAAATGTAAGGCGTAGGCTATGAAGCCAACCAGCGTAGATTATCGAGTTTGCAATGTAAACCGAATTGTCACTCGTCACTAGGGTTGCGAACCGTACTATAATATCTTATTGTACTATATTTCCGGTCTGCATAGGTACTATATACTGTTCAAGAAATATATAGTACGCAAAAATACTATATTTTCAACACGGAACGAAATGCGGGTGTCTATGGGCAGTGGTGATCACTTACAATCAGGTGACCCACTTGCTCGTTTGCCTTCCTATTCATATAAAAAAAAAAAAAAAAAAAAACTGGAAAACAAATATAGTTTTTATAAAAATGAATAAGTAACAAATATAATATTTGTCTATTTTTATTTTTTTCCATAAATTACTAAATTTTTAGAGGTGTACTATATTTTTTGTAGCTTATTTTGTAAAATACTGTATTTCGCTGTGTTGTATTTCGTTATGTTGGCAACCCTACTCGTCACCGACAGTTGTCCATTTATAATATTTCACATTTTTCAGCGTACCTTTTTCAAAGTCTATAAATGACGTTCTTTATTTACCAATCTGCCGCAGAATTCACAATTTTGTCACCGGAACCAATATTTCAAACGTGTAGCGCGCAAAATACGAAACGCACATTAACAACCTCGTATCTCGCACAATCTTACAGCTCCATTTTAAACCGTATTTCCATGCATATACAGTTAAAATTTGGAAAAAAAAATGTCACAATACGAGGTATTGTAAATTATAGAATACCCTCAGTAATTTAGAAAAGCTTGTATCCTAAAAACGAGAACCTCACAAATACCGACTTTACTGAGTTAAGTATAAGGTTCAGTTTGGTTTACTTAGGATTATTAGATACGTGGTTTGGAAAATTGCGGATTTTGTCGCATGTCGGAAATGCATTGTCGCCACGCCTATCGGTCGCGGTTGGCGACATATTGCACCGAACGTTGTGCCAAAGGGTTTACATATACTATATGTTAATATTTACTTTGTGAACTACGTTGTACACGTTATTCCAGCTAGGCTTCGGGTTGGGGATTACGGCAATTACTACTGTTTATTGACTACTAGCGACCCGCCCCGGCTTCGCACGGTGTATTATGCATGTATTATACATATAAACCTTCCTCTTGAATCACTCTATCTATTAAAAAACCGCATGAAAATCCGTTGTGTAGTTGTGAAGATATAAGCATACATCGGGACATGAGGACAGAAAAAGCGACTTTATTTTATACTATGTAGTGATATGTTTAATGATTATTTTGCACAATAATGACACATACAATATAACATACATACATAGGTACATATATCACGTCTTTATCCCTTAATGCAAGCTTAAAACAAATCGAGATCCACTGTCTTGCAGTTGTATATTAAGTTCGTTACCTGTAAATTAAAACACAAAAAAATCCGAAAAGTAAAGATATGGCCGGGATTCGAACCCAGATCCTCGTCATTCCGTGACGCGTGCTATATATATGGGTGGTGTAGGGACACCACCCATAGCAGGTGGGTAAGCTTTCGATTTTTTCTATCTGTCACGAGCTGTCACGTGACCTTGTTTGTCGCTAAGCGTCATCTGTTTGAATGAGTATGTCTGTACGGCGCTGTTTTTCAAATGATAGTTACCTACTATCAAATGAATCAAGAATTTATACTTCTTGATTTTATATGTTTACTTTTACGGTTTTACTTTTCGGATTTTTCTATGTGTTGTAATTTTCAATGTTCTAATTTTCAAAATTTAATTTCTAACGGTAAAAGTAAACACAATAAATCAAGAAATAAAAAGTCTTGATTCATTTGATAAAACTGAAAAGCTCCGGGTCCGCTGGCTTAACGCACTGTAGTAAAAAGATTTGGCGAGTGTTAACTGAATCCCGGCGGAATTCCCGCGGGATGGGAATTTAAATTGCAAATGCGAGCTCTAGTCACCTCTGCATTTTTATTTAGGGTGTCATGCTCAGGTGTGGTTTTGAGTTCTTCTTTTTGTTAGAACTCGTGATTTGTGAGGTGGAGTTCGGTATCTGTATCTGTGTAGCAACGGGTAAGTTCTAGAACATTCTCAAAAAAGTAAGAATGTTCTCAGAAGTTTCCAGAAACGTTCACGCGACTTTATACTAAGTTCACTTAACGAAAGATTCTAGCGGGAATTTTAAAAACTACTTAGGTAGTCATGTTTTCATTGAGAAAACAGTTGAAACAAATAATAATACATACATACACATACACAAATCACGTCTTTATCCCTTACGGGGTAGACAGAGCCCAAAGTAACAAGACCTACAGGCCACGTTTAGCAAGACACTTGAGGGCGTAGAGGTGGAAAGTGGAATCAAAATAGTGATGGGTTGCTAGCCGCATCGCCTATAACATGATTCCTATGATTTTCGCCCATTCCCTCGATGCGTTTTTACCATTTGCGCGGGAAGAGAAGCAACTGGTACATTCTATGTTTTTTCTTTGCTCTCAGACCAGCATGGAAGTACGCAAATAATAATATTACGCCTTTTTGGTGCATTACTATATCTATGCAGAGTATGAAAATTATATTACATACATACATACATAAATCACATCTTTATCCCTTACTATTACAAGTATATTATTTCTGACAAAACGTAGTTTTCCTTTTTTATGCAATACTTATAGTGGCAAGGGTCCTAAAGTGCCAACCGATGATTAAGGAGGTCAGTTTCTATTACTAACTACTAGCCTGTAGAGCGTTCTTCTTCTTCTCTCCTTAATGACGGCCGTAAGGCTTGGGCCAATGTCAGTGCGGTAAAAATATAATTCAAAAATCTTGTGACAACATGTCGGCAACGTTGTACGGTAATGGTCAAAGACCCCCCTCCCCCCCCCCCCCTGTCGAGCTCTTAGCCAACGGATAATGATATACCTCAGAATCTGTCAGGAAATCATTAACCGATGCCCAGGGTGCACCGGACCAATCACTGCTCTTCCCCTCGGACGGATCCAAAAATGAACCGCAGCTCTTGACCACACGTGAAGGTAACTCGACTCGCACCCCCTGTAGAGCGTTTATCGGAGCTCAAACAGTATGGCCTGGGCGTCACTTGAACGTCAACATTGTCAAAAATAAAGGCATTTTTTTCATTATCTAAGGGGGGCAGTAGCCAGAATATGGTAAGGGGGACCAGATGCTAAGTGAACACCACACACAATTCCATTCAATAAGTTCGCTATCGGAGATCTCGGTTAATAAAATAAATATCGTTAAAAATTTAAACAGCGAAAGGTATATTGACCTTCTCAGCATTATATTTGGCACAACATATCAGTAACAGATTTAAACCGCTCTAGTTCAAGGAATCCTATTTGAGGACGGGCGATTTATAAAACTCGTCTCATTTGTTATGACTGATGCGTCATTATGGGACATTTCTCTACGACACTTGGCCTGACGTTTGCAAAAAAACGTTTACCAACTTCGATATCCAATGCTCTTTTTGTTACAGCCTTTTAGAGCTGCTGGTTACAGGAGCGAGCAGTGGACGGCGGAGTTGGAGAAAGGACGGCTTGTTGACATGGGACATGGTAAAATTAGCATATGATGTATGACATGAGTGTTTTTGTATCGTTCGACTCCATTAGCTTGGTACTCGTATGTAAAGTTTTGACGGGTTCTTGAAGCTATATGCTTTCAGGGATGATGCTTTGAAAAATATGAGAAGGTATACACAGCCAGGTAACTGGAAGCAAACACTAAATATGCTATAGTTTCGCAGAGATATATAGTGATAAGTATTTTTTGCACTGTATTTCGTTTATTTGAGTAAATAACTAATCGAGTAGTCATGCGTAAAATGAAAAATAATTCAATTTTATACAAAAAATGCTTCTACAAAAGAGTTAATGCTTTTGGAAAAGAGCTGATACTCTTCAAGCCTGCTGGACCAATTTTTACCAAACATGGCTAAGAACCACTGTTAAGAAACTGACTTCCGAATGAAAAGAACCGCATCAAAATAGGTCAAACACACACAGAGAAAGACAGTTCGACCTCAAATTTATAACACCAACATCCCTCTTTTGCGTCGGGAATTAAAAAATAACAGAAGAACGACGAAGTAAAAAACTGGGTTATTTTTGCGCGCGACTGTTTTCACCATTCAAATGAGTAAAAAGCCACAACTAACAAGCAATTTAATTCATCAAAACATGTTTTCTAACACGTCCTAGCCCCATTTCATCTTTCAATGCCCAATACATCCAAAACATTCGTTTACGTCAATATGGCGCGGCAATAAGCAGTGCGTTACTGTATCGTTATGAAATGACAAGTTCTATCACCCCAGCGCGGACGTGCGTATTATCGCAATGTCGTCCACATACAGGACGGGATCCGGACGGAATCGCGACGTTTTAAGCCCTAACAGTATGACATCTCTCTCTTCTTCTCTCCTTAATGGCGGCCGTAAGGCTTGGGCCAATGTCAGTGCGGTAAAAAGATAATTCAAAAATCTTGTGACAAAATGTCGGCAACGTTGTACGGTAATGGTCAAAGACCCCCTCCCCCCCTGTCGGGCTCTTAGCCAACGGATAATGATATCCCTCGGAGACCGCCAGGAAATTATTAACCGGTGCCCAGGGTGCACCGGAACAAGCACTGCACTTCCCCTCGGACGGATCCAAAAACGAACCGCAGCTCTTAATCACACGCGGAGGTAACCCGACTCGCACCCCGACATCTCTCTCTCTCTTTGTACTTAAGAGCCTCGCTCTTGTCAGTGAAGTTGTCGCCAGCCATTCCTGTCCTCTGACAACTGCTACTTTTTCTAGTGGCACACAACTTCAACCTTAGTTCATGAATAATTTTAAGACACCTTATAGAATGTTATGTATAACTAGGAAAGCAAACGAGTAAGATATACGAGTAGGAGAGGAAGATCATTGCCGATACGTCGTCAACCAAGAGGGCTGAGATGAAACTTGTACGTTGTCCGCCATAGGTAAAATTAAGTCAGTTACAAGCGTTTTTTCATTGTCTGTGTTTCTCAGCCGGGTAAATACAGGGCATAACTTGTTACGCAGTTAATTCTAAGGGCTTCCTCAAATGGGGTGCGATGTCAGAAACCTCCTCGAAAGCTCGAGTGAGTTTCCTGGGTTCATGGAAGGAAAAACTGCTTGGGCTGGTGCTCCATCGGCCACAATGGTCTTTTGACTAATATCCGACGGGAGGTTGTGGGTTGGTGAGTGATCTGAGACACACAATTTCCACATGAAAAAGGGATCTCAAATACGAGTACACCGTGTCTTAAATTGCTCTATAAATTTTATACCTACCAATTTCCGTAGCTAGCTCTTAGACTAAAAGACAGCCACCGCTGAAAAGCTGTCAGGCGTTCGAATTAATTAATAATGATAGTATGGCATACTAACTAGAGGTATTTCGTTGCTCTATAAATTATTGAACTTCCATGCTGGTCCGGGAGCAAAGAAAAAACATAGAATGTACCAGTTGCTTCTCTTCCCGCGCAGATGGTAAATGTCCATCGAGAGATTGAGCGAAAATCATAGGAAGCATGTTATAGGCGATGTGGCTAGCAACCCATCACTATTTTGACTCCCCTTACCATACATACGCCCACAATCATGCTATACGTGGTCTTTAGGTCTTGTTACCTTAGGCTCTGTCTACCCTGTAAGGGTTAAAGACGTGATTTACGTATGTATAAATTGTATACCAATTTCCGTAGCTCTCTGTCTACACATCGCGTAGTAACATCGTGTTAGCTTGTTTGCGAACTCCGGGGGCTTTTTTATTCTTTCCCGAAATATGTTCGGAAGGTAACATTTCTTTGATAACAACTTAAGCCAAACAAAGAATACCTAAGTGGATAACTTTCATCTAAAACATGGCAAGACGCAACATACGACTTCGTATAACCAACCGTAACTGATAGGGAGTAAGTTTGTTTTGAAATGAAAACAATTTGGGACCTGAGACTTTTTCAGCGAAGGATCTTGGTGGAGAAATTGATTTCGATACGTGTTCGAACTGAGTAAGTAGATTCTTGTTAGGTTTAATATTTGACACTACGGACATTCAGGTATTCTACATCGTTATATAAGATTATACTTATTTAATTTAAAATAAGATTCTTGAGGCCAAATGACGAACTAGAATTATTTGCGTGAGTAAGGGAAAAAAAACGCACACAGCCACAAAAGTAAAACATCTGATAAAAGACAAACCAATTACAAATTGTTTAGTGTACGATTTATTTCTTCACTTCACTGTGCAATTAAAAATTCTACTAATATTATAAACTAGATTCACACTAGAACAGCTGGACGAATTTTGAATTGACTAGCCAGCAGGATCAGAAGCGAACCAAAATAGACTACTAGACAACTGCTAAGCCATTGAAAGATTTATTTTACAAAAATATACTCTCATTTTGGCTTCTACAATTAGAAAAAACATTTCTCAATACTCGAAACCATATAAATAATTGCTCAATGCCTCAAAGGGACCAAAATATCTGATTGCCGGATGACAAAGCAAATATCTTCATCAAAGCTGATACGTTGGTAAATACGAGCCGAATTCATCCCTGTCAAGTCGTGGTAATTACTTCGTACGTGTTTTGTATAAAAGATACATTAATTCACCACTTCCATGCTGGTCCGGGAGCAAAGAAAAAACAGAGAATGTACCAGTTGCCTCTCTTCCCGCGCAGACGGTAAAAGCCCATCGAGGGAATGGGCGAAAAATTTGAGATTCTTATGTGAGACTCTTATGAAAGAGAGAGAGAGAGATTTATTTACACACCTTCGATACACATACTTGTAGATATATAAAAGAAAGAAGATCTATTATACATTTGAGAAAAATAAAATAAAAAGAAAACAAAGAGTCAATAATTTTTTTTAATCTCATATTTTAAAGAGGCTTTAGTACACAGGGGTGACTATGTCAGCCTCATGGGAGGACTCAAGAAGATCGGCGATCAAAATGCATGCAGCATCCCCTCCCCCAGAGCCAGATGCTCAGGTCATGAAGGAATGCTGCGCAAATTTATATATGCTAAGATCTTTGTCCGACGAAGGGCAAGCCAGCAAAATGTTTACTTCACCATTATGCATGTTTAGGTTCTCCAGGTACTTCTTTCTAGCCTGCTTGTACCGGTCGCATTCGCAGGCTAGAGAGAAGTAATCTTATACTATTAGTAGTGGAATAGTACCGATATGGTATGTCTCTTCTGTTTGGACTGCGTCCTATATTCTCAACTACGGTACTGGCAACCCAACCCAACACACACACACACACACACACACACACACACACACACACACACACAAATCACATCTTTCAGACAGAGCCTAAGGTAACAAGACCTAAGGGCTACGTTAAGCACGATTGTGGGCGTATAGGTGAAAAGGGGAATCAAAAATAGTGATGGGTTGCTAACCGCATCGCCTATAACATGATTCCTAAGATATTCGCCCATTCCCTCGATGGGCTTTTACCATCTACGCGGGAAGAAGTGCAACTGGTACGTTCTATGTTTTTTCTTTACTCCCAGACCGGCGTAGAAGATGGCAACCCAACTGCCCCAATTATAATCATTGCTGATTAATAAAGGTGGCCACACGTTACATAACCATTCAACCAGAGCCCTAATTCTATTCCTGTCCTTAATCGCAAACACAGACACCCATTAAAAGCAGATTTATGTCGGCATCATAACTGTTATTTACTATTGGGTATAATTTATCTGGATTCGCATTAAGATTAGGACCATTAGTAATTATAATCGGACGCCATTTTGGTTGAGGACGCGTTTCGTAATAACATCAAGATTGTTTGAAATTAATTTCGTTTTGGGGATAAGATTGTGTTTTCAAATGGTATTCAGGTAGATACATTCAAGACTTGCAGTTCAAAGTGCCAACGCGGCCAGCATAATGGAAGCCTTTGAACCAGGCACGAAACAGGGGGGCATTTTTTAGGTTAGTTTTTAATCATTTTTAACATACTTTAATTTAAATAAATTTTCCTAGTTTTAGTATTAACAATTCAAGACTTTGCCGTATACAAAAGTCATTCAACGACCTAGACCTAACAAATCAATTCCAATTCGACATCTTTCAAGATTCAATACGGTCAATTAAGCGTAAAATGCTGATTCCATCACACATGCCTCAAAATTAGCTCTCTTTTTTGTCTAATTTTAGTTTTGTTGTAAGCAGGATGCTCACTCACTTGCTTAATCCTGTTTCTTTATGTTAGTTAGTTTTACTTGTAGTGTAAGTCCCTAAACATGATAAATGCTGTCGCATGCCTGTTATTGGTGCATGAACATGGATTGTAACTTGTAATTTTGTTAATATTAATGTTTTGTTTATGTATGTTGGCATGTCTAAATAAATAAAATAAAATAAGTTTGTTTTCGGTGTCGAGACTCTAGGTCCTTGGGGTAAGGGTGCGCTGGAGCTTCACAGAGAGCCCAGTAAAAGACTGAGAGAGGCAACAGGCGACCCTCGAGCCGGCAGCCATCTCGCGCAAAGAATCACAATCGCAGTTCAGCGCGGGAATGCTGCCTGCGTGACGGGCACCCTGCCAAGCCCACTTCTCTTTTACAATTAATTTTAAAGTTTATTTAGTTATTTTCATTTAATAGTAGTTAAAACATTAAATAAAAATTGTCAAAATCCACAGGTGACCATAGAGCTGGCTCTTTCCTCGGACAACGCATAGGCATTGCTATCCAACGAGGAAACGCAGCCAGCATTATGGGCACCTTGCCCCATGGCAACGATCTGGGCGATATTTGTAAACATAGGTATTTAGGACTAGATTAAGGTAGTTTAAGGTTTTTTGCGTATCAAGTTTTACATCTTGTAAATATGTTTGTCAGCCCATACATGAACTGTTAAAATGAACACGATGGCGATTGCGAGCGAGTTAGATAATAAGCCTACTGTTCTTTCTGCGAATGCCAGTCTAAAAACGCATTTACAAAAGATGATATATGACCCGTTCGATATTTCATTATTTACGACGCCTGACAGACTTGACAACGTAATAATTACCTATTAACATGTGTTGAAGCGCCGAATAGGATTCTTCGAATAGTGACATCATTATTTAGCATTGTACAAGGTGACTTTGACTTTGAGGAACCATTTTTTTTAGGTTTTTTTACAATTTAGCAATTACATTTAAATTAGAAGTTCGTAAAAGAAACAGGATGTTAAGAACCCTTTTTTTATTTAGGGTTTAGTTAATTTTGAACAGATATTATTGTTGCTTTATATCTGTAGATACTACGTTCTTTGTCTTTATTGGCGTATTACCTCTAGAAATTTAAGGTGACCATACAATTAGTTCACATAATGTTAGGAATTAATTAATGACTGCTGGCAAACAATTATAACTTGACCCGTTAGCGCGGAGACGTTACACGGAGTCAGGTGTCTTCCGTGTTTGCCGTCAGTCGTAAGAGACATGGCGAGACATCCTGATTCAATATAATGCCTACGAGTTAACGGGAGAATGATACGACTATTAATGTTAGATTCTCTTTGATATAAAAAAAATGTTAAACTACGAGTAATTTTGCCGTAGCCATTTATAACTAATGCAAATGTATCTATCTCATTCGATTTGAGACACCTGAAAGTGGTATTAAAGTTCTGGGGCCCGATTTTTGAAAGCACATATGTGAAAATACTACTCGAAAGTAGTGAAAACTTGTGCTGAATTTGAAATACATGTAGGTATCTTAGGAGATAATTACGGCTCTCATTAATCTTGTGAAGTAGTCAAAAATTAGATTAGAGCTGTAGTTTTGAAGATATAAGCTGATTTATACCACTTTCGAGTGATGTGCTTTCAAAATCGGGCCCCATGGAGGTGTTTATTTTGGCTAAATAAATCCTTCTTTCCCGAAGTCCGTTCAAAACCCGTGGCTTAGTTCTAATTTCGAACCAGCGAGTAGCACCCGTAATTTTTTCTTTTCGAATTCCAACATTTTCAGCTAGTTATTAATTGAGTTGCCATATCAATTTTCGATTCGACACATCATTCAATGTCATAATCCGAAATTTCGCAACCCGTAATTGTAATTCTATTATCATCCACTAAGGTCGATTTTGGAACTACAATTCGAATAAGATAAGATTTTGGCTAAATTACTAGTCGAAATGAAGTTTTTTATTGGAGGGAATTCAAGCGCCGCTGTCGTGTTTATTTTTATATCGCATTATTTTGTGTTCATCCGTGCCCGTGGTTGTCATTTGTTTATGATGTATTCAACCACATTCAACCCATGAAATATTTGTGGGATCTCATATTTATAGCTAGGTAGGTATGCGGAATGTAGGTAGAAGCGATACATTCCTAGTGAAAAAATCAAACTCGCAACTATCGGTGAAACAGATTTATTATGCTGTTACAAACTAGCCTAGATGACAAATAGTGATGGGTTGCTAGCCGCATCGCCTATAACATGATTACTAAGACTTTCGGCCTCGATGGGCTTTTACCATCTGCGCGGGAAGAGAAGCAACTGGTAAATTCTATGTTTTTCTTTACTCCCAGACCAGCATGGAATTTTTTTATCACACAAGAAATTAACTGGCAACCCGCGCCGGCAGAATGACAGAAACGTCTTTGCCCTACATTTGGCTAATAAAACAAACAATCTCACTTACGTGATATCACGTTTCTAAGGATATCTTGATCTAATCGTGGATCGTACAATTTCCGTAATAGTGAAGTAGTTATGAATGAGATGTCACTCTTAAAGCGGTATCTTTGATCTCCGTTTAGCCGCCTGCCGAGATGACGGATGAGAGTTCTGACCTGCACTCCCACAAGTCGAATAAGTGTTACGTCGACTGTATTATAGATTCGAGGGAGATCGTAATTAGGGGTGCGAGTCGGGTACCGCGTGTGGTCAAGAGCTGAGGTTCGTTTTTGGATCCGTCCGGGGGGAAGAGCCGTGGTTGGTCCGGTGCACCCTGGGCATCGGTTAATGATTTCCTGGCGGATTCTGAGGGATATCATTATCCGTTGGCTAAGAGCCCGACAGGGGGAGGGGTCTTTTGACCGTGTTCTACCGTACAACGTTGCCGATATTTTAGTCACAAAGATTTTCGAATACTGTATTTATTCCTTTTCTTCCATGCTGGTCTGGGAGCAAAGAAAAAACATAGAATTTACCAGTTGCTTCTCTTCCCGCGCAGATGGTAAAAGCCCATCGAGGGAATGGACGAAAGTCTTAGGAATCATGTTATAGGCGATGCGGCTAGCAACCCATCACTATTTTGGTTTCCCTTTCCAGCTACACGGCCTTAATCATGCTAATACGTATAAAAAAAATACCGAGCAATGCTCCAGGACATCCAGGTAGGTACTGTTACATTAATCAAACTATTGCTGACAAATCTTAGATTTGAATGACATCATAATATACGAAAATAGATAGGTTACTCATTCTTTATTTTTAAATAAGCGAAGTAGGAAAAACACGCCGTTTTTTTATATAAGAGGGAGCAAACAAGCAGACGGGTCATCTGAAAAAACAACAACGTTAAACTATTAAAAAATCGGTAGGTACTTATTTGAACTATGAACATATGACAGTCGGTGAGCTCTTAGAATGCCATTCGGGTTTGCATGCCAGCATGGAAGAATTCCACGATATGAAACTACCGTGAGACTCAATCATAATTACACATAAACGGTGTTCGTTTCGCTGCCGCCGGGGCGAGCTCTCCAGGAAGAAGGACTACGAAATAGTCCGAAACATGTCGAGCATCACTCGACTTTTTATATGTGAGTTATCCGTTTATGTGTAATTATAATTCCACGATACTCTTCAAATGCAATGGTAAATAACTGTTAAACTGCTGATGTTCTTTTCACACAGCATAAGTAAAACAGAAAGATATGACCGATCGCAGCTACTTGTGCTTCCCCCAGGTCATGAGCCCCATCCATCACGGCAGCCGAAGATCGAAGATACCGCCGAGTGACATGTCATTCGCGAGCCACTATTGACTGCCCGTCATTTCACATAGACTACAAGCCCATGTACAAAAAAACATGTGAAATGAACCAGCGTGAATGAAGCTTAGAAGGCTGTTACTATATCATAAAATAACTTTGAGCGCTATGCCGACATTTCTGAGCGGTACAGATTTTTTCTCATACATTGAAAAAAAAATAAAAAAAATTGCACTGACTTCCGGCACCACCACATTAAAGCAGCACTAGGTTTTTCGACATTTATTTTTAATCGTGTATAAGCTATGAAACGCCGTAAATTAATAATTAGTCGTAATTCCTCACTTGTACCTGAGAAATTCCATAAATGTACCGCTCAGAGTTATTTTATGATATTTTATAGTAACACCCTTCTAAGCTTCATTCACGCTGGTCACATGTTTTTTTTCAATGGGCTTGTAGTCTAACAGTATATATATAAGCTAAAACAGTAAGGAAACTACAAACAAAACGGTCGAAACGAACGCACACATAGACGCGCGCTTCTACAAGGCCCTTGCGTCAGTCACGAGTCCCGTATTGAGACAAGTGGCCATGCTTATGGTCTGTTTCAATAAGGAAGGTATGGCTGATTGATCCATAGAATGTTGCCGTTCAATAAAGTTTTGACAAAAAAAAATTAGATACTTAGAAAGAAATTAATACGTGGTATTACATTAATAACGTTCTTAAAAGAATCACGGCGATGTTTTGCGTTTACATAATTTTCACGTACAAATTTTCTATATATGTTATTACTAGCTGTTGCCCGGAACTTCGTCTGCATAGAATTCGTTTATCGCTATCCCGCAGGAATTGCGCAATTTTCCGGGGTAAAAAGTAGCCTATGTGTTATTCCAGACTATAATCTATCTACCTTCCAATTTCATCCAGATCTGTCCAGATCCAAACATACTCACAAACTTTCACATTTATAATATTAGTAGGATAGGATAGGATTTACGAGACGTTGCTAGGTTACGTTCTATAGTAATTAAAACTAGAGAGGTGACTATGTATAATTCGGTAATCGGTTAAAATTGCGTATAATCGAAAAACCAAAGACAACCTACAAAAATATGAAGTGAGTATTTTACATTATTTCACACTCACTACACAAGGTCATTCGATAATTTAATTATTATAGTTTAACGTTTGTTTCTTTTTTTACAGAAACTTAATGTAGCTAGTTACTCTAAAACAGGCCTTAGATATTAGCTGAGATTCTAGCGCTAAGTAATCAAAAAACTTTTCAATTTTACAAAAATTAAATCGGCAACCTTAACGGTCTATTGGAGAGTAGGTATTTATTTCAAAAAATATGACTAGGTTCCATACTGCTCTATTTATTTACTGTGGTCATTTTGCCTAAGCAAGTGACTGTCTACCAATAGTGGTATAATGCGGTGTGCCTTAATCATAACCTAACCTAAAAATAAAAAAACTAAATCCAAGCTTTTTTGCTGACTTAAATATTGTATGTGTTTACTCATATTGTATGTAGTGTGTATGTATGCATGTGTGTAATGATATTTAGTAGTTTATTTATGAACTGCCTGTTGTATTTTGAGATGTACGCTCTATTGTGGCTTTCACTATATGGATATTTTAAACTCACTCTTTGTCGGTCCCTCGCTTAACGCTCCTCTCATTTACTGAAAGGTTAACTGATAAAGATCCCTTAGTTCGCCTTTGTACAATATAAAGCATTTACTTACTTACTTACTTGATTAAATCAGTAGAGGCTTTGAAATTACATTGAGTTCTTTTGCAGCCTAATTATCTATACGACGTTTGTGTACAGTCGAGCTTTGAATAAGTATTGTCATAAAAAGGGTGCTCGTGTTTTCACTTTCGCTGGAAAGATTAAGCGGCTGATTATCCCAGGAATGGCTTTTGCGCTACTTTTGTTTTGGCTGTGCTATTTTCAAGGCCGATATTAAAGTGATAAAATAGACCAAAACAACGTTTCCGCTTTGAAATTGATAACAATTTGTATACAATGAGAACTACCTACATTTATTAAAGTACTAAGTAGGTTATTAATTTGATAGTTCAAATTAATAACGAATTTTACTCCTTGATTTTTTATGTTTACTTTTACGGTTTTACCGTTAGAATTAAATTAAAAATTAGTAAACCTGATATTATGCTGTGGTGCTGGTAGATAGGTGACCTGGTGCTATGGGTGGTGTAGCTATGTAGCACGCATTACGGAATGATGAGCATCCGGGTTCGATTCCCGGCCATAGTTTTACTTTTCGATTTTTTCTGTATTCTAATTTTCAGTGTCGTTTAGTTTTTTTTTTAAACCTGTTGCCGCAAAAATCCATGATATCTCTACTTTGTGGTTAAGAGAGTATCCTACAGCACCGCCATAAGGATTGCACTTCGGTCTTTGGAAAGAGAGAATTTGCTTCACGTAAGTTAGAGCGAGACAACGTTCTACGAAGCCGAAATTAGCCGATGAGACCGATGAGCAATCTTTATGGAATGGGCAAAATTCTTAGGAAACATGTTTGTAGTATTTAAGATATGTGGGTAGTTAACTGCAAGACGTAGTGTGTCAGTTTGCTGTTCGGCATTAAACCCAGAATACTATATATAGGCGATGCGACTCATCACTATTTTGATTCCCCTTTCCACTAAACGTGGCCTTTAGGTCTTGTTATCTCAGGCTCTGTCTACCCCGTAACGGATAGACGTGATATATGTATGCATGTACTAAACTTGTTATCTGAATGCTTGTTGAAATTAAGAATAGGTACCTACTCATTTAATTACAAAACTGCTGGATTTACTTATCAAAATTTGATACCTCTATCACCTGTTTTTTTTTGTGCTGGCAGACACAAGCGCACGCCTCAAAAGTATAAAAGTACTTATTAAAAAAAATGTTTTTTTTTTAATATCGTATCTCTAGATACAGTCCTGTATGAATAATTCAAACAGGGCACAGGCAGTCGCGAAAAACAGCCCAAATTATTTTGGACGCGATCTCGATTTTATGGCCAACCTTTTTTGCGTAAAACAGATGATGATCCGGTTATATCGACCTTATATCGAGTTTACGTCGACACTGTGTCGAGGGTTGCTATTTGCATGATTTTGTAGGTAATATCGAATGAATAGGGGTAATGTTTTACGATTGAAAAGGTTTCGGATTAGGTTTCATTTGGCTCTGATAGAAAATCGGTTTTTCATGCCGTATTTGTTTAAAAATGGCCTTACCTCTTGCCGAGTTTCATAAATCCATATCACTACCTATAACCGCTTTGATTCCCACGGTTTTTGTATGAAAATACACCTATAAAGTCTGTATCTCAGTTTTCATCTTGTGGTAAAATCGTGAAAAAGCCCATCGGAATGGGTATAGGAATCATGTTATAGACCAGAGATTCCCAAAGTGGTCTAGGTGGACCCCCAGGGGCCTACTTTGGGCGTGACCAAAAATGGGGGTTCACAATCGTAAGCGGGGGTGCATGAAAATTAATTTGGTTGATAGTGAAGAACTAAAATTCAATTGAAAATTGGTTTTGTCGACTTTATTTTCAAATAATTAACCCTATCAAGCAATCAATTCTAACCTATTTCTTCAAAAACTATTAATTTAACGTTGAAACTCAGCAACAACGCAAGTTTCCATAGATAGAGCTAATCTTCAATTTTTTTTGAGATTTAGAAATTGGTAGTAACGTAGCTGCAGTCCACCGGAGCCAGCAAAATTTTGAAAGTGGTCTATGGAACAAAAGAGTTTGGGAACCTCTGTTATAGACGATGCTAACAACTCATTATTTTGCATCCCCTTTCCGCAATCATGCTAAGCGTGGCCTTTAGGTCTTGTTGCCTTAAGTTGGTTTGCTTCTTGAATCGGTCGACGGTACCCGAGACCCGAATATCGTTCTGATTCTGAGAGCTCAGCTCACGGACTGTGCCTACAATCTTTGTTGCAGTGCCGTAAATAGCCTTTTCTGCGCCCTGTGCGAGCTTTTATAACTGCGCCTTTGGTTTTTTTAGATATTATAGGTACCCTAGAGCAGGGGTTCCCAATATTTTTCAACCTGCGGCGCAGTTACAAGTTTAGTATTTTGTAACGGCGCCCTGCTTTAGCTAAGTTGTATTGTTGCTATATTATTTACCGATGCGAGCGCTCAAATAGGTACCCGCGAATATTTGTGGTTTCGGATAATGATAGAACTCACGGCGCCCCTCTTTCAACGGCGCACCAGGGCGCCGCGGCGCACACTTTGGGAACCCCTGCCCTAGAGCAATGCTATGTATAGGCCTACTTTATTTCATTCAGGGTAATAAAACAAAGCACAAGGAACTTGGTGTTGGTGGACCAATTATCTAATATATTGGAAGAAAATCTATTTTTTTAAAGAACTGATGTGTGCAAACAAACAGACGAGCTATCTGATGTTAAGTGGACCCTTCGCCTATTATACCACCCACTGTGTCTCACTCACTAAAACTCAAACGCAAGTTCACTAGTGCAAATGCGTTACCCACCCTGATGCATAAGATTTATATTTTGTCTAATTGAATAGACTTTTTTGATGATACTGGCATGTAGGTACGTATGTATGTTGCGGGTGGTAGGGCCTTGTGCAAGGTCCGTCCGGATCGCTACCACCATCTTACTCGCTAATCCTGCCGCTAAGTAGCAGTGCTTGTACTGCTGTGTTCCGGTGCGGAGAATAAGACAGCCGGGGAAATTACGGGCACAAGAGGCATTTCATCTTAATCCTCTAGGTTGGCAACGCATCTGCAATCCCTCCAGGGTTGCGGGTGTCTATGGGCAGTGGTGATCACTTACCATCAGGTGACCCACTTGCTCGTTTGCCTTCCTATTCACATAAAAAAAAAAAAAAAAAAAAAAAAAAAATGTGTTGGAATCGGAACTTCTCAGGAGCAAACCGAAAAATGAATAGTCCAGCCTGATCTGGCCATTTAATTCTTCCGCGCCCCAGAGTTTACGCCTTGTGCCTGGGCACCGGTGGCGCCGCCCTATTTACGGCACTGATCTTTTGTTTTCTCTTAACCATGAGCTTCGTTTCCTAATATAAGTAACTAGCGCCCCGCCCCGGCTTCGCACGGTATATTATGCATGTATTATACATATAAACCTTCCTCTTGAATCACTCTATCTATTAAAAAAACCCGCATCAAAATCCGTTGTGTAGTTTTGAAGATATAAGCATACGAACGGACTTGGGGACAGAAAAAGCGACTTTGTTTTATACTATGTAGTGAAGTAATAAATTACGTACCTTCGACATTTTCATCGCACCGACTAAAGCATAGTTTTCGAAATTAGACAAACGTTTCAACATAAAAACAGTGTAAACATGTCAATTAAGACAACATACGACTTGTTGTCACTATTAATCTTTTGAACACTTAAAACGACAATTGACTAAACGCGTAGTGAACATTTCGAAACATCGGTTAAAACATTAAGCGTTAGTTTTACTAAGTCAGTTTAACAATAACAATAACCATTACCGAAGATTTTGACGTATATTTAACAGAAAATGTAGTCCCGTCTCTTAGAAACGCTCGCTTAGAAAATCGATCAATGTATGGAAACACTAGCTGTTGCCCGCAACTTCGTCTGCATAGAATTCGTTTATCGCTATCCCGCAGGAATTACGCAATTTTTCGGGATAAAAAGTAGCCTATGTGTTATTCCAGACGGTAATCTATGTATGTTCCAAATTTCGTCCAGATCTGTCCAGCCGTTCTGGCGTGAAAGAGTAACAATTGTTGTTTAAATATCCAAACATCCATACTCACAAACTTTCACATTTATAATATTAGTAGGAAGTAGGATTTTGTCAACTATAATTCAATATACACACACAATACACAAATCATGTCTTTATCCCTTACGGGGTAGACAGAGCCTCAGGTGACAAGACCTGCAGGCCACGTTTAGCAAGATTGTGGGGCTGGGTAAAGATGGAAAAATGGAATCAAAATAGTAATGGGTTGCTAGCCGCATCGCCTATAACATGATTCCCATGATTTTCGGCCATTGCCCGTAAGGGATAAAGACGAGATTTACTCGTATGTGTGTGTGTGTGAAAAACATTGGCAGAGCTAATTTCTAAATGTCAGTGAAAATTATAACACACAGACAAATCCGAAAAGTAAAGCTATGGCCGGGAATCGAACCCGGGTCCTCGTCATTCCGTGACGCGTGCTATACCCCTACACCACCCATAGCAGGTGGGTAGTCTCCGAATTTTTCTACCTGTTACTAACTGTCACGTGACCTTATTGTTACTATGCGAATTTTTGTCGCTAAGCATCATCTGTTTGAATAATGTGTCTGTACGACACAATTACAAACTCCCATGGAACATGGATTGGCAGAGCTGTTTAGTCAAACCCATAACCTGCCTGTATACCAAATTCAAACTATTTCTTGTTCATTATAAAGGAGCGACCACACCGCCGCGTGCGTATACGCAGTGACGAGTAGTATGCGTCACGTGTTCTCGCCGTTTTTAGGGTGTGCCGGTGTGGTCGCACCTTAACATCGTTGAAGCTTCGCTCTATCATCGGCCTATGAAGTTCTCTGCTACTTTTTAAAGGGAACCAGGGCTTTTAAACAAAGTAACACATGAACAATGTCCGTCAACGACAACCAAATAATCAAGACTGAAACTTCGCAGGGTTATTTAGAGCATGTCAAAATGGCGGTAATACTTGGAGTATTCTTCTAAAAAAAAAGCATTTTACATACTTCGGCGCGGAAAGAAGTTTGCCAGCCTCAAATGGGGTTGCCACCTGTACTATATTATATATATTTTCAGTCTATTGTACTTATAGAAAAATAATATATTACGAATAATACTATGTTTTCATCGGTAATTCAGTTTTAGCGCTTTTTTTAATTAACTGCGACTGGAACGCACCCACAACGCAGCCTTGAGAATTTAAGGATTTAAGAAAAAATACTATTTTTACCTTAAAAAATAGAGGCAACTCCAGCCTCAAATTATCCCGCCTCCCTTACGCTCGGGCGTGTTATTTCGGCCGACAACCGTTTACTTCCCGCTCTCTCCATGCCCGGTATATTTTTACACTGACATGAAAGTAGGGAAAGATTGTGATCAATTCAAAAAATGTACGAGTAGAGTATAAGAAAATTACAGGTCTATTTAATCTTGTCTACTAGTCAACAATATTTATTTGTGTCACTAGGGAGCAAAGTGATGTATTTACGGCGAAGGCGCTACATTGAATCCAGAATGTAGCGAAGGATTCTACAATAGAGCCTCCACCCCGAGCACCACATTAAAGGACAAGTCGCCACTGCATCCACCGGTTTCCCGCAACTTTCACGATATCGTCGGTCCACCTAGTGGGAGGCCTGCCAACACTGCGTCTTCCGGTCGTGGTCGCCACTCGAGAACTCTTCTCCCCCAACGGTTGTTTGTTCTACGAGCGTACATCTTTTATTATGAAACAGAACACAACTCATATCCTAATTTAATTAGCACTGTTGGGTATTCTATTTTCATATTATTTTTATCACAACGTATGCATTTAAGTATTTTCTTTATTCCATGGACTCCCGTATGGAATACGGAAACTTGTCTATAGATTTTAAGTTTATCAACAAATGATGTATACTTTTCTTCCTGCGAACTTTACTTCCTTCACTTAGGAATTTTGTTAAAAAGTTCGAACGAAATGATTGTATGGACATGACCCCTTTATCCAATCGATGAATTTTATAACTTTGTATGCCATGTGAAAACAACCTCGTCGAACTGTATACCAGTTGCTAAAAATAGCACAGAAACATAAGTTCTCGTGGCATAAATTCGTTTGCGGTGAAATGGCAACACTGACTTACGTCAGTGCCTGAGGGTATTTCTATGTAGGGCAGAGGTATGAAGTTAACTCCTCATTCATAAATGCTTGTACCTAAAGTTAATTCGTTAGGGTTCCGTACCTATAAAAAATGGAACTCTTATAGAAATTTGGTGTGATGGTAGCTCTTATAGCAACATCTTATGAAATATAATATATACCTAAACGAATTAGGCAAGATAAATATATGGGTCACAGCACCAAATATAACTTTGTCCCTTTCGGTGTTGAGACCCTTGGTCCGTGGGGTCCTAGCGCTATTAGCCTCTTCAAAGATATTTTGAACAGGCTAATAGACGCTACGGCCTACCGCAGAGCTGGCAGCTTCCTTGGACAGCGTATTAGTATCGCTGTCCAAAGGGGGAATGCTGCCAGCGTCTGTGGTACTACGCCAAGGGGCCCCTTCTTTTTTAATTATTTTATTTTAAGATTAGTTTTTAATTGGTTTTTAATTCCCCTTTTGTATTTTCTGTCAATAAATGCACATATAAACGTATAAAATATATTTGTTAAGTCTTTCTAAATAACCAACGCACGGCGCGTGCTCCTTCCCAGACGGTATTTTTTATGGTACACACTTCAAGTTTATTTCTAACAGTTATTGTTGTTTTTTTTCCCATGTCTGTTATTTTTTTCAGCAATTGGTCAATTCTGCAGGAACCAGCCAGTTCTACCTCAACGACAGCGCACCTTAAGTTCATTGACTAAGTGTAGCTATAGTATGTAGATCTTAGATCAAAGCAGCGATGTAAGTACTGCATCGTGATGCACCAGAATTTTAAATATGGATGTGCCATCGGGGACCTAATTTTTGAAAACGTATCACTCAAAAGTACATAATATACATACATATATCACGTCTGTATCCCTTACGGGGTAGACCGAGCCTAAGTTAACAAAACCTTAAGGCCACGTTTAGCATGATTAAGAGCGTATAGGTGGAAAGGGAAATCAAAATAGTGATGGGTTGCTAGCCGTATCGCCTACAACATGATTCCTAAGACTTTCGCCCATTCCCTCGGTGGACTTTTACCATCAGCGCGGGAAAACCACTCAAAAGTACCACTCGAAAGTGTTATAAATCGATTTATATATTCAAAACTACAGCTCTAATCAAATGTTAAACTTGTTCACAAGATTAATGAGAGCTGTAATTGTTTACATCGCTTACGCAAAAGACCAAGGCCACGTTTAATATAATTGTGGGCGTATAGATGGAAAGGGGAATCCAAATAGTGATGGGTTGCTAGACGCATCGCGTATAAAATTATCCCTCCTTTTCGCCCATTCCCTCGACGGGCTTTTACCATTTGCGCGGGAAGAGAAGCAACGGTACAGTCTATGTTTTTTCTTTGCCCCCACACCAGCGTGTAAGATAGCTATATTATTGATAGCCATCCGTCCGGGTTTCCCCGGATTTGTCCTAGTTTAGAGGGCATCCGGGGAGCGTCCGGGGAAGGTTTCATTTGTAGACCGGGTTTTAAAAAAAAAAAAAAAAAATAATTGGGCCGCCCACGAGACGCACTATTTCACCGTTCCCCCACCCCTCCCGTCACGATCATATTCACATGTCCGGCTTTCGGACTCTAAAATCCGGGGTTTTCACGCGTCTTGTCCTGTTTTCCAAATTTTAGAGATGGCAACCCTAGCTATATATAGCTATACTCTACAGGAATAAAATACCACCTCCGGTCGAAGAGCATCCATGTTTCGTTAACGTCATTGCATATACCGTCGTCGTGCATGGAACATACGTCATCTATCGCTATCAGCTTGGAACACTCAGCACACGACCCACATAAGGGACATGAAACACACGTGCCACATATGGAACGTGAAACACAAATACATGATTTACAAACAGATAACTGTAAAGTGGGGTGGCTTTGCGGGGGCGGCTTTAGAAGTAGTGTTTACATAGTTCAAATACGTTTCTCAGTTGTATACTTTGAAAACGACAATCAGAAGGCCAATATTAAGTAAGTAATAAATGCTTTATTGTACAAATATAAAGAAACAGATACAATTCACAAAAAAAATAACATTAATATGTGCACAAAGGCGAACTCCCTATAAGAGATCTCTATCTCTACCAGTTAACCTTTGAGTAGATGAGAGGAGGGACCGACAAAGTGTCAGTTTAAAATTCCAGATAGTGAAAGCCACAATAGAGCGTACTCTGACAGGCAAATAAGCTGCGTGCGGAAATGAGATACGTGCTCATACTGTCGTGACGTTCACGTTGATCAAGGGATATTATAGACAGGTTTACATACCTATAAACTCTTCTGTGTAGTAACTTTAACATCACTTCCTTCCTAATATCTCCTGTATCATCTTGCTTCGCTGTCTCTTTATATTTATGTACTGGCCGGTATCTTCCACCTCCTGTTGAAGTTAGATTAACTCGATGATCCTAAGGAGTCGCAATGTCTAGGGGGGGCCTGTAACTCTTTACAGTATTACCAGGGGTCTGTCGTCTCACAACATACATATAAACTCTACACAAGGTATATAGATGGACATGAGTGCATGACAGGATACAACGAGCTCCATAACTTGTCTTCTTTTAGAACACCGAAGCTATATAAGCATTAGATTATTACTGGCTGTTTTTGTTCACCCCAGAGTGACGCACTGGTTGTCCACTCTGCAGGCGCCGTAACCGAACGGTACAACCAGTCCTACTTGGGATCACTTCCCTACAGTCGCGACTGTCTACTGGACTCTCTAAGCGTCCAGGCCTACGGTTGGTTCCCAGGCGTTGCCGCCCAGGCCTCGGTTCTTCATGCGGTCATACGACACGCCATGCTAACCTACCCACTTATAACATTTCTGGACTTCTCTAGGCGTCCATCCTAACGATTGGATCCCAGGCTCAATCCTGCCCAGGCCTCGGTTACTCATGCGTTCATATGAATATGACACACCATGATAACCTACCCCCTAATGTTCTGGACTTCTTCAGGCGTCCAGCCTAACAGTTGGATCCCAGGCTCAGTACTGCCCAGGCCTCGGTTACTCATGCGCTCATATGAATATTATGACACAACAACAGCATGATAACCTACCCCCTATTGTTCTGGACTTCTACAGGCGTCCAGCCTAACGGTTGGTTCCCAGGCGTTAGCCGCCCAGGCCTCGGTTCTTCATGTGGTCCTTACGACACAGCATGCTAACCTACCCACCTAAACCTTTATTTCCATAGTCTGAGACGACCTCCCCTGATACCAGTGCTAACTAAAGGAATTTAATCACATGTAATATAGAAAGGTTTAATGCTTGATGTTCATAGTAAGAAATGTACAGGGTACAGTTAATAGACACTATGCTACTACTTAGCTTTCATATTCTCGGGGTCTGGACACAGGACGCCTTTCACACTCTTATCACATCATAACTTTTTCACTTCGCGCCATATTCAATTTACTCATAATACAGATAAAACATGCTCACCATTGACAGTGACAGCTGGTGTTGCCAGTTGTAGAGGTGGTTCACGCAGTTTTATTTCGCGCTTGTCGCGACACATACTTTCGGAGTCCAAAAATGTATCGAATACATACATTTTGAAGACGACCAAGCAAGGTCAAGTAGTCCGTCAGTGAAATCCAGATAGGCAATATCGCCGTAATCAAGTAGTGGGAGCAAAGGAGCTTGAGCTAGTGTAATTTTTGTTTAGATAGGCAGAAAGTTCTGCAAACGCCTGAGCACTGACACGAGGCAAAAAGTTTGCGACTAACACCATCGAAGAAGATTGTCTAAAAAAAACACACCCTTACTATGAATAATATCGTCGATATACATAGAGAGATAAAGAACTAATATATAATATTGTATGTGTGTACTCTTACTGTATTTTGTATGTATGCACATGTGTAATGATATTTAGTAGTTTATTTTGTTTTGTTTATTGTACTTAGACATGTACGCTCTATTGTGGCTTTCACTATCTGGAATTTTAAACTCACTCTTTGTCGGTCCCTCGTTTAATGCTCCTCTCATCTACTCAAAGTTTAACTGGTAGAGATCCCTTATAGGGATAATTTCGCCTTTGTGCATATATTAATGTTATTTTTATTTTTTTTGTCAATTGTATCTGTTTCTTTATATTTGTACAATAAAGCATTTACTTACTTACTTACTTATATCTCTACTCGTATAGCGTTAAATGTAGACATTTGTACTTTAGCCGCAACCACCAAATCCACCAATAGCTGCTCCAATTCTTTCTCCCGTCTATCCGTCAGATAATTTTGCTTCAAATAGTGTTTTCTTTGCCCGTTTAGCTTTCTTTGGCAGTTTACAAATCGAATGAGTCGGATAGGCTAACATCTGGCCGGGGTCCGCAAATAATGCCGGTTCATTAGACCTCGCGTCTCGCATCCGTTGGGATAACACTTGCCTACTCTAGGGTTGTCATGTGAAAAAAACTTGATATTTTTCCTAGTACAAACAAGAGCGTATCCAGCCTTCAGATTAGGTTACCTAACTACCGAACACTGTAAATCGGTTAAGCGCGCTAAGCTACAAGCCCTAGTAAACTAGTCCTATGCTCAGATTCAGTGTTGTCATGTTTTATTTTAATGCGTGAATTGTTTTTTTTTTTGTGAATCCGTCACTGATTCCAAAGTCAATATTAAAACTAAAAGTACTATCAAATAAATCGAGAATATTTTTTTCTTCATTTTTTATGCTTACTTTTACGGTTTTAACTAGAGTTGCCACGAATAGTGATTTGGCCGAATACCGAATATTCGGCAACGCTGTCGGCCGAAGCGCCGAATATTCGGCACAAAATACGTGCTTGTCTATAGGCTGATCCTTACAAGTGGTGGTCAGCAAACGAAAAACAATACCCAATTCTCTCGAAATTTGCTAAAGTTTATCTTTCTTCTCCTGGGAGTAGCGTGTATGCGACGAAAAGTATAATCGTTTGCTACCAACAAATGCTAAAAAGCTTGTTTTTATCCATCACAACTTAACACTAATCAATTTTACTTACTAAAGTATTGTAATTTGGTAATGCACACATATAATCTTGAGTAATATGACGTGTCTTTTTTTCATAATTCAGTATTCGGTATTCGGCCGAATAGTACGTATTATTCGGCCGAATACCGAATACCAAAAAATGGGCCGAATAGGCCGAATACCGAATAGTAGCCGAATATTCGTGACATCTCTAGTTTTAACGTTAGAAATTAAATTTCTAAACGACACTGAACATTAGAACACAGTAAAATCCGAAGTCTTGATCACCTGCTATGGGTGGTGTAGGGCTATAGCACGTGTCACAGAATGACGAGGATCCGGGTTCGATTCCCAGCCATAGCTTTATTTTTCGGATTTTTCTGTGTTCTAATTTTGATTGTCGTTAGAAATTAAAACTAAACTTTTATCGGTCCTTATTCCACTGTCAAAATGGTAACGAAACCATTATTTCGCAGCTTAGCTATCATAGACTCTTATAGTAAACTAGCTACCCGCCCCGGCTTCGCACGGGTGCAATGTAGATACTAACACGGAGCTGCCACAATCGTCACGTGTCAAACATTTTCTCTAAATAACCTTGACAAATTATATTACGTAACCTTTCTCATGAATCACTCCATCTATTGGTAAAAGCCTGTTACTTCTTTTAAATTGTTTTATGTACAATAATGAGTTATACATACAAAAACCGCACGAAAATCCGTCCCTTGCTCGTTAGCCTTCATCGACTTAAAAAAAAAGTGTTATTGCGTAACTATAAGTATTCATGGGCGGCGGTGATGGCTTTCCAGCATGCCCTTGCCCTTAGCCCTTATCATAATAAAAAAAAAAAAACTTTAGTAATTGTCTATGGTTCCAACCCTATAGTGTGACTATTGGCCTGAATCTAAGCGAATGGACGTTAGTTTGACGCGGGTGCCGGCGACCGCTGTCATTGGAGCTTCGAGAGTATTGTCGGCCATTGTGGTCGAACTCTCTGGTCGAGCTTAGCATCAATTCCTTTTAATTCGATTGAATAATTTCAAAAATCAGCCATCCATTTCGTTACGCGTGTCCATTCTGTGTCTTAGTAGGTATGTACTTTCATCTAAATTATCAATGGAGTAAAGAAAAAACATAGAATGTACCAGTTGCTTCTTTTCCCGCGCAAATGGTAAAAGGCCATCGAGGGAATGGGCGACAATCTTAGGAATTGTTATAGGCGATACGGCTAGTAACCCATCACTATTTTGATTCACCTTTCCACCTATACGCCCACAATCATGCTAAACGTGGCCTTAAGGTTTTGTTACCTTAGGCTCTGACTACCCCGTAAGGGATAGAGACGTGATATATGTATGTATCAATGCAGTAAACTGGTTATTTCCAATCTTCCACACTTTTTTATACACTGAAAAATTGGTGACTCTGGCCATGGAATGGAGCTAACGGTAGGTACTGAATTCGAATCCCGGTGGGATGTGTTTACGTACGTGTTTATCAAAGGTGCGGAACCAAAAAAGTGTCTAATCTAACCTAACTCATAAATTGGATATTGTAGACTGTAACAAAAAGAAAACTAAAGGGTAACATAGCAATGACCATAATGTAGAAGTTAACGATTATGCGATGGCATTTGAGATAGCGATAGTCATCTATCGGCTTGTCTCAGTCGTTGAAACAAAAGGTAACGGCGTAAACAAAGGTCACTGGCCACTTCTGTTTGTATTTAAAAAGTTGGTATAGGATATGCTGTTCTGAAAACAGGATTTGAACTACCAAAGACTGGCTGAATGTGCCAAAAGCGAAAAGCTATAAAAAAAACTGCTAAACACTAATTTATGTTTCATTGACGATTGTATGGCATTCGATTCGATTAACATCTTCATTGTCAATAATATTGCTAGTATAATGCTTCTGTAATGCACTTGGTCACTTCATTGACCGTAATAATGCTAATATAATGCGATGTATGCAATTAAACAACCTATTCAGGATCTAAAGCCGTATAATTTGTGCTCAAATAAGCATTACAGTAGCCGTATAAACGTTTCAAATGCTACTATACAACTAATTCAAAATGCGAAGACGATACAGAAATGCTGTAAGTCGGCCGTTATACTGCTTTGATGTGTTACTTGGAAAGGGGAATCAGAACAGTGATGGGTATAGCATCGCCTATAACATGATTCCTAAGAATTTCGTCCATTCCCTCGATAGGCTTTTGCCATCAACGCGGGAAGAGAAGCAACTGGTACAGTCAAGTGTAATAATATGTATCTAGACAAAGTTTCAAAAATAAGTACCATACGCTCTTACGCCAGCGTAATAAGGTTGTGGGTAATATTTTTGAGAAGTTCCTATCGATACTTATTTTTGCACTTGACCGTACATACTGTTTTTTACAGGTTTTTTATCCCCAGACCAGCTCGGAAGAACTATAATTTTTATTTATAAATAAAAAAAAATGTTTACGCGACGTTTAGTCGCTGGTTTGCCTGAATAATAATGATTGTAATGGTAGTGATCAATAACAGCGATGCGTGCCTCCCACTATTAAGCTGATCTGTGCCAAATTGACGACGCAAATTTGTTGCGGGTAGTTAATATTTATGGCAACATGCAGCTAGTGTTGCCAACTTAGCGACTTAGTAATAGGGGGTGGGAGTCGAGTTACCTCCGCGTGTGGTCAAGAGCTGCGGTTCGTTTTTCCGTCCAAGGGGAAGAGCAGTGCTTGGTCCGGTGCACCCTGCGCATCGGTTAATTATTTCCTGACAGATTCTGAGGGATAACATTATCCGTTGGCTAAGAGCCCGACAGGGGAGGTCTTTTAACCGTGTTCTACCGTACAACGTTGCCAACGTTTTTGACACAAGATTTTTGAATACTGTATTTTATTACTTTGACAATGGCGAAATCATCGCATCGATCGATGGGGCCATATTAAAAAAAGGGACTGGGTTACCGTTTCGTAGAATTTATCGTCATTTTTCAGAAGTGTCTTGTCCTTGTGAACGTCAGCGCAACGTACGTATAAACTAATGTTCTCAAAGTGATCCCTAGGTAGGGTTGCCATGCGTCATGATTTGTCCGGAAATGTCCGGATATTTAACCCTTTGTCAGGATTGCGGCCGGACTTGGTAAGTGGCCGGATTTTTTGAAATTACCTCATTGAAAAAAAAAACGTTGCGCGGAGCTACGGAGTCGGGTGAAGAAAAATAGAAGCGTAGATACATCGCGCACCGCAGCGCCTCGCCGGCACATTCTTCAAACTACGTCAAATCCAGTGGCGTAACAATAGGGTGGCAGGGCTGGCAAAATGGCACGGGCCCCCGACCCAAGAGAAGATTAAAATTAAACTGAGTACAATGTGACGATTTTTACTGATAGGGCCCCATCAAAAGAATTTGCCACGGGAAAAATGCAAATAGACAGGATTTTGTCAGGACTTCTTACACTTACATTTTATTTTTTTTCATATGGCAACCCTATCCCCAGGGGTCCACGGAAGACCTGACCGGGTCTACGTTGGTGCAAAAAATGGGGGTTTTGGGAATACGATTGAAAATTAACTTGCAATGTATGTAGGTATGTTTGTCCGGGTGGAATCTTGCGACTCAATTTTGAAATCTTCAATCGATAGAGCTGAAATTTTGCATACTTACTCCAGAGTAAGTCAGATGACAATACAATAATCTGGTAGTGGAGTTCTGGTGATCCAGCCAGGATCGTCTCCGCAGGAGGGAACTCTTCAACAGTTGGTCCGATTGACTTGAAATTTGGTACACGTAATGTAGGACGGATGACAATGCCAGTACAGTCAGCAAAAAAAGCTTGTATTAAAAATGACATTTTTGACAGATACTTATTCCTTCAACATGAAACTACCGTGAGACTTAATCATTATTACACATAAACGGATAACTCACGTATAAAAAGTCGAGTGATGTTCGACATGTTTCGGACTATTTCGTAGTCCTTTTTCCAAGAGCGCTCGCCCCGGCGGCAGCGACACGAACACTGCGCGCCAGCGCTCTGTTCCCGCGGCTGTTCGACGCAACTGACAACGGCGCACGACTACCCTCGTTTTCATCATCATTTTTATTATTGTCAAATGTCGGGCAGCACACAACACTGATCACGTCACTCCGTAAAGGTTCGCTCACACTCACCGTTTTATACATGAGTTATCCGTTTATGTGTAATACTTATTCCTTCCCCTTTTAAGTACTAAGTACTACTATCTGCTACTACTAAACAACGCAAAGTATTCAAAAACACCCCAAAACTGTAATTTGTACTTTTTCGTACTACTCTTAAGGTTCATATTTGATTATCTGGAGAAATAAACATGGAATCTTATGCTTTTGATAATCCGTAAGCACTTTTGCGAGCCGTTTGACGGATTAACAGCCGTCACTAACTGCGACAAACTTACGTTTGCGCTCGACGAGGGCGCTACGTCCAACCAATTAAGCATCTTGTTATGAAAAACCCGCAGTTCCTCTCTCTACCGCCGGCAAAACAAAATTTGTAGGCAAAATTAGTGAATTCCGAAAAGGCGTATGTTAATTTTTGTTGCCATATCAAATTAAAGCTTAGAATGGTTTACACAGTGAATAAAATATTGCTTAAATGCCGGTAACCCTTTCACCTATCTATCTACATTTTATATGATTTTTGATTACGTCAAGCGTGATATGAAGTTAAGAGGTCAATGAAATCATTCACCTATTTAATTTCCTCTGATGTGATGATGATGAAAAGATGAAATGATGTAGGTAAAGTTTAAACAGGTTGGCAAACGAGCAAGTCGGTCATCTGATGGTAAGTGAGCAGATGATTGCGCCGTTGTGTTTTTAACCCCCGTCCCATAATAGGGGTGTTATAAGTTTGACGTTGATGTTTTTGTATGTGTGTCTGTGTTGCTGTGACATCGTAGCTCTCGAATGCACGGACTAATTTCGCTGCGGTTTTTGTCATTCGAAAGCCAGTTTCCTTGCGGTCATTTTTAGCCATGTTTGGTAAAAATCGGTCCAGCAGTTTGAAGAGTATCAGCTCTTTTCCAAAGTGATGTAAGGCTTTTTGCATTAAAATAGTTTTTTTTATTTACTTATGGTTACTCTATTAGGTGGGGTTTTATTTTTAAATTTAATGTTATTCGATTTCTAAACGACACTCAACATTAGAACGCATAGAAGAATCCGAAAAGTAAAGTTATGCCCGGATCCTCGTCATTCCGTGACGCGTGCTATACCCCTACACCACCCATAGCAGGTGGCTGGATACATATACATAAGTCACGTCTTTATCCCTTACGGGGTAGACATAGCCTAGGGTAACAAGACCTTTGCTACGCTTAGCTTGTCTGTGGGCGCATAGGTGGAAGTGGAAAGGCATCAAAGTAGTGATGGGTTGTTAGCCGCATCGCCTATAACATGATTCCTAAGATTTTCGTCCAATCCCTCGACGAGCTTTTACCATAGGCGCGTGAAGCGACGCAACTGGTACATTCTATGTTTTTCTTTGCTCCCAGACCAGCATGGTAGTTTATTCTTTCCATTCCTTTTGAGATACGGAACCCCAAAAAAAGACTTTCCAGGCAGTGCCACAGCACTTAGCTATAAAGCTATTAAAAAAACACTTTCTTAAACGCCAAGCGAATTCCATATCATTTCTCACAGGCTGAATAGAATTATCCCGGCTTACTTACTCGGATCATTTCGTACAATCATTCCGGCGACGTCGGCAAATGATAAATGATCCCCGCCTGTAATAGGCTGTCATTCTGCGTTATAAATGATCGAAATGCTAAATGCATTATTATCATATTATTTCGCCGTTTGTTAAGATGCGAATACACTTTTGAACTCAAAAATGTGATCTACAGCAGTGGCGTAACTATAGGGTGGCAGGGGTGGCAAAATGCCACGGGCCCCTAGCTCTAGGGGGCCCCGAACTGACTTGGTTTAGAGCACAGAAGAGACGCTGATGCACTTCTTTATATTGAGGAAGGAGCCCCATCTGACGAATTTGCCGCGGGCCCCAGACGTTACAGTTACGCCACTGATCTACAGTCTCTAACACATACAAAATACAAGAGATGTATGTGGGGAGTGTGCATGGTTGCGTTGGGAGGGGAAGGCCTAGTCGGCCTTTCCGGGAACAAATAGGAGACGTTTTGGAAAAAAGCAGGGCCTTACCATCACGTCTTAATGCGATCCGATTCCGACTCAGTTCAGGTTTTAGCTGTCATTAGTATGGATCTGACAGCGAGCGAAGCTAAACTGAATCGGAATTGAATCGCATAAGACGTCACGGTACGGCCTCAGGTCAGGAGTACCCGAGCATGTATGAAGAGATTGATGAATGGATGAAGCGAAGAGGTATGTCAGGATCGTCCCCTTTCCTTCCATAGATACGCCCACAATAATGCTAAACGTGGTATTTAGATCTTGTTGTCCAAGGCTCTTTCTACTCCGTAAGGGATAAAGACGTGGTTTATGTATGTATGTATGTCTATTATGCGTGATGTAACAAGACACAAAGGCCACGTTTAACATAATTGAGGACGTATAGGTAGAAAAGTAAATCAAAATAATGATAGCAGTAAATAGCCTATTTTTAATAATTTAATTAATACCTAGTTACGACTTATTTTGGACTGGCTTCTGCCCGCGACTTCGTCTTTATACATAAAAACCTTCCTCTTGAATTACTCTATCTATTAAAAAACCGCATCAAAATCCGTTGTGTAGTTTTGAAGATATAAGCATACATAGGGACAGAGAAAGCGACTTTATTTTATACTAGCCTTATGTCCGCAGCTTCGCCCGCGATGAATTAATTTTCCCGTAGGAAAAGGTATTTTCCCGCGGTAAAAAGTAGCCTATGTCACTCAGTGATAATGTAGCTTTCTAACAGCGAAAGAATTTTTGAAATAGGTCCAGTAGTTTCGGAGCCTATTCAATGCAAACAAACAAACAAACAAACAAACAATCAAATTTTTCCTCATTATAATATAACAACGCAATTTGCTTGAGTTTAAAAACAAAAGCTGGCTGCTATCTGAATTTTAAAATTGCGAATCATAGATTTCATACCAGAGAATAATTACCACAAAATGTACCCCAGACTTTTTGAAAATTTTCATAAAACATGATTTCCCTTTCAATGTGCGCGGCGTATTAATATTTATTACTCAAGTTCGTGTTGTGTATTAGACAGGGACCATTTTTTATCCACCACGTCGGAAGATACGGGAGGGTCATGTGTTGTAAGATTAGACACACATAAATCACGTCAATCCCTTACGGGGTAGACAGAGCCTAAGGTAACAAGACCTAAAGGCCACGTTTAGCGTAATTGTGGGCGTATAGGTGGAAAAGCGAATCAAAATAGTGATGGGTTGCTAGCCGCATCGCCTATTAACCTTTGCGATAGGATCGTGTGTAGGTCAATTTGAGCTCTTCGGCTGTATTTATATCACTTTTTGATGCTGACTGTACTGTGCTGTCACATCAACACTTAGTTATACATGTGGAAAAACTAAATCGAAGGAATGGGCGAAAATCTTAGGAATCATGTTATAAGCGATGCGGCTAGCAACCCATCACTATTTTGATTGCGCTTTCCACCTATACGACCACAATCATGCTAAACGTGGCCTTAAGGTTTTCTTACCTTAGACTATATGTCTATAAGGGATAAAATAAAGACGTGATATATGTATGTATGAAGAACTAAATCATGTTGTAAGGACGACACAAAATAATATTGGAGCGCAAGATATTTAACTAAACTTAACTTAAAGTAGGCCTAAGTTGAATATCGAACATGTATTCTAGGAATTCCTCGTTTGTCGATACACTGAGCTTTGGAGGCTTACTCGAACTAATTTCAATAAGATTACTACAGCTCTACTTTATAACATGGAATATTTGAACGAGATTTCACATCGGGTCTAGAGGTATTTTTAGGAATAAATACGTCGCGAATTATTTCAAAACGCTTGACTTGTTAAGGGCTTTCATGGGCTTAAATTACGTAGCAATGTATTGAAAATAGCTCTACCTAAATTTTTCCTTTCGTCACGTAATGGCCATTTCCTATAATGACCATTCCTATAAAGACCGATTGCCAAATTGACCACTTGACAATGACTACGTCTATCAAGACCAGTCCCTATGCCAGTGGCGTAACTATAGGGTGGCAGGAGTGGCAAAATGCCTCGGGCCCCTGGTTCTACGGGGTCCCGAACTGGCTTGGTATAGAGCACAGAAGGGACGCTGATGCACTTCTTTATATTGAGGAAGGAGCCCCATCTGACGAATTTGCCACGGGCCCCAGACGTTACAGTTACGCCACTGCCCTATGCCTAATGATTAACTATCTGCAGTCCAGGGGACCGATGTTTGAAAGCACAATGTGTCAACATGTCATGTTTGAAAATACCACTCGAAAGTGGTGAAAATTTGTGCTGAATTCGAAATACGAGTAGCATAGATGACAATTAGTACAGCTCTTATTAATCTTGTGAACAAGTCAAAACTTTGATTAGAGCTCTAGTTTTGGAGATATAAGCTGATTTATACCACTTCCGAGTGGTACTTTCGAGTGATGTGCTTTCAAAAATCGGGCCCCTGCACGTTACATGGAATCAAGTCTCCTACATCAAAAATTGCAATTATCCCCTTACAATTTGAGGCAAACTGTAACAATCTTTTAAGTAGGTACGTCCTGTGCGTAAGTAGTAATTGTAAGCTTCAAAACAAGTTGCTTAGAAATAATAAACAACACCGTAGCAAACTAGGTCCAATAAATAAATGAATGTTGAAAAGCCATTATTATAGTTTTGACTTTGCGCTAAACTATTATTTGAACCTCGTTTTAACTGACGTTTATTAAGACGTTAAACCAAACAACGGGTGCTGCAACTTTTTCAAAGCAGCGACGACACATTTCAGTCGCCACGTAGATCTACGCACCGTTATATTAGTAAGAGTTTTCGTAATAAAGTTATAGCTTACACCAGCGATGGCGCTAATTCTAAAGACGCTGATTTTCTATGAGCTTATTAACTGTGCCTTTAGACAAGTGTTTCCAGCTAGCTGGTGTAAGTTTTGCCAGAAAAGAACAGTCTCGAACGTGTTCACGTCTCTATTCGTCGTCATTGCGGACTATCTACGTACCACTGCTGGGTACAGGGAACTTCACACATTGAATTGCCTCACAGGTCGCTCGTTTCTTGACAATGTCTTCCTTTACCGAAAAGCTCATGATATGTATTTTTATAATTGAATTTCGAAAAACTCAGAGGTGCGGGCGCGGGTTTTGTTTTTATTGTTTTAAATAGCTTGTTAAATAACTCTTATAACATTCATCTGTCAAAACAATATGGCCATAAACGACCGGCTGTTACGAGGCAGAGTGAACTTTCTTTAAATTGTAACGATGTTATAATGAAATTAAAAGCACATTAGAATTAAAACAATCTATTCCGAAGGCCATAAACCTGGATCTTAAATTTCATCAATTAAACTCTTGCGCCACGTTGTAACAATATTTCATTTTCATTATGCAATGTGAAGCAAACTGCTCACTGTTTTATTTAGGTTCCATAAACTGCATTCTGTAGGGAATATGACGTCAATGTGTGTTGCCAGTGATGATAATATGGAGCTGAGACGATTCCTTACTACTGGAAGGGAACCCACCTGGCAAAGTACTCAGATGCCTATGAAAAGTGCTATGCGTATCTTTGCGAGAGCGAACCAGAAATGAGGAGAGCCGTGGTGCTAAAATTATCAACACTAAATAAATAGAAATAGAATATACGGTCTGTTTACCGTTGGGGAAGTATGGCTTCAGAGTGGCATTCGCATACCTAGAGGCTGGAGGCACCGTGAAACCCTTTCACGATAAATCTACTTTCCTTAACATTGAAGAGCAGTGGCAAACCATTTTGGAGTAATGCGAAATAGTTCTTGTGAGTCGTATTGTGAGAGCTACATAGTGAATAGAGATAGTTTGTTTGTCGTTGAGTCCGGACTCTTTCAGAACATAACCCCAGAAATCAAAACAGCGAACTACACTTAATTTCATTAATTCAAACGACACCCAACAATAAAACAAGGGTGTTGCGCGTTTAACGGCGATATTAACCTCGTTTGCGATAGTTTTGTGATCTGGACCGGAATATAAGGCCTAGGTTTAGGCATCGCTTGCTTTATGACAGAAGAGTTATAATTTGTTTTACGGATCGAGTAGTAAATATGTCGGGGATAACGCTAGGCGGAAGCAATCAACAATGTATTGCCAGTGGTTCTGCTAATTTGTCCAACTCCGGTAAAATGCTGTCATTATTTTGAATTAATCAATAATATTTCAATACAAAAATAGGTAGGTTAGGTTAGTTAGGCATCTTCGGTTGCCCCGAAGGGCAAAATACCCAGAAAACGGGACAGAGCTTCGTCAAAAACCAGTAAGACCACGGGCAACAGAGGGTATCAACAGCCATAATGTGGTCTGCCACCAATCCTCTCATTTGCCAGAATTTCTTATGCCATAGATAGAAATCATTTGTAATAAGTCCAAACTCTTTTTTTCTCCAAAACCGTAACTTTTTCAGGAGCTTTGTAATAAGTCATTACAAATGACCATCCTGTAGTGTAAGGGTTAAAAATCCTTTCCAAGTCCTAAAATATAATGTCCATAATACGTGGCTGTCAACTTGAATTTCCGACTTTAGCGACATTTTCATTAGATAGGATGTTGGATGAAAAGTGATAGACCACTATTTGGCTGACCGTACCAACTAAGGAAATATCCCCACTATTTTGCCAATGTTACCGATACTTCAGCCTACCCTTCTCTGCAGCGCCCAAACTGTTACAGGCAAAGATACAGCGCACAAAAACCTTTTACACCAAAATCCCAAACAGTCGAAAAATAGTCCACTATCGGTTTCTTATAATGGACGGCGAGTGCCAGATGCTATTACCGATACGGGCTCCATTGTCTCGTTCGTTACTGTCTGCTTTATTCATTTCCCTTTATTGTTAGGCAGAATATTTCCAGCAATTCTACGTGAATACTAGTGAGCTTTATACTGCGAAAATAGATATTCCAAGTTCGATTCATGCCGTTCCGCTCGCACTAATAGTCATTAATTTGAGAGTGAGCAGGATGATATAATATTAACTTCGATAATCGAATTTTGGAGTAGCCATGGCCCCTATTTCATAAACGTGGCAAGCAACAACTGACAAAATGGGAACGTGCGAAGTGTATGGTGGGGGTAGGTAAAGAAAACGACGAAAGCGCATTCCGTAGCAGAAATTTGCAACAATATGGGCTAAGTGAAATTTGACAATTTTGCTTTGAAATTACTGTTTGTAACAAATGCCTCTAAAAATACTGTTTATTGTCTTTCTATATATTATTTATACGCTTTATTTTATAACGAATAATACGCACCTGTCATTCACTATTTGACAAACACCCCTAAAGACGAGTTCACAGGACGAGTTTGCGAGATGGCGCTATACTGTCGTGCGCGGTCCCAATTCGGCCAGTGACATTTAGGTATACAATGTAGTAGCCGATGTGAATACCATTTCAACACGGAACTTATTAAGTCATCAATGTATTCTGACTCGGAAGACTTTCAACCGCCATCGCCATCGTCTCCATTTTCTCAATAACTACGAGTATCATCTCAGCTTCCCTATAGTGCACTAGGGTAAATTCGAAATTGGGGGAATTTTGAGAATCGTGGATATCCACTAAACGGGGAACAATTCCATAATCTGGCAACGCTTATCTAGAAGCCAAAGACATTGGAGCTTCTAGATAAGTGATGCTTTTAGTAGACATCCACGATTTTCGAAATTCGCCCAATTTCGAATTTACCCCAATATTACTAATATTATAAATGCGAAAGTAACTCTGTCTGTCTTTCTGTTACGCTTTCACGCCTAAACCACTGAACTAATCGTAATTAAATTTGATAGGTACAGAGATAGTTTCAGTCCCGGGGAAGGACATACGATGGTTTTTATCCCGGTAATTCACACAGTTCCCACGGGATAGCGGATTCTGCGCAGACGGAGTCCCGGGCAACTGCTTATGTAGTACTTGAACAAGACTTGGCCGTATTTTTTTTATAAATTTCTACTGTCTTACGAGTATGTAGTTGTCATCATCACATCACTCCAATACCTCTTATTATTACGTTAAAATGCGTAAATTCTTCTCAACTCGTGGGCTAGGCGTAATGAAATTGTCCCGGCAGGGCGCCTCGAATGGGACTCCCTAGCGTGTGCATTAGGGACTCACTCTCACTCGAACACGAAACGGTTGGTTACCCTGTTATTGTATCGATTCCTTTGTTTTGCGGTGACAAAGGGATTGCTTTGTTTTTGAGGTGTTCTTTTCATTACAGTAGGTATGATGTGAACGTTAGAAACAAAAGAGCGGCGCCACTGTCTATGCAGTGACTCGCTTGTACAGGCCATGAGCTATTAGAGTCGTAGTCGTAACTCATTTAATTCAAAATAAGCAAAGTAGAAAAAACCACACCTTTTTAAAATAAAGAACGTCAAACTAAACTATGAACACAAATACTATCAAATGAATCAAGAATTTTTATTTCTTGATTTTAATGTTTTACTTTTTCGGTTTTACCGTTAGAAATTAAATTTCTAAATGTCAGTGAAAATTAGAACACAGAAAAATCCGAAAAGTAAAGCTATGGCCGGGAATCGAACCCGGATCCTCGTCATTCCGTGACGCGTGATATACCCCTACACCACCCATAGCAGGTGGGTAGTCTCCGAATTTTTCTACCCTGTAACAGCGCCTTCTCTCGTCCCTGGTGAGCAGTAGATGTTTCACGGGAGTTTGTAATTGTGTCGTACAGACACATCATTCAAACAGATAACGCTTTGCGACAAAAATTCGCATAGTAACAAAGGTCACGTGACAGTTAGTAACGGGTAGAAAAATTCGGAGACTACCCACATGCTATGGGTGGTGTAGGGGCACAGCACGCGTCACGGAATGACGAGGATCCGAGTTCGATTCCCGGCCATAGCTTTACTTTTCGGATTTTTCTATGTGTTCTAATTTTCACTAACATTTAGAAATTTATAAACACAAAACTTGAACTATAAACTTATTACAGTCCGTGAGCTCTTAGAATGCCATTAGGGTTAGTCTGCTGCCTCACTAACTCTTAGGGGTTTGATACTTGAATCAGCCGAATGAGGGAGACAGCAAGAAAACCCGAATGGCATTCTAGAGCTCACGGACTTAATCAAAAACAGCTGATCACCACAAGGCATTTAATTAGAGGCCATTGATTCCAATCAATTATTAGATAAGCATCAATCATAACTACTAACAAAGTACCTATCAATTTTACGGTAGCCACGCGTGCTGGTAAAAAATGTACAAACCATAAACTGCATAAAAACGAATGAAAGTATTGGATAAAAAGACAAATTAAGTAAAACAACGTAATAACGTAAAAAAGATCCAATAGTAAAAAAAACTCAGAAGTCCGGGTCTTGTAATTGAGAAAGAGGTTTTTTAAAGGGTGCGGGTCAAAATATACAAAGTTAAAAATCTATAATGACACTATGGTTCAAAACAATATGTAATTCAATTGTCAAGAGAATAAGAGTGTTCGACGGATCATGAAACCTTCTACTGTGCAACATACTTCTTTTGCTTAAACCACTCCATTAATAACTATTCTTTAGATAGATCAACATCTCTTACAGCTTTTACCATTTCAAATCGCCTCGTTCTCAATTCAAAACATACTACAACGCAATCTATCGGCGCGGTTCCACGACAGTCACATTGCTATGGAACAACCGATGCCCACAGTACTCCATAAGCGCCAAGCACAGGGGGTACATGACCTTTGGCCCCATGGAGCCCATCTGAGGCGCCGCAAAGTACGCCACGGTTGCCGCGCCGGCTGTATACCATGCCCATTCCCTATTCTTCTCATAAGCGTGGTAAGCCAAAGCTACAATGTTACAAGCAACCATCATGTTCCCAAGCTGAGGATTGTCAGTGCCTGAAAGGGCTAAAGCGAAAGGGACTAAGCCAGAAAGCAAGTGGACGGCGCTGACCACCTCATTGCTGCGATTCAGGTCGGCCATTAAGCAAGGTATAGGGAGGTATTTGGAGGCCGCCAGACTGATCTTGTAGGCTGCACTGACATCACCAAATTTTCCACCTGGAAAAAGGTTACTTGTATAGTCTATGGCAGGGGTGGCCAACTTGATTAGAGCCAAGATCTCCTGTTTACTAACGAAACCCTGTGCGATCTACCAATTACATACTTCATGAAACCTTAAATCAGCAGTTGGTGATTACGATGCGCAGTCTGGTCTACGTATTTATATTTTTTGCCTTGCCACGATCGACTGGACTAACAGTCGCGATCGACCGGTCGATCGCGATCGACCTGTTGGCCACCCCTGGTCTATGGTTTTGTGTTGTAGCAATAGTTTGTGTCTATCTTTTTACTGAAAATCGCTTCTTAAATGTGTTTTTAATAAATAGACATGTTAACATTGTAAACGAAGTACCTATTATGTAGACGGTAACACTTAGTATAAGAACTAAATGGCGAGCGTCCAGCGGAGCGTATGGCGGGGCGGGCAGCGTGACGGGTAGCGGCAAAGATCTCAGTGCAGCATCCACTTAAGACACTCGCATACATAAGCATCTGCTTAACATGAACGCCGCGCGACCCGCCCCGCTACACGCTCCGCTCGAGCGTCCACTCAGGCCAAACATTTACTGCTTTTTATACTATAAAGAAGACAAATCAGCATGTGGGTTACATGATGGTACGTAACCACCACTGCCCATAAACATCCGCAACACTGCGAAGTCTTACAGATGCGTTGCCAGCCTACATGGCTAAAACAAAACACCTCATGTGCCAGCAATTTCACCGCCTGTCCCACTCCTCGCAGTTTGGAAGAGAAGTGAGACCAGTTCTTGGCGCACCTATTACGATGCAGTGGCACTTGTATACATAAATCAAACACTAGCCATTTCTCTCTCACACGATTCACAATAATAGGAAAATGACAGCCAAACATTACAGTCCACAAGTCTCGGTTATGAACTATTCAAACTAACCCTGATAGTGGAGAAATCCGAGCACTCCATGTATGAACAAGTTGGTGTGGAAACCCGGGCCTGAGAAGCTTTTGCCATGCATCTGCCCAACACACGGCCCGCAAACACAGCACAACACGACATGGGCGATCGCCGAATTGAGATTATCCTCGCCCATAACATCTGTCCGTTAATTTAACACAACATTACAAAAAAATCCTGTGCACAATTTTATTAGCCTAGTTTTAGTAGCCACTGGGCCGCAAAAATATAAAAAAACTTTCAAAAATTAACTGACGTTTGGCAATGTCAGTTTTTTAAAGTGCCAGTTGGATATTGTTTTAAATTTAGAGCGGCTTTTGTCTGTGGTTTGGTGTGACCATTGTAGAAAAACTGAAAACATGGATACTGTGCTGATAAGTAAGTGTGATAACAGTCATTGTTTTTTTTTTCATGCAAATCGTACAAACTTCTCAAGACCTCTATGAAATGCAAAGTTTACATTATATTATCTTGCTTGAACAGTTCGAAAAATGGTTACGTAGACAGCATAGAACTCAACAAACTTTTACTTTACTTTTGCTATCGCATTGTCTGTAGGTATGTATTGCATCGACGCAGCATGATAACTCCACAACTAATCTGAATAAGACACATGAAAAGTTAATTTAATATACGTTTTATTGTATATTTTTTTATTGTTATTTTATTAACAAAACATTCAAAAATCACTCTGTGAGTACTTACTGCAAATATGTTTTGAGAAAATTATACAAAAATTATCCTTTCACAATTTCAAGCACTAGAACATGGATCAACAATCAACAACACTGCGATAATAAAGTTCAGAATTATCTTTTTCCTTTGTAGTTTAACTCTAAAAGCTCTGTAGGCACAATATTCCATCAATGCCAAACCGAGTGGGTACATTATCTGAGGCCCCGTCTGAGGAACCAAATAATAAGTAAAAATTGCGGCTCCCGCAGTGTAGCAACCCCATTCCAAACTGTTTTCCAAGGAGTAGTGACCCAGAGAGATAATATTGCCAGCTACAACTAAATTCCCTAGCGCTCTATTTTCATTTGGACTTCCTAACATAGCTACTGTGAATGGGATGAGGCCAGAGAGGAGATGAAGGCCCCCGAACCAGTGGTTGTTTTTGTACAGATCAGCCATCATGCATGGAATGGCCAGGAACCTCGTCGCTCTTGAGCTAAGCGTGTATATAGGACCAATATTTAAGCCAAATCGCGCACCTAAAACAAAAAAAAATACAAAAATATTGTGTTTGTAAGTACAACCTTATATTACGTAGGTATAATTCCCACATAAAAGAGCAGAGCGCTACTTATTACGTAACTTTTTTTCTCTCTTTTACGTTTTCTATTCGTTTTTGTGGGAGTTTCAGTCATGCAATATTTTACTTTCTTTCTTAAGTACCTACATATGTATTCAGTTGAGTTATGGCTTTGTAACTAATGATTTCGCAGTAAATGGAACTTAGACTCCCACATTTGAGAGCGGAATAATAGCACCAAGCCATAGGATATTCTTTTCTGTTGTGCCATTTTCCACCCTCTCATAGCCACAAAGCAAGTTTAGAGATACCGAAAAGTACTTCTGATAGGTACTTCTAGAAAGATGTGCTCTATGTGAGATCAAATAAAATGTTGGCCCCTCTATGGATGGCCCTTTGAATTCCAATCTTGTTACCGTGGTCGAACAAAGTACATCAAGGCTAGCAAAGAAAAAGTGTTTTATAATCAAAATATACTCTACTTTGATTGTGAAGGTATCCCAAAACTCCAAATAGGAACAAGTTTCCGTGCATTCCAATTTGAGAGAAGTTGAAACCTTGCACTTGTGTGATGCCTTGTCCAGCCACGCAGCACAATACAACATGAGCTATCGACGCGTTAGTGGCGGCGTCAGACTCCCCCGACCCCGACGACGACGACTGCAGCGGTTCCAATATAGTCTTGCCCATTCCATCCCCGACGCTGCTGCACATAAAATAAATAAATATATAATTACTTCAAAATTGACATCTTACAGGTGCTATACATACAGTGAAATGTCATTTTCTCACTGTTTCTTAGAAGAGTGTTCCAAGAGTTTGGGTTTGTGTATGATTTTTGAGTTCTTTGAAAAAGGTTTGGTTGGATCCCTCCACGTTTTAATTTAAATTACTGGTTGTTCAAGGCAAAGAAAACTATGCATCGTCTATGATATTCAGAAAGTTGCCATTTTAATTTCTGGTTTATTACTTAAATTCAACGGCAATAGAAAACCATGCAAATAAGTAAAAATTGTCTTTATATTTATAACAAAGTATTTTTTGTTTATTTACTGCACAGCTCTAAAATCTTACGATTTTGAATTTCAGAATTTTAATGGGCATTTCTTTCAATAATATAAGTTGCTACGTCCGAACAGGGCATCATTATGTACAAAACTTTGTAAAAAATGTTGCAATTGAATAAATACTGAATAATTTATTACAATGGCAACATTCTATTCTTTGGCTGCCATTTTGGTTGTCTTGTTGTAATCTATCTCCATTGCGTACGTTTTTCCACTAAAATACTAGAAATAGAATAAAGTGCACTTCTAGAAATCATTCCAATCGAAGATATATAGAAAATTCCATAATAAAATGGCAGCCAGTGACTCTGGGACCGACGAGTCTCTGTATCCAATCGCGGTTTTGATCGACGAACTGAAAAATGAAGATGTACAGCTCCGGTTAAATTCTATCAAGAAACTATCGACCATTGCTTTGGCTTTGGGCGTGGAAAGAACCAGATCTGAACTCATCCCATTCCTTACGGAGACCATCTACGACGAAGATGAAGTACTATTGGCGCTTGCCGAGCAACTTGGTATGTAACATTTAACGATTACTCATTCATACTAGCCGTACTTCCATCTCAGACCAAATAATAGTAAAAACAAAGTTCTGTGAACGGCAAAGTGAGGCAGTCTAGGCCTTGCCGCGTGCGTGTGTCCATAGCTCAACTAGGTTCGGCGAAGGCTTGTATCCACTTGGGAGCGTGCAAGTAGTATCGTGCGCCGAGGCGTAGTTTTAAACCAACCACATTTTGCCATCCGCACCACTCGCGTCTTTACTTTATTTGACATAAGAATACCATTGCAATATTATGAAATGTGCCAGTAACTGTATCTTTGCTCCCTTTTCACGGTAAAAGCACTGTATCAATGTTCATGACATTTTCATAAACATCAGTTCACTGAGGTTTAATTTCGCGACAAATTCAGGAAATGTTGCAATGGGGCAGCAATAAACATCACTAATTGGCCTTGTCTGCTGGCTATGATTGTGTTAATTGTTTACATTTTTAATAACAGGTGTGTAGATACTGCAATATAATTATAAAATCATATTTTAAAATGTCAATAATGTAATCATTTTTGTCTACGAGTGTGGCAAAAGAGAAGAAAAATGTAGTCTTTACGCAAGCAATTCTTGTGTATTTATTTATTTTGGGATCTTGTAAACGTGTCTGTAAATTTTTAAATGAAATTGCTATGTAGAAGTTTTTCAAGGCCAAACAAAACAATCAATCTAGTTCATCTTAGAGAAAACATGTTCTGTGTTTTGGAAACACCAATCTTTTCTCAGTCGGCCAAGTACTATTAAATAATTAGAAGCTTAACTACAACTACCAGTCGGGACATTTTCATGTAAGTTCGTTTTGTAGTTACAAAATCTGAAGCTTGACAAAATTTTATAGAAAAAAGACTTAAGTGTTACTATGCACATCTCCAGACGCGTTCATCCCTTACAGGCATATAAGCAGTGCTTGTAAGCACACTTAAATGTGTCCGACACGCTTCATACCAATACGGATTTTGTTGGCAATATGCCTACCCTCTGTCAAAATCCACTGCACGCCCCTATCTCTATTATAAATGAGCATGCAAAGTTATCCCTTTCCTAAATTGTTATTAAAAATGTTACAGGCAACTTCATCAACTTGGTTGGTGGCGGAGAATTTGCGCACTGCCTTCTCCCTCCACTGGAGTCCCTGGCTACCGTGGAAGAGACAGTTGTCCGGGACAAGGCAGTAGCGTCCCTCCGGGCAGTGGCAGCTCATCACACCCCACAAGCTCTGGAGCAGCACTTTGTGCCGCTAGTGCAGCGGCTGGCCGGAGGCGACTGGTTCACGTCTAGAGCTTCGGCTTGCGGATTGTTTAGGTATGTCGGGAAAGCCTTCTGTTTCTTGTACAATGTGTTAATGCTAGTTTCATTTCAATTTTCAATTTGATGACAATGTGAAGACTGGTGATGTTAAAGAAGACGGGGCAATGTTCCTGTTCCTCTTTTAACAATATTCACCTTAAAATGAGCTATTAAAAATTTGGTGAGTGAGAAACAATTATAGCTAACTGTCTGAGCTTGAGGTGTTGGTTTCGATCCCATGGGTAGGCATATTATAAATATAAAAAATATGAATGTCTGTTTAGCACCTAGTGTGTTGTCTAGTATTCATATTACAAGCTCTGCTTAGATTGAGACTAAGTGAGTAAATAAGTAAGTAACCTTATTTAATATGGCTATTTGCTATGGTCCGTTTACCCACAGTGTGTGCTACGGGCGCGTCTCGGCCCCGGTGAAGGCCGAGCTGAGGCAGCACTTCTGCGCGCTCTGTCAGGACGACACGCCGATGGTGCGTCGCGCGGCCGCGTACAAGCTCGGCGAGTTCGCTAGAGTCGTTGAAGTCGAGTATGTCAAGAGCGACCTCATACCGATGTTCGTTAACTTGGCTCAGGTGAGTGCATTATAAAATTGGTGGCTTTAATACAGACTCGGATTTTTTCCAGAATATTTCCGCTGGTGGTTGTGATAGATTGACCAACAAACCAGGGCCGGATTAAGGTGGTTTTAATTAGGGCTTTCGCAACTTTGTATGAAGATCCTTTGTTTTTTGTACTGGAGATCACCGAAATGATACAAAAAATGCGTATCGTTGAAATTGCTCGGTACCGGCGACCGCTAGTCGTGGTCCGTGTATTTTATTTTGAAAAAAATACTTTCTGCCATGTTTTGCGGCGCATTGTTCTTGGCAACGATGATCTTTCCGAATGCGCTGGTAGTTTAAAAAAAGACACGTAAAAGAGCCCTTGGCGGCCAATTTACTAAAATAAATTTTGATTTTTCGATTTTTTTAACGTAACGTGGTTGCGCAGGACGACCAGGACTCGGTGCGGCTGCTGGCGGCGGAGGCCTGCGCGGCCGTGGCGGCGTTGCTGCCGCCCGAGGACATGGAGCAGCTGGTCATGCCCACCGTGCGCGCGCGCGCCGGCGACACCTCCTGGCGGGTGCGCTACATGGTGGCCGACAAGTCAGTATTATCATCATCATCGCCCGAAAACACTGCTGAACATAGACCTCTTCCAAAGAGCGGCCTTGCGCGGCCCTTACGAATTTTCTACGTGTTCTAGTTTTCAGTATTGTTTAAAAATATAATTGCTAACGAGTTACCGTAAAATAAAATACAAATATCGGGAAGTAAAATTCACGATTCATTCGACTAAAAAATAATCGAGATTAAGCTATCAAAGATTTATCTCTATCTCTTTCTAGAAAAACAGATTTTAAGATGGAGTTCGTATGGGCGCAGTGTTTTATGAGGTCACGTGTCATGTCGGATCGCTCTTTCTAATCGCCGTCTAAATTAGTAGTCTGGAAGTTCTTATATTTTCTGAACTCTTTGACCGACATTACTTTTTAGCTCACCGGCAAAAAATGTAGCCTTAAATGTATGCAATATAGGCAATTAGTGTTGAGACAGCCAAATTTTGTGCCGTTGACTATATCTATATTAGTCTCTATAGTGATGAAATTGCGTGGTGTAAATAAAATTGTAATGTGAGTAGTTTTGAACACAAGCTGTGTGCGCAGGTTTGTCGAGTTGCAGCAGGCCGTGGGCCCTGAGCTGGCGCGCGCCGACCTGGCGCAGATCTTCCAGGCGCTGCTCAAGGACACAGAGGCTGAAGTGCGCGCCGCCGCCGCAGGGAAGGTCAGTGCCCCACACAACATAATAGCCAGTCATCCTGTGTAGATTTTTTCCACCCTGTATATTACAATGATTCAGTTATAAAAATTTGCTATCTTTAGTCATCATTTATTTTTATTAAATACAAGCATAAGTTCGTGTTTCGTGTGCGATCTGGTCACATTCCAGTAAATATTTTTTTGTATTTAATGAGAATTATGCAATCACCCTTGTGTGCTCACTGTATTAAAACTGAGGTCCTTATTTATTTTCTGTTGGAATGTGACCATAATAAAGACATCCGTAAAAGGTATCTGGATGGTATGAATTTCTATAGTGGAGGTGTTAATGTGATCCTGAGTTGCCCTTTGTCAGATGACGCAGTACTATTGTGTAAATTTGTAAGACACGTCTTTGGCTCCAGAGCCTCGGACTCTGGGCAAGGCAGAGTTTGAATTAGGTACCTGTGGTTTCCCATGAGGCTGACATAGTCGTCACCATTGATGCACTCAAGTCTCGTTAAAATTTTAGATTTAAAAAAAGCATAAGACTGTAGAGATCTCTACTAGGGATAGTGTGGGTAAAACTTTAATTTCGTGTTACAAATTTGAAGTCACTTATTTAGGTGGAAGTCTCATATTTTATAACACTTATTCTAATTTCTTTATTCATTCAACAGGTCAAAGATTTCTGCATGAACTTAGACAAGGCGCACCAGGAGCACATAATCATGACGATGATCTTACCCCAGATCAAGGATCTGGTCTGTGACCCCAACCAGCACGTCAAGTCGGCGCTCGCCTCCGTCATCATGGGCCTGAGCCCCATAGTGGGCCGGCAGAACACTATCGAACATCTGCTGCCGTTATTCCTCACACAGCTAAAGGATGAATGCCCCGAGGTCCGTCTCAATATTATTTCTAATCTGGAATGTGTGAATGAGGTCATCGGAATCCAGCAGTTGGTGCAGTCACTCCTGCCAGCCATAGTAGACCTTGCTGAAGATACTAAATGGCGCGTACGTCTCGCTATTATCGAACATATGCCTCTCCTCGCAGGACAATTGGGACAAGATTTCTTTGACGAGAAACTCACCGGACTCTGCATGTCTTGGCTCATCGATCATGTTTATGCTATCCGTGAAGCTGCTACCCTGAATTTGAAGAAGCTAGTCGAGCAATACGGCCCGCAGTGGGCAGAAACAAACGTGATCCCCAAAGTATTAGCCATGTCCCGTGAACAAAACTATCTGCACAGAATGACCTACCTCTTCTGCATAAATGTACTTTCTGAAGTCTGCGGCAAGGATATTACTACCAGAGTACTGCTGCCTACAGTCCTGTCGATGGCCGATGACAATGTTGCCAATGTCAGGTTCAATGTTGCCAAGACACTCCAGAAAATGGCGCCATTCCTCGACCAAGCTGTCATTCAGCCACAAGTGAAACCTATTTTGGAGAAACTGAATGTAGACCCTGATGTTGATGTTAAATATTTCGCTTCGGAAGCTATTGTAAGAATCGCTGGTTAATTTGGGATACTTATAAGTTGTTGAGCCGTTAAATTTTAAAGCTGGCAATGTTTAGTTAACTGATGACGTTTAGTTAGCGGTTTATTAATGTTGGTAGCCTTGAAATTTAACTTGCTTGCCATTTAGGAAATAGTCACCTAAAAAATAATCTTAATTAGTATTTATTCCACTAAATCCCAGTAATAAGGAGATTAAATCTACAATCCGAAGAATAATCTGTTTTTTACAAAGTTATGTACCTATACCTACCGAACAATGACAGTTTTCACTGGATATTTCTTAGCATTTACTTTGCACTTTGTAATAAAATCGTTATTAATTAGTATTAAAAATAATGAATATAAGCCATGATTCCAATTAGTGTTTTATTATCTGCCACCTACCGATAAAAGCTTCTGCCGCCGCGAGCTCGCGGCGATATTGTAAAGGAAACTAGTTTCTAGCTACAGTATATAAAAAGTTACTCTATGCTAATAACGAATATCAACGAATTCGCTACATGCTGGCAAAGCAGTGACTTCAGGTGTCGCGACCGCACATTTTAGTTGAAATGGCTCTGAAATTATGGCAGCGTCATTGGTCGAGAGCAAAACTACGTTGTGTTGTGTTCCCGGCAGTAAATGAATGGTAGATCCAAAGGGTAGGTCATCGGCGGTGGGACCAGTGCCTAAGTAAGACGACGCGATTCGGGTCAGAGATAGGCAAAATTTTACTGCATTTCTAATCAACTAAACAATCAATTGTCACAAATGAATCACGGTTAATTTAGTCGAGATAAAATTAATCGACGGACTATTCGAATAACGATTGATCAATCGTCGTTTTAATCAAATGAATTTTACGATTAAATCTCGATTGAAAACGAACACGCACGTTACAAATTCATATTGTCATGTCACGCGTTGGACAATTATTCTAGTAGGTATGTATATGTATGCTGTGTGATATTTAACTTGTTCCCGTAAGAAAAAAGTGATTTTTACAGTGCAGTATTGATCTACTATATCTCTCTAATCTGTGGTATTGATATTGTTAATAAAATGTAGCAAATTTTTCAACGCAACTCTAAAGTTACTTACAAAACATTTTTTTATTATTTATTCCTAATGATTAAAAAAAAATTGTCGCTGTTAATTAATCGACGATTAATTTAATCATGGCTAAATTAATCTTAAGGTTTACGACTAAGATTAATCTATCATTTTAAGGTTAATCTTAATCGTTAGTCGATTACATTTTGCCCATCTCGGATTCGGATGTGGCCTTATACTCCGAAATTCATTTTGTCCGATTCCGCTCATACAAATAGTCATCGATGTAAAGGTGAAAGACTGTATGATACAACTCAACTTCGAAAATAGTTTTGAAGGCGTCTAGGTGAAATAAAAGAACAAGGAACTTCTATACTCTTTATATTTCCATTCAAAAAACAACAGTATCCTAATTCACCTGCAGTTTGAACTCTGGCCGCGACAAGCGTTTGGAATGTAACCACGGTTACGGGGTCGGCGTCGTTGTATATTTACACACATAATATAATTCGTCTCCACAAATGCTGTAAGACAAGCCGGAAATATATCACAAAAGTGCATCGTAGTCACATTTGATTTCGATTAAATATATTCATTAAATATTTTTCCACAATTTGTGCACATAATTTACTATATTTAATTATTTGTCGATTAACCGGTAAACAAACCAAGAATAATAAAGATGTCTATTCAAAATATAGTATATTGCATGTACTATACGAGCCTACTTGGAATTATATACATGAGACGGCAACAGTGAAGCACGCCATTAATCATGGCAATATAACCTTACCATAGACAACTTTAAATAGCAACAAGTTAATTTCTGCAACTCCATCGTACGGTAAGTAGTACACATTACGTAAACTATTAACAACTTACTAGTAAACAATATATTATTATCTTACAAGACAACGCGACACGACATTTTAACTTGAATACACAATTCAAAACAATAACAGACGTCGAGCATCACAAAATAATTACGTTCCTTACGCTTTATGCGCAACTCCACATTCCACAGAAAAATACGTCTGAGAGCTGTCAGTTTGGTATGTGGACATTCCCGCGCTTTCGGAAACGTCAAGTTGACAGGCAAATTAAAATGGCGGGTCACGTGGGGATGTTGTTTAGTGGCGAGAGTCACGGGGGTAGAACTCGGCGAGGATGGACGCAGGGATACGCTTGAGCATCTCCTTGGGGAAGATACGGAGTAGCTGCCAGCCGATGTCGAGCGACTCGAATACTGTGCGGTTCTCGTAGTTACCCTGCGAAAGAATTGCGCTTCATTTTATAACGATATTAAGTTAGAATTCAAGTAAGTATTCATTCTTTGTCACATGCTCTTGGACAAAAAAATAAACAAGGGTCGTCTCAAAGACTGTTTTTGTGTGTGCGTCAGAAAAATGTTTCTTTCTATCTTCCTCACCTTATAACGCGTAATATTTCTTTCTATTACATCGCCTATCTTTACATCAATATAATTTCAGTCTTCGTCACAAACTCCCAACGAATGCTAAATTTGCCATTACAATTACAAAGATATTGATGAAAGCTTATTAATTTTATAAATATCTGTTCAGCCCACTTACGGTACGGTACAATACGTCACATACTCGAAGATCATTGCACGTACCTGCGTGATGAAGTTCTTCTCGAACTTGGTGAGGAACTCGAGGTACAGCAGGTCATCAGGGGTCAAAGCCTCTTCACCGACGACGGCCTTCATGGCCTGCACGTCCTTGCCGATGGCGTAACACGCGTACTGCAAACAAGACCACGTATTGCCAGCCTGATTCAGCGTTGTCTATTTAGCGACTTTTGTGGTCGCTTCACATTTGCATTTTTTTACAGTTCCTAGCAGAGGATGGTTACGATTTCTAATAACTTATCAATGTTTTAATTACAGAAAAACGTAAAATGACAATATTGGTGCTTTTAAATTTTATTTTCTTTATTGGGGAAAAAAACAGATACAGACACTTAAATAAAATATTAAGAACGTAGTTATTGACGGTTCTACCAAGCCATGGCGCTTTTCTGCAACCTAGCGCCCTATTTAGCGACTTTCTATAGTCTGGCAGATAAATTACAGCAGCCATTGCCATTGCCATTACAGCAGCCAAATGACACCTCCAAATGTCATTTTACGAAATAATGATACCACATTTATTTCACTAGTGCTCGACTAAGGTCACGTAGTTAATGATTTGATTATAGAACGAACGAAATATTTATGAATGACAGCAGCAGTGAAACAGATTCGTAATACTTTCAGTTTTTAAGTCAAGTAAAGAGCTACCAAAAATATTAATGTGATAAATGTTTTATTTATGGCAAAATGGAATGAGTGGGAAACTGGTAACTGATTTGACATGCTTCCGCACATTTCCTAATCGCGCTCTTACACTACTACTAACTAAAAAACATAAAAAACCTTATTGAACAAATCATTTTATCAAAATACGCTTTGAAAACAAAACTTTTAACATAAATGACTCAAATTAATTTCATTACATCGTTCATTCACTCACTAAGTCTCATCACTATTTAATACTGACAACTCTGAAAGTGTCATTTTACTGCAGTGTTCCATCTGCCAGACTATAGTGACTAGACATTGAGCTTAGCAACTTGAATCTCTTGGAGTTGTACTGTCGCTAGAAATGACGGCTTTTCTTAAGCCTTAGCGACAAAAAAGTTTCACCTACAAAAATTAACGGCTTTATAGCTACTATTTACGCGCTACTCTTTTAGTAGCGAAAACAGAGAACTCCCTGAACGTGTTAATGCCAGAAAATCGTAAAATGAATTAGTATTGGCGCTTTCGATGACAATATAATCCAACTTAAAGCCGCACCTAGCGACTTCTGACATTTTGAGTTGGCAACACTGCAGAGTACTGACCAGCTGGTTGGAGACGTCGGAGTGGTCCTTGCGGGTCATGCCCTCGCCGATGGCGGACTTCATCAGACGAGACAGGGACGGCAGCACGTTCACAGGCGGGTAGATCTGCCTGTTGTGCAGCTGACGGTCGACGTAGATCTGAACAATGGTGGAGTTTATTTTAGTTTATTATTGCTCAGTTAAAATATTTAATAAAATTCCAATGGGTTTCAAAAACGAATTAAAAGATAGTTGTTTCTATAATAAAATGTAAAAAATGCTAATAAGGGAAATTTTACTACTCCATATCTGATTTTTTAGACGATACATTGTAACCTACTAGCTACCTGTTGGTTGTTATTGTACTACCTATTGCATTGCTATACCCCACCGGGGTCCATGTGGAACTTCTTTAGTATTAGTTACCAACAGTTAAGTCTGCCCCCTCCCCGCACTCCCCCCCCCCCCCATTTTCACTTACGTGTTGAACTAACAGCTTAAGCACGACATCTGTTAGATATAGTCAGGACTCCGATGGAAAGAATGTAACTGATCAAAATTGAAACTACCCACTATCCACTACTTGTGTGCAGAACCCTTCCGTTTCAATCTAGCACACACAAGCACTGTTTGCATGCAGTACCCTAGTACAGGGATGGCGAACCAATGGCACGCGTCAATATATTCATTGACAAAAAAAATGGCACATCCACCAAATAAGGTGCCCCCGCCCTGGCGCAGTCCCAGCATATCAGTTTGTGCGCTCACCTGTCCCTCAGTGATGTATCCAGTCAAATCGGGAATGGGATGGGTGATATCGTCGTTGGGCATAGTCAGGATGGGAATCTGAGTGATGGAGCCGTTGCGGCCCTCCACACGCCCGGCGCGCTCGTAGATGGTGGCCAAATCCGTGTACATGTAACCTAAGGAAGACAGACTCATTAAAAAAAATCTCAATTTAAAATTTAAAACCCGCGCGCAAGAGGCATAGCAAAATATGCCCCAAAAATATTCAAATTGACCTGGCACCTATTTCACCAAAGCGACAACTATCGGTGACCTGTGATTGCGTTTGTGTTTATTTACCTGGGAAACCACGTCGGCCGGGCACCTCCTCGCGGGCGGCGGACACCTCACGCAGAGCCTCGGCGTAGGAGGACATGTCAGTCAAGATAACCAACACGTGTTTCTGCCGACACAACACATCATGAGAACTGAAGACGGTTCCGATTGTCAATTGACCGTGCTAATAGATTTAATGGACGGACGGACAGGAAACGGGGATCATTAACCACATGAATGTTCACCATTTTCTTTATTGCCATTTTGCTTTCATAAAAGTTCATTTATGCAACAAACAACAGGAAAAAATTAAATAACTATAAAAATAACAAGATATAAGCTATCAAAGATTTGCCTCCATCTCATTCTAGAATAACAGAATTTTAATATGTACTTTACATGGGCGTAGTGTTTTATGACGTCATGTCATGCCCGATCTCTTTTTCTAATCGCTGTCTGAATAGTTATTTTAAGTGTCAGTTATTTATGATGTCGTCGCTGTCCCTTTCGTAGTAATAAATAGAGAGTGTATCATAACTGACAATTAAGATATCAGGAACTTTACAGATAGTGGTGAGACAGACCCTAAAACTTACATTTGAAATATTTCTTGACCGATATGCCTTTTTAAATTTCACATTTCGTCATCTCTACGATATTCTCATATTTTGTTAAAAAATGTCTATTCTAAACGTGGCCTATAGGTCTTGTTACCTTAGGCTCTGTCTACCCCGTAAGGGATAAAGACGTGATTTGTGTGTGTGTGTGTGTGTGTATGTCTATTCTCACCTCGCATTGGTACGCCAAGAACTCGGCAGCGGTCAGCGCCAAGCGGGGCGTGATGATTCTCTCGATGGTAGGGTCGTTGGCCAGATTCAAGAACAGGCACACGTTCTCCATGGAGCCGTTCTCCTCGAAGTCCTGCTTGAAGAACCGGGCGGTCTCCATGTTGACACCCATGGCGGCGAACACAATGGCGAAGTTGTCCTCGTGATCGTCCATCACAGACTTGCCGGATTGCTGCAAAAGGAAAAGTTCAAAAATATTTATTAAATATAATATTTGCTGACTGTAGTTGCATTGTCATCCGTCCTACATAATGTGTACTAAATTTCAAGTCATTCAGACCAACCATTGAAGAATTCCCTCCTGCGGCGACGATCCTCGCTAGGTCACCAGAACTCCACTACCTACTAGATTGTATTGTTATCAGACTTATTCTAGTATGCAAAATTTCAGCTAAATCAGTTTAAAGATTAACTTTTTCCAACTAAAAAGCACACACAGGCGAGCGTACCTTGACAAGACCAGCCTGTCTACAGATCTGAGCGGCGATCTCGTTGTGGGGCAGACCAGCCGCAGAGAAGATGGGGATCTTCTGGCCACGAGCGATGGAGTTCATCACGTCGATAGCGGAGATACCTGATTAACGTATCATCATTAGCTACAAAAAAGTAATATTAATATTTGTACTTATAGTAACTCCGCCTTTCTCTCAGTTTGTTATCTCATACGGTAAAACCGCTTCAGTGATCGATTGTAACGAAATTTGTAATAAATGAATGAAAGAGGCTACTTTCTAAACAGAACATCATATAGTGAAGTGAAACTTCGCCGATGCAGTGGCGGGCGGCAGCTAGTCACTACACAATAACAGTCTTTGATCAAATCAAAACTCGGGAACGGCTGGAATAATTCGGCTAATTTTTTTTCCTAATTTCCATAACCCTTAGTTCTAAGCACTTCAAATTTAAGGCTATCCGTTTGTATTTTTTTTTTAAACCAGCAGTATTTGGGGACTAGAATGAAGTATTTTTTTAGCTCCAGCATACGATGGGTATATGCAATATCATGGGATAACTGACACAAATCAACATAGTCCAAACCAAGCAAAGTTTGTACTGACCTGTCTGGATCATCTCCTCGGGGTAGATACGGGACCAGGGGTTGATGGGCTGGCCCTGGATGTCCAAGAAGTCCTCGGCCAGGATCGGGGGGCCCTTGTCGATGGGCTTGCCGGAACCGTTGAATACGCGACCTGATTATTTGTTTATATTAAAAATGTGATTTTTTTTATAGTTTTGAAGCATTGGTCTGATGCATGGCCTTTCAAGCAGATGGGATCGTGAGTGCGAATCCTGGCGTGCACCCCTGAGTTTTTCAGAATTTAAAATTTAGCATAAGCTTGTTGGAAGGAAAATATTGTGATGAAGCTCACTGAGAAGCAATTCAATTTAACTAAGCCCGCATTTAGGGATGAAGTTTTTTTTTTCTATGTATCAGATAGATTATCAAAAAGCATTGAACATATATATTTTATTTAAATAATCAAAACATTACAGGCACATCTTGGTAGATTTTTTTTAGTATGACGTCATTCCCACCACTACCGAACTTTGACACGCTCCAACTTTGCAATTATTTGTTTGACTGACAAAAGAAAAAATACATCTCCAATATTTTCCCATAACATAGCTGGTAAACTAAATATAATTTGCTTTTTTTCACTAAGTCATCCCTATTACACTGCCATCAAAAGGACGCATTTCCATAAAAACAGATTTAAGTAGTTTTTTCCATTTCTGAACCGATTAGAAATCAATCTATCATACTGCCGTCCTAATGCAAAAGGATGCATGTCTGCTTCATAGGTATTGAGAAAATCTGTCCAGAAATATGTAAAAAAACTAGATCTGTATTTTCGACATGTGTCCTTTTGAATTATGACGATTCGAAGTCCGTTTCGTGCCGTCCTGCTCACACTAATAGTCATTAAAAGGAGTGAAAATGGTACACGAACAACGAACATCAGAGTAGCCCAGGCTGCACTAACCCAACATGTCCTCAGAGACTGGGGTCCTCAGGATGTCACCGGTGAACTCGCAGAGAGTGTTCTTGGCGTCGATACCAGAGGTGCCCTCGAACACCTGCACCACAGCTTTGGAGCCGCTGACTTCCAGCACCTATGGTCAAGACATTGTAATAACCAGTGATCGGATTTTTGGGTGGTATACCAAGTAGAAAATGTCATATGAATATGACCAACATGACACTGATCTTTTATCTATACATATAAAATTCAAAGTCCTGACTGACTGACTGACTGACTGACTGACTGACTGACTTAACTATATATCAACGCACAGCCCAAACCACTGGACTTAGAGACTTGAAATTTTGCACATAGATACCTTATACAATGTAGGCATCCACTAAGGAAGGATTTTTGGAAATTCCCACGGGATAAGGAAAAAACGGGAATTATATATTCGACTCCGAGTGACGCTATTTCAGTAACTATAATAACTAGACTCTTCAAATTTGATACAAAAGTAGGTGATTACAAAACGAAGAAACTAATTTCAGCATATTTGGAAATTCCCACGGGATAAGGAAAAAAACGGGATTTATATATTCAGTTAAACGAAATCCTATCTATATATATATAATTCAAAGGTGACTGACTGACTGACTGACATAGTGATCTATCAACGCACAGCCCAAACCACTGGACGGATCGGGCTGAAATTTGGCATGCAGGTAGATCTTATGACGTAGGCATCCGCTAAGAAAGGATTTTTGGAAATTCCCACGGGATAAGGAAAAAACGGGAATTATATATTCGATTCCGAGTGACGCTATCTCAGTAACTATAAAAAGTAGACTCTTCAAATTTGATACAAAAGTAGGTGATTACAAAACTAAGAAACTTATTTCAGGATTTTTGGAAATTCCCACGGGATAAGGAAAAAAACAGGATTTATATATTCAGTTTAACGAAATCCTATGAACTATAATTACTAGACTCTTAAAATTTGGCATAGAAGTAGGTGATTATAATAGTAAAATAATGTTTTAATGCTTTTTGGAAATTCCCACGGGATAAAAACGGGATTTATGTATTCAGTTCTACGGGATCGATTTTTCGTTTTACTGGTCGTATAAAATTGAAATTTGGCCTTCAATTTCCCTTGGGGAGTGTAGGGGAGCGCTACAAAAGGATTTCCCGAAATTCCTACGGGAACGGGAAAACCGGGACTTTTCGTTTTCTGGTTGCAGATAGCTGAAATTCGGCATGTATGTTGCATCGGGAGTGTAGAGGAGCATTAAGAGAGTACCTACTTTCCAAAATTCCCATGGGAACGGGAAAAAAACAGGATTTTACGTTTTACTGGTCGTAGAAAGCTGAAATTTGGCAAGTGGGTTCCTTGGGGAGTGTAGGGGAGCATTATTAGATAATTTCCCAAAATTCTTCTTCTTCGTTCCCGTAAGAATTTCGGGAAATGCTTTATTTGGCGAAATTCTTACGGAAACGGGAAAAACGAAAAGCGGGGGAAAGTTGAAATTTGTCATGTAGGTTTATTCGGGAGTGTAGGGGAACACTAAGAAAGTATTTTCCGAAACGCCCACAGGGACGGGAAAAAACCGGATTTTACGTTTCCAGACGAAACAGCGAAAGAAAGAGACTTAACATTTATAACGTGTGTTTCTTTAAAGGCTTTAAGTGTACTCCGAAAAAACTCCCCAAAATTTCCACGGGAACGGGAAAAAACTTATTTTTTCATTTTACAACTTAGCGCGTACGAAGTCGCGGGCAAAAGCTATTTAGGATGTATTTTAGGACAGCCCTATAGGTTAGGTTAGGTTTGTTTTATAAAAATCCTGCAATATTTACAGTTTCAGAAAAATTAAGGCAGCGGGGCAATGCGGGGGCTGGCTTGCATGCTTGCTTGAGTCCTTGCTTTGCATGCTTGCTTGCATGGGTGCTTACTTGCATACATGCTTGCTTGCACGCTTGCTTGCATGCATGCTTGCATGCTTGCTTGCACACTTGCTTGCATGCTTGCTTGCTTACTTGCTTGCATGCTTGCTTGCACACTTGCTTGCATGCTTGCTTGCCTGCTTGCATGCCTGCTTGCATGCATGCTTGCATGCTTGCTTGCATGGGTGCTTACTTGCATGCATGCTTGCTTGCCTGCTTGCATGGCTGCTTGCATACTTACATGCTTGCATGCCTGTTTGCATGCCTGCTTGCATGCCTGCTTGCATACTTACATGCTTGAAGGCTTGCATGCCTGCTTGCATACTTGCATGCATGCTTGAAAGCTTGCAGGTTTGGTTGCTCGCTTGCTTAATTGCTAGCTTCTTTGAAATGCTCATGGTTCACGCGTGCGAAGCCGCGGGCAAAAGCTAGTTCTCTATATTAGACTAATTTAGGCCTCTGGTGTCCAGACCACTTCCATTTTAATTTTTTAATTGTTGTGACTTCTTTCGTATTTGGTTCTACCTTTATGATACAGCCTTTTTCCCATATGCTCCTTTCCATGGCTGTTAGCTGTTATTAATTTCCGTAAAATATTGCAGTCATCTTTCATTCTAGGGTGCCGTGACATCAAGGCGCACGGTCAGTTGGTCATGCTACGCACGTAATGACCAATAGGTGACATTAATAGCGTGTTCGTGCACAGCGTACGCAGCAGTGGGGCGTCGCCTTTATATTTTTCCCAATTTAACAATGGAATTCTAAATTTGGTGAATTCATGTACTGTTACAATGCCCAAGTGTAGCAGCCCCTTGAGGATCGTAAGATATTTACCTGACCGGAGCGGAGGGTGCCATCTGCAAGCCTCAGCTGCACAATCTCAGAGAACTTGGGGAACTTAACCTCATCGAGGATAACCAAGGGACCGTTGACACCAGACACCGTCTTGTATGCTGTGGACAACATCAAGGTTAAGTATGACACAACTACAGTGGCGGATTTACCCTAAGGCCCGGTAGGTCCGGGCCTAGAGCGGCCATATTTAAGGGCGACACCGATCATGTCAAAAAACTGTTGGCAATAAAGTAATTTCATTTTGTTGTCTATATGGTGGATGCTGAGAAAGAGGCGGCTGATGGCTTGGGGCCTAGGGCGGCCGAGACTGCAAATCCACCACTGCACAACTATGCTTATTTATCTCAAACCCATTGCCAATATCTTATCCCAAGGGAATCCTGAAGAATCCTTTGTTATACCATATGTACATTGTAAAGGAATGCCTATCAAGTGAGTGATTGTTAACAGCATATTTAATATTTTACACTAAAGTAATTTGAACTGAAGCAAATGATAGTTTGTTGCTTCTTATTTCTAAAACTTTAGATACACCTATTTGAAGAAGTTGGGGTTATTAACAAAAGATCTATGATATGCTGCAAGGAAACAGCTATGGTTCATTTTTTCGAGGAATTGCACTATAAAAAGAGGTTGGACTTTAGTGGTCACCATTATGTATCAATTAAATTGCTTTATAAATTCTGATAACTGATTCTCTAAGTTTTGTAAAAAACCATTAGCATAACTGCATCATAATGAAAAAGAACATTCAAAAGTAGTCCAGATAGTACTCTGATAAAAACAAAATAACTGTTACAATTAACATTAATATGTTTCAAATTAAAACATAGAATTTAATAATGCTCATGATTTATTAATTGTGTAATTCTATAGAATCAATACAAAAGCCATAAATCAGCTAATAAACTAGAGAAAATACAGCAATCAATAACTTTTTTTTTTCACAAGACCATAGTCACATGACTACTCTGCAAATGTAAATTATTGAGATAAAAGATTTTTGCCAAATGTGATGGTTTTACATAACTTTTCTTGTTTCAAAGGGAGTGGCGTACAATGTTTTTATCACATGATTCCCATTAAAGATGCCAATTAAAACATTAAAGGCAACCCTTAAATTACACCAAAAACTAAATATTTCAATTTGTTTTCACAGAAAACATTCATACATCTTAAACGGCTTTTCTATTTGATCCACACAAAACCAAGCACCAAATCATATGACAGAAACTAGACACAATCATGTTACTCAAACTTAGCACCTACCACATAGAACTTAGAGCCCTCTTCAAAGCCCTTTTTTATCCTATGAATAGGGCCGAGGATTCTGATGGGAAGAGATAGTGGGGTCTAAGATAGTGTCGAGCGGAAGTTATAAAGTGGAAAAAAAACTGGAACCCGAATATCGTAGTTTCAAGATTTATCTGTTAAATTAGATAAGAATCCAAGGTTATTTAGAGTCTCTGCATGACTAGAAGACATCGGGACTCAATAAAAACTCAAAACAGGAGGTTTTAAAAGCCTGGCACATTAAAACAAATATCAAAATATCAGAATTAGGTGCTCCAAAATCAATAATTGACGTCCCCGTGACTGATGTTCAAGCCATTTATTTGCAATAGGAATTTCTGTTCTGGATAAATAACTTTACTTACTCAGACGGGGCTGGGATATGAAGTCCCTGGACACTGCCAAAACATGTTGCTGGTTCGCTTGAGCCTGGTTAAGAGTTTTAGCCATTTTGAGTAAAGGCAGTCCGCTCAATAAAACACTAAACTGCGCTGCCCTGTCCGCCTGAAAACTGACGAATGGATATTTTGTCTATGCTCCTTCACGTGCCGTCACGTGATCTCATCACAAGATGACGTTACTCTATGTCGTAAAAATATACATTTAAAAAATGTTGATTTAATTGTAATAGCTTTCAATTTACATTATATAATGTTTTAATGTAATGTGTAGTTGTGAAGTAGATTATTTTTGTAAACTTTCTTTTTATTGGATTTTAATTTTTAAGATTTTATAAGATAATCATCATAGTTTTAATTTAATAATTTCTTTATATTTTTGTCATGAATACTTATTTTTCCCTTGTGATTGTTTAATTATTTAATAGCCATTTTGTTTAGCTCTTATAGCCTGAGACACAGGATTTCCTAGTTCAGGCATATGAGTTGTTAACTTAGATTTATAAGGAAACTTTGTTCTTAGTTATAATTTTGTAAACATTTATGAATAAATTATCTTTATCTTTAATGAGTTTCGTTAGCTCAAAACGAAAAAAAAAGTAAATCATTATGAAAGTTGTTAGCATTATTATGCTCTTTGGTTTTTAGACGAAATTGACTTCTTTTGAACGCAGCTTAATCATATTATAATGTTGGTCAAAAACCTCAGAACAATAACTAAAGCATAGAACCCGGACTAAAATAAAAACTAATTATTATAGTGCGTTGCTTCTTATTCCAGTGTACTGAAACGATAAGTTAAAAAGAGAACAAACTTGTCAGTTTGTTCTTATTTTTCTGTTTCGTACCTGTCCAAACGTCAAACTTGGTTCCTTTACGTCACTTGGTTCCGATATATGATGCCGATTTCAAGAGTCAGATTTCTTAGCCCAATGACTTGTGTTGAGTGTCAACTTAACTTGTCTGTATGTGCTTATTGTGCTTCGGATGCGTGAATGACGGACAACTGTTGGAGAATTTTTTGTTTATTATTGTTAAAAATTGATTAAATAACGAATATTGGTAAAGCCAATTACTTAGTGAAACTAGAAAATGTCTTGTGCAGTGCCAGGATGTAAATCTAATGCGTCCAGAAAACAAAATGATAATGCGTTTATAAGTTATCATCGTTAAGTGATTTTAATCAGCTTCAGGGTCGCATTAAAATATATTGAGAGTGTGTTCTATAAAATAACACCATTATTGAATCCTGTTTGTCAAAGATATCCCTATTTACATATTATTTTAAAGAAAATATGAAAACAGTATAGGTTATCTTAGTGATGTGCCTGTGATATCGACTAAACTGTCAATCGATATTAAATGTAAATATAGAGATATAATTAAATATGTTTAATTCTTTCAGTTTTCCGACTCCATTATTGTTCCATATTGTTCCCTTTCTTTGGCCATAACTTTACTATTTCACTTTTTTTTGACTTGGCAAGTTTTTACTAATCTTTAGGTATGCATAAATGTTCCTTTTATAGGGTTCCGTATCCAAAAGGTAAAAACGGGACTCTATTACTAAGACTTCGCTGTCCGTCTATCAACAGGTTGTTCATGAGCCATGATAGCTCGACAGTTGAAAGTTTCACAGATGATGTATTTCTGTTGCCGCTATAGCAAAAAATACTATGAATTACACATGAATATAACAATAAAATGAATATTTAAGGGGGGCTCCCATACCACAAACGTTTTTTTTTGCGATATTTTTTCGATATCAATAGCGGCAACAGGTAGACGCTTGAAATATTCAGTTTCATATTCACTTTAAAAATAGATAATTAAATCAAAATAAAATTAATATTTATCGGGTCCCATACAACAAACGTGATTTTTTGCCGTTGTTTTGTTACCAACCAATTCAAATACGAACGGACAAAATGTGTTTTTGTTGTACGGTGAAACGGAATTCTCGGTGCGCGAGTCCGACTCGCACTTGGCCGATTTTCATAATAGATTTTTTTCATTATAATGATATCCGTTTAATATGTATTAATATCCACGACCGTCCCGATACCCATAAAAAATATCGATTGAAGACTAATCAATGACGGTTTGTTCCCTACACTAGCGAAATATATACATGTATAATTTAAAGCGCTTTGTATAGGTTACCCTGGTACCTCAGAACAATAACTAAAGCATAGAACCCGGACTAAAATAAAAACTAATTATTATAGTGCGTTGCTTCTTATTCCAGTGCACTAAAACAATAAGTTAAAAAGAGACAAAGATGCTATTCACGAGACAGTCGTCTGTCTGTTCCGTACCAGGGTAACCTATACAAAGCGCTTTAAATTATACATGTATATATTTCGCTAGTGTAGGGAACAAACCGTCATTGATTAGTCTTCAATCGATATTTTTTATGGGTATCGGGACGGTCGTGGATATTAATACATATTAAACGGATATCATTATAATGAAAAAAATCTATTATGAAAATCGGCCAAGTGCGAGTCGGACTCGCGCACCGAGAATTCCGTTTCACCGTACAACAAAAACACATTTTGTCCGTTCGTATTTGAATTGGTTGGTAACAAAACAACGGCAAAAAATCACGTTTGTTGTATGGGACCCGATAAATATTAATTTTATTTTGATTTAATTATCTATTTTTAAAGTGAATATGAAACTGAATATTTCAAGCGTCTACCTGTTGCCGCTATTGATATCGAAAAAATATCGCAAAAAAAAACGTTTGTGGTATGGGAGCCCCCCTTAAATATTCATTTTATTGTTATATTCATGTGTAATTCATAGTATTTTTTGCTATAGCGGCAACAGAAATACATCATCTGTGAAACTTTCAACTGTCGAGCTATCATGGCTCATGAACAACCTGTTGATAGACGGACAGCGAAGTCTTAGTAATAGAGTCCCGTTTTTACCTTTTGGATACGGAACCCTATAAAAGGAACATTTATGCATACCTAAAGATTAGTAAAAACTTGCCAAGTCAAAAAAAAGTGAAATAGTAAAGTTATGGCCAAAGAAAGGGAACAATATGGAACAATAATGGAGTCGGAAAACTGAAAGAATTAAACATATTTAATTATATCTCTATATTTACATTTAATATCGATTGACAGTTTAGTCGATATCACAGGCACATCACTAAGATAACCTATACTGTTTTCATATTTTCTTTAAAATAATATGTAAATAGGGATATCTTTGACAAACAGGATTCAATAATGGTGTTATTTTATAGAACACACTCTCAATATATTTTAATGCGACCCTGAAGCTGATTAAAATCACTTAACGATGATAACTTATAAACGCATTATCATTTTGTTTTCTGGACGCATTAGATTTACATCCTGGCACTGCACAAGACATTTTCTAGTTTCACTAAGTAATTGGCTTTACCAATATTCGTTATTTAATCAATTTTTAACAATAATAAACAAAAAATTCTCCAACAGTTGTCCGTCATTCACGCATCCGAAGCACAATAAGCACATACAGACAAGTTAAGTTGACACTCAACACAAGTCATTGGGCTAAGAAATCTGACTCTTGAAATCGGCATCATATATCGGAACCAAGTGACGTAAAGGAACCAAGTTTGACGTTTGGACAGGTACGAAACAGAAAAATAAGAACAAACTGACAAGTTTGTTCTCTTTTTAACTTATCGTTTCAGTACACTGGAATAAGAAGCAACGCACTATAATAATTAGTTTTTATTTTAGTCCGGGTTCTATGCTTTAGTTATTGTTCTGAGCCTGGTACGGAACAGACAGACGACTGTCTCGTGAATAGCATCTTTGTCTCTTTTTAACTTATTGTTTTAGTGCACTGGAATAAGAAGCAACGCACTATAATAATTAGTTTTTATTTTAGTCCGGGTTCTATGCTTTAGTTATTGTTCTGAGTCAAAAACATAACGCTGACATTGGTAGCTCTGTCGGCTCCGAGGTTCTGGGGCCCAATTTTTGAAAGCACGTCACTAGAAAGTAGCAAAAATAGTGTTCAAATTCTGCAGGATATTTCACCACTACGAGTTGTATTTTCACAAAATGTGCTTTCAAAAATCGGACCCCTTACTTTAAACACGCTTTAATTAAACTGAGACTTTAAACGCTTTAAACAATAAAATCATTGAAATTCGTTTTTTTTTAAATATTGGTCATTGCTTTCGTATAATCAAAATTTTATTTTATTATTATTTATATTGTGACTGGTAAACAAACAGCATTAAAACATACAGTCATGTTAAAACGTTACTTTTGTGTGTTTGTCACAATAAACTGAACCTAATAGCAACTAACTAAGCTACATAAAACTAAGCCAAGAATTTCCCCAAGGGCGTGGACCTATTGTGATAGTTATATATTTTTTCTTTCTTTTTTTTTCTTTGGCCCGCACGAATGCATTGCCATATTTCAAGGTTTTTTTTTATATTTAAAAGTTAGGGAAACTATTTACACGAAAGAAAATAATCTAAACTAACAAATAAAGTAGCCAAAAAGGATATGGATCAGCAAGGATGCTGTGAATTTATGAAATTGATTGTTAGTTATTGATCTTGAGAAGTAATCACGTGGTAAAACTAAGCCAAGTTGTTTTTGTAACTATTTTTTATTGACTTATTTATTTTCACATCCGAAGCCTTAGTTTCGCGAACACTAGAAAATCCAACCATACCATAATTTCTGATGGCATCGAGTGATGGCATTTATAAAACGTATTACATGAGCCACTGAAAACCTGAACTTGTTCTTTCAGAATAAAGAGTAGGTAGAATCGATTACACTATTTTTTAGTGTAACTTGTATTATTTTATAATTTCCTTTTTTTTCGCTTGAGCTTTACTTACGTCACACAAGTATTCAACGAATGTAGAGTTATAGTTACTAATCGACTAGAATTATGAGAAGAAATAAAAACAGTAACTAATAATTTTCTTCCAGCAATGATACAAAAGATTTAAAAAAATACACCGGTCTAATCCAGAATAATATTATTCAGTTTAGGCGTCTGAGGCTTACAGTAGGTGGTGCAACACGTTGTATACTTTATACATATGTAGAAACCTTGGTTTCATAAGTCAATAATCATGGTAAGCATTGTAAACATGTCTGATGACTTACATTTGCAGAAAATGAGGTGAAAAGGAGAGCCACTGCATAGATTTCTTTACTAGTGTGCAGGGATTCACCATTTGATTATTATTAGCGCGTTTCTCGCCTCTAATCTCAATTGAATTAAAATTTAGGGAATGATGCCTTAGATGACTCGTTTTCAAGACACATGCACATAGTTAAGGTCTTAACTAACAAAAGTTAATCGATTCCTTTGTGTTACGACCTTTTCACCCTTATTGCAATGGAATAAAAGTGTAACGGTCGTAACACAGAGGAATAAATATATTTTTTGTTGTGATTAAGCTCTTAAATATGTACACTTTCCATACTTACTTTACATACATTCCAACTTCTTGATGGTTTTACTAATTTCGTGGTTGAAAAAAACTGCATGTAGAATTTCTCAATCAAATTTTTTACTTTACTAACAACAACATTAATTAATGAGAATAAATAAACATGGGTCACCTTTCGTTTAAAAGACTGACCAATTACTATTTTCAAACTAAAAAATATATATAAGAACACTTTTTGAAAACGCAGTGTGTTCTCGAACTTGGCTCCAAACTGCCGTATAGATTTACCATTCTAAACGTCATTCTCATTCTGCGGCGGCGGGCCGACGACGCGAACGTTGGCTTGGCTGTTGTTTATTTTTAATCGGGAGGCGTGTCCGAAATAAACACTTACATTATTTCATTGCCGACATATAGTACAGTGCGTTAAATTATCCAATTAGTGTACTAACCGTATCTACAAACCGCCATCATGTCTGTAATGGGAAAAATAATACCTAATGTTTCGAGCCGGAATTTCGGGCGAATAAGCGCCGCGTTGACGAACCGAACATATTTTACCTACACTCAAGAACTATCGCAGCCTTTGGATAGGAAGCCTGAGTTCCTGACAGCTAAACAAGCCTTCGAGAAATGCCTCAAGTCCGGTAAGTACCTAGAATTACCATCTTCCTTTGCATATTCATAGTATTTATGCACTTGGTGCCTTTGCTGCGTAATAGATGGGGAATTGAAGACCTATTATCGATGATTAGGCGGCACACGAGGGTTTACTATGCATCGTCAAGGGTAAAGTACAAAGTTCGATCAAATAAAGCTAATAATAGTTATTTATTGGGAGTGCACCTTGAACTTTATATAATGCCTAAGAGCTATCGCATTAACTATGCAACTATGTATTTGAGTATTTGCATACATTTTTGTGATTTACAATTGAAGCATTATCTTTCTACCTTGAAATTTGATACAAAGTCCATTTAATTATTTATTTGTTTACTAGCTGTTGCCTGTGGTTCTGTCTGCGAAGAATACGTTTACTACGCAATTTTCTGGGATAAAAACTAGTGTATGGAGACGTTAATAGGAGACGTTTTGGAAAAAGGTCAGGTCAGGACTACCCGAAACCGACGAGCATGTATGAGGACACTGATGACTGAATGAAGCGAAAGAAATATGTCAGGATCGTAGCAAGTGGAATAAAGTAGTCTCTGCCTACCCCTGTGGGAAAGAGGCGTGACGGTATGTATATGTAAAAACTAGTGTATGTGCTATTCCAGACTATAATCTATCTCTGTGCCAATTTTCATCTCGATAGTTCAGCCGCCTTGGTGTGGTTGAGTAACAAACATCCATTCATCTAAAATTTAACATTTATAATAGTATTGAGATACATTACAACAATACAAATCTCTGGAAATGTCTGGAAATATTGAGATTTCCATAACTATTCCATAAAATGCATTTAACTTAAGTATTGAAGCTTATGTATAATCTGGTAGATAGAACACTGCAGTAAAATGACACTTTCAGTGTTGTCAGTTTTTGGAGAATCTTAAATAGTGATGTGACTTAGTGAGTGAATGAAAGAATGAACAATGTAATTAAATTAAATTGCGTCATTTATGTTGAAATAAATAATTTTCAAAGCATATTTTACTAAAATAATTTGTGGTTAGTAGTAGTACTAGTAGTATCTAAAATGTTGACCAGGAACATAAGGTACCACCATACAAAATTTCATTAAAATCGGTCCAGCAGTTTTGGAGATTAGCGAACACAGACATAAAATAAATATACGCATTCATTCATACATACATACAGCCAAAAATTATAAAATCTACTTTTTGTGTTTTATTCATCTCAAGTCTCATCAGTTTAAAATCTCTCCCATCTTCTTAAAAGTAGTCACCAGTTTATATCCACTTCAATTTAAATTGCAGCAAAACCTAAGAATAAATTATTATTATTCATAATAATACACTAGCAGCTCTTTGAGCTGATTATGTGAATATCTATCACTGCACTTGTGTTCTCTGACTTTTTAAATGAATGTCTAGCCTATTTTTAAAACTGCTCACTGAAGGTGCACTTATCACAAGTTCGGGGATTGCTAAATATGGTAAGGTAAATAACTGGTAAACAATGACTGCACAAAATCAGGTGTAACTACAATAAAAAATTCAATTCAATTCAATTTTTATAGATATAGCTCCATTAATACTGTCAATTATTCCGGCAATGTCAAGGCTGAACAAGACACTACTTTTGTATAATCAGCCATTGTTCAGTAGCTTCCGTGTCTGGTACTCTAATGAGAATCTAAAATAGAGAACAACAGTAAAAAGTTAAATTAATAATAATAATTTCCCCCTTAATAGCGGCCATAAGGCTTGGGCCAGTCAGTTTAAATGACAAGTCTGTGGGCGATTAAAAGTTAAATTGTTACACCTGGGTTTGGGGTTGACAGTTTGACATTACTCAATGCTGTGTTGCTTGTTACTGTGTAAATCCGACTATTGTCTAATGTCTCCAGCCATAGCTATACAGGTTATGGAAACATATTATGTCCCACAGCTAGGTAAATTCTTATGAATATGTCACTAGGCATACCCAATCATTCATTTTGTTCCCAACTGCATTATTAGATTTCTAATGACACTCCAACACCATGTCTTTGAAGTTTCAGAAAGTCATGTGTGGGAGGCAACTTCTCAGAGTGGGAATGCAATAAAGTTACTATGGTCTCATATTGCAACTTGCAAGCAAAAATAAATCTTAATACTGTGCAATGTCCTAATGAATTTTAGTTAAGAGTTGTAAAGCAATTTCAAGAGAGGTTAAGAGTATACTATAGTACAAATCTACATAGCAACATATGTTTGATTATTGCTCAATATACAAATTGAGATACACTTATCTTTTATAAGTGCCTTTGTACCTTATCTCAACTCATACCTAACAAGTTATGTCAGATTATAAAATCATCCAAAAAAAAATAGTTTCGTACATTACATACCTGCCTACTCAATGCTGCCATGCAAAATAAAGTTAAAAAAGTACACATAATACATTTTTTATTACCTTAAAATAGTCAAGGACAATCTCTAAAATGAGACCAATAGTCGGAAAATTAAGTTTGTGCTTTTTTGTTGCTACACAGATTATTTTCTAATGACACTTTCATATGGTTTGCGTTCCAGAAACTTCCTCTAGCTAATTCCCTTGGTCGCCTTTTACGACACCCACAACGAGATATTGATCTGTCCTATCCTGTGAAAATTAACTTAATCAATACAATACAATACAAAAATCACGTCTTTATCCCTTACGGGGTAGACAGAGCCTAAGGTAACAAAACCTTAAGGTCATGTTTATCGTGATTGTGGGCGTATAGGTGAAAAGGGGAATCAAAATAGTGATGGGTTGCTAGCCGCATCGCCTATAACATGATTCCTATTTTCGTCCATTCCCTCGATGGACTTTTACCATCTGCAATTATCATCTGCTTTCATCGGAAATTTTATTAAAATTAATGCATTTATTTGAAACAACAATGAATAATTTTGTTAGTTACATAATATGTCCCTTAAATAAATATAATCTTCCAAGCTGGTCTGGGAGCAATGAAAAAAACATAGAATGTACCAGTTGCTTCTCTTCCCGTGCAGATGGTAAAAGCCCATTGAGGGAATGGGCGTAAATCATAGGAATCGTGTTAGAGGCGATGCGGCTAGCAACCCATCACTATTTGATTCCATTTTCCATCTATACGCCCATAATCTTGCTAAACGTGGCCAGGTCTTGTCACCTCGGGCTCTGTCTGTCTACTGTGTATGTATGTTAAGTAATGTATTTTAGGCAAACATAGTAGTGTAATTGGCCACTTAAGTTAATGCCGTTAATCAGGCAAAGCAATGTCTCTATGACATTTTCTAAATAAAAATGTTCGACAGTGGATCACAGCGCTGGTTTGATAAATGATATCTGAAACAAAAATAAATAATATCACATTGTTTATTACTTGTTCTTTATGTTATCAAAAGTAACAATACAAAGTTCAGAGAGTCCACAAGCAATTGAAATAATCTGTTTTTCTTAATCCAGAAACATAAATAGCTTTCCACAAACTATCAAAGACGAAAACATTACAAACACCTACATTATCAACCGTTTGGCACCTTGCCTACAGTTAGCAGACCTACACTATAAGTAGTTATTGCCCGTGACTTCGTCCGCAAAGAATTAATATTAATGGTGAACCTCATGGTCGCGACTTCAAATTACCTAATCTTTATTCCCTCGAGGGAATTTCGAAAAAAGCTGAAATTATTTAGGCATGCCTACTCTTGCTTAATACTTATGTCCTGTCAAACGTTCAAAGGTTAACTGGAAGAGATCGCTTTTAGGGATAAGTTCGCCTTTGTGCATTTGTTGCAATTCATCTTTTTCTTGTGTTTAATGTACAACTAGCAGTTGCCCGCAACTTCGTCTGCGTAGAATTCGATTATCGCTATCCCACGGGAATCACGCAATTTTCCGGGATAAAAAGTAGCCTATGTGTTATTCCAGACTATAATCTATCTATGTTCCAAATTTCATCCAGATCGGCCCAGTACTTTTTGAGCCTATTCATTACAAACATACAAACATACAAAAATAGGTACAAATCTTTCCTCTTTATAATATTAGTATAGATATAGATAAAGAGTTATACATACATACACACAATTATTTTTGAGCAGTTATGGATGCCCTTGCATGCCAAATTTGAAGACTAGTCATTACAGTTACTGAGGTAGGGCCCCTTTGCGGTGGCTGTATAAATCCCATATACCCCTATCCCGTGGGAATTTCGAAAAATCGCTTCTTCGATAACTCGAGAAATACGAGTATGCCTGCCAAATTGAAAGTGTAGGTTTAGTGGTTTAGGCTGTTCTTTGTCTATCTGTCAGTCACTTAAGTACATAATAAATAATTTATCTAAGAGCATATATTCTTTCCTTTAGCTTATTCAAATTTTATTTTGTGCACCAACGAAAAAGGTATTTGTAATAGTAACAAAACAGACAAACTATTACAATTCACAATGAAATTCCGCAAAGCTTACACATGTTTACTGTATGTTTTTAAAGTTAAGTATGTAGGTACATAATAAATGCAAGATTTAATTTAATTTCAATGTCACGGAGAATCGTAAAATAACTGGTATTTTTAAAAACATTGATGTGTTTTAAGATTGTAGAGGATTGTATGAAGATAAGTAGGTGTGTCTTGTCTACTTACCTACTTTTAAAACTGGCTGAGTTTGAAATCATGTCACTCTAAAATATTATTTACTAGCTTCTATCCGCGACTTCGTCTGCGTATAACTATACATAAAAACCTTCCTCTTGAATCACTCTATCTATTAAAAAAAACCGCATCAAAATCCGTTGTGTAGTTTTAAAGATATAAGCATACCTACATAGGGACATAGGGACAGAGAAAGCAACTTTGTTTTATAGTATGTAGTGACTAGCAACGCACCGCACCTCGTACCGCACCCCCGACACCCGCATGCCCATAGAAGAAAGAGAAACCCTTTTTTCTACCTCCGTTTTTCGTCTTTAATAAAAAAATAGCCTATATTTATCAGGGGTAATGTTAATGTAGGACTCTAATGCTGAAATAATTTTTTCAAGGAATGTAAGTAGTAAAATAAGCAATCATGATCTATTTTTTTGATGAAAAAATAATTTTGCAAAATAAGAAACATCAATTTATAATCAAACCAGCTTCTGCCCGCGACTTCGTCTGCGTAGAATTATACATAAAAACCTTCCTCTTGAATCACTATCTATTAAAAAAAACCGCATCAAAATCCGTTGTGTAGTTTTAAAATAAGCATACATAGGGATATAGGGACAGAGAAAGCGACTTTGTTTTATACTATGTAGTGATAACGTTGGGAACGTTGGGAAGTGTAGGCAGACCACCTGCCCGATGGTCCGATGACATGAGAGAGACAGCAGGACCAGTCTGGAAGAGGGAAACGGGCAACCGTTCGGGATGGAGATGGATTGGAGAGGCGTATGCCCAATGGTGGGCGTTTACACGCTGAAGAAGAAGAAGAAGAAGAACGTTGGGAACAGTAATTTCTTAACTATAATGTTAGTGTCCTAAGTAACAATTATTTAATTTAAAACGGCGTTTAAAAATGTTATATCAAGAAGTTTTGCTTTTCTTTTTTGCTAACACAAAAAAACACTACAATTAAACGAAGTCGCTTTCCGCTGTCTTGTCTATCCCTATGTACCTATGCTTAGATCTTTAAAACTACGCAACGGATTTTGATGCCGTTTTTTTAACAGATAGAGTTTTTCAAGAGGAAGGTTTATACATAATTAATTATAATTGTACGCAGACGAAATCGCGGGCAGAAGCTAGTGAGGTACTAAACCGGTAATTACGACCACAAGTTTCATAATTAGTAATTACGTACATACATACATATATCACGTCTTTATCCCTTATGGGGTAGACAGAGCCTAAGATAACAAAACCTTAAGGCCACGTTTAGCATGATTGTGGGCGTATAGGTGGAAAGGGGAATCAAAATAGTGATGGGTTGCTAGCCGCATCGCCTATAAGATGATTCCTATTTTCGCCCATTCCCTTGATGGGCTTTTACCATCTGCGCGGGAAGAGAAGCAACTGATACATTCCATGTTTTTCCTTTACAAATACAAATACAAATACAAATAATTTATTTTGCTTGAAAAAGGGTTACATAAGATGTTAACAATAGTTATTAAGGTGCTCCTTATTCGGCTATACTACAACAGCATGCAAAATATCAAACTCAATAAAAGTCATTACATAAAAATAATTAGGCTATTATCATATTAATTGAAATTGTTCTTATATTTTGAATTACATATTTATATTCCTATAACAAAGTTATCAGGTCAAGTCCCAAGGTTTACTCCCAGACCAGCATGGAAGTTAACTTACTGTTTACAATTAATAAACAAAACTCCTTTATCTTAAAAAGTTTCTTTTGAACTCTGTGGGAGTGTCTCGATACTGATAGCTCGTTTGTGTCCGGTTATTGTCATAACATCTACGTCATTAGCATTAAATTATCGATATTTTTATTATTGCTCTATAAATGTTCAAGTAAACATGTTTTTATGGTTCCATGGTCAATGGCAAAAACGGAACCCTTATCGTTTCGACCTGTCCGTCTATATGTGAATTCAATATTCTTGAGCGTCTTCCATGAACCGCTAAGTATATTTGCAGTTCCAACTGCTCAGTTCCTAAACTTTTTTTAAATTGGTCTTATAAAAAATATACAAAATTGTTTTTTACGGTGGCAATTTTCTGTCGCATCTGTACCTAGATCCCGCGGCGTAACTCTAACGTCTGGGGTCCGTGGCAAATTCATCAGATGTGGGCTCTTCCTCACTCACTACAAAGAAGTGCATCATCGTTCCTTCTGCACAGCTCAACCCGTGCCATTCTGCTGGTCCCGCCACCTTAGTTACTCCGGGACGGCGGTGACCTCTCTCGCAGGCGCACTACCCGCCTGCACCTCTCTCGGCCCCCGCGGTAGTCCCACCCCGCGCCCCTGGACGGCGCGGGAGCGGACTCTTCTATAGCCCAATGGCATTTTGTACCCCTTTGAATTGGAGGTATCTAGTTGATGAATGAATTCGCTTTATGCTGTTCATACAAATTCGAACACGAATTCCGCTCTCACTGTCGATTGTGCTTGCCATTTTGTTCATGAATGAGCCATAAGATTAACACACCATGGTGTTATCTAGTGAAGTTATAGTAAACACTGATAACATCCATAAGTTAATTGTTTGATTAATTATACGTTTATGGGTCAAAGAAATTATTAAGGTTAGTGACTTCAGTAAACAAACAATTAATTACTTAGGATTATCGTTTGCTTACACAAGCAAAATCATTCTTAGAATACTGTATATTTAGTAGTCAATATATTGCTTACATGATCTAAGTTGCGCTTATAAACATTGGGTTATTTACACCAGTTATACCTAACTTGAGAACGGATGCGCCGATTTTTATGATATTTGATTGGCACCCCTAAACAGCAGAACTACTAAAAATAAAAAAATACTGCTGCCATGCTGGCAGCAAAGGAAAATCATAGATTGTACCAGTTGCTTCTCTTCCTGCGCAGATGGTTAAAGGCCATCGTAGGACTGAGGAGAAATTTAGGAATCATGACTATTATAGGCTATATACCTATGCGGCTAGCAACCCATCACTATTTTGATTCTCCTTTCCACTTTTGCGCCCACATACATGCTAAACGTGACCTTTAGGGCTTGTTGCCCCAAGGTCTGTCTACCCCGTAAGGGATAACGACGTGATTTATGTATGTACGAAAAAAAATTCGTACGCAACGCCATCACTGATGATATGACGAAAACTGATTCTAAACGACAAAACATAAGTGTGTCCAAGATCAAAGTCAAAGCGAAATACATGCGCGTGATACCCTTCGGTCTAATCGCGATCTCGGTCGTTGAACGTTGCGATTGCGACACGGCCGAATATTTCATATTTTGAAACAAGTAAATGCATATCCGCTGAATAATTGAATGTCAAAACCTAATATTACTCTCACGCCTTCTGGTAGATAGGTATCTACTTATTCTAAGCGCTAGAGCATGAGGTGATACCAGGGGCGTAGCTACCGCCGTATCTGCCGTATCAATTATACGGGGCCCCCGACATGCGTAAGCAAACATCTTTTTTCTTTTGTGAGAAATCTTTACCTTTCATAAGGGCCCCTAAATAATTTTTTTTACGGGGCCCCACCAAGGCACGCTACGCCACTGGGTGATACAAATCCACAAGAAATACCAAATGCAAAGCGCTACATGCGAAGCATGCAAATGCATCTTATTTTAGCCGCCGAGGACATATCTGTAATCAAGAGGTTATCGACCTCAACGAACATCAACAATATAAACAGTAAGTACGCGCAACTGAAATCGCGGACTTTAAAATAGTACCTACACTAACAAAAACGAGTACAACGCCTTACACAGATAAACACCCCCTGTAAAGGTTTTCAGATTTTTGAAGTGAAAACTTCTTTGAGCTCCGTTGACCACTTAAAAATGTTAAACTCGCGTCAGATTCCGACCGTCAGGTAAGACGGAAGGACTGTTGCTGAAGGGTCGTAATAAAACATAGGTACGTTGATTTCGTCACTCACTCGTAAGCTACGTTTGGCCTAGTGGTATAAGGTGTGAAATCACCATCGTCATAAGGTATGAAATAACAGTGCGTTCGCCCCGCTGACCGCGGTTCAAAACTCGTGTACCTATAGTAAAAGGATTTTTTTCTTTTTCTTTTTGAAGGGCGTTGTGTTGTTTTCGCTTCAGCCGGGAATCCCAGAGTGCAACCCAACCCGTCCGGTTTTTTTTAAATTAACGTTTGACAAATGTTTCCGTTGGTCGATGTTTAAATTTGCTGAAATGTTCGAACCCCTTTGTACCCGTCCCTTTCCAGAATGCCTACTGCCAGTGCCGGTGTTAGGGGGGGGGGGGGGGGGGGGGCGACGGCCCAGGGCGCCAAATTTCAGGGGGCGATGCTTCCTCCGGCAAACTGGTATTCGATTGGTTTCATGCGGGCGCCACAATATTCTTGCCCGGGGTGTAAGTGTGGTCGTAACGCCGGCACTGCTTCTACACGCCCTAGCTCAATCGGCACCGAGTAAAGGAGCGACCACACCGCTGCGTATACGCAGTGACGTCGCATTGCGTCACGTTTTCTAACCGTTTCTTCATACATTTTGTTGCGTGAACGCACCGTCGACGTCTTTTACGCACTGGTGGCCGGACCTAATGTTGCAACTCCATCTTCCAGGGCAAACGGTGTTCGCGCAGGGCGCCGCCGCGACTCCCGCGCCATTGTTGGATGCGATGACGTCTGTCGGCAAGGCTGGCAGCCTCAAGGACATCAGGGTTGTCCACATGCACACAGAGAAGGAGGCGGCGTACACCGCACCAGAGTGCAAGGATATCTTTAGGTGAGAAAATCAAGAATCAGTCAGGTTCTACGCGTACGGTGAATACATTTCCTTTACTACATTACAGTACCATCTCTCGATCGATCTGGGTACCACGAACCAGTTCGCTTATCGCTATGCCGCGGGAACATGCGATTTTTCGGGATAAAAACTATCCTATGTCCTAACTGGGGATTGAAACTATCTCTATACTCTGTACTTTAAGCGTGAGAGTTTAACAGACAATTCTACTTCCGCATTTATATCTTCTATATTTATAAAAGAAAGTCGTGTTAGTTACGCTATTTATAACTCAAGAACGGCTGAACCGATTTGGCTGAAAATTGGTGGGGAGATAGTTTAGAATCAGGATACGGTAATAGGATACTTTTTTTTCTAGAATCCTTAAATTTCGCGTACCAATTATGATATCTGAAAACAGATTTTTGGACCTTGCGAAATTGGCGTGGTATTTGGCAGACATATTCCTTGAAGATTAAAGAGAAGCACTCGGACGGGATTTTGCAAAAGGACGGGATAGTATAATAATGACCTAATATTTGAAGAAATGAGTAGATGATGTCACTTTGACGTTATCTGCGCGGACGAAGTCGCGGGCAAAAGCTAGTATTGGTAGTAGTAGTAGTAGTATACGTTTAGGATGCTGTTGGGTTTGCTAAAGTACTCCAGTTTTTCTTATCTGATAGAAGAGCAATTGATTTTTTAAAGGCACTATCTTTCCTAAACCCATGACGTCAAGACTCCTCAATGATCAATATTAACGAAGAAACGTACGAGCTTTATCAAATCAAGAGTCTACTGATTGATTATGGCTTTCAAACTGGATCATTCAACTCAAAAGTAGATCTTTGTTTCAATTTATCAAAAAGACCAATGTATCCGAATGGTACACTCAAATACAGACCTTAAGTTTTGACGGGGAAGGTATAAAAGTGAAGTATTTTGAAGAAGCCTTACAGACTTAAGATTATTTTCTAGATATGTTTTATCTTATGCTATCAGATAAACATGTTCTTTTATGACAGTTTTTACAGTATGTTTGTCATTCATAAAACACATGCAAATTTGTCATGTATATCATAGCGGGTAGAGTTGTCTATTGATTTTAATCTCCATGTCAAATGCAGTATGATGTCACCATCAAACATTGTAAAGATGAAATAAATGCACGGTGATATCGCACTGTAATTTATAGTTATTAAATTAGTGTTAAGAATCGATAACAGAACATTCAAAGCACCTGATTGAACTACAGCAGGGGTCGCCAAATGGCGGACCGCCGACCCATTTTGTGCGGACCGCGAGTACACAGCAACTTGCACTACAGAGTACGTAATTTAATAAAAATGAATCCCCCGAATTAATTTTGTGGACGTCAATTCGAAAACAAACGAGCTAAACATTTTTTCTATAAAATGTGCGGACCGCGATGGTAATTTCATTTCTGAAAACGGACCCCGAGCAAAACTAATTGGTGACCCCTGAACTACAGTGATTGTAAATACTCGTAACTATGACCTCTTGCCTTTTATTCAGTACAACAATCTACAAACTACAAACAAATCGTCAGTCCTGGCGGGGAGCGTTTTCCACGTTACCGGCATCCATTCCGCACGAAACGGTTCGCTTCATCTTTCCTGGTAGGAGTGGAATTTGCTCCTGTCGTCTCTATTTCCGGAGAACCTAGGGCTCCTCAAGGCCTGTGTGAGGTGGTTACTGGACCAGTAAACCTTCAGCATTATCTGTACTTACACACACACAAATCACGTCTATATCGCTTACGGGGTAGACAGAGCCTAAAGGTAACAAGACCCAAAAGCCACGTTTAGCATGATTGGTAGGCGTATAGGTGGAAAATGGAATCAAAATAGTGATGGGTTGCTAGCCGCATCGCCTATAACATGATTCCTAAGACTTTCGTCCATTCCCTCGATGGGCTTACCATCTTACTTACCATCAGGTTTAATATGGGTCTGGTTAGTCCTACGATAAAAAAAAGATGATTATGAAAGTAAAATTTCTAAATGTCAGTGAAAATTATAACACAGAAAAATCCGAAAAGTAAAGCTATGGCCGGGAATCGAACCCGGGTCCTCGTCATTCCGTGACGCGTGCTATACCCCTACACCACCCATAGCAGGTAGGTAGTCTCCGAATTTTTCTACCTGTTACTAACTGTCACGTGACCTTACTGTTACTATGCGAATTTTTGTCGCTAAGCATCATCTGTTTGAATGATGTGTCTGTACGACACAATTACAAACTCCCATGGAACATCTACTGCTCACCAAGGACGAGAGAACACGCTGTTTTTCAAATGATGGGTACTATCAAATGAATCAAGAAATTTTTATTTCTTGATTTTTATGTTTTACTTTTTCGGTTTTACCGTTAGAAATTAAATTTCTAAATGTCAGCGAAAATTATAACACATAGAAAAATCCGAAAAGTAAAGCTATGGCCGGGAATCGGGGGATGGGATTATCAAAGTGTTGTTGTGTTTACAGATCGTGTTCGCTGTTCATGGCGGCCAACGTCCGCAAGGCGGTCGCCGAGGGCCGCTCGGACGCCATCCCCATTTTCCTGCAGGACATCCCCAAGCTGTTCCACAGGAAGATCATCCAGCCCGACATTGCTGTCATTCAGGTATGAAAACAGCCTGGCTAGCACGAGAGCGCGCGAGAGTCGCGTCGCGCGCGAGATGGACTATCCGTCTCTTTCCATAACGAACAGTAAGAAAAAGACGGGCAATCTATCTCGCGCGCGACGCGACTCTTGTGCGCTCTCGTGCTAGACGTGCTGAAAAGCTAAGGAGTTGAAGGCGGCTTTGTAATTGTGTCGTACAGACACATCATTCAAACAGATGACGATTAGCGACAAAAAAGGTCACGTGACATCAAGTAACAGGTAGAAAAATTCGAAGACTACCCACCTGCTATGGGTGGTGTGGGGGTATAGCACGCGTCACGGAATGACGAGGATCCGGGTTCGATTCCCGGCCATAGCTTTACTTTTCGGATTTTTCTGTGTTCTATTGTATTTTCACTGACATTTAGAAATTTAGCTTTGAATAGCGTGTTAATTTAATTTTTCTCAAACAATATTTTCGATTGTAAAACTTCAGGTATCCCCTCCGGACCACCACGGCTACTGCAGTCTGGGAACTTCCGTGGACTGCGTCAGAGCCGCTCTAGTCAACTCCAAAATCATTATTGGTGAGTCACAACTCTTCTATAATAATAATTGTAAAAGACTTTTTGGTCTGCCTCTGCTCCGGTGCCCATCGCACGGAACCTAGTCGGTGGAGATTTTTTCCCAGCGATCCGGATTCAAGATCGATCGGGTCAAAATCTTAGAAATCACTATCCCTTTCTCGCCTATACGCCCGCAATCATGCTAGAAGTGTTATTTAAGTCTTGTTACGTTAAGAGATTGATGAGTGTGGATGAAGCGAAAGAAGTGTCAGGATCTTAGCAAGTGGAACAAAGTAGTCTCTGCCTACCCCTGTGGAAAAGAGGCGTGACGGTATGTATGTATGTAGGATTTACAATATTTGTAGGATAGCAGGATGTGTACCCGGATGCATTTAGGTTCATACTTATCTCAACCCTTCCAGCTCAAGTGAACGTGAACATGCCTCGCACGTTCGGCGATGCCATCATCCACGTATCGCACATCGACTACGCTGTGGAGGACAACACGCCGCTGCCGGAGCACGGCGGCAAGGGAGCCAGCGCCGAGGAGATGAAGATCGGCCAGCTCATCGGTGACAACCTGGTGGAGGACGGAGCCACGCTGCAGATGGGTAAGCTGGAACAGTAAGACAAATAAAAGCACTGGTCACGGGTATTTAAGGACGACACGCTTTCGGAGCATGGCGGCAAGGGAGCCAGCACCGAGGAGATGAAGATCGGCCAGCTCATCGGCGACAACCTGGTGGAGGACGGAGCCACGCTGCAGATGGGTAAGCTGGAACAGTAAGACAAATAAAAGCACTGGTCTGAACAGTAAGACAAATAAAAGCACTGGTCTCCGGTTTATTTCTTTTTATTAGTTGTCTGGTAGAGATCGCTATTAAGCGATAAGACCGCCTATTGTCTACCTTGTTTTTTGTTTCTGTATTGTTTTGTACTTAGGGGGGGTCATCCATAAAGTACGTCACACATTTAGGGGGGTCTGGAAATTTGTGACACACGAACAAAATAATTGCAGTCTTCGTAGTAAACCGTGTGACAAGGGGGGGGGGGGGGGAGGTCTCTAGAAATCGTGAAATTGGTGTGACGTACTTTATGTATGGCCCCCTTATTTGTGTTGTACAATAAAGAATATTTGTATTGTATAGCATTGTATCTTATTTTTTTTTTTTTTTATGGGTGTCCGTTTATTTGCAAATGCTACGTTTTGCTTGAACCAGGTATCGGCAGCATCCCGGACGCGGTGCTCTCGGCGCTGAAGGGCCACAAGGACCTCGGCATCCACTCGGAGATGTTCAGCGTCGGGGTCATCGACCTGTTCCGCCGCGGCTGCATCACCAACAACAAGTATGTCACCCGTGTTGTTGTACATTTTACAAGCTTTCACTTGCTCACTTTCACCTGCTCCGGTGTCTGTCTGTCTCTAATAGGGAATATTCATGGTGTTTTACTGCTTCCATAGAAGCTCATATGTCTTGGTCACTCATTACTCACTCACTGACTCACTGACTCACTGATACTGAGCCTTAGGTAACGAGACAAAAGCCACGCGTCCGGTAGGCCGGCCAGGACCGTCTCCGCAGTAGACCGTCTCTTCAATGGTTGAGCTGATGGACTTGAAATTATACACAAGTCAAGTCATTGTATTCTAAGTAACAGAACACGAAGGGCCTTGTTGACGGCGGAATTAAATTACAGACGCGATTTTCTGACCATAAATCGGATTGCTGGGCTGTTTTTCATTTGTTTTTTGTTTTTTAAGTCAAAGAGACTATGAAATAATGAACTACAACGTGATACAGCCAAGTCGATGGCCCAGGAGTGCGCGCTCTGTTCGAGTCTAACGTTTTTATCAATGTCTCAAATAGCTTACGGTGACAGATGACATAAAAAAAAAACTTAAGAAAAAAACCGGTTGCCTGTAAAGTCGGTATACGGGCGAAAGTTTTACGTGACAACGACTTTGAGTGGTAAAATAATTTTAATGTGAATATTCATTCGTATAGTAGGAAGAAGCGCAAGACATGAACCGGTGTGTATGCCTATCTCTCTCACTCTCTCTCTCTCACTCTCTCTCTCTCGCTCTGTCTCTCTCGCTCTTAGGCGGGCTAACTGTGCTCGAGTGGAAGGGACGCGTGCCTTTCACTTTTTATGTCTGTCTCTCTCGCTCTTAGGCGGGCTAACCATGCCTCTCACTCGCTCTCATTGTGAGCGCATAACGTGAGCGGAGCGTAACGCAGTTTCTTGAAGTGTCACCCGGCAAACCAATTTATAAGACGTTGTTACGTCAAAAGCGGAACCGTGAAAACCACCTAAGTTGCGAGGAAGTTTAGTGTAAAATTTATTTTCATTTATTCTCAATGTTTGAGAAAAAGGATTATATCTGCCTCAGCTGGAAGAGCAATTGCTGGATTCGTAACTTTAAAATTTACTTACTTCCATGCTGGTCTGGGAGCAAAGGAAAAACATAGAATGTGCCAGTTGCTTCTCGTCCCGCGCAGATGGTAAAAGCTCATCGAGGGAACGGGCGTAATTCTTAGGAATTATGTTATAGGCGATGCGGTTAGCAACCCATCACTATTTTGATTCCTTTTTCCACCTATACGCCCACAATCTTGCTAAGCGTGGCCTGTAAGGTCTTGTTACCTTAGGCTCTGTCTACCCCGTAAGGGATAAAGACGTGATTTGTGTATGTATGTGTATGTATGTATGTAACTTTAAAAAACACGGTTCGTGTTTTTAAACAAGTTACTCGTCCAGCAATTGGCTACTTCGCAGGCCTCGGCATTAATCTACTAATATTAAATTTGGCGGTTTTCGTTTTGATTTCAGGAAGAAAACACATAGGGGTCGTATTGTTGGCAGTTTCTTGGTTGGCAACCGCGATCTGTACGACTTTGTGGACAACAACCCTGCCATAGGTATGTACCCATTCTTTATGGTACAGTACGCATCAGAAGTTGATAAACATTCGAAGAGTTCGAAAATAGCTACATATCCTTCTATTACCTTGGCGATAGAGTTACGTGTAGATCTTTTTGGGCACTTTGAGTGTTTATCAATTTCTGATGTTAACTGTACCAACCTAATCGATCATCTAGACCAGGGGTTCCCAAAGTGTGCGCCGCGGCGCCCTGGTGCGCTGTAGAAAGTAAAGAGGGGCGCCGTGAGTTCTATCACTATCCGAAACCACAAATATTCGCGGGTACCTATTTGAGCGCTCGCATCGGTAAATAATATAGCAACAATACAACTTAGCCAAGGCAGGGCGCCGTTACAAAATACTAAACTTGTAACTGCGCCGTAGGTTGAAAAAGATTGGGAACCCCTGATCTAGACAATCGTACTAAGCTGTTTATCGTAAACATTAAGATTTGATTTATAATGAAATGGTCACGTTTCAGATTGTTATCGATGAAAGAAGCTAATTTGTGTTCGCCCCACGACATTTGCTTGATTTGTAAGATTTGTTTTTATTCTGTATGTAGTATTCTTTGTTAATTGTTTTTATGGCTGTGTGGACCTTGTTTCCTTTACCTGACAGGGATAAAATTAAAACATTTTTTTTTTAAATTGGGTATGCAGACAATGCAAGTATACTCAGCAAAAAAAAACTATAAAAAATAACAAAAACTGAACTATTAAAATCATAACAAAAAAAAAAAACAAAAAGTGTGTAACGCTGCGGCTGGGGTTCGAACCCGGGTCCTCATCAATCTGTGATACACCCATTAGCAGGTAGTCAGTCGGTAAAAATTGTTCAAACTAAGCGGAAACGTATTGTTAATGTCATTGTTTGAATTACAGAGATGTTGGAGATTGACTACGTGAACAACACTCACATTGTGTCTCTGCAGCCGACCATGACTGCCATCAACTCCTGCATCGAGGTGGACTTGACGGGGCAGGTGGCAGCAGACTCAATCGGTAACCTTTTTTTTTTTCATAGAGGAGAAACTGACTGGGTCTGATAGGAAGCGACCACTCTCGCCCTAGAATATAATAAAATATAATATATTTATTTGCACAGAATAAGTAGGTATAACAATGTCATTAGGTGGTACAGAGACAATAGGCCACGAGGGTGTGTTGCCGGCACTTTGAGAAAATAATAAGGCTTCTTTTGTTGATACTAGCTCGTATGTAGCCTATTATTCAGAAGTCGCTGGTAAAGTTGAAAAAAGTCACCAGTTTGAGGGAAATTGGCTCTGTAGCGGCAGGAATGCCTACCAATGCATTTCCTGCGTGATATACATTCGGTAAAAAGCCGTGGTAGCCTAGTGGTTTGACCTGTGGCCTCTCAAGCAGAGCGTCGTGGGTTCAAATCCCGGGCGCGCACCTCTGAGTTTTTCGGAATTTATGTGCGAAAATTACATTTGAAATTTGCCATGAGCTTTTCGGTGAAGGAAAACATCGTGAGGAAACCTTGCACACATCTGCGAAGAAATTCAATGGTGTGTGTTAAGTTCCCAATCCGCACTGGGCGCGCGTGGGAACTATAGCCCAAACCCTCCAATACACGGAGGAGGCCTATGCCATGAGGCACGCCGAATTACGCCACAATTTATTAATAATAATAAAAAAAAAAACAACAAAAAAAAAAAATGAAATTGTAGCGAATTCGGAATAAAAAGGCTATATTATTATTATTATACATTCGGTAGGCATTGCGAATCGCCAGTCGTTCCTTGCCCGTTGATCTGTTTACTCGTGTACTCAATAAACCGTTGTCTTATTTGATTTCCGTATTTACATTTATCTCTCAAGGTCAAGTCATCCCTAAAGCTCTAAAGAACGCTAATAGCAAGGAAAACATAAATCGCATGCACTCTACAATGTGTTAACTAGGATACAGTAACGATCTCTATATAATAGGACACTGAATTTAGTTCAATTCTATTTTCAAAAGCATTTAAGAGGCGAGTGTACAATTTTCTGCAGGGCCGACAACGCACTGGCATCGCGTAAAGCGCTACGGGTGTCTATGGACAGTGGTGATCATTTAACATCAGGTGACCCACTAGTTCGTTTGTCTGGCCTCTTTAACATAAAAAAAACATTCTCTTTTTTTTATCCAGGCACGCGCATGTACTCCGGCTTCGGTGGGCAAGTCGACTTTATCCGCGGTGCGGCTGAGTCCGTGGACGGCAAGGGCAAGCCCATTATCGCCATCGTCTCAAACACCAAGCGGGGCGAGAGCAAGATCGTGCCTACACTGAAAGTTGGTAAGTACCCGTCAAACAGACGCCATATTTGGACCATATCAGTGTATCATTCACTTTTTGTACCCACATCCTGTATCGTTTCAATAAAAAAAAAAACCGGGACACTCTACGGGAAGTGACCCGGGTTTTTTTGCTTCCTAGAATATATTTAAGATGGACGACAAATCAAAAAGCTTGTATTTTCTTTTAATAACAACTTTATTCATAGGTGCCGGTGTGGTCACAACTCGCGCCCACGTCCACTATGTAGTCACCGAGCAAGGCATCGCGTTCTTGTTCGGGAAAACTCTCCGTCAGCGAGCCTACGAACTGATCAAAATCGCTCACCCCGATCACCGCGAGGCTTTGGAGAAAGCGGCATTCGAAAGACTGAAGTGCATGCCTGCACCTTAAAAAAAACAATAAACCCTTTCGCAGAATATGAATTATGAACATCATGGGTTGCCACAATAGAAATTAAACTACGTTATGGTAGTTTTTAGTCCCAAATAGTATGGAGTAGTAGCATAACCATGCACTGCCATAAACGTTTACGTTTATCGGCTGTTAATAATGATTCCATGTGCATTTTAATCGGAATTAGGTCGCTAGACTGTTTTAAAATATTCAATTCTCCACGAAGCCTAATGTTACAGATTGCCTTATAAATGTCAATAGAAAAAATATTAATTTTATATAGGTAAACTTTGTCATCCGTAGTATAAGCGTACATTGTATTTTTTATTGTTTTTTCGCAAAATCACTCCTTTATTTTTATTTCGTTGCTCGAATTTACACGAACGAATGAAGTATTTTTTTAATTAAGTATAATGCTTTTTAAATACCCTGCGTACTAATACAGATTCATAAGTGTTTTTTTGTATTATTATGTTTTACTTTTTATGTATTAAATATACTACTAGTTGAAAAATGTTTGTCTATCTTTTAATTTAAACATCCTTTATTAAACGAAGGGCTTGGCAGCTCTTGTTTTTTTATATATGTATTATCTCCTAGCACAATACATAACACATAATTATATTAAAAAAAACAAGTCTACGGTACACGCTATCGCCGGACAAATCTAGATACAGACAAATGTATAAACCTACATAAATATAAACGTATAAACATACCAACTACTTTTGACTGTATATAATTACTTGTGACTGTACCCTATTCAGTACAGGTGGGAAAAATAAATAAAAGAAAGATAAATAAATAATAAATTTTGTTCCCACTATCCAACCTGAGGCAGGTTGGAAGATGGCACTGTGAGTTCCGAATATCCAACTTGGATGGGATTGCTAGGTTGGAAGATGGGAATTACTCGCTTGTAAAAGTAAACAGGAGGTTTTTAAATGTCTGGAATGGGTTTGCACTGTAAAAATATGGGAAAATGCATCATATCTAACTAATCGGATCTCTCGCTTTTACTACGTAAAATTACGTTGATACTAGCGCCACACCAAATAAAAAGGTGGCATTGTATTTTGGTTGGTTAGCAGCTGTATCATCTGTTCATCTGTCATTATTTTGAGTTTATTTGTTAGTAAAAAACAAAATAAATGGAAATGTTAGCGAGTTTCAAATATTTGTTATAGTGTCAATTTGTGTTTAGTTAGTATTAATAATTTTAGTTTATGTTAGTTGGGCTTAAAATACGTAACAATGCCGACGTTTCAGCATTTGTTGGCCGTCAAGAATGTGCTTTTAATTTTCGGCAAATTCAGAGTAATAAAGCGGATTGGCGGGGGTTCCTTTGGTGATATCTACTTGGCGGTAACTGAAATCGATGGAATGGTACGTAAAATTCATATAACTATTGAAATACTCGAGTAATTCAATTATTTTCCCACTTAGTTTTGAGACTTCCACTTGTCAAAATGTAACCCAGATTCGTCTTTACTCAAGGATTCGGGTAGCATTTCGTGCTTCAGTACGATTATGGATAGTCAGAGGTCTTAGATATTACCCTATGTACCTAAAATTTCTTTGCAAGTAAGCCTACCATGTTTAATAAACAAAGAATCACTACTTTCAAAACAAATGCTATTCATGGTATAACAGACGAAATATAACATAAAGATTGCGCTTTAAGCGCATTATTACATAGATATATGATCACCACTAATGTTCCAACGCCTATTGTATCAGTATCACTACATAGTATAAAACAAAGTCGCTTTCTCTGTCCTTATGTCCCTATGTCCCTTTGTATGCTTATATCTTCAAAACTACACAATGGATTTTGATGCGGTTATTTTTAGTAGATAGAGTGATTCAAGAGGAAGGTTTTTATGTATAATTCTACACAGACGAAGTCGCGGGCAGAAGCTAGTTTAATAATAAATCACATTTTTAATATGATGATGATACAAGCTTATACTAATATCCGATGCAACGGATTGACTTAACATACTCTCAATAGACTACAGTAGTGGTCTAAGTAGCCACCTGTCATGAGAGTAGGCTTTACATTATTATGCCGTGCATTTAAGGTGCATGTACGAGATGCTTTACACACAGACAATAAAGATGGCGACTAAAAAGCTTATGTGTTTCTTTGTACAAGAACCCAATATAATATAAATACAACCATTACATATATATATGATCACCACTAATGTTCCGACGCCTAATGTATCAGTATTTTATAATAAATCACATTTTTAATATGGTTAAGCTTATACTAATTTCCAATACCTACAACGGAATGACTTACATAGGTACTCTCAATAGACTACAGTAGTAGTCTAAGCCTCCTCTGGTATGCTTATGATATAAATATATTTTTAAAATTGAAGGCCATCTTTTTTATAAGTATTTATTTTAGTCAGTAGCTACTATTGGTATTATTTGAGACAAAACAAGACTGGAACACCATTCTTTTGCACTTTCCGCATATGAGATAAGGTAGAAAAAACTGATGTGTTATTTTTGTATGAATTCTGCACAGATTTTCACAACTTTTGATAAAATATCCTGATTCCAATTAGTTATTGAATCAGGCATTATTTTGCGGCGGTACAATGAACAAAAACATATACATACCTTGCTACTTAAGCTTGTTTACTGCAAGGTCTTCAATCTGAAAAAAAAATCTTATTTATTAATATAGTAAAATTTTGCTTAATAGAATTGATAATTTTGTTAAAATATGAATATCATTAATGCTTATTGTATGGACCCCATCTGGGTAAAAGCCTCATCCATTGAATTTTACAATTTTCTATTCTTATAACTATGGGGCCAGTTTTGAATGCAGATTTTATCGATTTCATCCTTCCATCTAGATGTTGACCTACCTCGTTTTCGTTTTACTTGAGGGCCTTTCCAATACGTAGCTCTAATAATCCACCAATGGTCACTTCACATGCTAGTAATTTCTTCACGCCGTATCAAAGAAACGCAAGTACTGCTGCTTGGCGGCAAGATCTGTAAGTAAGATGGTGGTAGCGATCAAATAGGAATCATGTTTATAAATAGGCGATGCGGCTAGCAAGCCATCCCTTGTTTTATTCCCCTTTCCACCTAAACGCTCACAACCGTGCTAAACGTGGCCTCTAAGTCTTGTTACCTCATGTCTACCCCGTAAGGGATAAAGACGTGATCTTTGTATGTATGGATGTAGCGTTCAAATTCCAGTAACTGGACGACGTGTTGCGGACTAATACAATTATGTAGTCCTTTTTCTCTCGTAGTTTGACTTGGCGCCGGTTGGCGGCAGTGACACGACACGAACACCGAAATTCGAAACTGGTATCGTACCATCCCTTTCACTCTCATGTTAATGACTGTTCGTGTGAGCGGAATGGCACAAAATGAACTTCGAATTTCGAATTTCCGAGAAGGCCTAAGACCGTCGATGCTCTGCGGGCCTACTCTGAAGTTCGATTCTGAAGCGGTACGGCCGCTTACACTAATTGTCATTAGATGATACGTATGTGAGAGGGATGGTATAATACGTTTTTTTTTTAATTTCGGAGTAGCCCATGCTTGAGGGGCACTCGGCGCAGCTGACGGCGGCTCACAACTACCCTCGTTTTCTTCGCCATTTTTACTATTAACAAAAATAAGGTATGAAGGTAAAAGGAAAATTTAAAAATAAATCATCACAATCAACATACTATAAAACAAAGTCGCTTTCCGCTATCTGTCTGTCCCTATGTATACTTAGATCTTTAAAACTATACGCAACGGATTTGGATGCGGTTCGTTTTAATAGATAGTGATTGAAAAGGAAGGTTTATATGTATGATTCTACGCAGACGAAGTCGCGGGCAAAAGCTAGTTCCAAGTAAGTACCTATGTACTAGCGACCCGCTCCGGTTTCGCACGGCTTCAATGTACAGTTAGTAGCGTTATGTAGTTTGAATTATCTAAATCGGCCAAATAGGTCTATACACCATAGAAATAGCATAGTATATTATATATAATTAAAAAATTAAATCGACAACCCTAACGCTCTATTGGAGCGTATTTATTTCAAAAAATAAGCCTTGTTTCCATACTGCTCTATTTATTTACTGTGGAAATAGTATGGTATGTCGAACTTTTTGGTCACCTTGGATGTTTCATACTATTATAATAATAATACTGACATGGGGCTACCACAAATCCCTATCCCTACTAATATTAGAACTGCGAAAATAACTCTGTCTGACTGTCTGTTACGCTTTCACGCCTAAACCGCTGAACTAATTGTAATGAAATTTGGTGCAGAGATAATTCCAATTCAGGACAGGATAGTTCTTATCCCAGAAAATTTAATAGTTCCCGCGGGATAGCAATACTAAGCGAATTCTGCGCAGATGGAGTCGCGGGCATCCGCTAGTATCGATATAGGTATTTCAATAATTTTAAAAAACCTTACAAATACCTACCCAAACCTTCCGCATGAAGCTCTTTGTGCATTCGGAGAAAACTGCATGAAAATCTGTTTAGTAATTTTTGAGTTTATCGTTAACAGACAGACTAGAGAGACGTGGCGGACTTTTACTAATGTTGTAGTGATTTTGAGCATACGAAGTCGCAGGAATCTGGTAGTTAAGTATAAAACAAAGTCGCTGCATCCCGTCCTCGTATGTGTGTATGACTGTATGTTTGTACGCTTATATCTTTTAAACTACGCAACGGATTTGAATGCGGTTTTCATCAAAAATAGAGTGACTCAAGAGGAAGGCGGATACCTACGTTACGTTACTAGGTATTTAACCTATGCGAAGCCAGAGTGGGTTAGTTTCTAATATTTAAGCACTTTTTATCAATAAAGGCAGCGCCCCCTGGACAGCATTTTCAAAAATTATAGATGAAGCTAGCCAAACAAGCAATTGGGGTAAGCAACCATCGCCACCCATGGGAACCAGTAATGCCAAGACAGTCGCTAATCCGTTTCAGGCCTTAAGGGAAAAATAAACTCGTCTCGATGTAGCCAGTTGGGAACACTGCTGACGGGAGTCAATTCCACATCCTCATCTTCACAGCACGTGCCAAGAAATGACTTTCCCCAGCATGACCAGCATCTTCAAAATTTATTGTAGGTATAGATATTTTATTAAAAGTTATCGATATTAGTTTTCCACACATACTTAACTACTAACTATGTGGGATCAGGGTTATTTTATAATTCCAAGCCACGTGATTTTAGGGTATTTTGCATCTCTAACAAAAATATTATCAGCAGATTCCTGAATAAATAACGAAAGGTTTAAAAAACGATAAAATAAAAATATATGTCCAAACAAGGTATATAGCCGAGGTTTGTTTTCTACCAAAAGAGATATAAGTAGGTCATCATTTCACTGGCAACATTATTTAACTAGCACGTTCTGAAACTGCTTTTGTTTTCCTTCATTTTAATTATTTCTCAATAGGTATTTTAAAAATAAAATGAAATACGTGAGCAATGCATTAATACAAATAATAAAGTTGAATTATTTTTTATTCAATCTGATGCATATTTTACTCACTCACATCACATAATTGAAAAACAATTTGTAGACAATGTTTTTACGAGGTAGTGTATTTCGAACGTTCCGCGACATCCATTCATCCATGGATTCCGTCACAGTATCGTAAAATGTAGCTCAGAATTCTATCATTGTTTTTATTGTAACATTGCGTAATTTTGTGGAATCGAAATATAATATTGCACTGTAGCCGTGAAAAACTTTAAAAACCCTCAAGATGTCGTTCATGGTGTCGATGTCGAGGAAGGAAGTATTGATTACTGGAAAATATAAGGTCGTGAGAAGAATTGGTGGAGGATCGTTCGGTGACATTTATTTGGCGATCAACATTTCGAATGGCGAGGTAAACTAATTAAGCTTTTATTTGAGATTAATCGTGTTAGTTATTACTTGAGCCCTCCACGCGTCAACAATCGCGTTTACCTTGGCAGTGGGAGGGGGGACCGTGGAAAACCTCTTTACGTTGACGACGTACATTGAAAACAAAATACAATACTTTTACTGGTGTCACTATTAAACACGCGTTAATTTAACACGAGTACACGTAACTGCTTACTGCGTAGTGATGAATGCACTAGCATTTTGCATTGTTTTCTATTCAACACCGCAGTTACTATTTTCTCTTGTTACTTTCTCAATACCTATCTTGTCAGATGTAAAAAAAGTGTCTGTTCAAAATCTCATTAATCTATTATCTGCATATTTTTTGTTATAGTTAGACACCTAGTAATACATATATAAAGATTCTTCATCATTCACTTATCATATTTTTATGCAGATTTTATTAATAGAAGAATAAACTGGTATTTTTTTACCATCATCCTAAACATAACTATGGTGTTGGCAGTAGGGACAATCTAAAAGTTTTACTCTTCATACTATTTTATATTTAAGACAACCGGATAGCATAGTAGTTACTTACCCTGGCTATTAAGCTAGAGGTCCTGGATTCGAATCCCAGGAGCTGGTGGTCTATTCGATTGTTTGGTCTAAACTGAATTTATACTGAAACCATCAACTTTTCAGCAAAACCATAAAATAAACCTAACCTAATCCAGCCTATTCTACAATATAATAATGTATAATATTATGCCCCTTTTAATCCGTTTCGTTACAATTTCAGTACATTGTGTATTTTTTTTTTATAAATTATCGTGTAATTCGGCTTGCCTCATGGCATAGGCCTCCTCCATTTATTGGACCCTTCAACCTATTCTAAAAAACCTATGTAACATCATTTCTCAAATATTTTCAGTTTCAGCTGGAGAAATTTTAGACCAAACAAAGGGCTCCCGGGGCAGGCATTTGTATGATGAATACTAATCAAGAATGATTGTGTTGAATAATGGATATTATAATATGAATTTAAGTATGTTTATTCATTGCCTAGTATCCATTTATTTAATTTAATTATAAATAGTGCTTTAGTCAACTTAATCACTATCTTCTGTATACAACCAACATAATTCTTTACACACTTACCCAAGGGGTACAATTCTGTGTGGCTTTGATTTCTTATTTTTCTTTAATCAAAATTTCACAATGGAATCATCAGAATGGCATTTTTTAATTTTATTTTATTGACTCTTGACAATTTCAATCTAAATTCTTCTAACTTGACAAGCAAACTCCCAGAACCTTTGAATTGAAAAGATAAGAAGCAGAATTCACCCACGCACATGTGTTCTGTTTTTAATAGTATGATGCATTGGGCAGTGGTATTTTTGTTGTTGGCAACCATCCCAGTATTGGAGATTACAGATGTAAACAATTGGATTCCGTAATGGTCAGATTGTTAACTACCCTTTTATAAGGTTTTTCAATAGAGGATGGATTGTTATACCACTTGAAGAGTAGAAGATTAATCTAGTCAACTGGTAGAAAATTTAATTGGAGCTGTGGCAGTAGGTACACAGATTTGTACCAATTTTGAGTATATAGTACTTTTCTTCACTTTTCTCTTAAATGTTTTACAGGCATACATAAATTCAGAATTAATAAGTTCTGAGTTCATACAGCAAAAAGTTGATAAGTTAATGATGCATGATAGTACATCTGGCCTACTTTCAAGATGCATCACCAGTTGTTACATTGTTTTCTAAACAATTTCTATTTGTTCTATTGTAGGATCAATCAGTTGCACTTGTCCCTTGTGCATTGACTTTCAGTTTTGTTACTTGAGTAGTTTTCTTATCTTTAATGTGAAGTATGTATGTACTAATATCAACTTCGTGATAAACATTGATAGTACGTTTTTTGCTATTTATCTCTGTGTTGTTTGCTTGTGAGGAAACTGATTAAGACTGTGATTCACCAGTAACACTGTATATTTTCTAAGTTTCGCGTTGGGGTTACTAGCAGTAGCAGTACTTTTTTTAAATTTGAGGTGTGTGCCAAATGTACGACTTAGAATGCACGGTCCAGAGTCGACGACCTACAAATGTAACAGTACACGAATTATCAGGTCTTTATTCAGACCGCGTATTGGTCGCACCCGATTTGTGTGTATTATTAACCAAAAAATTGTTTCATTTTGTCGATTTCATCTTTATTTTTTTGGAAGGGATTCGTGGAACTGTATAATAGTAGTAGATTTTATTTTTTCATATGGCATCATTCGCAACCAGGTAGAACTTTTTAAATTTCTTGTAGCTGGCATCACTGCCATTGTGACGTCACGTTGGTAGGCTGACCGCTGACGACATTGTCTTTAGACTGCGATTTAAAATGATTTCATGCAGTTATTCCTAGTATATCTACGTCGTATATTGTGTTTCAATAGTTGTAAACCCTAAATTTTAAAAGTGTTGTGTTAAATCTGCTCGGTGCGATGGATGTTTTATAAAATTTTGTGACTACGAGTGATGAAGGCAAAAGAAAATGGCTACCTTCGAACGCATGTTGTTAGCCAGGAAACATATAATTATATCTAGTAAATACAACGTCATTCGAAAAATTGGCGGTGGGAGCTTTGGAGACATCTTTTTAGCAATCAATATCAACGATGGAGAGGTAAAAAACGCTTTTTAAAAAAATTTCGTGTCTTTCGTTCTTGAGTATCTTTTATGTCAGGTTGTTAGTATTTCGGGGATTTGTTCTTGAAGATGGCGGGTTGGGCGTATTCTTGGTGTATTTAATGGATGTTTTAAAAGAAAAAGAAACGATTCTAATGTCTTATGTTGTATGCAGCTGTTTTCTGTTAATTTACGTAACTTATTTGGGCTACCGATGCTCAGAGTCTGGTCGATCGAAGCCGTTCACGAAAACTCCTTTGTCATCAATAATGATCGCGCTCGTATATTCTTTACCTCAATAGGCGAGTTTCTCTCATATTTAGTGGTTATTCCATTGTTAGTCATCCATCAAACGTGTTTTGAAAGGCCTATGTTGGTTACAACTTGCAATACATAAAGGTTGTGTTAGGTTTCATGCTGAGATTGTGCAATCGAAATTTGCAAGTGAATTGGGTCACAGTCTGCATAAGAATGGCCTTGTTTTCAAAGGATTTTGAATGCTTTAGGTATTTTCAGCATTTAAATGTCATCAATGTCAAAAATGTAATAAATTAGTATTAAAGTAGTCTTGTGTGAATAGTCTAATTTCCTCGTGTATTTTGGCATAGGCATTCCTAGAGGCAGACTAAAAAGCATTTTAACTGAATAGAATAGTTTATTTACAGTTATAATGAGTCATGACATGTGTGGGAAAAGCCAATGCTTCCTGTACTCATTGTGTTTGATTCTGTCCGTATAATAATCTGTAAAATTGCAGTTAAACACTAAGTTAGGGTTTGTTTTAAAAGGAATTGTAAAGGGACATAATGGGATCTTTCCTTAATTGTGCCTTGCATCCTGTTATAAACCTTCATGCTATATGGATTATGAATGCATTAAATATGAAGTCTATTAACAGGTCAGTGTTCTGAACTGAATACAAAACCAGAACTCTATGTAGGTAGGTATTCTACTCAAAAGAGAATAGGGACCAACAGTTTCATTAATATTCGACAATATGTTTGCTAATTGTTATAGGTAGTTTCAGTAATATGAAACAATACAAGATAAGATTAATATTTTATAAAGAATATGATGTATTCAGGTGTATTTTATTTTGAGTAGTATAAAACTCTCTAAATCAGCGGTTGGCAACCTTTAGCCAGGCAAAGGATACAAGGTGGCAAAATAAACTTAATGCACTTGTGATATGTATTAACTCTAAAAGCCCAAAACAATTTATTTTTGATTTGGTAAATCTACATTTACACTAAATTTAACTGAGCTAAGTGCTTGTTCCTATAAACAGCAAATTCTCTAGCATTATTAAATTAAATAATTTGAATCTATTACTCCACAATATGTAAATAAATAGTGCGGTTTATTGAGAGGTTTTTGGTTGACAAATACAATCTTCAACATTTTTAATTCTAACTATGTGGGAAGTAACAGTTGTTTTAAAAATAAAGTAGGTACATAGTTAAGGTTACATACTTAATCACAACAAAAATTAATCAATTCCTTTGTGTTATGACCATTTCAACATTATTCCATTGCAATTAGAGTGAAAAAGTCGTAACACAAAGGAATCAATTAATTTTTGTTGTGATTAAGCCTTTAACTATCTATCTACATTTTTACTGACAACAACTCCACAATACCAATTTTAAAGATACAAATTAAAATAAAAGTAGAAAGTTGGGCTTAATTTTGATACTGATCCTTGTCTTAGGCATTTCACTGCCGTATTTCATCAAATACTGGCTTATAATATCAGTAAAATAATTAATTTGTGTCATTATTATGTAGGGGAAGCTAATTATCGAAAATAAATCAGGAGATCATTTGAGATTCCCTACACTCAAAATACAGAGGTTAACATCCTATTGGCTATCTTGCTTAACTGGTATCACCAAAAATCACATGTGACAACATTAAAATCAAGTTGTGAACTTTAGATTAAATTAAATTTCTAAATGTCAGTGAAAATTAGAACACAGAAAAATCCGAAAAGTAAAGCTATGGCCGGGAATCGAACCCGGATCCTCGTCATTCCGTGACGCGTGCTATAGCCCTACACCACCCATAGCAGAATTAAATATTAGGTACTATCTAGCGACCCACCATGGCTTCTCACAGTTACATAGTAGATACTTATATGAATTTACAAAACAAACCTTTACAAATTATATACTTAGACCTTTGTCATGAATCACTATGTTTTGTTTCTATCAGTGGTAGTGGTGGGTGCAATTTTCAAACCCATGAGGATCTGTCCAATAGTTTTTGAGTTTATCATGAATAGACTAGACAGACAGATGTGGTTGTTTTATAATATGTAGCGATGAATCAGTGCTCAAAAGTCTTGATATGAGTAAAGTAGTTTTGGAGTTTATTCAATGCAAACAAAACAATTAAATCTTTCCTGTTTATAATATAGTGGTTGTTGCCAGTTGACACTAATTTGTTCTGTGATTAAAAGTATGAGTAAGAATCAATTATGGATTCTTTTATCAGATTCTAACTGTTATTAAATCGTTAGTAACATTTAATAAAGTTGTAAACACTATATCCTTGCCTCGTAAATCTATTTCATGTGTTATTTGAGTGTAACCGATGTGTTCTTGTTGCAGGAGGTAGCAGTGAAGGTAGAGTCCATAAAAGCGCGACATCCCCAACTTCTCTATGAAAGCCGAGTGTATAAGATTCTGCAGGGCGGCATTGGAATACCACATATAAGGTATGGTTTTTTTTTTAAAGATTTAGACACATTTATTTCTTACTGATCAAGTCTTGATCTGCACTACACCAAATGAATAAGGAAACAAGTGTTTTTTCATGCTCATTACTCAACTGTGATGACTAATCGTAATTAATTGATTACAAGATGTTCAATTTGTTAGTGTGATCAAATTTGTATGACCTAACTTTCCTATGAAGATTTTCAAGTGAAAACAAGGCTGTTTGTGATAAACTTCATAATATTCATTATCAATCAAACCTTACACACTAGACCAGGGCCTTACCATGACGTCTTAATGCGATTCAATTCCGACTCAGTTCAGGTTTTAGCTGTCATTTTTAGTACGGATCTGACGGCGAGCGAACCTAAACTGAATCGCAATTGAATCGCATTAAGACGTCATGGTAAGGCACCAGATATAAAATCTAATTGATAGTAGTAGTGTGACTTAAGATAAGGAGGAGATTCCTCATTCTGGCTGCATTCCTATTACAATGGTTCTTTTTTGATGGTTGTACTATCAAGTGGTAATTTCGTTACTATTTTAAGCAAAAAGCTATGAGACAAGTAAGTACTCTTAATATATAGGTACAAATGATGGTGGTATAATTACTTGATTATTTCACACAAGTTAAGGTTTTTTTAATGTAATAAACTAGTTTCTTAAGTTGTTTAATGATTTGAAGTAACATACATTTAACATAATTACTTTTTAATCTCCAATTTGCTAACAGTCCTGACTTGACACTGTTTGTGATATTAAATTTGTTCTAAGAACAAGTGAGTTGATAAATATCAAACTCTAATATGTCCCATTCTGATTTTTTTTATGATTTTAATCTTATTATGAAGATTGAAATTATTATTGGAGTTATTTATCAACTCAAGTGTGTAAAACCCTCATTACTTAATTGGATGAGGTAAATTATAAAATGCTATTTTATGCTGCTCAAATAGTAAACAATACCATTGCTGATTGCAAATATGTTTCTTTTATTCTCTTATCCTGTTAGAATTTACTAGTAATGCAAATACAAAACAAGTACTATCTTAACTCATTAAATACAACAAAGAGTACTAAATATGTGCTTTTAAAAAAAAAGATACTTTTTATATTTGTTTATAGTTTTATTTATACTAATGAAACTGGACTTGTCCAGTGGCCTCTATTTTTTTAAAGCTATTTAACTTGACCTGTTTTTTGTTTGGGTCAAATCTTGCAAGTTAAATTTGACCCACTTGTAGTTGAATTACCTTGAAATTTGGTGCCTATGTAGAATGGATGACAATGCAAGTATGGTCAGCGAAAAGCACAGCCAGCAAAAAAAGCTGGTATAAAAATGTTCTTATAAACAAATTCTTATGAGTGATAAACTATTATCTTCTGTGTATAATAATGATTAATTTCCTTGATGCAGATGGTACGGCTACGAAAAGGATCACAATATCCTCGTGATGGACCTGCTGGGTCCGTCACTCGAGGACCTGTTCAACTTCTGCAGCCGCCAGTTTACCATCAAGACTGTACTTATGTTGGCAGGTTGGTACACTTAATTTTGGTCTAGAAAAAATAATATATTGATGTATGATTGGAATACCAATTTCTTAATAACTATTGCTAGCTAATAAAATAAATCATTATTATATCAAAGAGTAGCTTGCAGTCGTGACCTCATTCCCGTTGTATAAATTCCCTATCCTGAGGAATTAGAAATAGAAACTTGCGTATTTACGCCTCCAAACGAAATTTCTTTTAAATTTTGTGAGTTGGTGAGAGAAATAAATAATTTGACGAAACTTGACGAAATGGAAGGTCTTCGGAATTAATTTGTTAACCAACCTGAAAAATATAAGCATACATATAATATGTATATACTTTCAGAGTAGTTCCATAGAGATTTCATCAATGGTTTAATAGTTTGGTTTTCTTTTTTTTTATTTGAAATCGAATCGTCCACGCAGACTGCCCATCTTTTTCTTACTGTTTGTTCTAGAAAGAGATGAAAAAACCACATAGGCTACTTACTTGTTGTCCCGGAAAATTGCTAAGTTTCTGGGGGATAGCGATAATGAATTCTTGACGAAGTCGCGGGGAATAGCTAGTTCAACTTTAATCTTGGTATAATAATGTAATTATTATTCACAGATCAGATGCTCGGCCGTGTGGAGTTTATCCACTGCAAGTGCTTCATCCACCGTGACATCAAGCCGGATAACTTCTTGATGGGGATCGGTCGGCACTGCAACAAATTGTACATGATCGACTTCGGCTTGGCCAAGAAGTTCCGCGATCTGCGCTCCCGCGCCCACATCTCGTATCGCGAAGACAAGAATCTTACTGGTGAGAGCTTTACTATATGACCATGGATACTCTAGCGTCGTTGGAAATAAGTAACGTGATATTAACCCTAAACTAATTCAACCTTATCTTATCTTATCTTAGTCTAGGGGTACCTAGGATACACTTCGACCCATTCGTGGATCTTTTGTGTAAAAATATTCGACCTTGCTATACATTTACAATATGGTACAAAATGAATTCTTATTAAAAATGAAATATTTATTTAAATTAATCCCTCATAGATAAAAAAAAACAAATCTTTGATTCATTTTGTAGTAGCTTACCCAAATTAGCGGGGCCTGGAAAAGCGTTAAGTCCTCAATCAACACTATAATTCAGGAGATGCGGTTGGTTTGACAGAATAAATTAGCGACCACACCGCTGCGTATACGCAGTGACGTGTCGCATGCGTCACGTTCTCTCACCGTTTCTTCATACATTTTGTTGCGCAAACGCACCGTCGACGTCTTTTACGCACTGGTGTGGCCGGAACTTAAGAATAACCCCTGTAAATGTTTCTCAGATTTTTGTTAACCATTTCATTCCATGTCATGAGCTGTAGTGTAAAATGCACTTTTATTTGACAAGATAAAGTTGTTAATAAAATTGTGGTTGACAAATGTTTTCTCACTTTGGTTGATGTTCAGAGAGTAACGGCGTGGACGGGGTCAAAGACATGAATTTTGAATCCAAAATTCAAAGATCAAAATTCAAAATTCAAAAATCTTTACAGGAGTGTTCATTTAAATTAAACTAAATGAACTACCTGCTAAAATATTCCGAAATAATTCTAAGATACCTTGTATTTCGATGGCTTCATGGTTTGGAATCTTTTGCACTGTTTCCTTAGTTTTGGGTAAAAGCTTGCGGTGTGAGCGTGAGGCGCCACCGTTGAAAGAAAGAAAGAAAACATTTATTTGTGACGTATAATAATCAAATTACAAAAAAAAGTTGGAGTGGCCAGTGCTATTTATAACTGGACCAAGGCCTAGCTTTACTACTTAGGGCAGGGGTTCCCAATCTTTTTCAACCTGCGGCGCAGTTACAAGTTTAGTATTTTGTAACGGCGCCCTGCCTTAGCTAAGTTGCTATATTATTTACCGATGCGAGCGCTCAAATAGGTACCAGCGAATATTTGTGGTTTCGGATAATGATAGAACTCACGGCGCCCCTCTTTACTTTCTACGGCGCACCAGGGCGCCGCGGCGCACACTTTGGGAACCCTTGACTTAGGGTAAAATAAAATAGTCAACTGTTTCTAGCCATACGGCGATTAAAGAATACAATTTCTGCCGGGCTAAGTTGGGGGGTTGCAAGAATCTTTTGACTTGTTAAGTGGCATGTAAGAACGATTGAAGAACTACCTCAGAGAAATCTCTTGTGCGACGGCCATCACGGTACGTTGCAAGGAGATCCGCTCGATTCAGTACTTATAGTAACTATAATATAGCATAGTATGTCGTTAGTCTGCATTCGAGCCTGTCGGCTTTGCACCCAGCGACCGCCTAATATGTTAAATACAATCAGCTCGGTAACATAAATCACATTTCCAAATGTGTGCCAGAAGTATAATATAAACTTCATTTGTCTGACTCAATGATTCCAAATATACTTAATGCTTGCCCGATGTAATAATTCTATGAATAGCACGCGTTCAAGAAATGCAGGATTTGAGCGCGTCACCCTATGCCTGCCGTGGCCTAAATAAGCATAAATAAATCGCTATGTTGCGTGATGTACAAGCCGTTGCCATGGCAACGCGGAATATGTAAATATATCGACTTGTTATATATATGATGCGTGACTTTGGGTGGATAGCAACCCCTTTTAATGACTGTGTCTAATACCGAATGTAGGTTTAGCTGGCTTTTGGTGTATTCTATTTGTTTAGTAAATATTCGGCCAAGTTCGTTTCGGGGCACGCGCAGCTGGGTTCCGTTGCTGTCGCAGTTTCGAAGTCGGTCAACTTACTGGTTGACTTAGCTTAAAGAAGCGTAGGTCTGAAACGTTTTAGTTAACTTTACGGCAAAATTGAAATGAACCGTCGAACGTTTAGGCCCGGTACTGATCAGCGACCTGTAACCGTACTCTGGCTAGTGACCCTGCCGCGAGAAGAATGCCACGTACACACTGGAGTTTTTGGTTGCTGTAACGTGCAACAGTTACGGTTACAACTGGCAGATGAGTACCCGCCATTACAAACAGGAGGTTAAGGGATCACCCTTGAAAATTACCTCAAGTTAGGGGCTTATCTAGCTTCAACGTTATTTTTTGATGCAAACTTCAACCTGACTGCAATCACTGCATCTTTGTTTACAGTATTTCTAATTAAAAAAAAGTGTAAGTGTGCTCACGTCGCATTGTTTTCGAGCGCTGTTTAAGATTAAGAGCAAATCGGATAAGAGCAAAACTGGGGAATACAAACGTATTCCCCAGTTTCCATCCCAGAAAGCACATTAGAACGAATATAATTTACGATTTATATATATTGACCACCTCTGCTATGCCTCTGTCTTACGTTTTTTCCAATTTTGATTATTTTTAAACCTTAGAGACTTTCAAAAATAACTAAAATCGCGACGTTTATAAAACCATTTTAACGAATAAAATATAGCATAGCCAAAGTCCTTCTATATTATACCTAAAAAAAAGAAGAAAAAACAATCAGTTCAGTTTTGTTTGACAAAGGAAACAGAGGACTACGAAAGACCGTTATGTCAGTTTGTAGGTATTATCATTCCGGGTTGCAGTTGTCCCTTTCGTGCTCTTTCCGAAGTGATTAGATGGAAGGAGCGGCAATACTTTTCGAATACCTACTTTTCAGAAATCTGGCCGTCTTGTCTTAATTAAACTGTTGTTCTCAGGTACGGCGCGCTACGCCTCCATCAACGCGCATCTCGGCATTGAGCAGTCGCGGCGAGACGACATGGAATCGCTCGGATACGTACTTATGTATTTCAATAGGTGAGTGTTGCTATGTTGTATACGTACGTTTGTGTGCGTGGGTGTCGGTGAACTGGCAAGGTTACTGAGGCTGCATTTTAAGTGAGAACTTGAAGGCGGAGAGTGGAAGAGCTATGGGATATTATCTGTTTTCCTCTAACTGCGTCTCTTACATATTGACCTTCCTGTGGATGTTGTGAAAGGCGACTGAGGGATTTAATGTGAGAATAGGCAGCAGCTCTATTGTCAACTATGAACTCTGGCATAGTCTGCACTGTGGTTGGAAGGCATAGGGATGCCACCAGTTTCAGGTCCTCAATGATGACCACAATGTCATCTTTATGGATTGGAGTAGGATTTCCTTATACACTTTATTGTGGAGTTACACAGGGTGTCCCACGGCCAAGCGACACGAAGAGAAAGTACCTTCAACCACTTCGCACTGAAAAAATATTAAACGAAAGATTTTAAAAAAATGTTGGCAATTAAAAGGATTTCCTCTTACGTAACATAGTAACATTAAATAAAGGAAGAGTGATCATTTATACAGAAATATCGGCTAACGGCGGCTGTTAGGTTTTTCCACGTTGTCCATGATTTCCCTCTAGTCTAGACTATATATAGTTGGACGCATGCCCCAACGTCACAAATGGGCGCGGTTATGAATGAGTCGCAAACTTGTCACGCTTGAACTTGCGCCAACTGCAATGAGTTATGTAAACACGATTTAATTTTGCCTGTTAATTGTATCAGTTGTTGCGGCTTCATTATAAGTGGGAGTCTCGCAAATGAAAAGTTAAGACTGTTTGTTGAACGTCTGTAGCAGTGGCGTAACTACAACGTCTGGGGCCCGTGGCAAATTCGTCAGACGGCTCCTTCCTCAATATAAAGAAGTGGATCAGCGTCCCTTTTTTGCTCTAAGCCAAGCCAGTTCGGGGCCCCGTGGAGCTAGGGGCCCCTGGAATTTTGCCACCCCTGCCACCCTATAGTTACGCCACTGGTTTGTAGACCAACCGCTTGAAAGAGTCGTCGCCCGCGCGGTTCAGGGGTGCGGGGTGGGACGACCGCGGGGAGCTCTCGGTGCGGGCGGGGAGTGCGCCTGCCGCCCGCAGAGCTCGGCCCCCGCAGTCGTCCCACCCCGCGCCCCTGCACCGCGCGGGCAAGGACTCATTCAAGCGGTCGGTTTATAAGTGAGGCCGGTTTAAACTACGCGTTGGCTCGTGCGCGTTGGTCTCAACCAGTTTACTTCATTTGCTTGGTAAAGTTTGGTTGCGCATGTCTGCGTGCAACTGAACGCACACGTTAAGGCGTACTTTAAACCGGCCTCACTCCGCCGTTCGCAGGACTGTGTCTAGACTATTTATTTCGTCTCGGGTGGGAGTTGACTGAATTAGTTTAATCTAGGTATGTGTAATAGTATACTGTCGTACTTGTGTTGAAATATTGTAGGTTCAATGTGTTTTATTGCAACAGTTAAAGGTTCTCGGATTTCACAATTCACCGAACTAAATAAGTTTTTTTTATCTTCGCCGCTTTTAGGCGTAACTCGAATGAGTCACCGTGACTCACGTCACGATGAATATCGATTCTGATTTAACCCGTTTAGGACCGCGAGTCTGTTTAGCCATGGTATACTTTGTAACTTGGAATTCGTTTAACGCTCCATACTATAACATTATAACTGCGAAAGTGTCTGTCTGTCTGTTAACTCGGCATGCTTAAACCGCGGGACCGGTTTCGTTGGAATGTTTCAGTCCCAGGGAGGACAAGATCAATTTTATCCCGGAAAATCGCACAGTTCCCGCGGGACGGCATTCTGCGCTGACTAGAGTCGCGGGGAATAGCTAGTTCTGTATAAAATGTCGATTCGTTGCATCACTATCATCACTATCACTACATAGTATAAAACAAAGTCGCTTTCTCTGTCCCTATGTATGCTTATATCTTCAAAACTACACAACGGATTTTGATGCGTTTTTTTTAATAGATAGAGTGATTCAAGAGGAACGTTTTTATGTATAGTTATACGCAGACGAAGTCGCGGGCAGAAGCTAGTTGTAAATATTGCATTGTTACAAACTAGGCTGTTTCTATTACATCTTTAGTTAATTTATAATTTGTAGCGATCGAAATTATTCTAACCGTGGCCTTAAGGTTTTGTTACCTTAGGCTATGGATAAATGTATGAAGTTATTTCGTTATTTCAGTTGATTAACTTGACGTGTATCGGATTAATTGTTATATTAACTAAGTGTTTATTGGGACGTAATTCGTTTTTACGACGTGTGACGTAAAGCGACCCACTTTCTGACGTATTTATGTAATTATATACGGTTATACACGGCGCGAGCGCTCGCCTTGGCGTTGGCGGCGCACCGCCACTTGTCAAATGATAAAAATAATTGCTAGCCGATATTTGCTGCCAAATGTGTCGTTTTTTTCTTATTTGAAGTAGATGGCGAATGTAATTTTCTTTTAGTAAAATTTTTAGAATGTGATCAGATTGTATTTGATTTGGGATGGTTAACTGCAGGAGTCTTGTAAAGGGTCCATTAGCTTTACCACTCAGTAATCCCTATCCATAGGCGTGAAAAGGACAGCCGATGAAACCACTAGCACATGAGGTGTTTTACTTTAGCTCTGTCGGCTCTGTGACCCGTTAGCACGTTACGTACACACATGACAGATCACGTCCTAATCCCTAGGGTTAACAGAGCCTGGAGTAACAAGAGCTGAAGGCCACGTTTAGCATGATTGTGGGTGTATAGGTGGAAAAGGTAATCAAAATAGTGATGGGTTGCTAGCCCCATCGCCATGACATGATTCCTAAGATTATCGCCCATTCCCTCTATGGGCTCGATGGGGGGTTTACTCGTTCGTTTAAAATAGTGGTTTCTAATTTACAGCTCTAGCTTGTGTCAATTCAGGAGAGATGACGTCATTAGTTTGTTCTTGCTTGTAAAATAAGCCTTGTTGATAACGAATTTGAGTCACGCATAGTATCAGTTGTCAGCACGGCTAGCACAAGACATTTCTCTAGAACGAACAATAAGAAAAACGGGTAGGGTTACGGCACCAGTAATGGACAATAACTCTTACGTAAAAGACACTAAGGCCTAGTCATTTATTTTACAACAGTCAATTTATAACCGTATCATCTTTAAATTAAGAATGAAGTGTCCATTACTGGTGCTTGTCAGTTTAAAGTGTCCAACACTGGTGCCGTCACCCTAGTCTCACACTGCTCTCGTGCGCTTGTGCCAGCCATGCAGATGCTTGTTGATTGAACAGTTGATTAATTTAATGTTTATTTGTCAGGGGCTCGCTGCCATGGCAAGGTCTGAAGGCCATCACGAAGAAGCAGAAGTACGAGCGGATCAGCGAGAAGAAAATGTCCACACCCGTCGAGGTGCTCTGCAAGGTGAGTATTTGTCGGAAAACGATAATCAGCTTTTGTTAACTATCGTCAACCTACATCTGCATTATTCAGTGCCTTTGTCACAATTTAGCAGTCATTCGAACGCACATTGCGTTTTCGGCACTTGAATGAATGTGGGCAGGCAACCGATGCGTTGGGCCGATGATCTTGTCCAAAGTGGCGGGGAAGGAACGGATGCGAAAGGCGTGAGATCGGAAAGCACTTGGCATGCATTGGAAGAGACCTACACTCAGCATTGGGTGGATTATGGTTGAAGAAGAAGAGGAGAACATAGAATGGTGCCTAACTATAATGTGTACATTGACCTCTTTTTGTATTAAATTTGATTATACGCTCTCCTGTTCCATTTGTCTCAAGGTCTGTAGTTAACGTCTTTCCATCATTACTTCCACGATTATTTTCAGCGTCATTACATTTTTTATCGCGTCTAGGACGCAAAAGCAACTCTACTGTCTATGGACCGACCGCTTGAATGAGTCCTGCGCGGTGCAGGGAGACGGGATTTTCGACCGCGGGGGTCGAGCTCTGTGCGGGCGGCGGGCGCACCACCCGCCCTCACCTCTCGGTTCCCTTTGTAGTCCAACCCCGCGCCCCTGTCGCTCGGGCGAGGACTCATTTAAGTGTCGTTTTCAAAACACATTTACGTAGTTAAGGGCCTTAATTAAAACAAAAGTTAATTGATTTCTTTGTGTTACGACTTTTTCACCCTTATTGCAATGTAATAAAGGTGAAACTGTCGTAACACAAAGGAATCAATTTTTGTTGTGATTAAGCCCTTAACTATGTACGTTTTTTTTGAAAACGACTTAAGCGGTTGGTCTATATTTTGATCTTCTTATGGTGCCTCTCCAACTAGTGAAGGTTGGCAGTCAGCTTCATACTTCACACGGTCTCTGGCCAGGTTGAAAATATATTTATATTTGATATTCACTTTAAATACAGCAAAAATGATAAGCCTATTTTGATTGTCACCGCAACGTCTACAGCTGATACAGATAAACAAAAGTCCCCCAAACATAATGAGTACTTGTCCGTCTCGTGAGAAGCAGAACGTTCCGGAAAGTAGATAATATTATATTTATAAAACTAAACAAAGATATAACGCATCTTACAATTGAGTTAAACTGTTTGGTTTGAATCGCTCAAGGTCATAACGCCCGATTCGGGCGGGCCAAGGCTATGCCCATACTGTTACAGGTGTTTTGAAGATTTGATATAATAAGTGTATAAGGCCGATTGTGTGTTGCTTAAATACGAAAGTTGCAATGGGCTAATGTAATGATTCAGGTGTTATCTTGTGGAGGTCCATATTAAACTCAATGGAAAAAAATCTTACTGTGCTATTCTGCGAGATAGACAAGGAAATCAAGATTATCCGTTGGCAGTTTGTAATTGTGTCGCTTGGCGACAAAAAATCGCATAGTAACAAGGACACGTGACAGCTAGTAAACATTCGAAGGCTTACCCACCTGCTATGGGTGGTGTAGGGGTACAGCACGCGTCACGGAATGACGAGGGTCCGGTTTCTATTCCCGGCCATAGCTTTACTTTTCGGATGTTTCTATGTATTTTAATTATCCGTTTATTTTAATATCAAGTCTTAATCAGTCCGGGTAGCACGGGAGCGCAAGAATTTCGTCGCGCGCGAGATAGACTACCCGTTTCTTTCTAGAACGAACAGTAAGAAAAAGACGGGCAATGTATCTCGCGCGCGACTCTACTCTTGCGCGCTCTCGTGCGAGACGTGCAGAGCATTGTAAATAGAATGTCCGATCTAATGTACCGCGGAAGTATTCCAAACTCATAATCCAATGGCCATGCCAAATATCAGACATAAGAGACCAGCCTAAGTTAGAATTTGGAGTTCGTGCTGTTCCACCCACACTAATAGTCATTAATAGAAGAGCGAGAGGGACGGTACCTATCTTAGAATATTACCCTGGCTCGGCACAAGCTAGAGCCGTTTCCACTAACCTAAGGAAGCAGCAGTGTAAATAGGAAGTCTGTCCTATTGTTTATCCCACGGCCTTCAATAACTATTCGCTTAAAATAAAACGTGTGTGTAAACGCGGGTGCTTGTTTCAGGGATTCCCGGCCGAGTTTGCGATGTATTTAAATTACTGCCGCGGACTGACCTTCGACGAGGCGCCAGACTACATGTATCTTAGACAGGTGCGTATATTGTTGACGATGATGTTTTACAGATATACTACAGAGGCAATGAACTTGTTAGCCTGACAGCTTTCTGCTTCGTCCTGAGATGTCGTTAAATCAACTTGCATTATGACAATGATGTGCGTACGTCACGTGTAGTACAGTCGGCTGCAGAGAAAGGTTACCCTCAGGCCCCAGCCCAATCTCTGCAGCTGACTGTACTATAAATTGTTGTACCGGTATATACCGATTTCATTTTCATTTCAAAACGTTGTCAAAACAATACAATTTTTTTTTTATTGAACACCATAAATCAGCTACTTCCATGCTGGTCTGAGTACTTCCATGCTGGTCTGGGAGTAAAGAAAAAACATAGAATTTACCAGTTGCTTCTCTTCCCGTGCAGATGGTAAAAGCCCATCCGAGGGATAGGCGAGTCTTAGGAAACATGTTAGACGATGCGGCTTGCAACTCATCACTATTTTGATTTCCCTTTCCAGCTATACACCCTTAATCATTACGTAACGTGGCCTTAAGGTTTTGTTACTATAGGCTCTGTCTACCCAGTAAGGGATTAAGACGTGACTTATGTATGTATAAATCAGTACAGTGATAAAGATTGTTTATTGTAATGTAATGTATACAATCTGTCTCTTCAATTTTACCATGTGGTAGTTTTTTTTGGCGACTTGTCGCATCTTGTTTACAACAAGCGGTCGACGACGGTTGAGATTTTGCCTTTCTACCGGCAATTCCGAACCGGTATTTGATGACCGAGCCGAGCCGACCAGAGAAACGACAGGTCTATACTTGTTTACAAATTTTAGAAATTCAGTTGCAGTATTTAACATGTGGGATACATAGGTAGGGATAACATGTGGGATATTAAAGTCAAAAATGATTGTTATTATTAACTTTGTTCCTTGAATTGATTTATCGCATACATTAAATAATAGTTTCAGACGAGAGTACTTCTTTTAAAGCATTGTAAATGGAGTCAAAATTAAAGTATGTACTGAAAATCGGTATTCTGTTAAACCAACGAACTAAATTATCCCGTCGTTGTTGGTTTACATACATACACATATCACGTCTTTATCACTTCCGGGGTAGACAGAGCCAAAAGTAACAAAACCATAAGGCCACGTTTACCATGATTAAGGGCGTATTGATGGAAAGGGAATTCAAAATAGTGATGGGTTGCTAGCCGCATCGCCTATAATATGATTCCTAAGACTCGCCCATTCCCTCGATGGGCTTTTACCATCTGCACGGGAAGAGAAGCAACTGGTAAATTCTATGTTTTTTCTTTACTCCCAGACCAGCATGGAAGAAATGGTTGTTAGTTTGTTTGTTTATTATCAGCCTATATTTGTGTCCCACTGCTGGGCTAAGGCCTCTCCTCTCGACCTTCATCCACATCTCCGTATCCAGATTGCTTGATGCTCAAAAGTATGGATGAAAATTAAAAGAGCCCTTTAAAAACCCCATACAAATTGTCGGTTAGCGATACTAACCGTTGGGTAACTCGTGTCGCAAGCCCCGACGGTGAGCCGTTTGTCACGTGTCGCGGGATCGATAAACGTGATGGCTCGCGTGTTCGCAACGTGCCACAACGGTACGTAGGGCTGCGACATACAAATATTCAAATACTAGCTGACCCGGCGAACTTTGTTCCGGCTTAAATTTGAAAAATTCCTTTGTAAGTGCATCTTTATACTTATCAAGGAATAATGTGTAGGCATGCTAAATTTAATGTCTGTAGCTTTATTAGTACAACATTTCGGAATTTTCCAATCCCGTGGGAAAATCGGGATAAAAAGTATCCTTTGTCCGTCTCCTGGTCCTAAGCTAGCTCCCTACCAATTTTCAGCCAAATCGGTTCAGCCGTTCTCGAGTTATAAATAGTGTAACTAACACGACTTTCTTTTATATATATAGAAGATAGAAGATGTAGGTACGTACTTGACAGCCAGCAGTACTAGTTTGGCAGTACTTTGTACTAGTCTGGGAGCGAAGAAATAACATAGAATGTACCACTTGCTTCTCTGCCCGCGCAGATGGTGAAAGCCCATCGAGGGGATTGGGCTCTAATCTTAGGAATCACGTTATAGGCGATGCGGCTAGCAACCCATCACTATTATGACTCCCCTTTCCACCTATATGCCCACGATTATGCTAACCATGGCCTTTAGGTCTTGTTACCATAGGCTCTGTCTACCCCGTAAGGGATAAAGACGTGATTTATGTATGTATGTATGTACTTGACAGAATTACAGATTTGCGAATAAAATTTGTTACGCTCGAGTCAAGGAAGCCTGGGGTACCTGACAAATGACCAAAATTCTTGTCATCATCACTATCATCATCTGAGCATAGACCTCCCAGAATGAGAGGGCTTTGGCCATAGTTCACACGCGGGTCCAGTGCGGATTGGGAGCTTCACGCACACCATTGAGTTGCTTCGCAGGTGTTTTCCTTCCCTCACGATGTTTTCCTTCGACGAAAAGCTCATGGTAAATTTCTAAAGTAATTCTTGTCAGGTCAGGAGAGTTCCACGTGTGGCAATTCTACAGTAAACGTTCCTACATACCTTGACACTTTGGAATTTCTGTAGCTTAATTGACACCGGCGCATCTCCAAACAGATTTTGTAGCCAATTTATAAGAGATAGCTTATTTTTAGGGGAGATGAGCGTTTTCCAAAAAAAAGTCAACATGTACATTTTTTCAGAATTTAAATATTTTGGGTTTTTCTTACTCAGATTCGTTTAGCCTATCGATTCTCATACAAGAGAAAATGTGTCCCAGATTTAATATGGATTTTTTTCCTGTTCGTCACGTTCCATACATACCTACCTATATGAAAAAAAGTGACGAACTGGAATGGAAATTTTGGGACACATTTTTTCTTGTATAAGGATCGATAGGATAAACAGTTCTGAGTAAGAAAAACCCAAAATAGTTAAATTCTGGAATAAATAATCATGTGGACTGTTTTTTGGATCAGATATTTTTAGAGTCGATTTTTCAATCGTCAGATAGGACCTATTCGACGAACAACTCTATGGGTACCCGTCAGTTAAGTGCTTATTTGAGGATTGAAAAATCGGCCCTAAGTGTTCTACTTGGATATTGTTGCGTGACGGTATTGTTTAGGAAGTGAGAGGCATTCGTTATTGGCGGAGATGGGATTTTTACAAGATTTTTCAATTGAGTTATGATTATGAATTGTTTGATTACATATTTTAGCTTTCAATCCATGTGCACTTGTCACTGTTTTTTAATTTAGTACGCGTGTGGAAATCGCGTGTACCATAAAACCTGTGTGACGCTAAAATTACCGTTTAAAACTATACTTCGTTACGCGTTGTAAATTACAATATTCGTAAAATTATCATATACACATACATACATGCATAACTCACGTCTTTATCCTATATGGGGTATCCTATAAGGTAACATATCTGAAGGCCACGTTTAGCAAGTTTGTGGGCGTATAGGTGGAAAGGGGAATTGAAATAGTGATGGGTTGCTAGCCGCATCGCCCATAACATGATACCTATACCCATTCCGTCGATTGGCTTTGACCATCTGCGCGAGAAGAGAAGCAAAAAACCGGTCTTTTGATGTAGATTTTGCGTTGGAAGTCATCAGTGTGTGTAACGTTGCACTTTCGTGTCCGCAGTTATTCCGCATCCTGTTCCGCACGATGAACTATCAGTACGACTACACGTTCGACTGGACGATCCTGCGGCAGCGCAAGCAGCACATGGAGGCCGGCGCCGCGCCGCCCGACCGCCGCTCGCCCTCCGTGCAGCGCCGCGCCGCGCAGCAGCCGCCGCAGCCGCCGCCTAACAACGAGGTAGCCCCCGCCGCACTATAGCACTCCACTAGCCTGACGACCTCCCGCTACACGCCCTAGGCGCTGCTGAACGTTGACCTCCCCTTCAACGCGACAACCCTGTCTTCGGTTTCGCATCCAGTCTAACTGATGGCTACATCGCAAATCGTTATTCCACCAGCACACACCACACCGACTATAATCCACCTGCTATCTATAGAGTTTCTGAGCGCTTTCCAAAAAAAAGTCCATGTGTACCATATTTTTCAGAACTTGAATATTTTTAACTCGGAATCGTTTACCCCATCGATCCTTATTACAAGAAAAAATGTGTCCCAAAATTTCCATTCTAGTTCGTCACTTTTTTTTCATATATGTATGTATGGGAACGTGACGAACAGGAAATAAAATCCATAGTAAAATCTGGGTCAATTTTTTTTGTACGAGAATCGATAGCGTAAATGATTCTGAATAAGAAAAATACCAAAATGTTTAAATTCTGAAAAAAATGTATATGTAGACTATTTTAAAAATTGCTCTTCTATAAAATGTCATTTACAATAATCCCTTCATGATGAATGTCAGCGGATAGGCACCAGAGGCCGCATTCCTTTATCCTCCTGCCTATAGCGTACACCCCATTCCATTTCCTCATTTACATTTAACTCCCCTCGTTTTTAGGTAAAGTCGATCCACGCCACCAACGACTCTGCTGCCAAGCAAGCGATCAAGGGCCACCAGTCTGTCAGTCAGCTGAAGAAAAAACTCGGCCCCGTCTCCTAGGACCCCCTCCATTCCTACCTTATGTCCGAATGCCTAAGATCAGTTTGGCACAAGATTTAGAATTTAAAAAAATGAAAGCGTGCAGTCGGTCTACAAATCCGCATGCTCGGACCAATAAATACGACGATAGAATTTTGGTTACGTGCGCAGTTTTCAGCTATTTATTGAATTCTTAGCGAGATTATATTAATAAATTCTGAAACCCGAATGGCTGAAGCTTGATTCGTTTTGTCCAAGTCTTAGCAAATGAAAAGTTCAACAAATTGATATGTCGCTTCTAGGTTCTTCGTAGCTACATTTATAATAGTATTTGTACGACACTGTGATTGAATGCTTGCGTGTTTGTACGTGTGTGTGTGTGTGTGTGTGCGTGTGTATTTTGTTCTGTAAATTTTTACTTAATAAGGTTTAAGACATTTTACTGGTTATGTATAAATAACCTATGTTAGTTTGCTCAAACCACGTTCAGTGGCCACGGACGATGTATCATTTGTTTTAGATTTTGCCTGTTAACATCAAATAATATACAACTAAAATGTTATGTGACTTTAGAAAAATTGCATAAATTACAAAATGAGTGTTATTCTGCTCTAAAAAATACGGGTTATGTGAAATAAGATGCACTGCTGATACAAGCTTATGTTGCGATGTGAATTTTGTATAAATTAATTAAAAACCTGCAAGTTATCACAGGCTTTATTTGCAGTAGTTTGTTATCTTTATCCGACTTGGGTCGTATCCCTGAACTCGTTCCAGGTAATTAAACAAGATAAACACAATATTTTATAGAAAGCATTAACACAGTATAATCTCTATGATAAAATTACATATTTACGTCGCAATATTTAAATGTTGTTTTACAATTAGTTTTCATTTTCCGTGTAGATCGTTTGTAGTCATCAATAAATAAACTTAGGTAGTCGTCATTGTAGTTTTACATTAGAATATTGACAACGTTGCGTATCGAATATTGTCATGCTCACGTTTCTTTTTCTTTTTCAGTGAAAGAGATTACGACGTTCGACAGCCACGGGCGGTCCAGCGAAAAAGAGAACGCGATAGCATTCGAGTGCGTGTGTGACTGTGTGTGTGTGTGTGCGCGTGATCGTCGCAGGCGCGTCTAGCGTCAACGTCGGGCGTCTAATCCAGTGCGGCAGCCGTCGCGGACGAACTGGCCAACTGCGGGAGGCCTTTCATTTAACACTGTCTGCGTGTACGTATCGACCGCAGAAGTCGTTTTATTCTACGATAAATAAACGTATTAAACTTCGGTGACTAAGTTTCGACGCGTGTGCATTACCGGTCAAACCTATATCTGACACAGATAGCAACGGAACACCAGCCTGGTGTTAGGGTCGGTCGGTGTTCGGGGTTGACCGTCAGCGGGTATGTTGTAATATACTTTTGATATGTTTTGTTCCGTTCGTACTAAACTAGGATCCATAAATCATTGGAATGCATTTTTCGAAAGAGTAAACTATGTAAGATGTAAAGTAACGTGTGACGCCGGTCAGGCGTCGGGTAGGTCATTATCGCTCTCAATATTTAGTTAGTTTCGATGTTAGTTTTTTTTTCTAATTAGCTAGAGTTTAACATTCAATTTATTGTATAATTATTATTGACTGTCGAGGGTATTTCAGCAGTGCTCTGTACATACACGGTTGCTGAGATACTTGCGGGAGCGGATCGACGCGATCTAACGATATTGGCTAAAGATGTTCATTAAAAATTTAATGATTACTAATTATAAATAGGATTCTGTATTGAAATAAAAAAATGTAAAAGATTGGAAAAAAATATAGTTAGTGTAAGTAACTGATTGGGTTTGTATGGGGCGCGGCGCGCGCGGCGCGGACGGCCTTTGGCGACTACCCTCTAAATTGTACATAAATAGCGCGCCGGCCGCGCTGCGTCTCGCACAGAAGAATTGGTACATTGCGTATCGTATATTTTAAAAACTGCAACATAAAAATTGTAAATATAAGACAGTGTTCATTTTAACTGTTATTTTTTTAAGAACACGCTAATATTTTCATTTGAGACGACGGCTCGTGACACGACGCGACAAGGCCTGCGCCGGAGATGATATTTTTATATGAACCAACCCGATAGCACTCGACCGCATACAAGCTTCCGTAGTAACTCTTAGTTGGTGTCACGGGACGTCGCGTAACTGTAAGAGTAATACGATAAGAGGATGTATGTAATATAAGAGATCTTGAGTGGTTATGAGTGGGCCTCGCGCGGGGACGGCGCGCCCGCCAGTTGATTTCTGATTGACAATGGAATTTGCGACCTTTGCGCTTTGATTATCGCCTTTGTGATAAAATGGATCTCAATATTCCTTTTTTATATTAACTTGCGATTGGGTCCTCGGACCGTAAGTCGTTAATTTGTTCGGCCGGCGCCCTCCGTCCCCAGGCGAGTGAGTTACTCAGTGTACTGCACTTTTAACTATAAATTAATGAATAAAAAAATAAACGAGTAATTTCATTTGTATATTTTGCTTTTGTTTGTCTTCTTCCCGTTATTTTACCCACAGAAAACAACTATCAGTAGCTACTTACCAGTTACTTGACTCGCTCGTAATCGCCATCGTGTTCACTTTGACAGTTCATGTATGGGCTGACAATTGGCATCGGAATCAGCTAGCTGTCACATTCATACAAGAACTGTCAAAATGAACACGATGGCGATAGCGAGCGAGTTAGGTAATAAGCCTACTGGGCCTTTACCATAACGTCTTAATGCGATTCAATTGAAATTCAACTTTTTTTTCCAATTGGCATTGTTCATTTTTTTTAAGCTGTGCTTTTAACACCTTTATTTGTTAAAATGGACTATTTCAAGCAACAAATTTGAATATTATGCTTTTACGTAGCTTTGTTAATTATAACAAGGCTCACGTGCTGAAGTCTGCCTTCCATGCAGTTTCTGATCCATGGCACAAGTACGCCGCTCAACTGCTTGAGCCGTTGGGAATTTAATTTCCCCATGGCACAACTGTTCGGTGGGGAAAATCTATGTACCCATTGCGGAGGCATTTTTCTTTGATACCTAGTTTACAAGCGTGAACTTTTTCAAAGAACATCGGTTTAGTAGTTTTCGAGAAAAACTAACAAACATACAGTTTATCGCAAAACGCATTGCGCAGTTTCCGTTTTGCTCCGTCTGTCTGGTAAAAATGGCTAGCGCTAGAGAAAGGGCTGAAGCGCGCGGTGAACGCGCACAATTACTGACTTAGCCAAGAGATGGCGCTGTAGAACCACACTTCATTTTCCTTGCTCATTTGTATTGGCACAGGAGGGCCTTTATAGACTACAAGCCCATGGACAAAAAAAAAAAAACATGTGAAATGAACCAGCGTGAAACACGCTTAGAAGGCTGTTACTATATCATAAAATAACTGAGCGCTATGCCGTCTTTTCTGAGCGGTACTGATTTTTTCCCATACATTGAAAAAAAAAATGCATTAACTTCCGGCACCACCACTTTAAAGCGGCACTAGGTCTTTCGACATTTATTTTTAATCATCTATAAGCTATAAAAACGCCGTTAATTAATAATTAGTCTTAATTCCTCACTTGTACCTGAGAAATTCCATAAATGTACCGCTCAGAAAAGACGGTATAGCGCTCAAGAGTTATTTTATGATATAGTAAGAGCCTTCTAAGCGTGTTTCACGCTGGTTCATTTCCCATGTTTTTTTTTTCCATTGGCTTGTCTATGACGACGGACTGCTTTCCGAGCACAACTGCACGATAACTGCGAAGTTGCAGTAAGAATGTACCTAATGGGCCGTGAGGTTTTGGCGCGGTCATTTGCGTATTGCTCATTTTATCTGGAAATGGAAATAAAACTTAGGATAGGATAGAATAAAAACATCGATCCACATTTTACACTTTATTTAACATCATTCATATAACAATAATTTCACGAGACCCGTACGAGACGAACTCTGCAGGAATGAACACCTAATCTAACGCCAACTTACGAAAACACTGAAACAGCGTCAACGGATAGTTAATACTGAAAGTTAACACATCTAATGCTTGGCGCTAAGTTAAAAATTCGAATTCTCTTTAGTGCCGTTCCGCTCACGCTAATAGTGAAAAACACGCGAGTGAGAGAGACGGTATGAATCGAACGTCGAATTTCGGAGTAGCCCTGATAGCATTAAACCTAGTTTTACGGCATTCGAATGTTTATAGTCCGACCAAAAAGTTTACAATTGAATTTACAAAGAGGTTGGACTAGAATAGAGGGATGATAAAATTAACGGAGTCCGGAAGAATGTGCCACGTTCAAATTGTGCGATACTATTTGGATACAATTATTTACCTAGTCAGTAGGGTTTAATTCTACTAAAAGAAGGCAAACGAAACTGGCTAGCAGTTACCTGATGGTAAGTAATCTACTGCCCCAATGGACATTTACAACACCTGAGCTCTACAAAAACGTATCAGTTACACCTTACCACCTGAGTTACTCTAGTTTCAAACAGGTAAAATGGTAGCGACCGATGACTTATATTTAATTTAGTTTATTAGTTAAATCAGTGCTGCAGGTGTCTAACACCTCAGCGATTTTTTATGTCAGTGTTTTCTGTTTCTTTTCTATAAAATTGTGTGTATGCTCTTATACATATGTATATGCGTGTCTTGCAGAAAGGAATAAATGTCTTCTTTCTTTCTTACTTTATATTAGACCAGATATTTAAATCTACTGCTACTTTTACCATTATTTATTCTAGTGTAACCTCTTTGAACGAGGGCGCCACTGTCTTTGTAATAAATTGTGACGTGACTTGCTTTCATGCGGCAATATTTTTGTTAAACTTTTTTTATTAATTTACTATTTGGTCGCTGTATAATAATCGCGTCAAGCAGTGCGGCCGCAATAAAACTAAAAGGCGCAACGGCGAGAGAAAATAATACATTTTCGGGGGCAATCGCGTGTGAATTTGCAACTAGAGGCGCTAGTGTCGCGTGAGGTGCAAATAACATTCACTTTTCACTGGTTTGGCGGGCTTCGTGACATAAATTATAATTTCTTTCATTTACCTGTTGAAAAATTATCTCTTTCGTGAAATTGTCGCAAATATGGATTATTTGGCGATGAATGTGAATGCTTTGAGTGGTTTTTTTTCTGAACAAAACGGAACCGAGGCATAGCTACTCGATATGATGATAGTTATTTATAATTAACAAAAACCTTTTATCCTTTTGCGTCCATTGTAAGCGTCGAATAGGTTAAAAGGTGGTCGCATGATACTGTGGAATATTAGTAGTAGCTAGTGAGCTAATTACAATGTTAAGGTACAAGTGACTAGTAATTATTACTGCTATGTTTGAACTAACGCGATTAAGCTTTCCGCATCATATCATTTCGTACACAATATTACAAAAATCTATGTTAAAAAAGATTTTAGAAAATGACTATTAGGTGCTCCTATGAACTCGATATTTTATATTATACAGTCAGTACGAAAAAACCCGTGCTCGAAAATAAATTAATACATACCTGTTTAAGTCGATAGAAGGGAGTTACCATATTTTTGTGCTTCTATCTAATATGGTATTCGGCGCAGAGCACGTTTAGTTTTGATATTAAGCTTAAGCTATAAACGAAAAGGAAATCTAGTGCTATAGAAAAATCTCATCTCGCTACGAAATAGCAAGTACACGGTCATTATTACGATACGTACTTACTTCCTATCAGTTTATTTCAGTTTTTTTTTGCAATTTTGCAATTCAAATAAGAACGAACAAAAAATTTATCTTGCTACTCCGCTACTCACGTGCAAGATAACCAAGCCTGTGGGAAATATGTATGTTTTTCATGCAACCCTCCCTCCACTAATGCCACATAAAACACATATATCCCATTATAAATACATGACGTCGATGATGATGGCGTTGACGTGGGTACAACGTTGGTTTGCACGTGTAACAGTTGTGCTCATTAAACTTTAATAGTGATCCCATAGAGGGATCGAAACGCGTCAGTGTTTGTGTGGTGTAAGGGATAATTAGGTTTGTGGGATTTATGTGTTTTATTGGCAGCAGTGGAGGGAGGGATTGTATGAAAAACATATATATATCTCACACAGGCTCAGTTAACTTGCACGTGAGTAGCGGAGTAGCAAGGTAATTTTTTTGTTCGTTGAAATGGACCTCCGCAAAGTAACGCCTGATTCAATAAAATATTCAAATAAGACAATCACTGACGGTTAGTGGGTGAATGCCAAATTTCTGATACATTTCTCTGTCAACATAATGAAGTATCCATATACAATTCGATGCCATTTTAATACTCTGTAGCTTAGCTTTCATTAACGCATAATGCTTGTAGATAATCGAAGCGGCTTAATAAATGCTACTTATAATATAGTTAGGATATGAATAAAGCTCTGGCGTAGTAGAAAACATCTATCGCACTAATTTAGCTACAATATATCCTATTTTTGATGCTTGGGAAGCATATAGGTCAGCGAGTATTAAATAATAAACACGAACAAAGTTGATAATCAAATTAAAAAGCAAAATCTATAACCTTATATTAAATTTTACATCCACATGTAATGTAACAAAATCTGGTAAATGAGGGCGTACTACGTTACATTATAATGGTCCTCTACTACATATTTTGTTTCCTATGTTATACTTGTTGAATGCACAGTACAAATATTTTACAACATGTGAATTATGTTCGATAGAAGAAATTGTAGGTAAGTAAGTACCTTTTTTATCCACAAATCGGCAACACACTAAATTACATCAAAAAGTTTTTAAACTTGTAACTACTCCATTACATGAAATAAAACTTCATCTACTGTCCATCCGTTACCGTCATCCACATGAAAGGATCTGTAAATCATACTGTATTCTTTTGTATGTTTTCCTTCTAAGAACAATTTTCATTAAATGAAAAATTAGAAACAATAAAGTCTCCACTTTGTTACGCGAAATACTTACGCAGTAATAATTGATTTTCACATCAAATTGACATTATTAATTGATGCATAGGTCTTTATGCTGTCATGTGTCCAGGAACCGGACTAAACCTTTCCTTTTATTTATGCTCAACAATATTTATAAATTGCCTCACAGTTTTTTGACATTATTCCAAAAAAACTATGAGCTATTTTTCACAATAACTATTATTATTATTTACAAGTTTTAAATTTAACAAATAAAATTTAACAAGTAATGGGTATAAAAATATTTTCAAAATTTAGAACAAATTAACCGTCAAAATATTTTTTGTTTGGACATTGATCATAAGGAAATTTTAGGAAAACTTATTTCTTAACTCCATCCTCGCTGATAGTCTACGGTCTACGGGGCAACCTAAAATCCACCTTACTTGCATCTTAGTCATTAATAAGTAGTATAAATTTTCCTTCGCAACAAACGCGTCGAACGTTAAAGTGTCAAATATCTATTATGCGATACCTACTCGTAGCTCTTGTAGCGGATATGCACTGCTTGAGGTGCTGTCAATTTTCCCATAATATCTGACATTTTGACATAAACGCGTGTTTGACACATTCAAGACGGTTTGTTGTGTCAAAACTTATACTAGACTCTGCAGTACTCAAGTATATTTACATATTTAGCCCATTCATTGCCGAGCACCTGATACGTTTTCCTAAGCATGACGCCGATCGGCGTCAGCGGCAATGAATGGGTTAATCTGAATCAGTGTCAGAAAGATAAACAAGAAAGACTTTAAAGAGTGTGACAAGGTTTTGGTAACAAATTGAGATCATAATAGTTCATTCGATACTTTGTTTTGTAAATCTACTACGACGATATATGCACGAGCCAAAAGCTTAAAAAGGTTAAATTAAAAAAGACATTATTTAACCTTCTATTTCATCCCCAATTTTTAAAGATTGTATAGCAATGTATTTTATTACAAATCGTTGTTTTTTTATTTTTGTTGCCTATTTCGGCAAAGGGGCAAAACAGATGGTTAAATAAAAATGATAAAGGTATTATTGTCGCATTCATAGGTAATGCCTACTTTACATTTATAGCACAATATAATTTATATTTATAGACAACCATGTTACGTTTATGTAAGTTTTTAAATACGTAGTAATTAGAAGCTTTATTTAACCGCGCTCGAGCACTATTTTACATTTCCCAAAAAAAAACTCTAACAAACATATTCAATTGTATATTTTTAAATAACATAAATGTAACCTGCATTGTTTCTTCTTTGTTCTTTAGGTAGGAATATCTTTATACTTTGATTTATTTAATTCATCCAATGTCCAAATCCTGGAAGTGGAACATTTTAAAATGAATAATAATTTCAGGGGAAAAATCAACACTTTTCTTTTATTACGCTTCAGTCTTCTGACGGTTAAGAAGTTAAAATAAATAACAATAAATAGCGTATCTAATAAATATTTGAGTATCTACTTACATGAAATCACAGGTTTTTAAGAGTAGGAAGAATCGTAAACAACATCGAGGTATTTTGCTATCGGAAAATGACTGAGTCAATATTTAGCGTACTGTCATACCAACTGAATCGTGATCAACCGTGGAACCTTTTCACAGAAAACATAATATTATGGTGACATTGACGTCGCATTGTGTGGCAAGGAAAATCACTACGACATTTTACTGTGGAAAGATTGTGCAGTGGGTCAGGAATCGAATGGTTCAACTGTACGTGGAAGATCCTGATCTTACGGAAGTTACGAACTTATTATTTGTCATTTTTTTAAAGCAATCATTGACTGTTATGAAACTTGCAACAATGCAATGTTGCCAGCATTCTCAGCACGCTCTTATTGGCAGCAATTTGGGGTTGATTTTGGACCTTTACAATTAAATATTTTAATTATCTACAGACTAAACTAACAAAACCATCCCATTATTATTAGGTAGTTAATTCGTCAATTTTCGATGCTTCGGTTTTATGGAAAATATAAATTCGTTCTAATTTATATCATAGTATGAAGTATCATCGTATGTTTGATGAAATGTTTCAATGCAACCCGAAATGCGATTGACAGTCTGAAACTGAATATTTAGGAAAAATAAATAAGCTAGTCCTAATTGTTTTGAATTATAAAATTGTGTGGCCGGCTTTTGTCGATGTCAATTTCAATATAGTTTAAAGTTAAACCTTCATCACGCCCGAGGTAGAGACGTTTTGCTGATTTAAAAGAATAGCATGTTTCTATTTTAATAATAAGGTTTTAAGTTCGTCTCAGTATGAACTTTTCAGGCGTGATAAAGAATTAATTCATTTTAGCCATTTGTTATTGTTCCTTTTCAAGCTGATTTAAAAGTGTATTTTTATAGTTCCTTAAAACCTACAACAGATCAAGTTAAATACTTATTTACAACATATTTATATTAAGAAACAGCAGTAACATAGTTCAAGTTGGTAATGCTATATTAATTAGTCTAATTCAAAAGTGATCTAAGAAAATCCAGTGCAAACTAATATACTTATTTAACCTTTTCTACGCCACGCCTGGCGAAGCAGTTAAGCTAATTTAAAACGTATGCCATTGCATTAAGATTGCTCTTATGCTGTGCTTCCCGTCTAACGGTTAAATAACTCGTTGGCGTTGAAAAGGTTAAGATAAATGAAAACAATCACACCTCATTGACACTACGGGGATCTACTCGCAAATTTGAATTAAAAGTTCGTATTATACTTTCCCTCTCACACTAATTTTAAATGCTATCAATGTGAGGGAGAAGGTACATTAGACATTTTAACTTTATATTTGCGAGTATAAGACCCGAGTAAAATTTATGGTTTTGCTAACGCAGTTTTTCGTGTATGATTGGTTCTCAAAGGGGTCCATGTTTTAATTGCTAATAAATATTATAATGAAATTGCTAGCTTTCCTATGTAGGTATCGTATGTACAGTCAGTATTAGATATACCTGATAAATCTTTATGTCAAGGGCTTCTGAAAAATCTGATACTGTTTTGTAAAAAATTAGGCCTTTTAGCAAGCAACACAAATAAGTACATAATAATTTTTATAATCGCGACAATCTCGATACGTTTGGTGTAACGTTGTTGTTGGTTGTAATACTTTAATGTTGACAAGACGTCCGATGAAAAATTAAAAACTAAACAAATCTTAACTGTTTATAAATCAATCCACCATACAAATTTATCAACAAATAATGTTCAACATGAATCCGAATTTACTATCTACAATTACCTACAATACGATACATAGTTCTCATTTAGTTAAATACTTACACATAGAGATATATCATTTACAGATTTGATAGCGGAACAACATCGATGTTTTATTCACCATAAGATTACCTATGTAGTAGAAAACTTACAGTATTTGTCTAAAATATGTTTCACATTTACTAGCATAAAGTTCGCAATAATCACAAAAATAAAACTTACCTACAAAGATTTATAAGTAGGCCAACGTACGTAAAATAGTAGAGAACATCTATTTATTTTTTATTCATTATTTATTAAATAAGTATCAACATGTAATTAAATTATCTATGGTTTAAATACTTTAAATCAACCAGTCACTGCCAACACCGCAACATTGTTGCCAACTATAAAGATACGAGACCATGTTAAGTAATCACACGTTAGCGTTTGTCGCAGCGATTTGTTTGTCTAGGCCTACTACAAAGTTAAAACGTTAAAGTACCGTTCCGCTCACACTAATAGTCATTAATAGGAGAGTGAAAGGGACGATATTATACGAACCTCGTATTTCGGAGTAGACCCGGGTAAAACGCTAGCATACAGCATCGCGGAAGAAAAGCAGCTGTGTGTTTCTTTAAACGATACTTCATCCGCGAATGCAGATAACTTGATCCGTTGTTTGCTAGTAGGTATTATGCGGAGTTAGATATCATGACGTTTGACATTGAAATTGGCCAACATTAAGAGACACTTGACTGCATATAATGCCTACGAGCGGAAGGATCAAGTAAGTAGAGCGTGCATGGAGGTATGTATCTGAGGGGCATTCGTCGCGTGAAAATTAATGACCAGACCCTGGCTTCGTCAAAAAAATTATTCGTCACTTTTTGGGGGACTAGTATTATTACAGCTGTAGCGTAAGTATAGTAACTAGCAAGAGACAACCAATATAGATTATGCTACTACAAAACGGCGGTGTTTGCATGACCTCACATCGACAGGTGAACATCTCAGGCAGGACAAAACAGTCACGCAAATACTACCATTTCGTGTAATGGTAGCTATAGGCGCTATTTATTTAACACATTCGCTTTGGAGTATACACTCTGTTATACAACAACCTAAAAGACGTCAATTAACATTGAATCATTCGTAAATTTCAAAATAATCTTAAATGAATCAAATCAGGTAACTCTTTTTAAGTTGCTTGCCGACCCTGAGTGTACTGGTGTGTTAAGCAAGCGTTCACCAGTTGGTTTAGTAAATGGAGATGCAGTCAGGCGGGTTGAAGTTGCCGAAGATATTGAGCTCATAGAGGCTGGCGAAGGTGATGAAGAGGAGGTACCAAATCATCAGCACCACACCGTACTTTCGGTCCAGCTTCCAGCCGTTAGCATGCGTGGCCACCACCAAGAATACCACGGTAGAGAAGAGGGAGAATGTTGAGTACACCAACCCTGTGAACACAATTATAAATATGAGAGTCAAGTGTCTAATTTGATGTTTTAACGAGACACTCCAATAGTCCGCTTAAATTCGGATATTACAGTGTTTTATTCAAATATCGTATAGTAGAGTATAGCGTAGTATAGTGTAGTATAGTGTTTGTTTAGTGTTCTAATTATAAGCGGTAAAGTAAAGAGCGTTACCAATATCAATGCATTTTTCACTTTTAAAGGAATTCACTTTTAAATTGGTAACAAACAGTCATGTGATTCTCTAAAAAAAGGCTCGCCCGGGAATTGATCGATGCGTTTGGGGGACAATCATAACTTGATCCATTAATAGTAAGATGTCCTGCCATTTTGCGGTCCGCACAACCAATGGCAAACCAACTAAGACACTTGACTCCGTATAGTGTCTGCGAGTGAAAGCGTCAAGTTATGATGGTTTTCCAGATGCAACGATTACTTCACGGAAGAGTTTTGTAGAGAATCATACCCCAGTTCCTAGCACAGTTCAACTCAAGAGACATATTTTAAGTCAGTCAAAGATTTCTTTCTCCAGACAGAAAACTAGAGACACACTGCTGCTACCTTTGCTGATGACGTGGACGTGCGAGCCAGGCTGAATGATGGCAGTCTGGATGAACCACGGCAGTCCGAGACACACCAGGATGTCGAATACGTTGGACCCTACAGCGTTGGACACGGCCATGTCGCCGTATCTGCAATTATCCAAATTATTCATGTTTTAACTTGTACCAGCCAAGAAGGGGTCGAGATAGAGATGTCTATTGTGACACTCCCCACAAATGAATTACTTTACTTTGCCATATCCGCGATATCGTGAAGTCATGACTTAACTTCACTATACACATCGCGGAGATAGCAAAGTAAAGTTATTCATTTGTGGAGAGTTTTACATTTATACCTAGAATAATGTTTTGATAATAGGGAACAATCAGGTTATGACGACAATTTGCGTGCCATTCTCGCAAGATAGATTTAGTACCTACCTATTTTTACTGTAGGTACGAGTCGCAAAATAGCATTATGAGAAGAATACTATTTAAGATTTCAAAAGGAGCTCGTATATAGAATCTGGTTAGGTTATTTGTTAACCTATTCAGTTAGGTTATTTATGTGGCTTACCCCTCTTTGATGACGGCGAGTGAGGAGAGCGCGTCGGGCACGGACACGCCCGCCGCCACAAACGTCAGCCCCATCACCGTGTCCGGAATGCCCAGTGTGTAACCTACACACACATCAATAAATTTTAAGGCGCCATAGATGGACATCAAGCTCCGACAAGCACTTAGCATGTTCTAATCGCCGGTCAGGTCAGATCACACAATCACATTTTCTTATCCTCTGGTACCCAATATGTTTGAAGCTCTCAGGTTGACCATAGCATTGTTTCAAGCACTTACAAATTAGTAAACGCAAAAATGCGGGATGCATTTCTAAATTTCAAGCTCTATCTATCCTCATCAGGGCACATCGCTCGTAGAACAGATAATCGTAGGCGGAGAAAGGGTCTCGAGTGCGTTGGTAGGCAGTAAAGATATTGTGAGAGGTGCCAGAAAGTTTCCGTTCATTATGGAGCTCTAAGGGGTCCTTTGTTCAACAGCGGACTTCTGCCGGCGTCAGATGATGATAATGTTGTTATCAGAACACAGTAAGGATCTTGTCTCGAAACTCACCAATGATGGTAATCATCCAGACCATAAAATAAGAGTAGAAGGAGATCCAGAGCATGGAGACGATGAAACTGACGGGGTACCAGCGGCCGCGGCAGTCCGGCATGGTGCGCCGGCACGCCCAGTGCACCGGGAAGGCCACGTACCAGCACGCCAGCTGCACAGGGTCTGCACACACAGTTACACGTATACCCTGATGTACCGATAGAATCTTTCCAAAATTATCCAAATTTATCTTCAGATGATTCTCAAATATTAGGATGAGAATTGAAACTTTACATTTCCAATATGGAAATTTTCTTTATTACATACTGGTGAAAAATTCCAGAAATTGCTTAGGCGTAGTTGCGTTTGGTTGCGGTGCTTGCGCTTGGGTTGCATGCAGCATCCCAAAATGTTTAACTTGTCTCTCCTATTTAAATCACATGCATAGGTGTAAACTTACTGGCTCCTATGGGCTTTATAAGTGGATCCACAGCGGTTTCCGGGTTATACTCCTTAGCCTTGTAGTACGCAGGCGCGGCGGCAGCAGCCTGAAATCACACCACGAAACTAAGTCGTTAACAGCACAAAAGCGCTTTCCCATTCCTGCTGTTTAGTCGTGCAACTGACGATCAGTAATTGGATAAGATTAATGGTTTTGCCTACTAGGTTCATCTGAGTTGATTCAGATTTAAAGAGACTTAAGAGTCTTCTAAGTCTGATATTTCAAGTAGCAGCGCTTTTAGAAATGTCATCGAAGCTGTAACAAGCCTACACTTACGCCCAATATGACACAAGCTTTCTTTCGAAATTAGAGGCCTCGGGTAGCTGCAATCTATCGTCCTGGAAATATACAGCCTGGAATGCGCAACCATACATTGTATGCCCTGTTCAACTTCAATTCGTTCAATGTATCAGGGCATTCATTGTTTGGTAGCGCGTAGCGCATTCTAAGCCTCACATTCCGGGACGTACAGTGGTCGCCCGCGGACTAAATTCCCATCCATTGTAGTAAGAGAACATCACTCACATCGCCTAGATGAATAAATCCAGAATACTCAAGTGGTGTTCCGTCCAACGCCCAACCACCTTGATAGATGACAAGTCAACCGCTACCAAGGCTACGGCTGGTTTAAGGGGTGCTTCCATGTCTTTCCGTGCGCCTGTTCTGACCTGAGCGGGCTGTTGGGGCTGCTGCGCTGGCGACGTGACTTGCGAGGAGTCCTGCTGCGGCTGCGCGGGCTGTTGCGGCGCGCCGTAGTCACCCCAGCTGCTCGCCGGCATAGTGGGCTGGGAAGGCTGGAACAACAAATATTATTGAACAAAAAACATTTACTTTGCTACTTCGCTACTCAACTCATTGAAATAGAATTGTACCACCACAAAGTAACACCTGATTCAATAAAATAATCAGTATCATCAAAATCAAAGGTTTATTTTGCAATAAGGTCACCATGGGTTCTTTTATAGTTATGTATTTTTTTGAACTACAGCGCTTTTGGAAAGACCATCACTGCAACGAAGAATGAGCTGCAAGAAACATGGCTGAAAGGTTTTTTTTCAACTAGGTAATTACATTCAGAAACAAATTTATATTCTGTATTATTTTTTGTATGTAATTGTATGTAAAACTTGGCACGGCACTTACTTAGCTCGATTTTCAGATCTAATATAATCCCTGCTTAAACTGCTTAATTGTACTGTTTCTGTACAAAATTGTAGCCGTTTCCAGGCATTTTACGCCACAAAGGTATATGTGTATATAGAAGTAGCGCTCCTATTTAATTCCTATTATTTTATGTGAAGATATGAGACTATTGGTCAAATAAACTATCGGAGATAGGTTGATTAATTTCAGAGGCAAAGTGTTGTCAATACCCGTCTCTTTTTTTACTGAGCGAAAAAAACGGATAGTGAGATGAGGATCTTTAACCTTTTCAACGCCAACGACCGATACATCCATCGGAGAACAAAACGTAAAATTAACTTTTACACAATGGCATAAGTTTTAAATTAGCTTAACTATTCCGCAAAACTTGACGTTGAAAAGGTTAAACAAAATAGGAATGACTAAATATTGATACCTGTTCGCCCCAGGAGGCATTGGGGTCCCAAGACTGCGCCGCGAGGTCCGCGTTGTACCCGACATTATCATACGCAGCGGTAGGGTTGTACGCTGCCAGAGAAAAGAGTTAAACACGTTACAAATAGCAAGACAGGTTTTGCTTTAGGTTAACCAACGCATAGGTATGCATAATTGGTTTTAATTTTAGTTTTTATTAAATAAGATGACAAATCTCTAGTGTGCCACCTAATGGCAAGTAAGCCCCGTCACCCATGAACACCACCAAAGTATTGCACAGACTTTGTCTTGTCAGCTTCGACGCGACAGCTATACTCAATATATACCTCGTACGCCAGTAATTTAATCGGCTGTCTTACTCTTTACCTGATTGTTTGAGTTTTAATTCAGATTCTCAAGCTTATTTATGAAAAACGTACTGGAGATTTTCATAACGCTAAACCAAGCAGCGGTTCGCGTGCTAGCAACCATCAAAGACCTTATTTCTCTGTTCAGTCAATGGGATCCTCGACACTGCGAGTGTATGGCAGCGACATGCTGTCCGTGTGTACTGACCGGGCGCTTCCTGCAGCGTGGTCTCCTTGGTCTGTCCGTCCACCTGCGCGTACGAGTCTCCCTGCGCCGCCGCCGCCGCCGCGCCGCCCCCGCTCCTACAAATATACTGCATTTTAGAATCATACTTACGTATTACGTCCTATATAGTTTGTCTGAAATGTTAGACGTGTTTCTCTGGATGTATGCTTGCGATTACAATATGCTCATGCCACAAGGGGCGTCGAGAGTCCTGTAATTATTGTAATTGATGAAAAAGTAGACGTGTGATGTGCACCAAATGTTTTTTTTTTGGTTTAAACATCTTTTTACCTAAATCGACTTGACTTTGACCTGTAGGTGATGTGATAAGCGCAGTGTATTCCGCGATTGACGCGTGTTTACATTGACATGAGACTACGACGGGCATTATGTTCATGATGGGAATAGTCTCCCTCGGGACTCGAGTAGTTACCTGTAAGTAACCAGCGCAGCTTGCTCGTCGCGCGAGGGCAGTTTGAAGGGCAGCGGCAGTTTGAGCGCCCAGCGTTCCAGTGTAGTATTAAACCGTAGAGCAACGCAATACACGCCGTACATACACAGCATGAACAGCGCTTCTGGCCTAGAGACGACAGAATGTGTAAGGTCTTACTTAGGTCTGTTGACTGTTAGGATGATCGGTCTAACCGTTAAACACGTTATAATGAGGCCGGAGACGTTGTCCCCCACAAAAGGACTTGGTGCCTTTTGCAGCTTTTAGTTAATGAACTTGGCTTTCATTTAACCTTTTCAACGCTAAGCCTGACGAAATAGAAAAGCTGATGGAAAACTTATGCCATTGCGTAAATGTTATTTTTACGCTGTGTTCTCTAAAACGATCGTTGGTGTTGAAAAGGTTAAAGACTAGAACAAGCTTCAATCTCGACTTCTCTAGCGCAATTAAGTCATTAACAATTATTTCTCGTCATGGACTTCATAAATTTCAACACGAGCCAGTTGAATCCCTCTGAGAATAATCAATAACGGTAAATACGACAGTCAACTCACCAAGACACGACGCCGTTACAGATGGTGCAAAGCATGACGAGTATGGAGATAGCGTAGAAGAAGCAGTCGCGGCACAGCGGCCACCAGTTGAGGTGCGATACGGTGCCGGCGCAGAGCGCGCACACAGAGATCACGAACATAATGTTGAACACCGCCGACCCGATCACGCCCGACACGCCTGTTCAACAAGTCTTTATTATAGTATAGCTCACTAGCTCATTAGGTCCGTGACGTATACACGGAATATGTCTGCTGTAATGTAATTTTCTCAAAATGTCCGGTAAAGTCGTCATTGTTAACTACATATCAGAACAGGAAGTTAATTGTTGCCGGTCAGTCCAAAAAAAACATTACTGTCCCACTAAACTCTCCAGTAATGTTGCATACAAATTCCATTACTGTCTAGTTATTAAGTTTTTAAAAATGCAAATCACCATCATAAAATAAAGGCACAAGACTTAAAACACCAAATAAAAAAAAAAAGCTAATACGACAACGTGTTTATCTGTGTCTGAAATAGCTTTACGTGTTCTGGGTAGAAAAATACTCCCTTCAAATGCCATTGATAGAAAATGGCGGCAAAGCAGAACAATTTTCACTATTTTGTTTTCATTTATTTTTGTTCTTGTTTATTTTCGATTTTTGAGAAAATCACTATACTTGCCTCGGCCAGAATAGCATTCGTATTATTAAACGGACTCGCAAGCTCGTCCGTTCAAACCAATACTCAGCCAGCGATTGCCTACTTCCTGGCCTAGACAGTAATGTACTATTCTAATGCCATCCATTTTAACGCTTGTCGTACCGATGTCGTCCTGCGCGCAGAACACGCCGATGATGACGGTGGCCAGCTCGGGCGCGGAGCTGCCGGCCGCCATGAACGTCGCGCCCGCCACGTCTGGCGCCAGCTGCAGCTCTGCAAACCAGGAAATAACCAATTACAGTGGTAAGGGTATACAATTATGGCAACACATCTGACTATTTCGTCATATACCACTTATTATTCGCAATTGTTTTTCTTTTCTTTTCTACACGAAACAAAGTAATTTACAGGTGAAAAAACTTAAGTAAATGACCCGTTGCATGTAGTAGTGTCTGTAGTATACAGTAGGGCCCGATTTTTGAAAGCACATGTGTTTTTTTTTTTTTTATATGAATAGGAAGGTAAACGAGCAAGTGGGTCACCTGATGGTAAGTGATCACCACGGCCCATAGACACCCGCAACCCCGGAGGGATTGCAGATGCGTTGCCAACCTAGAGGACTAAGATGCAATGCCTCTTGTGCCCGTAATTTCCCCGGCTGTCTTACTCTCCACACCGGAACACAGCAGTGCAAGCACTGCTACTTAGCGGCAGGATTAGCGAGTAAGATGGTGGTAGCGATCCGGACGGACCTTGCACAAGGCCCTACCACCCGCAAATACCGTTCGAAAGCGGTGAAAAATTGTGCTGAATTTGAAATACGAGTAGCTTAGAAGATACTTACGGCTCTCATTAATCTTGTGAACTAGTCTGAAATTTGATTATAGCTGTAGTTTTGAAGATATAAACAGATTTATACTACTTTCGCGTGGTACTTTCGAGCAATGTGCTTTCAAAAATCGGGGCCCTGTATAAGTGTCTTCTAAGCTACTCGTATTTCAAATCCAACACAATTTTGCACCACTTCCGAGTGGTATTTTCACATACCTATGTGCTTTCACAAATCGGGCCACAGAACTGATATGGGACTTAAGCCGTTTTTCTCATTTGAAACGTCAATTTGTCCATTGGCACACATTACTCACACATACAAGAGATCCATTTACTTAAGTTTTTCACCTATAAGTAATTAAATAGCTACTTTCTGGTTATTACCAATATTAATCGAACTTCACTCACTATGCACACAACGACTAAACATTAACTATCCATATTGATCAAAATAGCAACTTGCTCGTCTCTAGTGACCTGTTTGACCTTCGGCTGGCCAATCAGAATGCAGCAATGCTGCTGCTGCTAACAGTCATGCTAAACTTGTACAGAACCCTCGGTGGAGAGTCCGCCTCGCACTTGGCTGGTTTTTAGCAAGTAATGGGCTCCCTACCTTCGCATATGCGGTCCAGACTGGAGACGAAGTACTCATCGCAGACGATGGCGAGCCCGATGAAAGTGAACACCGCCACCAGGATGTGGATGACCAGCCCGCCGTGCTTGCGCGCCGACTGGCCCATCAGGGGGCGAGGGAACTGACCAAAATGATCACAGATTCATAATAAGCAATCTCTACTACCTCTATGAAGGGAGAAAGGATGAAAGTAGACTAACTAAACAGATCTATATGGGGAGTGTGGGTTGCGTTGGGAGGGGAAGGCCTAGACGGACGTTCCGGGACCAAATAGGAGACGTTTTGACAAAAGGTCAGGTCGGGAGTACCCGAAACCGGCGAGCATGTATGAAGAGATTGATGAATGTGGATGAAGCGAAATAGGTATGTCAGAATCGTAGCAAGTGGAACAAAGTAGTCTCTGCCTACCCCTACGGGAAAGAGGCGTGACTAGGTACTGCTAGTACTATAAATGTAAAAGAATCTGTCTGTCTGTTACGCTTTCAAACATAAACCACAGAACCGATTTTCATGAAATTTGGTACAGAGATAGTTGCAGTCCCGGGGACGGAAGTAGGATAGATTTTATTTCGGAAAATCTTACACATACAAAAACGAAGTCACCGTGTATTATATGTGAATTGCGTGACATTTTCACTTTATTCGGCCTGCTCTATGGACTAACCCAACCACCAGCCGATGTATTCCGAATTTATTCTAAGACAATGTATAGGTTGCTGACAGTGGCGTAACTACAACGTCTGGGGCCCGCGGCAAATTCGTCAGATGGTCCTTCCTTAATATAAAGAAGTGCATCAGCGTCCCTTCTGTGCTCTAAACCAAGCCAGTTCGGGGCCCCGTAGAGCTAGGGGCCCGTGGCATTTTGCCACCCCTGCCACCCTATAGTTACGCCACTGGTTGCTGATGATGATGATGGTGATGACGACCTTACCTGTTCGATGGCGGGTGGCGTGCAGTTCCTCTTGACGCGGCCTTTCTTTTCCTAAAACAAAGAAGATATTGTTAGTTTCAATCTCACTTGAAATACCTGTCATGAAGTTTCTGGTGCAGTATAACGCGAAGAAACCTGCGAGGCAATTCGATGGCGTGGAGGACTATATAGCTAGCCTGGAGATGATGACACCAATCCCACAACTGGGTGGATCAACTTTTTCTTGACACTCGTTTCTATGGTTACATTCTCCTTGGCCCTCTTTAACCTTTTCGACGCTAAAGACACATATTAGTACAAATATACGTCCATTACTTCAATGCAAAAGCAACCTTCGTCCAATTGAGTTTAGGTTTAATTTAAGGCATCGCAATAAAGAAGTCTGGCGTATGGGTGCTGACGTCTCTTGTATTTGACGTGGAGTTGAAAAGGTTAAATCGTTAGTTAATAGGTTTAAAACTTGCGAAACATATATTTTTGAGATATGTAGTATTAAAAGGCTCTTCTATAGTAAAATTGGTCATCCACTAACCATGATACATAAGACACCACCTGTCTTCTAATAACTACTATAACTAATACTACTTTTGTTTTGTTTTATTTTGATTCCCCTTTCCACCTATACGCCCACAATCATGCTAAACGTAGCCTTTAGGTCTTGTTACCTTAGGCTCTGTCTACCTCGTAAGGGATAAAGACGTGATTTATGTATGCATGTAGATACTACTTTCGTTGCGCTGATGGGACAAAATAACAACATTACCAGTTTATTAAAAAAAAAAAACGAATTTGAATCAAAATATTTCCAAAAATGATTTTCTTCTTAATAACGTCACTTCAATAACATAAATAAGATCCTTCAACAAACATAAAAACCCGCTGATATATGTCGCGCACAGTACAATCAAATCTTTCAAAAAATCGACTACGTTTCCCCGAAACAGCTTTTCAGAGCGCGAGAACCGTTCCAAAGAAATGCACATAAATATGATTTACGAATGGCGCCGCTTTGGACACAGACCTAACACACAGACAGACTATGTAAGTTCACCTAAATAAATATAATGGGACGATTTTATTGACACCAATTATCTGTAGTCAAACCTAATCTAAGCTTGAAATAAAAAAATACATAAAATTAAGCTACGATTGAACGGATGAATAAATATTCAGATAAATACATTGAAACAATCTGAATTGCGTACCGCTGTAGACAGTGGCGTAACTATAAAGTCTGGGGCCCGTGGCAAATTCGTCAGATGAGGCTCCTTCCATAATATAAAGAAGTGCATCAGCGTCCCTTCTGTGCTTTAAACCAAGCCAGTTCGGGGCCCCGTATAGCTAGGGGCCCCTGGCATTTTTCCACCCCTGCCAGCTAATAGTTACGCCACTGCCTGTGGACCTTTATACACCTGTCAAAGAAATCATTGCAAAATTGTATGGGAAAAGATTCCTCAGAAGTACGTGCGTGATTCAGTTTCTTCGACCGTACATACTAAACATCGAAACTCGAGAGCAAAACATTCGTATTTTTATACACAATATTTACCCCAACTCAAGATCGATCTCGGGACCTCAAATCCATTTTGACGTTTTACATCGTCTTTTATTTTCTATCATCTTTTGAAACAGTTGACAATCTTGCGAGTTCCATCAATAAATCAAACTCATTATACTAAAAACTAGTCAATAATTAGCGAGGCGTACTCGCGCTCTGTGGGTTCCGAACACGTATGTAAACCAACAAATAAAATTGAACTTAATAGTAAGTATATCTATGAAAATCAAAGCGATTTTTTGCGAATCACTAACGTACTTATTCCTTTACTTGCCCTGTGAGGCCTAACTTCTTGCCTTTCATTTATGTCAACGAGAACGGAAAGCAGTGGCGTAACTGTAACGTCTGGGGGCCCGTGGCAAATTCATCAGATGGAAATCCTTCCTCACTACAAAGAAGTGCATCATCGTTCTTTCTGTGCTCTAAGCCAAGCCAGTTCGGGGCCCCGTAGAGCTAGGGGCCCGTGGGATTTTGCCAGTCCTGCCAACCTATAGTTACGCTAATTCTTATGTACTCTATAACTTTTGATTCACAGTTTTTATGTGAAAATACACCTTCAGACGGCTGTATCCTAAATCTTTTGATTGTGTGAACTAAGATGCTTGTACAACTGAAAATTCGGCACGTTGCCTGCAGTTATACAGCGTAGTCTATCCCTAGTTTGTCTGTGTGAGCACCCGCAAGGCGGGATCACAATCGGCACGCGACACAAAGGGAGGGCCCTCACTTCGACGGGATAAGGCTTTTGATCCCCAAATTTCCCTTCGCTTTTTCACACTCGATCACGACGCCATAATACAAGTGAATGATGATTTCTTGCTACCACCTACTTTATGTAGGTACAATACAATACAAATACTGTTTATTGAACACCACAAATCAGTACAAAACAATACAGAATCAAAGAACAAAGTAGGCAATAGGCGGTCTTATCGCTTAAGCGATCTCTACCAGACAACCAATACGACAGGGAAATAAGTTGGAGACAGTTTAAGTAGGCGGCGGAAACGAATAGACAGGATAAACGCAGGGATAATAAAAACAACAATAAACATACATAGGTACATTACTTGTGAGTAGTTTTTTTAGGAATTAAATGTGTTTGAAACAAGTAAAGCTTAATTATTTCAATTTAGCTACTTACTCCTGCTAACGTAAAGTACTCGCAAAGAAATATCATATTTTCACGTTCAATTGTACATATGCAAATATACCAGATTATAGTTCTTCCAATCATTTATTTTCTCGATGACAGCTCCCGTAGAATGTAACTGCGCTTTTTACGCAAAAATTAACTTTTAAATGCGAGGTATAAAAAATATGACAACTGCCTAATTTTGTTCCTTGATCTCATATAATATTCATCTAAGACCAACTGAGTCCATATATGCAGTAATATCTTTTTAAAGTACGATAAACAATAAACGTTTTCATAAAGTTACATTCTATGGGATTACAAATTGTGATGTTATGATTGAAATATCGATATTGTATCGATAAAAAATAGATTATAAGGTATAGTGTAATTATTAAATATGCTGTGAGATGTTTATTTTGTGTTTTTCTTGTCAGGTCTTAAAATTAACGGTGGGGAAATGGCAAAACAAACGCGCGCAACTGTCATTCGGCCATTTAGCACGCTTAGTAATAAATTAGCATTCAAGTAAGTCGGTTGTTTTATTCGCTCCATAGCTGAATACTTCTCAACTACTCGTATATATAAAATTGGATCGATATCGTATATTTACTGATCACTTATTAGGTCACAACACTATAACTATCAAACTACATCTGTCATCGAGAAAATAAATGATTGGAAGGACTATAAGATAGGACATAATACAAACATCTATCTATATCCTCGATGTCTCGCGCTTTATACTTATCATTACGCTGTTGGTCTTATTTTTAAAACTGTACCAAAAGCGTTCAGCTAACTCACCGGCACGTAGCCCATCTCCTTTTGTTTCTTCTTCTCTCCATTGGGCTCCGGCGCGGCTGTTCCCTTCATTCCTTTTTTAGTCCCCTTCGAATTTTCCTCTTCTTCATCGTCTTCTAATAATTTTTCTTTTTGCCCTGCTGTAGTTGTCTCGATGTCTATAAACGATAGAAGTTCAATTAGTACAAGTAAATTAGAAGAAACAGAGAGCTATACAATTCTATTAATTACAATGACGAGAAAAAATAACGGGTCACTTCCCATACAAAGTTGTATGCAGTGCCTCGTTATTTTTGCTCATGAGTATAGTTGAAGCTGTGAACTGTAGTTTTTGTAGGCGTATAGGTGGAGTTGCGGTGGTCACCGTGTGCGCCCGCAGCGCCCGCAGCTCATGGCTAGGAGGGAACGTGTGTGTTTTTAGACGGTAGGCCTCTCCCCTCCTTCCATAGGGAAGGCAGCGGCGATGGAGAGCCCGTCATACCTCCGTTCGTATGCTGCCCCGAGCGCGGAGATGCATAAGGCGCATTTTCCACACGTTAAAAAAAAAAAAGGCGTATAGGTGGAAAGGGGAATCAAAATAGTGGTAGGTTGCTAGCCGCATCGCCTATAACATGATTCTTAAGATTTTCGCCCATTTCCTCGATGGGTTTTTACCATCTGCACGGGAAAAGAAGCAACTGGTACATTCTGTTTTTTCTTTACTCCCAAACCAGCATGGAAGAATGACTTGATTATTCTAATGCTGTGACTTTATTTCTAAGGCGTCTTACCTTTTTCGGTGTGTTCCACAACATCAACTTCTTTCTTAGGTGTGGCCTTGGTGGTCATCCTCTCCAAGGGCGTGGAATCCTCCTTCATCTGGGTAACAATTACATCAGGTTAATAAATATCAGTAATCCTATTCAACATTGAGGACATCGCCTCGAAACGTTAATTCCGATTATAACTATCAAAATAACTACTCTCATGTGTCATTCATCATTTTTAGCCTTTACACGTCCCACTGTAAGTTCGGTGACATGTTCTGAAAATGTCGTCAAGAGTGCATATTACGGAAATGTTTATTCACTCCTCTCGTATGGTATTATCTACTGGGGTGACTCCACAGACATTTTAGCTACATTCAAGTTGCAAAAAAGGTGTTTACGTACTATGTATCACTTGCACTGCCGTCATTCACTTCGAAATGTTTTCAAGGAGAAGAAACTTTTAACACTAACTGGGATTTACATACTTGAGCTTTGTCTCTTTGTAAAACATAATGGAGAGTATTTCACACGGATGAATTCATTAAGCCACAATTTGCGCACTCAGTATAATTATCGTATTCCCAAGGTTCATAATAAAGTTATGTACAAAAGTGCCTTCATCGCTGCAATGCGAGTTTTTAACAGGTTGCCTGTTGATATTAAGTCACTCGAAGGTAAACAATTTAAAACCTCCTTAAAAAGTTGGCTCACTGATAGAGTCTTCTACAATATGAATGAGTATTATAATTATGACAATAGATCATGCCTGTATTAACTTTTTTTAGTAATAAGTGTCTCATATATTGTACGTCCGTGATGGATAAACTGTTGGTTCTAATATATATTTGTTAACATCTCTGTACACAGTTAAACAATAAACGTTATTCTATTCTATTCTATTCTATACTGCTGGGCCCAGGCTTCTTCTCATTTTATTTCGACTGACACCATTTTAAAGGTCCAACCACACCGGCGCGTAAATCGGCGCATTTAGACAAAAAAAATGTATTTGAACTCTACAACATACCATTGACAAACACTAAGATACATGCACAAAGGCGGAGTTATCGCTTTAAGGAATCTCTTCCTTATTAGGAATATTATATTAGGAACGGACAAGTGAGTAGGTATGTATGAAAAAACTGTGAAAAAACGCGCGTAGACGCGTCTTCGCATACACGCGGTGGTGTAATGGCTCCTTATGTCGGTCCACTAGACTGGTAATATTTTCAGTTTCGTTCAGTGAAGTGGCGCCATCTCTGTTCCTAAAGGTGTCATTGCTGCTGCGGAAAAATGTGCATTTTCTCATTTACCAATGTGAAAGCTCACCGTGTCTGTGGGCGTTGTGGCGCTGAGCACGGCCTGGCCAACGGAGTAGGCCACGAAGAACACCGTCAGCGTCAGCCAGCGGTGCCGGCGTGGCCGCCGCATCCTCTGCGAACGACAGACACACGCTTTTAAATGTGGAACTGGTACTGCAATGGATGATGAAGATTTTATCGAGTTCCAAATTATTAAATTTCTAAATGTCAGTGAAAATTAGAACAGAAAAATCCGAAAAGTAAAGCTATGGCCGGGAATCGAACCCGGATCCTCGTCATTCCGTGACGCGCGCTATACCCCTACACCACCCATAGCAGGTGGGTAGTTTTTTCGGATTTTTCTACCTGTTACTAGTTGTCACGTGACCTTTGTTACTATGCGATTTTTTGTCGCTAAGCGTCATGTTTGAATGATGTGTCTGTACGACACAATTACAAACTCCCGTGGAACATCTACTGCTCACCAGGGACGAGAGAAGGCACTGTTTTTCAAATGATACTACTTTCTCTCTTTTTTTTCTAATTTTCACTGACATCTAGAAATTTAATTTCTAACGGTAAAACCGTAAAAGTAAACATAAAATTCAAGAAATAAAAATTATTGAATCATTTGAACTACCAAATTATTTTCCAGTAGTGATAGGAAATTTTCCCAGACCGGTACGACTTAGGGAGCTTCAAAAAACGAGTCTATTCTTTGCTTAAAGGGCCGGCAACACGTTCTTAACGCTCTAGATTTTGAGTGTCTATGGGTAGCGGTGATTACTTTACTTTTGATCAGGCGACCTGCTCGGACAGGCCTCGGACTAGGCTCGCGCGGGGCAACCACATGCGAGTACCACAATGCATATGAAGGGCAAGAACTACTAACAGTACAGTTACAGTATTATCTCGGGCATGTTCGTCTTTGTATGGTAATTGTGATGCTACTTCAAGACTCATCACGTCCGCATCGTTCGGAAGTAATCGTGTGTTCACAACGGGAATGAATGAATTATTCACTACGTCTGTACAGTCCATGAGCTCTTAGAACCAATACCCGATTTGTCTTGCTGTTTCGCTCACTTATGGGTACTAGAATCAGCCGATGGTACCCGATACCCGATATCCTATGAGCTCAGGACTAACTTATTTATACGTGATCAAACCTTACTAAATATTGTCTTATCTTAACACAAAAAGTCCTAATCAAAACTCAGATCAAACACCTGGAAAGCTCAAATTCTGCGCAGAGGTTCCCTAGAAAATAAATATGGACGAATTTAAAGATAGGGCCTCACAACTCCATGTTAAGTTCCAGTTATCTATGATGACGTCTCTATCTGTTTCATAGTAATAAATAGAGATTTTTTACAATTTGAGTTACTCTCTGCACTATTTTGTAAATTATTGGACGCAAAACTTACAATGAATGAAATCTGATTTATGTATACTCACATGCAAAAATAACCGTTCGCTTTCCATACAAAGTTATGCCAAAAGTGTCTTGTTATTTTTGCACGTGAGTATAAAACAGCTTCATATATTTTCGTACATTTATCGCGCCCATTTAACCCTGACGGTTGCCCCGCGTGCTGTCCGAACCCTATCGTAAATTTACTCAAAGAAGGTTTCCTTGATAAAAAACCCAGGATCATCCCTTCTATGTATATTTAAACAGATAGAACCGACAGCCAGTAATCGTGATTTAATGTTTTATTTCTTACGTCCCTAGCAATGGCATCCCTAAACTGGATCGTGAAACCGAATGAATAGTTAACGAAAAGGTTCAAGTTTATTTCTTTGTGTAAAAAATTTTACGGAAGGTACGTGAATGGTTTAGTTAAAGGGTATTGGCGGCAAACGACTACTAATTGTGGACCACGGTTTAACCTGCCGTTTAATAAAATGGCCCTTGAATTAAATAGACTAATGGAGCGACCACACCGCCACGTATACGCAGTGACGTGTCGCATGCATCACGTTCTCTCACCGCTTCATCATACATTTTGTTGCGTAAACGCACCGTCAACGTCTTTTACGCACTGGTGTGACCGGACCTTAATACCTAAACTCACAACACAGGCGGCGCGGATCCATCCTACAGATTAGGGGGTGATCAATTGGTCATCTAACTATCGAACACCGTAATTCAGTCAAGTGCGCTGTGTTACAAGCCCTAATAATCCAGTCTCAGTGTTGTCCTATCCAATTATAAGTGGAATTTTAATTTGTTTAATTACTTTCTGAATCTCGTATGTATTTGCGACTACCGGAGGGGGGATATACCTGACCACCCCGTGGAACTGCCTCTATAACCTTTATCAAGATATCAAGAATACTATCAAATACAAGATATTTTTCCAAGTGGTATTTTCCGTCATTTTCCTTAGGTTAGTGTCGACTCTATATTTCTATACACGATATAAACACGGCTGTGTATTTAGAGAAGCACATTTTATGAAATCTTTACAAATTTCGTGGGCGAAAATCATAGGAATCATGTTATGCGATGCGGCTAGTAATGCATCACTATATTGATTCAATTTTCCATCTGTACGCCCACAATCTTGCTAAACGTGGCCTGTAGGTCTTGTTATCTTAGGCTCTGTGTACCCTTTCCTGGTGCCACCATCATGCTCCCGTGGCGCCCTCCAATACCGGTGAGGGAATAACGGCGGGTTTTTCGTGGTATGCCTGGTAAACGCGCCGTTGAGGGGGACCTCAAGTCCCACATAACTCCCATGCTGTCACCACGGCGCGGCAGTATGCGCAAAGCATTTTCCCACCGGAAAAAAAGGCTCTGTCTACCCTACTTAGTGTATGTTTATAAATTTACTACGAATTTCTTAGTAGATAGTCTTGAGAACTGGTACATTCTATGTTTTATCTTAGCTCCCAGACCAGCATGGAAGAACAGTTGCTACTCTTCCCGCGCAGATTGTAAAAGCCCATCGAGGGATTGGGCGAAAATCTTAAGGACCATGTTATATAGGTAGGCGATGTGGCTAGCAACCCATCCCTAGGCCCACAATTACGCTAAACGTGGTCTTTAGGCCTTGTTACCTTAGGCTCTGTCAGGGATAAAGACGAGTCTTATGTATGTATGTATGTATGTATGTAGTCTTGAGAATAATGTAGGCACGAACGGAATTCTCAAATGCTCCATTCCTTCTATTCATGAAGCTTCGTGTTCTCGTGTTACGTCCTGGAATGTAATATTACCAGGCATTAATAAGTAATGACGTCATTGGAGCGTGGTAATTGTATCTGTTTCTTTATATTTGTACAATAAAGCATTTACTTACTTACTTAATAATGGCTCTATTAGACTAGGCCAGGCTCCTATTTCACCAATACGACAATTGTCGGTTCACAGCACTTTCATGCCGGTCTGGGAGCAAAGAAAAAACATAGAATGCACCAGTTGCTGCTCTTCCCGCGCAGGTAAAAGCCCATCGAGGAAATGGGTGAAAATCATAGGAATTATGTTATAGGCGATGCGGCTAGCAACCCATCACTATTTAATTTCACTTTCCACCTATAAGCCCACAGTCTTGCTAAACGTGGCCTGTAGGTCTTGTTACCTTAAGCTCTGTCTACCCCGTAAGGGATAATGACGTGATGTATGTATAAAATGTTTATACATAGTTCACTATCCTATAGGATCTAAGTTGCGTTATGTTAATCGACTTAGTATGAGTGTAAGCCTAAGCCGTTCCAACACAAATATGTTGCAGAAGCTATGCGAAATCGATCCTATTAGCAATATAGAGTGTGTTAAGATAACACAAAAGAAAGAGGCCTCCTCAGGAAGATGTTATGCTGAAACACCGACCTGAAAAGAGGTTAAAGCTGGACTTCCGCGCATACCGGGCCCCCATGCGCTTCCGGGGCCCCGGCGACAGCCACTGCCGCTGCGACAATGACGCGCTCGGAGGTTCCTTTATATATTTTCATACTGCATAATACTATCGCACGAAACACGATTCCTAAGATTGTCGCCCATTCTCTCGATGGGCTTTTACCATCTGCGCGGGAAGAGAAGCAACTGGTACATTCTATGTTTTTCTTTACTCCCAGAACAACATGGAGGAACAATTTCAACAAAAAAATCAATTAAAAAAAACTTTAATTAACCGTAACCTTTACCAATTCGGGTCCATGTTGCTAGATAGTTTTTAGATAGTTTTTTAGGATAAGTGTTTGTATATAAAATATTCGAAATTAGTTAGTTCAAATAAAATAAATTAACTTAAAAGTTTTTAGCTAGAGAATATTAAATTATTAAAACAATCTGTCTGGTCTGTCGGTCTGGAGCAAGGTTAACATAGAACTTACTCTCTTCCTGTGCAGTTGGTGGGCGAAAATCTTAAGAATCATGTTATAGGCCGCGATGCGCCTAGCAACCCATCACTATTTTGATTGCCCTCTCCACAATCATGTTAAACGTGGCCTTTAGGCCTAGCTTTAGGCTCAATCTACCCCGTAATAAAGACGTGATTTATGCATGTACAAATTCAAAGTAGAAAACTACGGAAACTCCAAACTTTCGCACCGGATAACATTTGACAAGATCACAGGGTCGCCAGTAAAGTAGGGTCGTGGTCGAGCCCTTTTAAAACCTATTATTGCCCGAAACCGGCGGCCGGCATAAATTATTCTTTCACGCCATCTCCGGCCCGAATCTGAGTGACAATTAAGATTGAGGATGCTAATGATTCGAAGCTGTAGCAAACACGTTATGAAGTGTTTTTGGAGGGGGAAAGTTTCCTTTTTTTCCTTCAGACCTTAAAAACCCCTGTTGTAAGTAAGCGCTGTGTGATGTAGGCGGACTGGGCGCGAGAGACTGTTTTAATACTATGTGAATTAAGTTATGAATTTGATTTTTTAAATAGCTTACAGATTTTTCAAAGCGCAGGCAACGGAACTTGAATTACAGAATACTTAGGTCTGATTGGAATTACGTCTCGGAAGTCTTGCATCTCTCTCCTTCGCTACGCATTGCTCATTTAATTAAATTTACGAACATTTTCCTGTAAGTACAATAGTTTATTAAATTATTTATATAAGACGCAAAAACGCACGAACAGTGAAGTAAACTGCTTGATCTCAATTTGTCAGTAAGACAATCTTTTGATAATGCTGTTTTTTTCGTTCCACATAGCCTAGGCAAAGGGATCAGTTCCCATACAGCCTAGTCTTGTTTTCTTTTCTTCATGTTATAGTAACAAAATCTATCAAATGTTCTCTGGTAAAAAAACATGGTAAAATATTTACAAAAGGGTTTGTCTAATAAAAACCCTACATAATGCTTCCACCAATCACGTTATGTCTGTGTTATGTGAAGAAATGCCTGATAGTTGAACTGGGACCTTCGGGACCTTAAATAATAAATGATAATGAGCGACGATGGAGCGACGCACGAAAATGATTGTGTAGAATTATTTTTAACAGTTCAAAACGGAGATAATCCTGTCATTCCTCCGGGGTCAAGTGAAACCTTTTTATTGGCAGTAAAGTTTTATTCCTGAGTATTATTGCAGGACTCACGTTAAGATTGATGTTTTATGAGGATGGACGTATAGCGTGACCGCCATAAACGTTGCTTTGATTGGTGGAGAGTTATCACTGAAGGCAGGTGGGATTAACACCGACCTGAAGCCCGTTTAAAAATAAATAATAATAAAAAGAAAAACACCGACCTGATCCTCTGACATACAATTTCAAGGCCGTCATGTAATCATTTTATACGTTACTAGCTTTTGCCCGCGGCTTCGCACGCGTGAACCATGAGCATTTTAAAGAAGCTAGCAATCAAGCAAGCGAGCACCCAAACCTATGCAAGCAGGCATGCAAGCAGGCAAGCAAGCATGCAAGCAAGCATGCATGCAAGTAAGCACGCAAGCATGCATGCATGCATGCAAGCAGGCATGCAAGCGTGCAAGCAAGCATGCATGCAAGTAAGCACGCAAGCATGCATGCATGCAAGCAAGCATGCAAGCATGCATGAAAGCAAGTATGCAATCAAGCATGCAAAGCAAGGACTCAAGCAAGCATGCAAGCAAGCCCCCACATTGCCCCGCTGCCTTAATTTTTCTGAAACTGTAAATATTACAGGATTTTTATAAAACAAACCTAACCTAACCTAAAGGGCTGTCCTAAAATATACCTACCCCAAATAGCTTTTGCCCGCGACTTCGTACGCGCTAAGATGTAAAACGAAAAAATAAGTTTTTTCCCGTTCCCGTGAAAATTTTGGGGAGTGCTTTCGGAGTACACTTAAAGCCTTTAAAGAAACACACGTTATAAATGTTAAGTCTCTTTCTTCCGCTGTTTCGTCTGGAAACGTAAAATCCCGGTTTTTCCCGTTCCCGTAAAAATGTTAGGAAATCCTTTGTTCATGCTTCCTTACACTCCCTAAGGAAAATGCTAAATGCTAAATTTCATCTTTCTATAACCAGTAAAACGAAAAACCCCGTTTTTCCTGTTCTCGTGGGAATTTCTGGAAACCCTTTCTTAGTGCTCCCATATTATACTCATCAAGGAAGGTTCTTACCAATTTCTACGACCAGTAAAACAAAAAATCCCGTGTTTTCCCTATCCCGTGGGAATTTCGAAAAATACCTTCTTAGTGCACCTCTAGGATACTCAAGGTATATGTATGCCAAATTTCAAGTTTCTAGCCATATTATGCCTACCGCAGTATTTCTTTGTAAACAAAAAATATTTTTCCCGTTCCCGTGGGAATTTGGGAAAGTACTCTCTTAATGCTCCTCTGCACTCCCGAAGCAACCTACATGCCGAATTTCAGCTTTCTGCAACCAGTAAAACGAAAAGTCTCATTTTTCCGGTTCCCGTGGGAATTTCGGGAAATCCTTTTTTTATTGTTTACACTCCCCAAGGGAACTTGAAGGCCAAATTTCAGTTTTATACGACCAGTAAAACGAAAAATCGATCCCGTAGAACTGAAAATATAAATCCCGTTTTTTTCCTTATCCCGTGGGAATTTCCAAAAATCATTAAGACATTATTTTACTATTATAATCACCTACTTCTATGCCAAATTTGAACAGTCTAGTAATTATAGTTCATAGGATTTCGTTTAACTGAATATATAAATCCCGTTTTTTTCCTTATCCCGTGGGAATTTCCAAAAATCCTGAAATTAGTTTCTTCGTTTTATAATCACCTACTTTTGTATCAAATTTGAAGAGTCTAGTTATTATAGTTACTGAGATAGCGTCACTCGGAGTCGAATATATAATTCCCGTTTTTTCCTTATCCCGTGGGAATTTCCAAAAATCCTTCCTTAGTGGATGCCTACATTGTATAAGGTATCTATGTGCAAAATTTCAAGTCTCTAAGTCCAGTGGTTTGGGCTGTGCGTTGATATATAGTTAAGTCAGTCAGTCAGTCAGTCAGTCAGTCAGTCAGGACTTTGAATTTTATATGTATAGATAGATTTATTTTTAGTTACAAAACTATTACAATATATAATACATGCAGATACTAAAATTACTACTAATAATAAAAAAAATTGTCATAAAACTATAAATAAACGCTAAATCAATTGTTGTCTATTTTTTTATATGAATCTTCCTGTGTTATTGTTGAATCATGTTGACATTGATACTAATGACAGTTTGCCAAATTCACCACAGATAGAAAAGACGTTAATGGCGGTGCTTCACATACGTTTTATGATCAATTTATCCAATAAGCAGATGTGTGGCAGCGGCAGTGGAAACTCTGACGTTATCAACCAAAATACTTTCAATAATTAATAGTAAAAAAATACCGAGTTAAAAGAGAAAATGACCAAATTGGTTTCTTAGAATTGAGTTTTCCGCGCCAAAAAAAATTAAGTCTTTTTTTAGACAATCCCAATTAAAACGTGGCATACTTTAATTTTTCGCGCTGAAACGACTGGACGGATTTGGATAAAATTTGGAACGGAGATAGCAGGTACATACATACATACATAAATCACGTATTTATCCCTTAAGGCAACAAGACCACGTATATAGCAGGTACCCTAGATTAAAATATAGGTTACTTTTTATCCAGGAAAATTACATAGTTCCCGCGGGATAGCGATAAACATGTCAGAGGTCGTACTGTCTCGATACGCAACGTTAATAATTATTGCAGAATATACTATAAACATCAGTTCTTAGGTCTAAATCTACGTGGACGAAGCGAACAGAAACTAGTGACTGCATATAACTTACATAAGAAACAGTGGCGTAACTATAGGGTAGCAGGGGTGGCAAAATTCCAGGGGCCCCTAGCTCTACGGGGCCCCGAACTGGCTTGGTTTAGAGCACAGAAGAGACGCTGATGCACTTTAAGTATACTGAGGAAGGAGCCCCATCTGACGATTTTGCCGCGGGCCCCAGACGTTATAGTTACGCCACTGATAAGAAACAAACGATTTGTAAAACCCCGACTTATTTATGCCCATAATAGGACATATTGGAACCAGCAGGAATCCCCGACGCAGCATGTCGAAGATAATCTGAACATAATCAATCACGTAACTGACGTCAGCGTTCTCCGTCCCTTTCCACGCGTACAAAAAACCCGTGCTAGAGCGAGACCCAGCACCAATGTTAATTGACTTTTTGTTCAGCGATTTGGGGCCTCAGCGTTTGTGATAGATTGACGTGTCAATAGATTTAAAGCTTTATCACGAAGGCGGAAAGTCGTTGGTAATGTCAATGTCAACTGATGTAGCGCTGCTACGAGAAACGGTGCTACGGGGCGTAGCGCTACGCGGCTCGTAGAAGGCATTCACTAATACTGCGGTTATTAGCTGTCGCGTTTTGAATGGAGAACATTTTTTTACTCCAAGAAAGGTAAACGAGCAAGTAGACCTGATGGTAAGTGAGAATCACCCGTGGACACTCGCAACACTAGAGGATTACAGATGCGTTGCCAGTAGAGAGCTAAGTTAGAATACCTCGTATACCAGTGATTTCACCGGCTGTCTTAATGGACGAAAATCTTAGGAATCATGTTATAGGCGATGCGGCTAGCAACGCATCACTATTTCGATTCTCTTTTCCACCTATACGCCCACAATCATGCTAAACGTGGCCTTTAGGTTTTGTTATCTCAGGCTCTGTCTACCCCGTAAGGGATATAGACGTGATTTGTGTATGTATGTATTTTAACGCTACGCGGATACAATCGCGGGCAACAGTTAGTTATACATAATAATTTAATCCGTACATCGCAACTTATTACATAAATACATAAATAAATCACGTCTTTATCCCTTACGGGAAAGACAGGGGCCAGTGACACGACCAAGGCCACGTTTAGTATCATTGTGGAAGGGGGAATTAAAATAGAGATCGGTTGCTAGCCGCATCACCTATAACATATAACATGGTTCCTCAGATTTTTTCTTATTCTCTCGATGGACTTTTACCCTACTGTTGTAAATTCCTTCTCCCTTCTCTCGTCCCTGGTGAGCAGTAGATGTTCCACGGGAGTTTTTAATTGTGTCGTACAGACACATCATTCAAACAGATGACGCTTAGCGACAAAAATTCGTGACAGTTAGTAACGGGTAGAATAATTCGGAGACTACCCACCTGCTATGGGTGGTGTAGGGGTATAGCACGCGTCACGGAATGACGAGGATCCGGGTTCGATTCCCGGCCATAGCTTTACTTTTCGGATTTTTCTGTGTTCTAATTTTCACTGACATTTAGAAATTATTTTATTAATCTTATTGCTATAGGCTTTTTGTTTTATGTTTCCCTAAGCCAAGCTCCTTCCATGCTGGTCTGGGAGCAAAGAAAAAACATAGAATGTACCAGTTGCTTCTCTACCCGCGCAGATGGTAAAAACCCATCGAGGGAACGGGTGATTATAATAGGAATCATGTTATAGGCGATGAGGCTAGCAACCCATCACTATTTTGATTCCATTTTCCACCTGTACGCCCACGATCTTGCTAAATGTGGCCTGTAGGTACCTTTTACCTTAGGCTCTGTCTACCCCGTAAGGGATAAAGACGTGATTTGTGTGTGTAAGCCAAGCTCTTGATTCTAAAACATTCCCGGACGACGGACGAGGAGGGTGTGAGGGGGGGGGGGGGGGGTTATTGGTTTCCGAGAGCAGACGAGCTTCCGGGGCAAGACAAAACTTCGCAACTTGTAAAAAGGTGTACGTAAATTAAAACCAAACATAAAGGAATGGCGGAGAGCTTTGAAAGGGCCGCTCTGGGTTTCGGATCGATCGTAACTTTCAAAATGTACTGGGGCCTTACCATGGCGTCTTAATGCGATACAATTCCGACTCAGTTCAGGTTTTACTGTCATTTTTAGTATGGATCTGCCAGCGAGCGAACCTGGATCGGAATTGACCAGCAGCGCAAGCACTGCTGCTTGATGGCACGATTAGCGATCCAGTAGGCTTATTACCTAACTCGCTCGCAATCGCCATCGTGTTCATTTTGACAGTTCTTGTATGAATGTGACAGCTAGCTGATTCCGATGCCAATTGTCAGCCCATACATGAACTGTCAAAATTAACACGATGGCGGTTGCGAGCGAGTTAGGTAATGAGCCTACTGAACTTACCAATCATACCACTCGCAATCGGTTTCAAACAAACTTGCCTCATAACCGAGGCAGAAGTTATTCACATAAAAAAACCCATCCATCCATTTAAAATGCCTTGGATAGACAGATAAAAAGGCCTTTCTACAGAGTGCAGACAATCAGACAACTCAGCCACTCAAATCGAAGCGTCAAACGGGCAAAGAAAACCTTAAGCCCCGACCAATTTACCCAGACACTGTCCCCCCCTCCCAATTCAAACATAACCTTGTGAAGCAGGGGCGTGTGGAACAGTGTCGGAGGTCAGTGTTTAGTGGGCGGTCGGGTCGATCAATACGTCGTCTATATAGCAGACACTAGCATGACGTGGTCCGGGAGTCGCGTGGGTTGCTAGTGTGGAGGTATGTGGTTACGGACGTCATGCTAGACGTGTGTATGCTATTATAGTTACATTGCGAAGTTTGACAGATCGGTTGAATTCGGTTCACCCCGGCAACCCACAATGTAGTTTTTGGGGAATAAATTAAATTAGGTGTGTAATTTTTTTTCTCTTAAGTAAGACAAATTGTTCTCGCTGCTGAGGTGATAAATTGTGTGTCACACGAGACCATTCTGAATCACTCGCTGCACTCAGAATTCTAACCTAGAATCACTTGCTACGCTCGTGATTTGATTGTAGAATCCTTCGCTTAATCGGAATTCAAAATCAACACTCATATAAAAATTAACTTTGCTTACTTGTTGCACAATTAACTAGGTTAGTACGTGGTCAATAAGTGAACTCATAAAATTAATCATAAACAGTGGCGTGCGCAAAGTTTTGAGACAGGTCAGACAAAAAAAAAACAACTACTTAACTTACCAAAAATGTTGCTTGTTGTTTTGGTTGTCAAGTCGGTTAATTATGACGTAAGTGATTAACCACCTCAAACATTATACATTATTAATAAATATAGGGGTCTCAGCACCGAATATAACTTTGTCCCTTTCGGTGTTGAGACCCTTGGTCCGTGGGGTCCTAGCGCTATTAGCCTCTTCAAAGATATTTCGAAGAGGCTAATAGACGCTACGGGTGACCGCAGAGCTGGCAGCTTCCTTGGACAGCGTATTAGTATCGCTGTCCGAAGGGGGAATGCTGCCAGCTTCTGCGGAACTATGCCACGGGGGGCACTTCTTTTTTAATTATTTTATTTTAAGATTAGTTTTAGTTTAATTTTTAATTCGTTTTTAATTTAATAGTTTAATTTGTTTTAATTCCATTTTGTATCCCATTAAATATTTGCTCATATACAAAAATGTGGCCCTCTTATGTACCTACGCGATATAATTAGTTTTGTATGGAGACTGGGCAATTATTGTACCTCTACTGCTGTTATACATATTTTCGTTTAGCAACATTGTGAAACGTTCCATTGTTAAACGGATCGAGGTAAAATGTAGCGTCCATTAAAATTCTAGGCTTTTAATACATTATGAAGAGTTTGATTTAGTTACTCGTAGTGTCAGTCAGGCTGTCTATTAGTGTCAGCGTGGCTACCGAGACGGTTCCCTAGCGTTTGCCATAATTTCATGTGCCATAAATGTTCTTCCATGCTGGGAGCAGGGCCGGATTTACCATGGAAGCTGAAAAAGTTGAAGCCTAGGGCGGCAAAATTGGCAAAAAAAAAAGTTGTAAAAAAACTAGAAAAGGAATTAACGTTATTGTGATCAGTATATCTAATTTCAAATGTCAGTAGGGACGGCAAATGTTTAAATGCACACTGAAAAAAACGGGCTACTTACGGGTACGAAATTTGTAATGAGCCGGCAGCGAACTACTTCTTACGTATACCGCTATCGTAATAAGGTTGCGACCTACGTATTAAGGAGTCGGACCCATGACGCGTAAGTAGGTTGCAGCATGTTCGATAATGTAAGCGTCACGAGCTACTGATAATGTTGTTTCCTACGTAGGTAAGTATGCCGCATCATGAAATTAAAGAGTCCGACTACTTACGTTATACGTAGTCCGCATAAAGAGCCAGCATACGTATTAACGGATCTGTCAAGATTCCGGCACATTATTTACGTAGTCCGCCTAAGTACACAAGTCTACTGCACCGTTAGTTTAAATATGCCGACACATTACGTAAGGGTGCAGGCTACTTACATACGTTGCACGGCAGTCTTGCACTGAGCATAGATGCCGAAACATTATAATGCATCTGATCACGTGTTATAATGTTCCTGGCTACTTACATAATGTAATTGTATCATATATAAATGGCGATACATTATACGTACTCCACATACTGTCTTAAGTACACGGGGCAAGTATAAAAAGTAGCTGGCTAAGATATTCCGGAACATTATAAGTACTCCGTTTACTTACATAAGATGCTCTCTACGTATATTAAGTAGCAAGCGTACACTAAACTGAATTTAAGTAGTCCGCTCTCCAGTCACGTAATTTAGATATGCAGAAACATTATAAGTAAATTTTTTTTTTTCAGTCAGACAGTACCAATGCCACCGCAGTACACACGTCTGCTGCCACATGATGTACTGTGGCGGCTTCTGTACAGTAGCACTGCTACCGCAGTACACACGTAAGCTGCTACATGATGTACTGTGGCGGGTCCTATTTGCCGTCACATGATGAACTGTGGCGGCATCAGTATAGTACCAGTGCTGCCGCAGTACACACGTCTGCTGCCACATGATGTACTGTGGCGGCTTCTGTACAGTACCACTGCTACCGCAGTACACACGTAAGCTGCTACATGATGTACTGTGGCGGGTCCTATATACCGCCACATGATGAACTGTGGCGGCATCAGTATAGTACCGGTGCTGCCGCAGTACACACGTCTGCCGCCACATGATGTACTGTGGCGGCTTCTGTAGAGTACCACTGCTACCGCAGTACACACGTAAGCTGCTACATGATGTACTGTGGCGGGTCCTATATGCAGTACCAGTCCCACCGCAGTTCAAACGTCTGCCGCCACATGATGTACAGTGGCGGCTTCTGTACAGTACCACTGCTGCCGCAGTACACACGTCTGCCGCCACATGATGTACTGTGGCGGCTTCTGTACAGTACCACTGCTGCCGCAGTACACACGTCTGCCGCCACATGATGTACTGTGGCGGCTTCTGTACAGTACCACTGCTGCCGCAGTACACACGTCTGCCGCCACATGATGTACTGTGGCGGCTTCTGTACAGTACCACTGCTGCCGCAGTACACACGTAAGCTGCTACATGATGTACTGTGGCGGGTCCTATATGCAGTACCAGTCCCACCGCAGTACACACGTCTGCCGCCACATGATGTACTGTGGCGGCTTCTGTAGAGTACCACTGCTACCGCAGTACACACGTAAGCTGCTACATGATGTACTGTGGCGGGTCCTATATGCAGTACCAGTCCCACCGCAGTTCAAACGTCTGCCGCCACATGATGTACTGTGGCGGCTTCTGTACAGTACCACTGCTGCCGCAGTACACACGTCTGCCGCCACATGATGTACTGTGGCGGCTTCTGTACAGTACCACTGCTGCCGCAGTACACACGTCTGCCGCCACATGATGTACTGTGGCGGCTTCTGTACAGTACCACTGCTGCCGCAGTACACACGTCTGCCGCCACATGATGTACTGTGGCGGCTTATGTACAGTACCACTGCTGCCGCAGTACACACGTAAGCTGCTACATGATGTACTGTGGCGGGTCCTATATGCAGTACCAGTCCCACCGCAGTACACACGTCTGCCGCCACATGATGTACTGTGGCGGCTTCTGTACAGTACCACTGCTGCCGCAGTACACACGTCTGCCGCCACATGATGTACTGTGGCGGCTTCTGTACAGTACCACTGCTGCTGCAGTACACACGTCTGCCGCCACATGATGTACTGTGGCGGCTTCTGTACAGTACCACTGCTGCCGCAGTACACACGTCTGCCGCCACATGATGTACTGTGGCGGCTTATGTACAGTACCACTGCTGCCGCAGTACACACGTAAGCTGCTACATGATGTACTGTGGCGGGTCCTATATGCAGGACCAGTCCCACCGCAGTACACACGTCTGCCGCCACATGATGTACTGTGGCGGCTTCTGTAGAGTACCACTGCTACCGCAGTACACACGTAAGCTGCTACATGATGTACTGTGGCGGGTCCTATATGCAGTACCAGTCCCACCGCAGTTCAAACGTCTGCCGCCACATGATGTACTGTGGCGGCTTCTGTAGAGTACCACTGCTGCCGCAGTACACACGTCTGCCGCCACATGATGTACTGTGGCGGCTTCTGTACAGTACCACTGCTGCCGCAGTACACACGTCTGCCGCCACATGATGTACTGTGGCGGCTTCTGTACAGTACCACTGCTGCCGCAGTACACACGTCTGCCGCCACATGATGTACTGTGGCGGCTTCTGTACAGTACCACTGCTGCCGCAGTACACACGTCTGCCGCCACATGATGTACTGTGGCGGCTTCTGTACAGTACCACTGCTGCCGCAGTACACACGTCTGCCGCCACATGATGTACAGTGGCGGCTTCTGTACAGTACCACTGCTGCCGCAGTACACACGTCTGCCGCCACATGATGTACTGTGGCGGCTTCTGTACAGTACCACTGCTGCCGCAGTACACACGTCTGCCGCCACATGATGTACTGTGGCGGCTTCTGTACAGTACCACTGCTGCCGCAGTACACACGTCTGCCGCCACATGATGTACTGTGGCGGCTTCTGTACAGTACCACTGCTGCCGCAGTACACACGTCTGCCGCCACATGATGTACTGTGGCGGCTTATGTACAGTACCACTGCTGCCGCAGTACACACGTCTGCCGCCACATGATGTACTGTGGCGGCTTATGTACAGTACCACTGCTGCCGCAGTACACACGTAAGCTGCTAACCTTAAGCAATATGAACGAAAGGGGCGTGTGTTTTTGTTACGACGGTACAATGACAACTGTCAAAATCACTTAGGTACACGCATACCCCCTTTCCTCATCATTACTTAGCTTTATTTAAAAAAACAAGCATAGTTACAATAAATGCCGGCAGATGGTGTTACAGGTAAGTAGGTCTTGTTTTTAGTATTATTTCTATGTCCCACAGCCCTGCGCCGTATGCAGCAGTGTCCAGCGATAACACCCCTGATTTTTTGGCATTCATCATCCCATTATTTAAAGCTGATTATTTGACACCATCAGGCATAAGAGTAAGAGTCAGAATGGCGGATGCACCCCCACAAATATATAAAATGATTATATTCAATATACTAAAAAAAATTACTCAAAATGTGTAACTAGGCAAATTCGGTCAGAGCGAGCATGAGACCTCAAGGCCAAAGGGGCCTACAGCGTGAGAGGCAAGGTCCTTAAATTTAGTAAAAAGGGCGCCTTAGGTTCCTTGCCTGCAAACAGGAATAGTTGCGAGTGAAAGAAAACAAACTTGTTGCTATGCTACACTTTATTGCCTATGACACTTGCTATGCATGTTACTAATGTAAGCTAAGAGACTAACTGTTCAAGTCTATGGTCGAGAGGGAAACTGGACTTAAAATAAAAGCCTTACGATCCGATTGCGGGACCGAGTACATCAACAAACAGTTTGTTGAATACTTAGGTAATGAAGGTATTAAGCATCAGTCCACAATAGTACTCCACAAATCTTCATGAAATGAAATGAAATGAAATGAAATGAAATTATTTATTTCGCAAGAACATACAGGTGTTACAGATATTATAATAAGTAAGTATACCTATTATGTTACAGGAATTTGATCCATGTCATGTATGCTTTGCCACAATTTGGCATGCAAAATCTAAAACTAATTTGTAATTTGAAAAATTTCACACGAACTTATTTAATTAAATTATTAACTATTAATACAATTTTAAATAATCCGACCCATAAATATTTCTGCATAATAATCCTATTCATATAATTTATCAAAATATTCGGTCAAAGTATAAAATGGTCTATTAATCAAGTAGGCCTTTAATTTTCTAGAAAATTCATTAATACTATTACATTGTTTTATGTCCTCATTTAAATTATTATAAATTTTAATACCATTATATTCCAGACTCCTTTTGAAATTCACATAATTGTTAGATCCTGGCAATTGGATGTCATAATTAAATTTACACAATCTACGTGGTCTGTTGTTGCTATTTAATCTAAAACTGGATTTATTTTTATATACAAAAATGCACACCAAATATATGTAAAGTGAAATTACAGTCAATATTTTATGTTTCACAAATAGTGGACGACAATGTTCGAGAGGTTTTGCCTTTTCAACATATCTAAGAGCTTTCTTCATGTATGAGGTACATCCTCATTTTGAATTTCCAAATAGCGTAATCTTGCTTACCGCTTAATAAAATCCCAGCAAGGGAACGCAGACTAGATCCTTTTGTGTGATCTGACATTTCCGCACTTTTATTGAAAATTCGTTAAAAATTCACTTTTGAGAGGTGAATTTAAATTTTGACTTCACACACAACTATACCACACTAAAGCATAAGCTTATTAAATGCTTTTAAGAGACTTTTCGTGCTGTAACGTATTGAAATAAAATAATAAGTGTCTTCGTTGCATGTTTGTATTGAAGTAAATATGATTTTGACACACAGCTAATTATTCTATATATAAATTTGAATTGACATTGACTAGTTATTATTTATAAACTACAACACTAACGGTTAGGTTTATTGGGCAATGCCAACAACAACTTAATTTATAGGATTTTTAGATGCTAGAGTGGCCGTCAGCTGAGAGTAGGTGAAAAGTGTAAGCAGTGTACTTACACTTGCACTTAGGCATGACTGACTTCATCATTTACACTTGTGATGAAGTCAGTCATGCCTACACAGAAGAGACAAAGACAAATAAAGCTAAGCGGAAGACGTCGAGCCGCCTTCCTTCACTGTCCGCCAAAGGTGGTGGAGCGAAGGGGCCACAGGCACCCGGCGAAACCGCAGACACAGGTCCTGAGCAGCCTCCACTCACTGTGACGTTTTGAAACAATATGATGCCTCGCCTAGCGATGCACGGGCCGAAGCCTAGCCACGCCTAGCGATGAACGGACGAAGCCTAGCCTCGCCTAGCGACCCTGGAACAAAACCGGACCAATCAATCACCTTGTTCATTACAATAGACATAACAGTCCTTTTTATAGAATAAATAACAATATACATACACACACATACTCCCTAGACATTCCCTTGAAACTTTAGAGAACGCAACGCGGTGATTACATACAGGCATACGCACGTCACACCATTATCCCTTATGGAGTAGGCAGATCCGGAGTCACCAAGACTTAAAGCCACGCTTTGCAGTGACTGATATACACACCTCAGCTTAGAGCTGCTAGTACATTATTTAAATAATTAATAAGAATAGTACATACCACACAGTGGGATTTCATATGAAGAATTTAGTACACGGCGTTCGGCGGGCAGCTGCCCTCACACGGCGCTCGCCGGATTAGAGCATCAAGCTCACCATCAGCTGTAAACGTACTGCCATGAATTTCCATACAATCTCATAGTTAGTTACAATACCCAGTCATAATCAGTTTACTTACAATGATAGCGCGATCATTTAGACCGATTTAGATACGAGACGGCCGCCCGGGACTTGAGACAGGGCTCCGCAGCTCGGAATTAAAGCAGAGCCTCCATCCAGAGATATGTAGGCAAGACCGCCTTGCCGTAAGGCTTTAACTTTACTGTCAACCGGCCGCTAATTCATCAGCTGAAATGTACAATAAACAACGTTTAAATACTGCAAAACACTACCCAGTCATCAGCGGCAGGTCATTACAAGGCAATAGGCATACTTACGCTACGTCGGTGATAAATAGACGTGAAAAATCACTAATAAAATCCATAGCCAGCGGCTGCGTGGCACGGCCCGGTTACATTGTCTTCTGGAATAAACCAACGAAAAGATTAGAACACCAGTATTATTACATAAAGAGAATCAAAATACCGACCCAAAAGACTGCAAAACCAACCTTTAAACGCTTGATTAAACTGAAATTTCTCTTTAAAACTTAAATAGCGCGGAGGCCATCTTGTCTCGCATACGTGCCCTGTTTCATTCAAGTCGCACGCAGGATTGCGCAGTCACAGTCATTCGATGTACGACGGCGGCAAAGGCGTATTTCCTCCTTTAACCCCGGCCGGACGCCCCTCGCTACTTGGAGTCTAACTGCAAACATGGAACTAAAATCGTATTTCAACCTGAAACGACCACGAGAGAAATCCTGAAATACCTATAACCAACTCAATGTTATTACACATAAAGTTTATTCAGTACAAGATTCATAAAATTTACAATATATACATAGTTCCCAAAAATTGTCAGCATCTTTTATTAATTTATTTACAAACTTTTGATTGTAAATTTTTATTGTGCTTTCAAACTTTGGGTCACAAAACAATCCTTTTGACTTCTTTGCAGCAAACATCTGTGTCTGTATTTGGGCCAGACATTTTTTGCTGATAACATTATTTTTGATATAATTTGCATTATTTTTTCTGTAGTTGGGCATTTCACCTCAACAACAAAACTGTCGCTAATCCCATCTGGGGAAGCACACCTATGAAATTAGTATGAACCCGCTTTTGTTGATTTTTACACACAACTTATCTCAAAAACCTGTCAAAATTTACGAAAAAAAAATGGTTGTAAAGTCGTTTGGACGATAGTTTTACGATATAGCGTCATAAAGAACCATTGATGAAAAATTGCATTTTTACATTTACTACATTACATAATAATTTTGTGTCACAAGCCGACGCTTGGGCCGATCGTCGCTTGATCCGCGCCACAGACCACAGTGACGGATCGGGAAAGGTGTTATTTAAAAACTATATGTAGGTACCTATAGTTGCCGGCAAACATCTTGAGCATGACCTTGAATGCAGAAGTGAATTTAGCGTCTCTTTATACCTACTATTTACAATTTAAGACTTTTACTCAGAAATTTACAACATCTTTTGTTGCTAGGTAATTATGAAAGGCAAAAATAGTAATACCTAGGTAAGTAGTTCCTATCGGGAAGGGTATTAGGCAATGTAATGTATACTCTAAGGATGTTACAATATACTAGGTAACTAGGTAGGTATATCATAAAATTTTACGCAGAAATTTACAACTTCTTTTGTTGCCAGGTAAGTACCTAATTATGAAAGGCAAAAATAGTAATATATAGGTACCTACATGTACCTATTGTATTGTATACAGTAAGTATAATATAGTCATACTTACGTATGTACCTATTTTGTGACGCGCATAATTTCGCATAGGTACCGTTTTTGGATTCTTCCTTTAAGTACCTACCTACCTACCTACCTTATGTTCGAGACCTTTTTGCCAAATTCAATGATTGTACGATTGTATTTCTGATGTCAACGGCAAGTACCTACTTACCTACCCCATGCCTAGGTAGGTAAGGCTACAGGTTTTGATAAGGTCAAAGATCCTGTTTTTTCCCGTTCTTGTCAAAATTTCGGGAAATCCCCTCCTGCTTAATGCTCCTCTACACCCCAAGGACATAATAATACATACTTACATTACATACATACGCCACGCCTCTTTGCCACAGGGGTAGGCAGAAACTACTTTGTTCCACTTGTTATGATCCTGACATACTCTTGACATACATACACCTCTTTCACTTCATCGACATTCATCAATCTCTTCATACATAATAGGTAGGTAATACCTCTATGAATCCAGTTTTTTCCTTATCTCTAAATACCTATCCCGTGGGAATTTCAACAAATAGAGGTAGGTAGGTATGTGACCTTAGTCGCTTATTGTTATTTATTATAAACATACTAGGTACTAACCCTTTTTTTATTATTTGGAGGGAAAATGCAAGGCTTACTTAAGTGCTTGTAAAGTAACACTGGGTTTGTACCTATTTTTTATTTTACATGAAACACATTAATTTTACAGGTAATAAGATAAACAGATGTACAAAGGCGAACTTATCCCGTGTAGGGATCTCTTCCAGTTAACTTTCATTTGAAGTCCGAAATAAAACTTTTTTATTTTATTTGATTTAGTGCTCGCCTACACTTCATGTGCGTACCTATCTAGTTGGTCGATGAGTTGTAGGTACATTCTGCTTTTCACTTCGATTGCGAGGAAATTATGAGGCCACATTGCAAATGAATGTAGGTAGGTACTTACCTACAATCAAGTTACAAAGTTTTTGTTTTCAAATAATTTTGTTTCTATTATGGCTCATTAGTATTAAAATTGCCTAGTTTTATTAATTTAGTAACAATACGGATAATAAAAAAAGAAAAGAAACGAATTAAAATAAAAACTTTGTTTTATAAAAATCTAGTGTGGTGAAAATAATCTTTAAGTATGGTCAATGTGTCGAAGACCGTCTACGAGGCAAGACCGTCTGCTACACGCTATATATAATATGTACCTACTATGACGTAACTTTCGCACATTGATTCATTGATTCACAGCATTGACTTTATTCGAATTTTTAACTTCTAGCCTAGTTCTAGTTTTACGCATTATATTTTTTTTACATTACGTGCTATACTTACGTAATGAGTTTTTATATGGATTCGTTATTTATAATAAATTACATATGATTCTTCAAACAACTTAATTGTTGACTGTTTTAATACATATAGACCGTGTTTTACACGTGAATTTTATTTTTAAAAATAATCGTAGCTTTAAAAAACGTTTGGAATCTCATCTCCCAGATATTAGAGATGTCACGAATATTCGGCTACTATTCGGTATTCGGCCCATTTTTTGGTATTCGGTATTCGGCCGAATAATAGGTACTATTCGGCCGAATACCGAATTATGAAAAAAAGACACATCATATTACTCAAGATTATATGTGTGCATTACCAAATTACAATACTTTAGTAAGTAAAATTGATCAGTGTTAAGTTGTGATGGATAAAAACAAGCTTTTTAGCATTTGTTGGTAGCAAACGATTATGCTTTTCGTCGCATACACGCTACTCCCAGGAGAAGAAAGATAAACTTTAGCAAATTTCGAGAGAATTGGGTATTGTTTTTCGTTTGCTGACCACCACTTGTAAGGATCAGCCTATAGACAAGCACGTATTTTGTGCCGAATATTCGGCCGCCGAATATTCGGTATTCGGTATTCGGCCAAATCACTATTCGTGGCAACTCTACCAGATATATGCCGACCTTGCCTCATAAATGTGAAAATGACGATAAATACGGATTGAAGCCTTATTTCAATTTGTTGAAAGCACATATTTCAATGTCTTAAACCGTTCTAAGTGATGAAGTTGTTACCTTGTGCGTCTTGCTTGCTTATCAAATCACTATCAGACGGACTTGCCTCAATCTCAAACAGCGAGGCAAGACCGTCTACATGTCGAGTTTTAAAAAAAGGCTTTTTTTAAGAAATTTTGATAAGCAGGCCATTATCAGTATTTCTAAAATAATAAATTAGTTAGGCAATATTTTTTTATGAAGCGGCAGTACTTACCAACCCAGGTTGTATTGTTTACCTAGTTTGGTTCGATGTTCGATCGAAGTTAATTTTAAATACCTATGTGAAGTCTTCGACACATGGACCTTATCTTAACTATAATAAATAGGAATAGATATTTCGAGTTTGTGTAACAGTCAAGTGCCACGCTTTTTTACTATAGGTACCTACTTACCTAATTGAATTATTGTTTTGTTAATAACTTATTTTTTATTGTAATCTTAACCAATCTAATTAGTTAGTCATAATTGATTATTGGAGTTTCTAGCACTTGACTGTTACACAAATTCTATAGTAAGGTAATTAAAACATATTTTCTAATTTTTAGTTCGGTGGTTTTTAAAGCGTGTATTCTTAGGTTTTTTAAACTATAATTTGCTTTAGGTAAAGAAGACTAACAAATATCACGCTTAGAACGAAGTTATGTAGTTCATGTTTTATTACAGAGTTCCCATGGCCACCTTTTGTCGAGACAAATCCAACGAGCCCAATTTCGATGGGGTTGCGTCGTTTAGTTACAGAGTTCCCTTGGCCACCTTTCGTCTTCATCATCAGGCCCTGGACATCATCTAAGACTAAAGTCCTTTCTAAGACGAATCTAACGAGCCCAATTTCGATAGGGTTGCGTCGTTTAGTTACAGAGTTCCCTTGGCCACCTTTCGTCTTCATCATCAGGCCCTGGACATCATCTAAGACTAAAGTCCTTTCCAAGACAAATCTAACGAGCCCAATTTCGATAGGGTTGCGTCGTTTAGTTACAGAGTTCCCTTGGCCACCTCCCGTCTCCATCATCAGATCAGGTCCATGTCATAATCACTTTGCAATGTCATCAGATTTACGTATGCGTGCAAAATTTCAAGTTAATCGGACTTCTAGAAATAGGTGAAAATTACGTTGAAAGATTCCATTACATTGTATGTATACACACTTACCAAAGAATATAGGTACATAATTATATATACTACTAGCGACATGACACAACTCGAGCTAATCCCGGGAAATTGCTACTCTGGAATAATAATAAAAAAGGACGCGCAACACTCTCTTCTGATTGGTCTGTTATGCGGCGCCAAATTTAAAACTAGCTAATCGGACAGACTCATTATAATGAGGTGGCTACATGCTGCTACATTATAAAACTTAGTGTTGCTATCATATTGAGCAATTTCGATTTATAAGGATTTAGCTGACCCGGCGAACTTTGTTCCGCCTTAAATTTGAAAAATTCCAGTGGTTTGGGCTGTGCTATCCCGCGGGAACTATGCCATTTTCCGGGATAAAAACTATCCTATGTCCTTTCCCGGGACTCAAACTATCTGTATACCAAATTTAAACTAAATCGGCTCAGCGGTTTAAGCGTGAAAAGGTAACAGACAGACAGACAGACAGACAGACAGAGTTACTTTCGCATTTGTAATATTAGTAAGGATTAGTAAGGATTATTACCGGCACACAATGTTCGCACGATATTATTATCCTTACCTATCCTTTGATGAGTTAAGGCTAAATAAACCAAGTCAATTAAAAATAATAAAAATAAAGTTTCTTTCAATATTAATACATTTTTATTATTATTTTCCTATCAACAAACTTCGTAAAAAGGGTGATTTCCTAATATGACGCGGGGAATTTACAAAACTGACTCTGGCAACACACGCTCGCTCGCTGGGCTGGGCTGGTCGCGACTCGCGTCGCTGTGCCATTAAAATTAAGTAATGGGAAGCAACGCGTCTCACTTGCTGTCTGTAAGCTATTTTCATCTTATTTATATCATATTGTGTGTCGATTCGTTGTTGAAACCATGTGTATCCTCATTACAGATAGTAACTGGTAGTTATCGCACCGAAAACTGGCAGATTATTGAACAAGACGTCCGCCTACTTGCCGTGTCTTATCCAACCTCGACATTGGCAGAATCATCAAAAAGTTGATGGAGCCACTTTTTCCTAAATTTAAATGAAATTTAATCTCACTTGCTTACCAATAAGTGTCGTTAAGTTAATTAAGTGTGTGAAATGGATGAAGACACATCGAATATTCTCCGAAGCTTGGGGTTAGAGTCCCTTATTCAGGTGTTCGATGGTAAGTAAGTACCTACTATATAGCTTTACATCAATAGTCTACGAATTTCATGCATTTTAAATTTTAACCCATACTTCATCATTTTACAATTTTACCATCAACATAACTAAGTAGGTCCAAAAACAATCTCCTCAAAATCGTAGCAAAATTTATGGAAACTGGGCGAGTGTTTTTGCTACCGAGTACATATTTTACGACCTACTTGGCCCCACAAAAGTTACAAGTGCTACAATTCGACATAATTGTCACATTTTTAGCACGTATAAAATTTTCATAACAAGAGCGTGATTATTCTGTAAAATAAATAATATAAAACCACAACATAAAGCAGTCGCCATATCCATATCTATAGAGTACCTATTTCATGTAGGTAGCTGTGTGAAATCATTCCCCACAGCTAAAGTACTGAAATTCGGGAGGCTAACAACAGCTCATCTCATGACAAAAACTCAGTCATACTGAACATAATTATGTTCAGTACTTCAGGAAATTGACAATGTTTTCAAAATCAGTCATCATGCGCCTATTGTGAATATCAGGTGGTTTTATTTTTTCAAAAAGTTCAATGAACTTAAAGGATTTGATGCTTACAACCTGTATTTTATTTTCAGATAACAGAATTGACAAAGAAACTCTTCCTTCTCGCAGAATCTGAACTCAAAGAACTCATACCAAAAGTTGGGCCCCGTCTTAAGTTAAAAAAATATTTGAAATCTGCCATGCAGCCGCCGGAGAAGAAGGATTTACATGATGCCACTGTTAGATCTGATGATGAAAGGGTGAGTTGCATTACATTGCATATCAATTATCTGCAGTTAGGTATGGAACTAACAAAGCTGAAAGTGATCATCATTTGTAATTAATAGTCATGTTAATTAGAGCTTCATCTCTGTTGTATGCCTACACGTCCCACTGCTGGGCACAGGCCTCCTCTCAGAATAAGAGGGCTTGGTGGGCCCACGGGGGCCCAGTGTGGATTGGGAATTTTATCCTTACTAATATTATAAATGCGAAAGTAACTCTGTCTGTCTGTCTGTCTGTCTGTTACCTTTTCACGCTTAAACCGCTGGGCCGATTTAGTTGAAATTTGGTATACAGATAGTTTGAGTCCCGGGAAAGAACATAGGATAGTTTTTATCCTGGAAAATTGCATAGTTCCCGCGGGATAGCACAGCCTTAACCACTGGAATTTTTCAAATTTAAGGCGGAACAAATTTCCTATAAAAAGCAATTAGAGTACGGAATTGGCAGATTGTTGGTTGTTGTATTGTATTGTCCTTATAATATATTTTTTTTCCAGATTTTACATTGTGATAGCGATTTTGATGCAGACAATAATTTTGGAGTTGCCGCTGGTAAGGGCACTGCAGATGAATGCCCAAGGAATAACGTGAGTTGGATATTATATATCTGGTTTAAATTAAATTTAAAGGTTTTACATATTGACAGTGTACGGTATTTTCGTAAAATAGTTTTTTCTGAGTGGTGATTTGTACCATTCTCATATTTTGCCATTTTATTTTTTCATTTTATTTATTATACAAAATACAAAAAATATTTTAGGATTTCTTTGTTTACAATGAATGACTTGCGTCAACTTTTAATTTCTTTTTTATTGGGCTCTATTACGAACGACTGTACCGAATTGGATAATTCTTTTTTAGTTGTGTTTGTTACTGTTCGGACAGTTTGTATAAAATAAAATTTTGAAAAGAAAAAAAAATGCAGCAGGGCGAACCCCGGACAACAGCTAGTATTATTTATAGCTGTTACCCATGAGCCCGTGACTTCTGTGCAGAGTGCACCCGGAGGAAATTTTGCAATACTTACATATTTATACAGACACTAATAAGATTTATAGCATTTTTACCCGACTACGGCATAGCTAAAGGAGGGTTATGATTTTGACAGGCTATGAGAACTAATAATAATAATAATAATAATTCAATCTTATTTGCAGACGACAACACCTCAAGTGAAGAAAATTTAATTTGGTTAAGAAACAATGTTGACCCCTGGAGAACCGTGGAAGACAAATGGAGAGAAACTGTAGACTGCCGCTATAAATTGCTTCAGTCTGGAAAAATAACCATAGCTGATTACTTTAAGGAGTTTCCCGCATTACAACAACCAGAGGGATATACATTGGTAAATATTTAGCACCTACTACTTACAGTGCGTTTTTCTTATCACACGGTCTTGGCACACTGATTTCTAAAATGAAACCCAGCTGTGTGGAATACAACGGCTATTTCAATTATTGATGGTTCAGTCACCGTTTGTCGTTTTGAGCAGTGTTTATCTATTATTTAGCACTGATTAATTTTATTTTTTACAGCTTATGAATGATTTTTGCCATCAATATCCCGGAAAAGAAAATTCCTTATTTTCCATGATTATTCTAAAAAGGGAAGAAATCGTCGAGTATGCACAGAAAAAAGTGCTAAAAATACGCAATAAAGAGTTAAAGACGGCGATAAAAGACATAATTGGACTTATAAATGGTGAGTTTTTGTTACTTTTGAAATGTTTTTTTTTTCTTTATCTGTTAAAAAACTATTTAGTTTCACGAATAATATTTATGTGTCTTATCCCCATATGAATAAACAACGGAGTAAACCCGGTGTAACTAAACCATGTTTTGTCCGTGTCTGGCAAAACCATATGTCATACATAGTGACAGATAAAGATACAACATGGTTTAGTTACACCGGTTTTACTCCGTGTTTATTATAAAATAGCTGTTGCCCGCAACTTCGTCTGCACGGAATTCGTTTATCACTATCAGCTGTCTCGGCCCGATCGGTTTAAAATTGACAAAGTTTCATACAAACTTTCATCCCCTATTTTATCCCCTTGGGGGTAGAATTGATCGAAATCCTTTCTTAGCGGATGCCTACGTCATAATCATAACATCTACCTGCATGCCAAATTTGGGCTGTGCGTTGATAGATCACTATGTCAGTCAGTCAGTCAATCAGTCACCTTTGAGTTATATATATTTAGAAGTATAGTCATAAAAAAAAACGTCAAAAATGAAATGTTAGCAAGAAAATTTTCTCTAGTAGTAATTTTGTTTATCTGTGATTATGCTCATTTTATTTTATTTTTATTTTAGAGGATGACCCAGAGACGACTACAAATATCGCGCTAATGCTGCTAGCATATGTGGTAAATATTTCTCCAGCTCGGCGACTAAAAGGCAAGCAGCAGCCCTGGAAACCATCTCGTGCGGAAATTTGTGATGGATTTATACAGGTAGTCGCGTCAGAAGCTAACGTTACCGAAACTATTGTAACCAAAAGAGAAAAATTTCAAAGGCTAGGTCGTACATTGCAGCCGTTTATTATTAATGTTGGAAAGAATATAGTCGAAACAAACGCAGTTTATATTGTGGTAAACGACACAGTCTATAAATTCAATAAACTGGTAACGGCAGTAGACTGTGCTTTTAAAATTTATCAAGCAAGTGGTGCATGCTACTCCGAAGAAGCAACTGATGTATGGTTGTTTTTGCAACTGGGATTTTACAATATAAAAACGAAATATGACAGACATACGCAAGCCGTGAATACACTTTTGACTGATTTAGGTGTTTTGTCGCAACATAATTTTGAGTAATCAAGAAACCGTTTAATCCTATTATTTTTTATGTCCTCCAAAATGTTTACTTGCTATTATTGTAAGAAAAATGTCTTTGCAAGTCCGACGATGCTAGTAAAACATATACAATTAAGTTGCAAATCAACTAAAAACATTTCAGACTTTCGACGTGGTGAACAAAATTGCTATCGTTATTATTTTTGTTTACAATCTTTTACTGGACAAAGAGATTATTTCATTTTTGTATTAAATGTAGTGGACCCCAGCTACGGCTGCTGTCCGATCCCAAGAGGTTTCTCTCGTAGGGCTGCATTTTTTTCTCTAGAAAACATATGACCAATTAAATAATAAAAGTTAATTATTAGAACACGCACCGGAAATATAGTCCTGCACAGCAAATTTCACATACTTTTTTAACTTAAGACTGGGCCCAACTTTTGGTATGAGTTCTTTGAGTTCAGTTTCGCCAAGAAGGAACAGAGCTTCTTTGTCAATGCTATTATAAATACAAATAGTTTATCTGTTATTTGTTTTGTATTTGCATGCAAGGTCTAATGTTGATTATTTGTTTGCCTTCTGGCTAGGGAGCAAGACTAATATTTAGGATATTTAACAGTTTAAGGGCCAGTTTCACCACTCATTGTTACATTTTATGTGACAGATAAATATGAAGCTGTCTCTGTTTATTCAGACAAAACAAAGCACATTTATCTGTCACATCAATTTTAACAATGAGTGGTTAAACAGGCCCTTAAAGTCGAACCTCTCATTGGACCCCGCATTCTACACACCTGTAGTCATTCATTACTAAAACAACCCCTGTATGTGTCGAGTCAATGTCAATGTAGTGGACTCCAGCTACGGCTGCTGTCCGATCCCAAGAGGTTTGTCACTCGTAGGGCTACACTTTTTCTCTAGACAGCATCAGATCAAATCAAATCAGACCAAACCAAATATTTTATTGAATCGGGCGTTACTTTGCGGAGGTCCATTTCAATGAACAAAAATATTTACCTTGCTACTCCGCTACTCACGTGCAAGATAACTAAGCCTGTGCGAAATATATATGTTTTTTTATGCAATCCTTCCCTCGACTACTGCCACATAAAACACATAAATCTCAGAAACTTAATTATCCATTACACCACATAAACACTGACGCGTTGACGTGAGTAGCGGAGTAGCAAGGTAAATATTTTTAACCTTAATTTAACCGTAACCGTATTTGTAACCGTAATTGAAATCAACCCAAATCAAAAATACTTTATTTCAGATAAACATCTATATCGGGTTAGTTACAGTAAAATTTTATATCTTTGTTTAAGTATAAGCACTTATGTATGTATGTATGTAAACTCTTTATTGTGCAAAATAAACAAGACAAAATACAATTGACAAACACTGCGATACATGCACAAAGGCGGACTTATCCCTTTAAGGGATCTCTTCCAGTCAACTTAACTCCAGTTAACTTCCAGTTAACTTATTTATATAAATTGGAAATATTTCCCCTATCTCTTTGGCTATTGTTTCGAGACATTTGTAAGCTATTACGATAATTGTTGTTCTTTATAATCGTGGATGAATATTTATGGTGTCAATTTCAGTTGACGTCCATTGTAGTTGTAAATATACTGGATAAGTACTTATGCTACTGGATTTATGCTGTGGATTGTAAATATTTTAAGAATTAAAATTCTTGATTCATTTGATAGTACCTGGAAATAAATACTTTTTTATTCTTAACTTTGTTTTATTATTTAAATATGTTTTTCTACATAATTAATTATGATAACTATCTGTTCATATAGGTGCTGTACTGGAGCAGGAAAGTACAAGTGCGGGTGCAGTGAAGCATAGTCATAGTAATGTTCTGTACTGCTGTTGCGCAACACAGGTACTATACTCAGGCAAGTACAGTTAAGTTTGTTGTTTCATTGTTTGTACTTTTGTTGCTACAGGTGCTATACCGGCGTGGACAGTTAAGCATAGTGTATAATTACTTTATACGTATCTACTACTGTAACATAGGTACATAGGGTCTACAGTGGAAGCATGGTCTGTCAGTAATAGTTTGTATTGCTGTTGCACATGTACCACACTCTTGCTCCAGTTAAATCGTGGTTCGCCATATTATAATCGCGCCAAAAAATACAATCAAGGAAAATGATTCGCCTAGGCTGTACAACTTAGGTACAGCCTAGGTTGTACAACCACAAAACCCTGTCGCTATTGCGACATTTGCCTGTCATTACAGGCCACATCACTCAAAGTTCAGTGATGTGGCGTTTTATACGACCCTATCTATAGTGTCAGGGTTCTATGATGATAGGCAAATCAATTTCCTTAACTGTATGGATCGGTGCGGTTATAATAAGATGGCACCATGCTTTAATGTGGTCGCACCTGTAAAGTACCCGTGCTACAGCAGTACAAAAGTATGCTGGGACATGCTTTACTGTTCGCGCACCTGTATCGTACTAGTGCTACAGCAGTATAAACGTATGCTGCAACATGCTTTACTGTGCGCGCACCTGTATAGTACCTGTTCTGCCCCAGTACAAACGTATGCTGCGACATGCTTTACTGTGCCCGCACCTGTATAGTACCTGTTCTGCCCCAGTACAAACGTATGCTGCAACATGCTTTACTGTGCCCGCACCTGTATAGTACCTGTTCTACCCCAGTACAAACGTATGCTGCAACATGCTTTACTGTGCCCGTTACTGTCCAGTAACGGTGCCGCCACATTACAGACGTATGCTGCAACATGCTTTACTGTGCCCGTTACTGTCCAGTAACGGTGCCGCCACATTACAGACGTATGCTGCAACATGCTTTACTGTGCCCGTTACTGTCCAGTAACGGTGCCGCCACATTACAGACGTATGCTGCAACATGCTTTACTGTGCCCGTTACTGTCCAGTAACGGTGCCGCCACATTACAGACGTATGCTGCAACATGCTTTACTGTGCCCGTTACTGTCCAGTAACAGTGCTGCCGCATTACAGACGTATGCTGCAACATGCTTTACTGTGCCCGTTACTGTCCAGTAACAGTGCTGCCGCATTACAGACGTATGCTGCAACATGCTTTACTGTGCCCGTTACTGTCCAGTAACGGTGCCGCCACATTACAGACGTATGCTGCAACATGCTTTACTGTGCCCGTTACTGTCCAGTAACGGTGCTGCCGCATTACAGACGTATGCTGCAACATGCTTTACTGTGCCCGTTACTGTCCAGTAACGGTGCCGCCACATTACAGACGTATGCTGCAACATGCTTTACTGTGCCCGTTACTGTCCAGTAACGGTGCTGCCGCATTACAGACGTATGCTGCAACATGCTTTACTGTGCTCGTTACTGTCCAGTAACGGTGCCGCCACATTACAGACGTATGCTGCAACATGCTTTACTGTGCCCGTTACTGTCCAGTAACAGTGCTGCCGCATTACAGACGTATGCTGCAACATGCTTTACTGTGCCCGTTACTGTCCAGTAACAGTGCTGCCGCATTACAGACGTATGCTGCAACATGCTTTACTGTGCCCGTTACTGTCCAGTAACGGTGCCGCCACATTACAGACGTATGCTGCAACATGCTTTACTGTGCCCGTTACTGTCCAGTAACGGTGCCGCCACATTACAGACGTATGCTGCAACATGCTTTACTGTGCCCGTTACTGTCCAGTAACAGTGCTGCCGCATTACAGACGTATGCTGCAACATGCTTTACTGTGCCCGTTACTGTCCAGTAACAGTGCTGCCGCATTACAGACGTATGCTGCAACATGCTTTACTGTGCCCGTTACTGTCCAGTAACGGTGCCGCCACATTACAGACGTATGCTGCAACATGCTTTACTGTGCCCGTTACTGTCCAGTAACGGTGCCGCCACATTACAGACGTATGCTGCAACATGCTTTACTGTGCCCGTTACTGTCCAGTAACAGTGCTGCCGCATTACAGACGTATGCTGCAACATGCTTTACTGTGCCCGTTACTGTCCAGTAACGGTGCCGCCACATTACAGACGTATGCTGCAACATGCTTTACTGTGCCCGCACCTGTCCAGTAACAGTGCTGCCGCATTACAGACGTATGCTGCAACATGCTTTACTGTGCCCGTTACTGTCCAGTAACAGTGCTGCCGCATTACAGACGTATGCTGCAACATGCTTTACTGTGCCCGTTACTGTCCAGTAACGTTGCCGCCACATTACAGACGTATGCTGCAACATGCTTTACTGTGCCCGTTACTGTCCAGTAACAGTGCTGCCGCATTAGAGACGTATGCTGCAACATGCTTTACTGTGCCCGTTACTGTCCAGTAACAGTGCTGCCGCATTACAGACGTATGCTGCAACATGCTTTACTGTGCCCGTTACTGTCCAGTAACGGTGCCGCCACATTACAGACGTATGCTGCAACATGCTTTACTGTGCCCGTTACTGTCCAGTAACGGTGCCGCCACATTACAGACGTATGCTGCAACATGCTTTACTGTGCCCGTTACTGTCCAGTACCAGTGCGGCCGCATTACAGACGTATGCTGCAACTTGGTGTACATGTACCCACTCCTGTATAATAATGTAAAACAGATTTAATTTGCATACTCATTACCTGTACGTAGGCGGATGCGAACTACGTACGTAAGTAGCTGGGAAAGCCACTCGTAAGTAATGGGCCCGCTACATGAAGCGGGTAATGAGGCCGACTACGTATGACAACTACATTACGCGGCATGTAGCGGGCACAAAGCGTAATAGTGGAATCCTAGCTACGTACGGCACTGTTGAAACCTACGTAATACGTAGCCCGTTTTTCTCAGTGCAGCTCTGTCTGGGAGTAAAGAAAAAACATAGAATTTACCAGTTGCTTCTCATCCCGCGCAGATGGTAAAAGTCTATCGAGGGAATGGGCGAAAGTCTTAGGAATCATGTTATACGCGATGCGGCTAGCAACCCATCACTATTTTGGTTTCCCTTTCTAGCATACGCCCTTAATCATGCTAACCGTGGCCTTTAGGTCTTGCTACCATAGGCTCTGTCTACCCCGTAAGGGGTATAGACGTGATATGTGTGTGTATGTATTCATTATATTCTCCTAGTGTTATTTCCATGCTGGTCTGGGAGCAAAGAAAAAACATAAAATGTACCAAAGCGAATACTCGAAGTTTTATGATTTCAATGTTCATGGAAATACAACACAATGGCTATCGATTAATTCAAATCAGAATGAAAAGCGCATTGCGAACTTTTGCGTTGTACTATATCTACCTGTTATTCTGCAGAATCTATATTCTACAGAATAATTGCCACGCATAACGACGACAACTTTATTTAAAACGTTAGTTTTGAATGAAATCGATGTTTTTGCGTTTACTTATTGAAGTGATATGATCTATTTGCTGCAACCTTCTTCCTCGACAGCCTCTATCTTTACTCCTGCTTTCATGTCATTGTCAATCAACTGTTATAATTTTAAATGTCGTAAAATTTTATGTTTATTAAAACCTGAATACTCATTATTTCTCATTATTTCACTAAATTGTAATATAATGGTCAAAGATAACAAAGAAAACATTTTTTTTAATTTACTTACAATGTTGAAGAAAAGCATAAAAGGGATCTCAAAATTTCCGGAATCCGTGCCTAGGGCATCCATAAAGATTTCCTCTCCATTAAAAAAAAGGCTCTGTCTACCCCGTAAGGGATAAAGACGTGATATATATATGTATATATTCTACGGTGGTACGTGAATACATTTCCTTCACTGTACAGTGAAGGGGGTCTATTCTGCGGAAGTGGGTTAAAGACTCTCCCGCGACGCTCCCGCGCGCCCTTTCACCGTTTCGCAATTACGTGAGCTTTGTGTGTCGTTTGCGAGATGTGATATTGTTTCACGTTCCGGCAACTTGTTACCGATGCCAATTTGCTTGCGTTAAGTAATGAAGCATTTGGTTCAGACTAAATAAAAAGCCAAGACGAATTGTGAACGGCAAAAGGTTTCAACTACGCCTGGACGTGTGCGTATAGTAAGTAAGTAAATGCTTTATTGTACAAATGTAAAAAAACAGATACAATACACAATAAAATCAGGGATCTCTACCAGTTAACCTTTGAATAGATGAGGGGAGCATTAAACGAGGGACCGACGAAGTGTGAGTTTAAAATTTCAGATAGTGAAAGCCACAATAGAGCGTACATATCTAAATACAATAAACAAATGATAAAATAAACTACTAAATATCATTACACACATACATACATATAAAATACAATAAGAGTACACATATACAATATCTAAGGAGATGGTGTGAGCCACATCCTCCTCAAGCCTTCCCTGAACGACGCCACGGAGGCAGCCTGAGGTCGGTAACCGATTCCACGGCTTAGCAGAGTGAACTGTGAAGGATTTGGAATTAGTTTTGGAAGATGAAGGAGCACAGGTCAGAAGGATTGGCCTTCGCTGTAGCCGATGCTTCCAGCAGCCAAGTAGCTGAATCGCTCGAAAAGATACATAGGACATATAGTTGGACGCACACGAGAGTAAAAAAAAAAGCCAAACAAACTGTTGGAGACACGCACACGTTGTGACTTGTCCGCCTCCGCCTATTTTGCTCCAATAAGAGGAGGGCTCGTATGCTAGGCCCGTCTTCTCTTATATGATGAGACCGTGCAATGTTGGTACTCGTACTCGTAGGTAATGTACTTGTCCAAGGTTGTTTTTTTATTTCCTGTTTCCCGTGACCAGAGCGCTGGCCAATATTTCGCTCAGCGTATAAGCATTGCCATACAACGTGGCAATGCTGCCAGCCTTCTGGGCATCCCCATTGGAGGCGATTTGGGAGATTGTTTAACCTTTAATTTAATAATAGTTTTAGCTAGGTTTATTTTTAAGTTTTGATTGTTTTTTATTATGATTTGTTTCTTTTTTCTGTCTTCTACTTCGCACATATTTTGATTGAATATCGTATTTCGAATTTGACAGTTATAAAACAACATTTCTGCGGCCGGACCCTCTTATAAGTAGATGATTGTGTGGCCATGCGTCCACCACTTATTTATGCTTATGCCTGTTGAATTGGCAAATGTTACCAAAATATCCAAAAATCTTAGGAATCATGTAATAGGCGATGCGGCTAGCAACCCATCACTGTTTTGATTCCCCTTTCTACGCCCACAACCATGCTAAACGTGGCCTTTAGGTCTTGTTACCTTGGGCTCGTATAAGGGATATAGACGTGATATATGTGTGTGTGTGTATGTCCACCAAAATATATTTTCAACTGCCACAACACAATGTACTCGTGAAAACATTACTGAATTTTATTATGGCTCCTATAATGTATTTATTCGCCCATTATGCTAATAATCGTATGTTGGTTTAATGTATCCATAAAAATATGATGTTTTGAGGAGTGGCGTTACGTTTATAGCCCTTAGACAGACGTATACGGAATTACCTTTTTTACCATTATGTTCCTAACCATGGTGAAAATCATGTTATAGGCGATGTGGTTAGCATTTAATTTTCCCCTACCACATTTACGCCCACAATCATGCTAAACACGGCCTTTAGGTATTGTTACCTCAGGTTTTACCCCGTAAAGGATAAAGACGTGATTTATGTACGTATGTACCTACAAATAATTGCTCTAAAACAAAGACTAAGTAAAACTTTAGAAGATAAAGTTGACGTTTCTCTCGTTAAAATTAAGTTAGCACTAGCAACATTATCAAGAGCGACCTAAATGTCGCTATGAAAACTCGCCGAGCCACTTAAGTTGCTCTCAAGCCCGGCAACTAATGGATATTAAATTCTTACGACCCACATCTTTAGCCGTTTGACATTTTGAAGAAGTTCTTTTTTCAAATTAGGCACTTAAATAACAGCCAGTTTTCCTTTTTATTTCTTAGATTTTTTTTTCGCTTACAAAATTTCTAGTTATATTATAAATGCGAAAGTAACTCTGTCGGTTACGCTTTCACGCCTAAACCAGTGAACCGATTTTAATGAAATTGGGAAGGAGATAGTTTCAGTCCCAGGTAATAACATAACCCGACATAAGATAATTTTTATCCCGGAAATTTGCATAGTTTTTGCGGGATAGCGATAAGCGAATTGTGGACGAAGTTGCAGACAACCGCTAGTATTTTTACCAGCGACAATTTGTCGCCGTATCCTATGAAAGGTTTTGATTCTTTTCCTTTTTATCTTCGTCATCAACACAATTTAAGAGTGTCACTCTTGTCGGTGGTGTAATTCCCACTTCTCCCTTCCACCTGCCTTTTGATCTCTGGATATACACGATAAGCGAGAGATTTGAACAGTGTATTCCTAAGGCCTTACCATGACGTCTTAATGCGATGCAATTGCGAACCAAAGTTGGATCGATCGCTGTCAGATTGCCTCGATGGGCATTTACCATCTGCGCGGGTAGAGAAGCAACTGGTACATTCTATGTTTTTTCTTTGCTCCCAGACCAGTATGGAAGTAGTTTCATTTACAACTAGCTACAAATACGAAACCTCTGCTCTAAAAACAAACGTATCGCGTTACTTAATCCCAGGCGATTACAGCACTAGATTTGCAACAGGTCACTGTAACTTGGCCCAAATTGGCCTCACTTGGCCTCACTTGGCTTGACTTGGCTTTACTATCCGTCAGTAGGTACTTAAGTTTTTCATCTATAGTAACTTTTATTATTGAAGCGTTTTTTTTAAAGTTTGACTTTGGAACAATGTGACACGTACAACTTCATTTGACATAAAGTGTTCATTACGACGTTTGCTTGATTAATTAGATGCGAGTCGGGTCACCTCCACGTGTGGTCAAGAGCTGCGGTTCGTTTTTGGATCCGTCCGGGGGGAAGAGCAGTGCATGATCCGGTGCACCCTGGGCATCGGCTAATGATTTCCTGGCAGTTTCTGAGGGATATCATTGACCGTTGGCTAAGAGCCCGACAGGGGGGAGGGGGTCTCTGACCATTACCGTACAACGTTGCCGACATTTTGTCACAAGATTTTTGAATTATATTTTTACCGCACTGACATTGGCCCAAGCCTCACGGCCGCCATTAAGGAGAGAAGAAGAAGAAGGTAAAATTCAAGTAATGTGGTCGCACATGTTTTTAAGTTAATTAGTGAATATATTATCAGTTGTTAAATCCATGAGGCCACATTGCTAACTCGCGGGAGCTCGCGGTTGCATTGACCATCTCTTTCTAATCTCATTATTTGGCGGTTGACATACAGGAATGGTGATATGCGATTGTGATTCAGAGTACAGTCGGCCTAGGAAAATGTTGAGCACTTTAGTACTTTCTCATAATACATTTTGTAAGTAAGTAAGTAAGTAAATGCTTTATTGTACAAATATAAAGAAACAGATACAATTTACAAAAAAATAAAAATAACATTAATACATGCACAAAGGCGAACTTATCCCTATAAGGGATCTCTACCAGTTAACCTTTGAGTAGATGAGAGGAGCATTAAACGAGGGACCGACAAAATGAGAGTTTAAAATTCCAGATAGTGAAAGCCACAATAGAGCGTACATATCTAAGTACAATAAACAAAACATAAAATACTACTAAATATCATTACACACATGCATACATACAAAATACAATAAGAGTACACACACAATATCTAAGGAGATGGTGTGAGCCACATCTTCCACAAGCCTTCCTTAAACGACGCCACGGAGGCAGACTGCCTGATGTAGGTCGGTAACCGATTCCACAGCCTAGCAGAGTGAACTGTGAAGGATTTGGAGTAAGTAGAAGAGTAAGTAGATTTTGTCGTACTTATACATGACAAGCGTCAAATTAATGTTACGAATGTTGTTTTAATTTAAAATAATTCTAAGTATGCTTAGTTTTTTATGCGCCTACTGTACGTAATGGTATATTACACAAAAAGGTCTGTGTATACTAGAACTGTGAGTGTGGCATGTGTGTGTGTTGGGGGGGGGGGGGGGGGGGTTGTAAATAAAAATGGCGTCTGTATCCCTATAGACTTTCGTCTCCACTGGGCACAAGACAAATCATTTACCATTTTAATATTTTGCGGAAGAATCTTCTAATTCTTATTTTCGTCGAAGGGTACAATCTTTTTACTTGGCTTGACTTGGCTTTTGGCTTGGCCCGACTTGGCCTGACTTGGCCTGAATGACGCGTCGTTAATCTCCGCAGCTATTAACTTTACTTATATGTATGGCAAGACTTTTATCTGAAAGTGTTCAGGCCATTTGTAGAGTGACATCTTGGATGTTTTTGGAGAGTCACTAATGCGACTAAGGCGAGTTTAAATCTACTAAAAGGTATTGGAAATCGTTTTAAGAAGCATGTTTGCAACTCCTACGTCATCATCGGATTCAGTTTCTATACATCCCACTGCTGGGCACGATCCTTTATTAAACAAAAGCGCTTAGGCTCACGGGCAGATTTGGGGGACGGGGGCGCGTGCCCCCCAGCCGGTATTTAAGTATGTTTATCCGTTGTCTAGTACCCATATTACAAGCTTTGCTTAGCTTGGGACTAGGTCAATAGACGTCAATTGTCCCAAAATATTTATTTATTATTTATTTGTGTGTGATAGAACCTTGTGCAGGAGCACGCTCCGTCTGGATCATTCATCATCATCATCATCATTATTTCCAGCTCTCATTAATAATTCTTGCGGCACATTCTTCTTAGCGATGATGGTCTTTCCGAGTGAGCTGGTAGCTTCAAAAAATACATGTAAAAGAGCCCCTGGCGGCGTATTTGCAAAATAAAATTTTTAATTTCGATGAGAGGGTCTGGGGAGGGTTATGTTAGAGTATTTTATTTTATTCATTGGGTCATAGTTCTCACGCGGGCTTTGTGCGGATTCCAAATGAGAGATTTCCAATGAGATTTCGCGTAAAATCCAGAAAAGTCAGCCCGGATTCGATCCCACGACCTACTTGGGACTGCCACAAACTGAAAATATCAAGTTTTTGTGATACGTATCCAGTGAGAAACGGGCAGAAGGTAACAGGTGAAAGGTACAAAACCCTAAAAGAAGTTCCACCCACGCTGATGACAACCTTCGAAATGTTCAAAGGAAAACCCATGATTACATTAATATCTGATTACACCATTTCTGTTCCCTATGCCTACGCATTAGGGTTCTATTTAGCATTGAGAATTATTTAATATAGCTGTTAGGAGTAACTTGACATTGAAAGCATGGAGAAATAAACGAACTGGAGAAGCCATCACCTCGGCCGAAAATGCTCGTATGACAAGTGGCCTTGACATTGCCTGTACGTGTGCGTTTGCTTTACGCGTGAAATAAAATAGTTCTTCGACGTGTCGTATGTTGTGTGCGTGCTTGTTTCTGTGTGCGTGCGCTTTAAGCAGTCCCGTCTATGAAGGCCTAGTGGCGTTAGCGGAGGGCGAGGAGGGGGGCGGACTGAAAACTAGTAGGCTTATTACCTAACTCGCTCGCAATCGCCATCGTGTTCATTTTGACAGTTCTTGTACGAATGTGACAGCTAGCTGATTCCGATGCCAATTGTCAGCCTATACATGAGCTGTCGAAATCAACACGATGGCGATTGCGTGCGAGTTAGGTAATAAGCCTACAGCACAGACGCAAGTTTATACTTGCTCTCGCAAGAATGCGGAGTTGTCTTATAGTCACATTTATTTTATATTGTCTTTTTAGGGTTCCGTATCCAAAGGGTGTTCCATGCTGGTCTGGGAGCAAAGAAAAACATAGAATGTACCAGTTGCTTCTCTTCCCGCGCAAATGGTAAAAACCCATCGAGGGAATGGGCGAAAATCATAGGAATAATGTTATAGACGATGCGACTAGCAACCCATCACTATGTTGATTCCACTTTCCACCTCTACGACCTCAGTGTCTTGCTAAACGTGACCTGTAGGTCTTGTTACCTTAGGCTCTGTCTACCCCGTGAGGGATAAAGACGTGATATGTGTATGTATGTATCCAAAGGGTAAAAACGGGACCCTGTTATTAAGACCTCGCTGTCCGTCCGTCTATCACTAGGCTGTTCTTTTGAACCGTGATGATGTATTTCTATTGCCAGTTTCCATTGTTCGCAATTTAGCCGTGTAACCAAAGACCGGGGTTTTTGCGGGTGGTAGGGCCTTGTGCAAGGTCCGTCCGGATCGCTACCACCATCTTACTCGCTAATCCTGCCGCTAAGTAGCAGTGCTTGCACTGCTGTGTTCCGGTGTGGAGAGTAAGACAGCCGGGGAAATTACGGGCACAAGAGGCATTGCATCTTAGTCCTCTAGGTTGGCAACGCATCTGCAATCCCTTCGGGGTTGCGGGTGTCTATGGGCAGTGGTGATCACTTACCATCAGGTGACCCACTTGCTCGTTTGCCTTCCTATTCATATAAAAAAAAAAAAAAAAAAGACCGATGTCACCGACTAGCTGGCATCACACTGCCAAGTTAGAAACGTGGGTAAAATGACTCAACAATCCCGGACTGTACGAATGATGCCTCCAGTTGGTTTGTTGCTCTAAGCATAGAGTAGGTAGTTGCGTATGTGCGCTGATGGATGCCATTACTTACTGACGGCATCAATCATGTCAGTAATCATCGATGGGTTTGATTACATTTATTTTGTGTGAGTGGGAGACGAACAAAGTAACGCAATCTTTATACTAAGCACATTTTTACTTTGCCAGTAAGAAAAAGCCAAATGAATACATACATACATACATAACCCCACCTACCCACCCACCTGCCATGGCTGCTATGGGTAGTGTTGGGGTACACGTCACGGAATGACGAGGATCCGGGTTCGATTCCCGGCCATAGCTTTACTTTTCGGATTTTTCTATGTGTTCTAATTTTCACTGACATTTAGAAATACATACATATGTCACGTCTTTATCCCCTACGGGGTAGACCGAGCCTGAGGCAACAAAACCTTAAGGCCATGTATAGCATGACTAAGGGCGTATAGGTGGAAAGGGAAATCAAAATAGTGATGGGTTACTAGCCACATCCACTATAACATGATTCCTAAGACTTTCGCCCATTCCCTCGATGGGCTTTTAACATCTGCGCGGGAAGAGAAGCAACTGGTAAATTCTATGTTTTTTACTCCCAGTCCAGCATGGAAGAAGCCTGATAAACCTATTTTTTAAATCCCCCCCCCCCCCTCCCAACGATATAAGAGGGGTGTTATAAGTTTGACGTGAATGTCTCTGTGTGTCTATGTCTGCGGCATAGCTCTCAAACGGATTCGAAAGCCAGTTTCCTAGCAGTAGTCCTTAGCCATGTTTGATAAAAAACGGTTTACTTTGCAGTTTTAACAACTCTTTAATGTGCAAAATAAACAAGAGAAATACAATTGACAAACACTGAGATACATGCACAAACTGATAAAGCATTTTTGCCGTAAATTGTTAGTAGATAGTGAAATGTTTTCAACCAGTTTCAACTGCAAGTAATATCAGTTCCCACAAACTATAATCGAGGGAATGGGCGAAAATATAGGAAGCATGTTATAGGCGGTGCGGCTAGCAACCCATCACTATTTTGATTCCATTTTCCATCTATACGCCCATAATCTTGCTAAACGTGGCCTGTAGGTCTTGTCGCCTTCGGCTCTGTCCACCCCGTAAGGGATAAAGACGTGATTTGTGTATGTGTATATATAGTACTATTTATATATCCACCTATAAGTTTCCCCGGAACCCTCAGCGCGCGACTCTAGGTAATGAAATGTTTTCAACCAGTTTGTAATCCTTTTAACGTAAACCTGGGCCTATTTGGAATCCATTAGAGATGTCATGATAAGGGTTCTGGCACAAATCCCGGGAGCATCCGATAGCATACCCGGGCCAACCGGCCTGTTATTGGCGGTGACAGGCCTGTAACTTGTGATAGATACTGTAATTGCACACAATTGACCACTCGTGAGCCTTGTCACTGAGTAGGGCTTAGTAACGGTCAGAAGCGATTACATTTTCTGGTAATTGCGCCATAATATGTTGTAATCTACTTATGTGTGTGTGTGTGTTTTTTATACATACACATACACAAATCACGCCTTTATCCCTTACGGGGTAGACAGAGCCTTAGGTAACAGATACCTACAGGCCACATTTAGCAAGATTGTGGGCGTATAGGTGAAAAATGAAATCAAAATAGTGATGGGTCGCTAGCCTCATCGCCTATAACATGATTCCTATGATTTTCGCCCATTCCCTCGATGGCCTTTTACCATCTGCGCGGGTAGAGAAGCAACTGGTATATTCTATGTTTTTTCTTTGCTCCCAGACCAGCATGGAAGAATGTGGTTATTAACTTGCTAAATGGATGTTTTTTTTTACGTAAATGGCGGTTCATTGGAACGAGTCAAATGATTTCACAAAATGAATCATACGCTTCACGGGAACACACAATTATAATTTCAAAGGCTCGCCCGAAACATTTTCACAAAATAAATTTTGGTTCAAACTCGATTTTCTCGAAATACGCGTGCAAATATATTTTCAAATTTCTAGCGTTTGAAGAGTATTATAACAAAACAAAATACGCTATATCGTCTCGTTTATAAAGTTCAAAATGCGTCGCGGATTCGGTGTATACCGGAGTAACTAACACTTTCAACTATAAGCTTTAACCTTTCAGGAAAAGAGTTCAAATTGCAACGGTGGAGTTTCAAAGGGAACTTAATTTGTCTATCGTTTTTTATTACTCCAGAATTCGGATGGATGGGGATTTATTGGTCAGCTAGCGCTTTCGAAGTACACTCGGGGGCAAAAAAACCGGGTCACTTTGTATACAGCTTTCTACGGGGAGTGACCCGATTTTTTTGCCACCGAGTATATGAAGCAGAGACCGATGGAAACGGGTCGGGTTCACATAATTTGGCCTATCGGAGGGTAACTTGGAGGGTAAATGGAGGGCAATGGGCGAAAATCTTAGGAATCATGTCATAGGCGATGCGGCTAGCAACCCATCACTACTTCGATTTCCCTTTCCAATACGCCCACGATCATGCTAAACGTGGCCTTTTGGTCTTGTCTTAGGCTCTGTCTACCCCGTAATGGATAAAGACATGAGTTATGTATGTATGGAGGGTATAACTTTGGCACATTTAAAAACCACTTAAGTACTTCTGTACAGTCAAGAGCATAAATATAATGTAGGTTACCAAGACGTCAAAAATATATTTTCTAAAATCTTCGCCCATTCCCTAGATGGTATGGAATTTTGAATTAAAAAAAAATGATAAATAGGGTGTGTTTTATTCATGCCCTTACTCGTGCTAAACGTGGCCTTAAGGTTTTGTTACCTTAGGCTCTGTCTACCCCGTAAGGGATAAAGAGGTGATATATGTATGTATGTATGTGTTTTATTGAACTAACACAACCTGCTGAAATATTTATTCCAGAAAAAAAGGTTCTTTTTATTATCATATCAACGGTTAATTTGATTTCAATGGAGTTCACGATAACCATAACGTTTTATTGTATAAAATATAATCGAATACTTGTATTTATGAAATTCAGAATTATATTTTACCAAGGCCGTAGCAAAACGTTGTCTATTGAGTATCGGCTATTGTTGCCGCTACAATAGTGCTACGTTGTTCGTAGCGCTGCTACAGAACGTTACGAAATGAAACAACTTCTGAGAATCAAGTTTTCATAAGAAATCTTTTTTGTTACAATTTGTTTTGGTGGCGGCACTTTTTATTGATCTGGTTTCATTATGAAAAAAAAATGCTAATAAGACTTAAATTTACTTTTTCCCGGGTCGTAAGTAGTAGTTTACCGCCCGCGAGCGGAAATTTCCACTTTCTGGCCAGGGGAAGACGTGAAATTGTTTTCACACCGGCGGTGATAAAGAAAGCCTCAGGTCGCATGTTTATCGCCCTCGCCTTTGGCTCGTGCGACAAGTTCCTGCGATCAGGGACATTTGTTATTTCACCACCCTTGGAATATAAATGTACTGTTACATGATCTGTTTCAGAAACGTACTACAGAAATCACAAACATTTTTCGTTTATATCATAAACTAGCGACCCGCCCCGGCTTCGCACGGTATATTATGCATGTATTATACATATAAACCTTCCTCTTGAATCAGTCTATCTATAAAAAAACCGCATCAAAATCCGTTGCGTAGTTTTAAAGATTTAAGCATACATAGGGATATGGGGATATAGGGACAGAGAAAGCGACTTTGTTTTATACCTATGTAGTGATGATAAAACCAAATGTAAACTAGGCCTTGTAATGGTCATCTCAAGTGGTCCTAAACATAAAAAGCAAATCAGAAATCGACAACATATCCTAAACCTAAAAAGCAATGCAGAAATCAACAACAATTTCCATGCGCATAAACCTTTAAACAATCCAGAAATCGTAAACCATTTCTTTGCACGTCTTAAACCTAAAAAGCAATACAGAAATCGTCAACATTTTATTGAATTACGTAAATGCTCGAGGGCTCTCAGTACGCAAACGCTGGCGGCGCACGATTCAATTATACGGCGATTCGTGGTCTCGAGTTTGCTTTCCATTTGTTTTGGCAATGCTGAAAAAATGGAAATAAATTGTTTATGTATTTGCACTGTATTTTTTAAAGATTTTTATTCAATCTACCGAATAGCCTAGTGGTTAGTGTTCAAGCACAGAGTTCAAATCCCGTTAGGGCAGACGCTTGTCTAATGAAGACGAATGTACGTACTTGCATCATGGATGCTACGTATGTGTAACCTTACTGCATGCTATGATTATAATTGCAATACAAACGGATAACTCACGTATAAAAGTCAAGCGATGCTCGACATGTTTCGGACCAGTTCGTAGTCCTTCCTCTTGGAGCGCTCTTGGATGATATGATTAATTTAGGAACTGGTAATTTTATGCTAGTCTGGGAGCAAAGAAAAAACATAGAATGTACCAGTTGCTTCTCTACCCGCGCAGATGGTAAAAGACCATCGAGGGAATGGGCGAAACTTATAGGAATCATGTTATAGGCGATGAGGCTAGCAACCCATCACTATTTTGATTCCATTTTCCACCTATACGCCCACAATCTTGCTAAATGTGGCCTGTAGGTCTTGTTACCTTAGGCTCTGTCTACCCCGTAAGGGATAAAGACGTGATTTGTGTGTGTGTGTGTGTGTGTGTGTGTGTGTGTGTGTGTGTGTGTGTGTGTGTGTGTGTGTGTGTGTGTGTGTGTGTGTGTGTGTGTGTGTGTGTGTGTGAGTGTGAGTGTGTGTGTGTGTGTGTGTGTGTGTGAGTGTGTGTGTGTGTGTGTGTGTGTGTGTGTGTGTGTAATTTTACCTATAAGGAGCAAACGAATGAGCCGGTCATCTAATAAGCAATCACCGTCTTGGATACGTACCCATGACATAAAGTTATGTTAGTGTTGGTGTGGTCCCGATATTTATTTATTTATTGAACGTGCCAAAGGTTTCCCATCGCTAATGCTGTCACTTGGCTGCATCTTTTAAACATATACACATTAATATTAACCGTTCAACTGTAAAGTAGGTTAGTGTTAAAACTGTTTTATAATCATTGTCTCTGTCTAGCCAAGTGTTAATATTAAGTGCTTACCCAAGTTAAGCTAGACATTGCGACCCATTTCGTCACAGACCCAACGTCGCCAAGACTTACTAAGTAAAAAGCTATGTCTATTTGCAGTGCTCGTTTTCTTACATAATATATAAAATGTTTGTATACTTTTTGCGATAGTTAAGTTTACTTTAGGTTATTTAAACACTGGTTTTAATTTTCAAAATCATTCACCGTATGCCTTTCGTATGATAATGTTTCAAATTTTGAGATCAAATACAACGTAAAGTGCATTGGGGTAAATTTGAAATTCCTCCATTTTCGAATTTACCCCAATGCACTATATGTCTGTCTCAGGAGCTTCAACTAAGTATTTGTTAATCAACTCGAAAATGGACCAAATTCTCAATTTGATTGTTTTTTTTTCAATGTCATGAATCTCGAAGTTTGTGTCATATCGAATTTCATTCACTGATGATTGTAATTAAATTAACAATGGAAGTCGATTAGCGCTTGTTTTAAAAAAATGTTATTTATATCTGCTCTATTTTATATTACCATTACTGTTACTTACTTCCGTGCTGGTCTGGGAGCAAAGGAAAACATAGAATGTGCCAGTTGCTTCTCGTCCCGCGCAAATGGTAAAAGCCCGCCGAGGGAATTGGCGAAATTCTTAGGAATCATGTTATAGGCAATGCGGCTAGCAACCCATCACTATTTCGATTCCCCCTTTCCACCTATACGCCTATAATCATGCTAAATGGGGCCTTTAGGTCTTGGTCTACCCCGTAAGGGATATAGACGTGATTTGTGTATGTATGTAGGTACCTATGTATTTTTTCTCTCTATTCCTTTTTTCCTGACAGTGTAAGTTAAAATACAAATAAATGGACGCATCCGAAAGTAATTTTAATTTATCATGCCCATTAATAAACATTACTCATACTTTTGATTACTGTATGGTTATCGATTCACATGACCCCGTGACAATGGCGATAGCGATAAGTTATTTATATAGTTTAAACTTTACTGATAAAAATAATAAGCATTGTTAACGAGTACTACTTCTACTTTCATGACTTGGCTTCGATTTATAGTTACACAACACTGCCTACAATTTAATATTAAAAAAAAATTAGACAACTTTTAAAGCACAAATGTGAAAATACCACTCGAAAGTGGTGATAACATGTGCTAAATTTGAAATACGAGTACCTTAGACTTACGGCTCTCGTTAACTCTGTGAACTGGTCAAAAATTTAATTAGAGCTGTAGTTCTGAAGATATAAACAGATACCACTTTCGAGGGGTGCTTTCGAGTGACGTGCTTTCAAAAATCGGGCCCAGAACAGCTCTCACAGCTACTTTGAGAATTGTTTTGCCGGCACGCTTTCGAGTGGCTGATGTCACGTATTGGTTGTGGCATATTGTTTCATAAATTTGAAGTTCCAAATGTACAGTTCATGATGTAATTGTCGTTAGTCATAGCGTTTTAATTGTAAAACGGTTTTTAAATCATTACATAGTATAAAACAAAGTTGCTTTCCGCTGTCTGTCCCTGTGTATGCTTAGATCTTTAAAACGGATTTTGATGCGATTTTTTTAATATCTATTAGTGATTCAAGAGGAAGGTTTATATGTAAAATTCTACGCAGACAAAGTCGCGGGTAAAAGCTAGTTATTTATATATAAACTTAACCTACTACATTCTGATGGCATTTCCTAAATTCTGCAACAGAGATGGCCGGCCCACTGCTGCTTCAGCTTACTTATTCTTTCGTGCTATCCTTTTGGTGCGTCTTTCGTTGACTTTGGTTATTGTTTCATGTTGTCTTTATCTTACTAAAAAGCGACAAACTTGTTATTAGAAATGTTTTGTCTTTGTCTGGCAATGGCAAATGTCTAAGTGGTAAATAGAGACAAAAGAGTGTTAAGTTAATAGAAGCTTAACAAACGTTTGTGAATGAAATGATACAATTGTTGATGTTGAGCATACAAATACATATAAGTAAACATAGATAGCCCAAGCCCTCTCATTCTGAGAGGAGGTCTGTGCCCAGCAGTGGGAAGTATATAGGCTGGAGATGATGATACATAGATAGATCAACGTTAGATAGAAGAAAGATAGATAGACTTTTAGAAAATAATGTTACCGGTACAGCAGCAAGTAAGTACGCTAAGAGATTTACGACAATGATGATAACTTGTTTTAAAAACGGTTAAATGGTATTTATTCGGTTTCCCGAGAACGTTTTAAATTAACCGCTATTATTAAATATTCACTCTATATGAACTTGAGATACCTAATATAAGGATTGTTTCATTGTAAAACTATAAATACGCAAAAATTAAAATATATTGCCGTCCTAGATTGTGATAGATTAGCTCTATGTTTAATAAAGTTATTATATTTTTTAACGAGAGCATACAATTTATAACTTTGTCTCCTTTTTTGCATCTGAAAAATGTTTATAAAAAATCATTCTTACCAGTCGCCAGCTAAATTGATGTTGGTCTTTTTTAGGCTAAATTATAAGAAATAGGTGTAGGCGTCTCACCGTAGGCTGCATGGTCTGGCGAGCGGCCAGCTGTTCTCAACCGTAGGTCGCTATTTATACGCCCAGGATATCGATTTTGCCCGGAACCGTTATGTAACTCACACCCACCACGAAAAGGTTTGCCACTCCTGACTTCGCACACGTTTCATAAACGACACATTTCAAATTAAGATGTAACTCCTTTGCTACAGTGAAAAAGAAACTATAACAAAACTAAATTTCAATACAATTCTAATTAAATAGTATTACTATTTTTATACACGGTTATTTTTTAATTCTAAATGGAAGGCGGGAATTGACAATGGGACTGGTTTTTTTATTTTTTTTTAGCACGGGAACTAGGAAACCTTTCCGACGCGACCGTCGACGGTGGCGCCGAGCAAGCGACTGGCGGCAGCGCGCGGCGACTGCGCGGCGTTACCCACACACACAACCTCATTAAATGCCATCCGAATAAAACCAGACCCTAACATTGCACAGATAAAACACAAACTGAGTTACAAAGCCGGACGGAATCAAACCATGTTGTTCTGCGATTTGTTTGGTGAAAATTCAATGGGGTAAGATTGGAAATGCAGTGTGCAAGTTGTATGGTAAAATTGTTTGAAATTCGTGTAGAACAATGACGGAAGCGCCTGTCTGTGACGTCACAGGAAGTAATAGTTCTGCTTTACGTTTGGTAATGATTTTGGGAGTTTTCGGGTCAAATGTTTGTTAAACTGGTTATTAGTTTCAGTTTTTATAGCTTAATTTTAATAAAGGCTACTTAAATGTACTTGTTAAGTCCTGTGCTAATCATAAAGATGGTAAATGCTAGTAATAAGCTGATGGCCCTCGTAGCTAAAGCTCAATAAAAAAAAAAGATGGTAAATGGACGTTTTCCATTGACACAGTGTATGAACAGTCAACGAAAAAGGAGTGCTTTGCAATTTTATAACTGTATGGAAACCAACTTACCTCTGCGCTGGGAGCAAAGAAAAAACATGTACTTTTTTCTCTTCCCGCACAGATGGTAAAAGGCCATCGAAGGAATGGGCGAAAATCATAGGCGATGCGGCTAGCAACGCATCACTATTTTGAGTTCATTTCACGCCCACAATCTTGCTAAACGTGGCCTGTAGGTCTTTTTAACTTAGACTCTGTCTACCTCGTAAGGGATAAAGACATGATTTGTGTGTGTGTTTGTGTGTGTATGGAAACCAAAAAAGCCATTCGCAGAGACATACGTAGATCCTTATCAATTTACACTAAAACTATATGACTAAGACGAGGCAATGAATAAAATGGCACTTCAGCCTGGGGGTTTAAAGTATGGCCTATCAAGCAGGGGGTTTTTTCTTCCCACCTTCCAACCTGTACATAAGTACAGTCACAAACAAAAAAAACAAAAAGTGCTTACATATGAAAATGAATGAAAATGAAAATTTATTTTTGCAAATTGGCCGCCAGGGGCTCTTTTACATGTCTTTTTGAAACTACCAGCACATTCGGAAAGACCATCATTGCCAAGAAGAATGCGCCGCAAGAAACTTGGCAGAAAGTCATTTTTTCAAAATAAAATACAGTAAGAATACTTAAGTTCTACTTAAATTAAATACATTTATAAAAGGGATGTATAAGGTCCCCGAGCCTTAAATTATATTAATCTATAAATAGTAGAGATGTATAAAGTCTCTACTAGTCAAAAATAAAAAAACAAAGAAAAGAAAATAATAACAATAAGTTAAGTGGAGGTGTAAAACGCCTCTAACGTCAAATAAATTAATTGGAGATGTCTCCAATGTCGCAGGAAAAAAAAAACATATAAAACAAAATTATGAAATATACATTTCATGTCAAGTAAGTAACCAATAAGCTTTTGGATTCCGAAGGCAAGCTTGCGTCTGCCGCCCCCAATGTTGGCTTCCACGCACTCATGTCCTGCTCTGAAAGCAGAGCGGTACCGAGGGCATGTTTCGCTTCCGTCCCCACAGGCACACTATGGGAACGTTTTAGGAACTTCGACGTCGTTAGCCTGCAACTAAATAGTAAAAGAGAAAAAAAAAAAAAAATGAAACCGGAAATCCATAAGCTTAACAATATACCTACGCAATACCTATAGTCCGGGAGGCAGAGGCTATTTTGAAAAGTGTTTTTATGCCGATCGTTACTTCAAATACAAGTAAAGAAGCTGTCCCTAATAAGGAAAGTGAAGGTCAGCTGACGCACCCGCGGGGGCGCTTGCTGTGAGACTCCATTGAACACGTCAAAAAAAAAAAACCGAAAGTTATTTTATGCCACATGAAATTTTGTTCATGTGTAATTGACATTGATTAGAATTAAAAAAAAATAGTCAGCTGCACGGCAGACGGGGGATTGTGCGTCAGCTGAGCGTGCAAACTTGCAAAAAAAATAAGAAAATAAAGTTATTTTATGCCGATTGAATTTTTTTTACATGATTTTAGACATATACAGAAATGTGATATTGATAATCAGCTGCATATATAGTGGGGGAAAGACCGTCAGCTGGAGCTGGAATGTATCACTGCGCGCATACATCTCTACGACGCGCGGAATTTTCAATGCTCCGGCTGACGACTTTCCCCCCAACGTTCAATCAGCTGACGAATATTTTCTTTTTTCTATATATTAACACTATAATATTTATAAATTTCATATGGTCTTTCAACAATTTATCCAAGGTATACCTTATATAGTAAGTATACATTATATACATGCATCTTCAGTACTGTGGTATTTTATATTTCAATGGCTCGACTGATGACTTTTCCACCAACGGGCATTTAGCTGACGAATATATTCTCGTTTCTATATATATACTAGCCAAGGGCGTCGCCAGCCGATGGCGCAGGGGGGGGGGGGCAAGTTGACTTTACCTACTACAATTCATACTTTTCTCATTCTCTATTACTAGTCTAGGACTTTGGTTGCATTATATTTGGCAACTTTTTTAGAATCTCTAGGGGGGGGGGGGGGGGGCAGCTGCCCCTCCCTGCCCCTCCCTGCCCCCCCTTGGCAATGCCCTTGATACTAGCTGACCCGGCGGACTTTGTTCCGCCTTAAATTTGAAAAATTCCTTTGTAAGTGCATCTTTATACTAATCAAGGAATAATGTGCAGGCATGCTAAATTTAATGTCTGTAGCTTTATTAGTACAACATATCGGAATTTTCCAATCCCGTGGGAAAATCAGGATAAAAAGTATCCTATGTCCGTCTCCTGGTTCTAAGCTACCTCCCTACCAATTTTCAGCCAAATCGGTTCAGCCGTTCTCGAGTTATAAAAAGTGTAACTAACACGACTTTTTCTTTTATATATAATAAGAAGATTAAACACTACAATATTTATAAATTTCAAATAATCATTCATCATCTTACAGCTTTTATGCCCAGCAGTGGAACGTAGATAGGCTTAATTATTAAAATTCGTGTTGATATTTTTATTTGTAAATATCTGTCAATTAAAAAAAAATCTGAGTTATATACTTAATTGCAATCCATTATTACCCTGTTCCTTAAATAGAATGACATCGAAAAAAAGGGCGGGAAACTTCGTGTAGAAAGGGCGCGGTTTTTCTTGGTGATATTTTAAAATTGAAATTAATTAGTTAAGGATTGGTTTTTAGTAGATTGAAGTGTATTTATTTACTAGTTTATTTGTATTTTATGTATAGTTGTGTATAGTTAAGCTGTATTTTCACTGGTAAGAGTTTTTTATTAACTTTTAGAAATGGGCGATCCGCCCGACCCTGGAGGAGGGACAGAGTTCCCTCTTCCATCATCTATCGACATTTTAGTTGAAGCCATGGAGTCATCTATGGACACAGACTGCTCCGTAGCAGATCAAAATACACTCAAACGTAAACAATTTACTGTGAGATGCAGTCTGTGTCACAAAAGGAAAACAAAAGGAGGTAGTAAAGACGCACAAAATGACTGTCAATGTACTTTAATTGCTAAAGATAAACATAGTCATCCTATTCCCCAACAGAATGTGCAAAATGGTAACAATCACGACAGTAATAGTATCGTCAATAACACCACTAATGATAACAATCGTATGCCGGTTGGTCGTTCTCAGTATGTAAAGGCTGATTTATCACCTTTTGCGATTCCCTTAGTTCTTTACAGTCTTTAGAAAAGTTTCCTTTTAAATGTCACAAACAGTCTCAGATTATCTTCAGCATCAAAGATCGTTTACTTGAATGCTCCAACAAGGGTCTTTTTATAGTCTTTGCATGGATTCCTAGCCATGTAGGAATTTTAGGCAACGAAAGAGCCGACCAACTGGCAAACGAGGCTGTCGTTGACGGAGATACATTCCCATATACAAATTATTGTCATGACCTGGCCAATTTGCCCAAATCACTTTTATATGAAGAATGGAATAGACTCTGGCTTAACAATTCATCTAAAGGAAAATATTACCGCCTTGTTCAAGAATGCATTCCACGTAAGCCTTGGTTTCATAAGGTAATTTTATCCAAAAGAACCACCTCTGTCCACATCCAAGACTCGAGAACAAATATTCGTTGAATCAGGCGTTACTTTGCGGAGGTCCATTTCAATTAACAAAAAAATTTACCTTGCTACTCCGCTACTCACGTGCAAGATAACCAAGCCTGTGTGAAATATATATGTTTTTCATATGCACTTCATAACACATGCTGTTTGCATGTGTAACAGTTGTGTTCATTAAACTTTGATAATGATCCCGTAGAGGGATCGAAACGCGTCAGTGTTTGTGTGGTGTAAGGGATAATTAAGTTTGTGGGATTTATATGTGTTTTATTGGTAGCAGTGGAGGGAGGGTTTGCATGAAAAACATATATATTTCACACAGGCTTGGTTATCTTGCACGTGAGTAGCGGAGTAGCAAGGTAAAATTTTTTGTTCAACAAATATTCGCATTTTTCATACAAATATATGCCCCGACCGGGGATCGAGTCAGGTTCTCTAACCACTGGGCCATCCGGTTTTATGTTAATTGTAATGAAAATAATTGAATTAAATTACGTTTCAATAAATCCGAATATTACAAACTAATATGAATCATATTAATGATGTTACCGCTTCACTTCCATGAATCATGGATAAATTGTTGAAAGACCATATGAAATTTATAAATATTATAGTGTTAATATATAGAAAAAAGAAAATATTCGTCAGCTGATTGAACGTTGGGGGGAAAGTCGTCAGCCGGAGCATTGAAAATTCCGCGCGTCGTAGAGATGTATGCGCGCAGTGATACATTCCAGCTCCAGCTGACGGTCTTTCCCCCACTATATATGCAGCTGATTATCAATATCACATTTCTGTATATGTCTAAAATCATGTAAAAAAATTTCAATCGGCATAAAATAACTTTATTTCCTAATTTTTTTTGCAAGTTCGCACGCTCAGCTGACGCACAATCCCCCGTCTGCCGTGCAGCTGACTATTTTTTTTTAATTCTAATCAATGTCAATTACACATGAACAAAATTTCATGTGGCTTAAAATAACTTTCGGTTTTTTTTTTTTTAACATATTCCGCAGCTTCCCACTCTCGCATCCACCGCAACTGGACCAGCTGACGATCGATTTCGTCATGAGCCACATGCATTCTCTTATCTATATTAACATCAGCCGGCTTAAAATGACTTGTTTCAAAAGCCTCTGCCTCCCGGACTACTAGTATGACATAGCAATATTTACGTCATTGTAAACAATAATAATTATGAAAAATAATATAAATATTTAAATAAACAATTACAGTAGGTACAATATTTATATTGATAATACCTATCTTAATATTCATAATTAATAATAGCTATACAATTTTGAATCATAATAAAAATCTTAATTAATCAAGATCAGCTAACCTAAACAGCAGACGGTAGCAACAGGGCCAGAGACCGCCGTATCTAGAGACACTACACGCATACACACATACACACACACCCACACACACACGTATATACACACTACAGGATCATATAATATTTATATATATTTATATATATATATAATATTTATTCCTTTAAAATGTTCCATCACATTTTAAATATATTTTAATAAATAAATAAATAAATCTAGATAAGGACATAAATATTGTACAAACCTACATAAATATAAATGTATAAACATACCAAATACTTGACTATATACAATTATTTGTGACTGTACCCTATTCAGTACAGGTTGATGGGAAGAAAAATAAATAATAAACTTTGTTCCCACTATCCAACCTGAGGCAGGTTGGAAGGTGGCACTGTGATTCCCCACCCACATGTTATCCAACCTGGGTGGGATTGCTGGGTTGGAAGATGGGAATTACTCCGTCTTTCAGCTGCAAGTACTCGGTCCAGTAGGCTTATTATCTAACTCGCTCGCAATCGCCATCGTGTTCATTTTGACAGTTCTTGTATGAATGTGACTGCTGATTCCGATGCCAATTGTCAGCCCATACATGAACTGTCAAAATGAACACGATGGCGATTGCGAGCGAGTTAGATAATAAACCTACTGTTTAGATAGTGCGCCCATGAAACGTAATCACCTGTGCAATTAACTGACAGGATGTTGCATTTAACATCTAACACTTTCTGTCATGGAAACAGATGTTTGTCATAAATAGCACGACATTGACATTCAAGAATTTAATTTATCAACGTGAAGTGGGCTGCGAGTCAGATTACCTCCGCATGTGGTCAAAGCTGCGGTTCGTTTTTGGATACGTCTTTAGACCTTGTTACCTGTAGGCTCTGTCTACCCCATAAGGATAAAAACGTGATTTACGTATGTATGTTATATCAATAATATGAGTATACCGCAAATTACTACATACATACATACCGTCACGTCTCTTTCCCACAGGGGTGGGCAGAGACTACTTTGTTCCACTTCCACGATCCTGACATACTTCTGTCGCTTCATCCACATTCATCAATCTCTTCATACATGCTCGCCGGTTTCGGGTACTCCCGACCTGACCTTTTGTCAAAACGTCTCCTATTTGGTCCCGGAACGTCCGTCTAGGCCTTCCCCTCCCAACGCAACCCACACTCCCCATATAGATCTGTTTAGTTAGTCTACTTTCATCCTTTCTCCCTTCATAGAGGTAGTAGAGATTGCTTATTATGAATCTGTGATCATTTTGGTCAGTTCCCTCGCCCCCTGATGGGCCAGTCGGCGCGCAAGCACGGCGGGCTGGTCATCCACATCCTGGTGGCGGTGTTCACTTTCATCGGGCTCGCCATCGTCTGCGATGAGTACTTCGTCCCATTACTTGCTAAAAACCGGCCAAGCGCGAGTCGGACCCACGCACCGAGGGTTCTGTACAAGTTTAGCATGACTGTGAGCAGCAGCAACATCGCTGCGTTCTGATTGGCCAGCCGAAGATCAAACAGGTCACTAGAGACGAGCAAGATGCTATTATGATCAATATGAATAGTTAATGAATTAAGTTTTTTTTTGAGTTGTTTTGGGAGTTTGTAATTGTGTCGTACGTAGGCACAGACACATCATTCAAACAGATGACGCTTAGAGACAAAAAATTCGCATAGTAACAAAGGTCACGTGACATCTAGTAACAGGTAGAAAAATTCGAAGACTACCCACCTGCTATGGGTGGTGTAGGGGTATAGCACGCGTCACGGAATGACGAATCCGGGTTCGATTCCCGGCCATACCTTTACTTTTCGGATTTTTCTGTGTTCTAATTTTCACTGAAATTTAGAAATTTAATATTTAGTCGTCGTGTGCATAGTGAGTGAAGTTCGATTAACATTGGTAATAACCAGAAAGTAAATCTAATCTGTTTGGCAAATTACTAAGTCCATTAAATACCTCACAAAATTAATGAACGTGGGAGTAACCGCAGTCGGTCGAATCAGGTGTTTAACCAGCGTGTTTGGACACGAATAACTGGGTGTGGGCAAACAACCCGGCCGGTGCAAATAACACGCCGTCCTCGCGCTGGGGGCATTCGCGCGTTCCGACCGCGCGGCTCAGACGACGTTATCCCACCATTGTCACTATAAGGATGAAAGATGAAAGAAAAAGAGCATTTAATTAATACATACATACCGTCACGCCTCTTTCCCACAGGGGTAGGCAGAGACTACTTTGTTCCACTTGCTACGATCCTGACATATTTCTTTCGCTTCATCCACATTCATCAATCTCTTCATACATGCTCGTCGGTTTCGCGTAAAATTAAGTAAAGATTAAGTAACTATAAAATAATTCAATTTTATTCCAATAAAACTAGCTTCTGCCCGCGACTTCGTCTGCGTAGAATCCTACTAATATTATAAACGCGAAAGTTTGTAAGTATGGATGGATGGATGTTTGTTGCTCTTTCACGCCAGAACGGCTGGACAGATCTGGATGAAATTTGGAATAAAGATAGATTATAGTCTGGAACAACACATAGGCTACTTTTTATCCCGGAAAATTGCGTAATTCCTGCGGGATAGCGATAAACGAATTCTATGCAGACAGACAGGCGGGCAACAGCTAGTTACACATACAAATCTTCCTCTTGAATCTGACAGACAGACAGACAGACAGCGGAAAGCGTCTTTGTTTTATACTATGTAGTGATCATCATTTTGGAAAAGAGCTGATACTCTTCAAACTACTGGACCGATTTTATCAAATAAAGCACTGAACCACCGCAAGGAAACTGGCTTTTGAATGAAAAAAACTGCATAGAAATCGGTTCATCCGTCTGACCGCTGTTTCCTCAGACAGATACACACACACACACACACACACACACACACACACACACACACACACACACACACACACACACACACACACACACATACATACACGCGCACACACAGCCAACGACGTCAAACTTATAACACCCCTCTTTTTGGATCGGGATTTAAAAATACATTTATTTGACGTATAAAACAATGACAGTACAAATATAAAATGTATAAAAATAGAAGAATAAAAGAAAGTTGTGGTCTAACGTCAAAAAGGTATATAAAACTTAGATAAGTAGGCAGCGTTACTTTTCCCCACACTAATTTAATATAAAAAAACGACCAACAATTCTGTTAATGAAGTTTTAAATTTGCCATTTTGATCTGATTTTGTGTTTAATCAAATTTTTGTTTTTTTTAATGTTATTTTCCATTTTATGACATATTTAAATTGTATTTAAATTGTTTTTTACTTATGACGATCCTGAATTGATATTTTTTTATTTTAGTTCACTTGTAATTACTTAATTGTTGTATGATTTAAATTTTTAATTGGTGTCATTTTTATTTTGAGCTGACGATTTCAATATAAACTCTTTGGATTTATTTATGAATTATATATAATAAAACTTTCTTCGTGGCTCACTCTATCAATTGATGAAAAACCGCATGAAAATAAGTTCAGTAGTTATGAGTTTATCGCGAACAGACAGACAGACGCGGACTTTGTTTTTGACCGACTTCAAAAAAAGAGGTTCTCAATTTCAATTCGGTTGTATGTATTATAGAATTATTTTTAAAAATACATAATTTTATTACTACAATAAAAATATAGTATTATGTAGTGATATTCACTAACAACGTTAGATTTGATAACCACGGAAATAACTAAAACGAGACCAAACATTTTGTCATTTTAATTTTATTATCAATCTTAATAATCTTACACGTTTGAGCACGTTTACTAAATGGAACCAGTTAACCATTATAGCTAATTGACATCTCTGCGTACAGTACTAAACCAGGTAACGCTTAGCGTAAACCAGTTAAATATTGACAACTCAATTTATTTTAGTGCTACGAAAGCCGTAGCGCTACGTAGCTACGCGCTACGCCGTTCGTAGCAATATCCGCTTTACGTTCCGTTTCATTTGTTCAAGAGCGCCCGTTAACGCTTGTACGGTTCGCAGAACAAAGTGGTATTAAATTTTATGAAAAACACTTGTAGTAATTGGATCTTACTTTGATGATTTGTTACAGAAAATCGTTAAGTAGTCGAAAAGCCCGACTCGCACCCCCCAATGTACGGTCAAGTGCAAAAATAAGTATCGATAGGAACTTCTCAAAAATATGTCCCACGACCTTATTACGCTGGCGTAAGAGCGTATGGTACTTATTTTTGAAACTTTGTCTAGATACATATTATTACACTTGACTGTACATTAAAAAGACCAACAGCTCTTGCCTACAAATTGATGCATTCTATTCATCAAGTACCATAGAGTATCTAAAAAAATCCAAAAAATATTCACCAAAAAACATAAAATAAGTCTCGGGCCTCAAGTATGTAAAGAAATTGTACTTTGTAATGTACAGTCAAGGGCATAAATATATGTGCGTTACCAAGACGTCAAAAACCGTTACGCCATAAACAATAAGGTCGGTGACACATATTTGACACTAGCTTATGCCCGCGACTTCGTCCGCGTAGATAAATCCCGTTTTTTTCCTTATCCCGTGGGAATTTCCAAAAATCCTGAAATTAGTTTCTTAGTTTTGTAATCACCTACTTTTGTATCAAATTTATTATAGTTACTGAGATAGCGTCACTCGGAATCAAATACATAATTCCCGTTTTTTCCTTATCCCGTGGGAATTTCCAAAAATCCTTCCTTAGTGGATGCCTACATTGTATAAGGTATCTATGTGCAAAATTTCAAGTCTCTAAGTCCAGTAGTTTGGGCTGTGCTATCCCGCGGGAACTATGCAATTTTCCCGGATAAAAACTATCCTATGTCCTTTCCCGGGACTCAAACTATCTGTATACCAAATTTCAACTAAATCGGCCCAGCGGTTTAAGCGTGAAAAGGTAACAGACAGACAGACAGACAGAGTTACTTTCGCATTTATAATATTAGTAAGGATGATGGCTGTGTCGATATTTGTGCGGTCGACTTAATAGTGTTAACGAGGTTTAAACATTGCTCGTTCTCATGGCACTCTAGCAGTGCTTCGTTGAATAATGCGGTCGCAAGATGGCGCCGATTGCCTCGACAAACAGCTCTACAGCGTCTAAAGCTACTCAAATTACCGCCGCAGAATAAGCATCGCAGACAGTTTATAGACTACAAGCCCATGGACAAAAACATGTGAAATGAACCAGCGTGAAACACGCTTAGAAGGCGGTTACTATACCATAAAATAACTGAGCGCTATGCCGTCTTTTCTGAGCGGTACACATTTTTTCTCATATATTGAAAAGAAAATTACACTAACTTCCGGCACCACCACTTTAAAGCGGCACTAGGTCTTTCGACATTTATTTTTAATCGTCTATAAGCTATAAAAACGCCGTAAATTAATAATTAGTCGTAATTCCTCACTTGTACCTGAGAAATTCCATAAATGTACCGCTCAGAAATGACGGCATAGCGCTCAGATTTATTTTATACCTAATATAGTAACAGCCTTCTAAGCTTCGTTCACGCTGGTTCATTTCACATGTTTTTTTTGTCCATGGGCTTGTAGTCTAGTACGCCGACAACGCACCAACAGTCTCAAAGGCATAAGTAAGTCTATGAGCGGCGGTGATCACTTTATATGAAGGGGGTTATCACTGTCGCTTAGTGCCCTCCCTCACCGGGACGCCATGGCCACGTCGCCGGCTACGTATCTTATACAAATCAGACGTCACCAAAACGACGCCAAGTGTGTGACAGGCCATACATTTCTATATTAATTGTTTGGCTACGATAGCTGGCGACGTCGCCATGGCGTCCCGGTGAGGCAGAGCTCTTACAATACAATACAATACAATACAATACAATACAAATACTCTGTATTGAACACCACAAATCAGTACAAAACAATACAGATTCAAAGAACAAAGTAGACAATTGGCGGTCTTATCGCTTAATAGCGATCTCTACCAGACAACCAATCTCTTAATGAGTCATTTTCACAAAAAAATTACACAATTAAGGGATTTAATTAAAGGTACTATCAAATGAATCAAGAAATTTTTATTTCTTGATTTTTATGTTTTACTTTTACGGTTTTACCGTTAGAAATTTAATTTCTAAATGTCTGTGAAAATCAGAACACATAGAAAAATCCGAAAAGTAAAGCTATGGCCGGGAATCGAACCCGGATCCTCGTCATTCCGTGACGCGTGCTATACCACTACACCACCCATAGCAGGTGGGTAGTCTCCGAATTTTTCTACCTGTTACCGACCGTCACGTGACCTTTGTTACTATGCGAATTTTTTTTGTCGCTAAGCGTCATCTGTTTGAATGATGTGTCTGTACGACACAATTACAAACTCCACTCGTCCCTGGTGAGCAGTAGATGTTCCACGGGAGTTTGTAATTGTGTCGTACAGACACATCATTCAAACAGATGACGCTTAGCGACAAAAAAATTCGCATAGTAACAAAGGTCACGTGACGGTCGGTAACAGGTAGAAAAATTCGGAGACTACCCACCTGCTATGGGTGGTGTAGTGGTATAGCACGCGTCACGGAATGACGAGGATCCGGGTTCGATTCCCGGCCATAGCTTTACTTTTCGGATTTTTCTATGTGTTCTGATTTTCACAGACATTTAGAAATTTGATTTAATTAAAACAAAATTTAATTTGTTCCTTTGTGTAACGAAAGTTACCCATATAGTTTGTATGCCTAACTTTCGTTACACAAAGGATGCGATCGTGATTTTGTTTTTATTAGGCCCTTAACTATGTACATTAATAAAAATAAATACAATAAACGTTTTTTATTTCTCATTTCTTATTATTTTTTTTTTGAAAACGACCCTAATGCGTGCCAAGTTCTATTCAGCGTAAAAGACAGAGCTATAGTGGCTGCATGATATGTGGTAACCCCCCAGGTGGACCGCATGCCTGTTTGTCGGCTTTAATATAAAAACCGGCCAAGTGCGAGTCAGACTCCCGCACCGAGAGTTCCGTACAATTTAGGCAAGTTAATATGAAATCCAGTGTTAGCAGAGCCTTGCCTCCTAAGCAAAATATAGACAGTGTGAGGTCATTTTATATTGGTTACTTGTATAGACGGATATAAAATATATTCTGTTTTTAGTATTTGTTGTTTAGCGGCAACAGAATCGCATCATCTGTTAAGATTTCAACTGAGCCTGGTGACAGACGGACAGCGGAGTCTCAGAAATAGGGTCCCTTTGGGTACGAAACCCTTAAAATAAATGTTGCAAGACTGTTTTAAAGGAAGAACATCATGTGCCTGTTGTCTTGCCTGGAGGAACGATTCCGAGAGAACGAGAAATTAAGACTACTTCATAAGGTCTTCACTAGAAATTTAATTCTATCGTGTATTATCTATGTATCGTTACCCAAATTAAATCATTTATAGCTGAAATTATAAAATTTTAAGTTCAGACCAAATTATCAAAACTGTGTCGCATCTTATTAGAATGTCATACTCATTGGCGGCACGCTTGAGAGTTTGCAGAGATCTTATAAGGGCTGGGAGAGATTGCGAGTAACGTGAGACAACGCCCTCTAGCGGGGGGTGGCGATTACCGCTAGTTTTGGACCGTGTTTACTGAGAGATTGGATAGATGGCGGCAGTAGGTATGTACTTAGTCAAGTAAAGGAACATTTTTTAGATACATAAAAAAAATAAGTGTTTGGTGATATTCTTTTGTCTCAATGAGTCGTTTTAGAAAACGAGTTTGTAACGAACGTATTAATGTAATAAACATACAATACACGTAAATTGTATATGGAATAGGAGCAACTACGAATACAATGACAAATATTCTTCCATGCTGGTCTGGGAGTAAAGAAAAAACATAGAATGTACCAGTTGCTTCTTTTCCTGCGCTGATGGTAATGTGTGTGTGTGTGTGTGTGTGTGTGTGTGCGCGCGCGTGCGTGCGTGCGTGCGTGCGTGCGTGCGTGTGTGTGTGTGTGTGTGTGTGACATAGATAGATTATAGTCTGGAATAACACATATGCTACATTTTGTTCTGGAAAATTGCGTAATTCCTGAGGAATAGCGATAAACGAATTCTATGCAGACGAAGTTGCGGGCAACATGTAGTATTAAATAAAATTTGGAATTATTACGCGCTCCGCGCTCTTAGCGCCATCTATTAAAAAAATAGTGTAACTAGGAGGGTAGTTAGCTAACCATCCTAAAGAAGACGGTAACAGATAATTTGCCGTGCGACATGTTTAATTTATAATTCATCTAAAACCAACAATAGCAGAGAAGGTCATGCTTTTAAATTTTGCGGTTGATACAACCGCGCATCCAAAACTAAATAGTTATAACTCAAATTCAAAATTACTGGCATTTTGAACTGTCACAATGTTCATCAAGGTTGGTATTTGAATGTTTTTCTTGGTTGTTAGTTCATTTTGAGGTTGAAAAGGGCATTATGAAGGTAAAGTGGCGGGGTGGCATGTATGGGAGGGGCAGAACAGATGCGAAGTCAAAGCTTTTTTATTTTATTAAGTGGGGATAATTTTGAATTTTTGCAAGTGGTAATTTATATTAAGTAAAAGAACAATTTTGATCCCTGACCCACCGTAGAACATTCTCACAGTAACCGTCCCATGGCTATCCTTGTCAATTCAATGTAACGTCAATATGGCATTTACTGTGAGAGGGTACTACAGTGGGTCAGAAATCAATTTGCTGAATGGTACTTTGACTATCCTTGGTTAATCCTTCCAAGCTGGTCTGGGAGCAAAGAAAAACCATAGAATGTACTTGTTGCTTCTCTTCCCGCGCAGATGGTATAAGCCCATCGAGTAGGGAACGCGCGAAAATCTTAGGAATCATGTTTAGGCGATGCGGTTAGCAACCCGTCACTATTCTGATTCCGCATTCCACCTATGCGCCCACAACCATGCTAAACGTGGCGGTCTCGTTACCTTAGGCTCTGTCTACCTTGTAAGGGATACACACGTGATTTATGTATGGATGCAAATAAATGCTTGAGTTTGTATTTTGTTCAGTCCGGGGTCACAAGCTGCGCCCCTCGGTGACCGCAGTTTCCGCGCCATTGCACCCAGGATGCATCGTTTGTTATCTGTGGTATACACTTTTTATTTGGCGGCTGAATGCCGCCGCCTTTGCCTCGCCCGTCAAGCCCGTGCCAGCAGATGGCTATGTTTACGATTAATAGTCACGTTATGAAAAAAAACGCTGTTTAGTAGAGTCAACTACGATAAGTTTAAAGACTAACCCCCTTATTCATAAACGCTCTATAGGCTTCTGCTAAGTTAGCAATCGTTTGTCATTATCTGTGAAAGGTAAATGTCAAAAGTGACAGATAAGGACAAACGATTGCTAAGTTAGCAGAGGCCTATAGAGCGTTTATGAATAAGGGGGTAATAGACTACAAGCCCATGGACAAAAAAACATGTGAAATGAACCAGCGTGAATGAAGCTAAGAAGGCTGTTACTATATCATAAAATAACTCTGAGCGCTATGCCGTCATTTCTGAGCGGTACAGATTTTTTTTCATACATTGAAAAAAAAATTGCGCTAATTTCCGGCACCACCACTTTAAAGCGGCACTAGGTTTTTCGACATTTATTTTTAATCATCTATTAGCTATAAAAACGCCGTAAATTAATAATTAGTCGTAATTCCTCGCTTATACCTGAGAAATTCCATAAAATTAAATGTACCGCTCAGAAATGACGGCATAGCGCTCAGTTATTTTATGATATAGTAACAGCCTTCTAAAGCTTCATTCACGCTGGTTCATTTCACATGTTTTTTTTGTCCATGGGCTTGTAGTCTATAAATCTAAGTTCAATTATTGCAGGAAGTGGTTGTAAGTGTAACGCCTAAGCCTTTTTAACCCCCGACGTAAAAAGAGGGGTGTTTTAAGTTTGATGTCAATCTCTCTCTCTCTTTCTCTCACTCTATGTGTGTTTAGTTTTAGTTTTAGTTCAATTTGTTTTTCTTTCTATTTGTAATGTTATAGTTTATCTATACTGATATAATAGATTAGGAAGAATAGGCTCCGAAACTACTGGAACGATCTGAATAATACTTTCACCATTAGAAACCTTTAAACAACATCCCTGATTGTGAACATCGGTTATTTGATTCCACGCGGACGAAGTTGCGGGCAACAGCTAGTCAGTGCTGGATTTAAACATTTGCCGCCCCTACTGACTTTTGAAATTAGGTACACTGATCACAATAAAGTTCATTTCATTTCTAGATTATTTTTACAACTTTTTTTGGGCCAATTTCGCCGCCCTAGGCTTCAGCTTTTTCCGCTTCTATGGTAAATCCGGCCTCACTCACTATCACCACATAGTATAAAACAAAGTCGCTGACTCTGTCTGTCCGTATGTATGTTTAAATCTTTAAAAGTACGCAACGGATTTTGAAGCGGGTTTTTTTATAGATAGAGTGATTCAAGAGGAAGGTTTATATGTTGGTAATGTATATAATATAGTAGAGAAACTCGGATTGCAGCCGTGCGAAGCCGAGGCGGGTCGCTAGTTGTCAATAAAGTACTTTCAGACAGAAATACATAAGAGGATATTGGCTATGGCCAATGAATCAGCATGTGTATGTGATGCTTGCGGCACACAATGCGCTGAGATATGGCCCTGTCCACGCATCTGCCGCAAAAAGTTGACGCGGGCCGCGGCACAGCTTGCAACAACAGCAAACTAAACCCTGACAATTGTCAACAGAAATCTGTCAAATAGTAGTGGCTGATGTGACTGGGTAGTTCAGACTTCGGTTTCAACTTCAAGCGTCAGTTAAAATCAATTTGCACAGCGCTGAAACAGCGATGAATGTTGATGATAATTCGGACCATAACCGTCGATTTTGACGTATATTTGAACGATACATACATACATACATCACGCCTCATTCCCACAGGGGTAGGCAGAGGCTACTTGGTTCCACATGCTACGATTCTGATACCTACCTCTTTCGCTTCATCCACATTCATCAATCTCGGTTTATACTTGAACGAAAACCTAGAAAATGTCAAAATAGTTGATTATAATCGAGAAAGCATTATATTACGTTTCACGTTCCGCGCCTAAATCGAAATCGTTGGTTTTTTTTTTTTTTTTTTTACTACGAACTGACCAAAGTTGGTATTCCAATAAAGGTAAAGAAAAATATGTCAGGATCGTAGTAAGTGGAATAAAGTAGTCTCTGCCTACCCCTGTGGGAAAGAGGCGTGACGGTATGTATGTATGTATGTATGGTATTCCAAAACAGTTTCTTTTTTTGTTAAAAAGTTAATAAGAAGTTTTTTGCTATAACAACTTTTTGTAGAATGCACTTGCGTTGTTGTTATCCTACATAAACCAAACTTAAGTAAATCTATCTATTAGCTTATTTTATTTTAGTAGGTTTAGCAAAATGTATAGCACCTTCAAACTTTAACTAGCTTTAGCGAGTAAATGTAAATTTAACTCTTTAATCAATTAAATTACTTTTGCAATCTCACATTGACATTAGATTGTTTTGTGAAATATTCGTTCTTCAACTTGACAGCTCCAAAAACAATCTCACTTTCCACAAAAACGAGAGCACCGTTGTTTGCCAAAGCCGAACACCTGTGCGCCTAAACTCAAGCCGATTGACATTGACACTCGACAACAAACAAAACAATACCGCAAACACTCGACGAGGATTACAAGACAATCTCATAAACAAGCCATCTCGTAAGCCGACATAATGCTTTCAAAACCCTTAGCCAATTTAGCGAGAGCGCAACCAAAAAAAAAATACTATTCTATTCATTGTGACACCCTACAAACTCAGCAAAACCACCCTCCGACACCCTATTGCACTAACCGTAGCATCCATTGTAGCACGCTTTAAGCTCCGATGTAAAGTGGTAATCCCTTTTAGCAACGTTGACATTTAGTATTGGAGATATCTCTTTGTATGGACGTTCACAATAGCTAATGTACTCATGATCTTTTCATTGTCATCTATACTAAGTACTCGTAACCGCGAATTTCGTTTGCACATGGATTCTGTATAACACAACCTACAGTATTTTATTTAAGGTTGATTGTGGATGAAAGTTTCTGTTGGTTTGTGTGGTTTGTAATTGAAATTTTGACTTTGTTAACTCGTGTGACGGGGCGAGGCGGCGAAGCGAATCGGCGGATATTTTAATTGGCAACTCAGCTGGTGACAGAGAAAGTTATTGTTGCCATTTTGACGCATCATGTTGAAAGTGCACGCGTATTTGGAGCAACGCAAGCCGGGCAACACGTGTAAAACAATTATATTGTTCATACCTTACAATCAATCAAAATAAATGAGCGTAAGTTAAATCTATATCTATACTAATATTATAAAGAAGAAAAACTTGTTTGTTTGTTTGTTTGTTTGCATTGAATAGGCTCCGAAACTACTGGACCGATTTCAAAAATTCTTTTGCCGTTAGAAAGCTACATTATCACTGAGTGACATAGGCTACTTTTTACCGCGGGAAAATACCTTTTCCTACGGGAAAATTAATTTATCGCGGGCGAAGCTGCGGACGGAAGGCTAGTGTAATATAATTTATTTTATTTTTACTTAACAACAGCTAACTATAGTTAAGCACGTTGTTGCATGGCAACATAATAATGATTGGTTAATGTGGGGCAGAAGCCGTATATTTTTAAGTTAGTGGTAACACTGTTTTAAAATTGTCAATTGGCTTTCGTACAATACAAGAAAAAACAAGCTCTTGCACTTTTATTTAAAATCATTTTAAATTACAATTAATAGAGCCAAAAGAACGATCTCGCAAATACGCTGTTGCAAGAGTACAAAGCAACACACGTGTCTTTGCAAACGAACGCCTGCTAGCTAAAGGTTAGATAGCTTGGGTTGGCGTGTGGCCCCACCACCCGTAGACATTCGGAACAGCACAGCAATGCAGGTGCCAGCCTAGAGGGCTCAGATTCCTACCTTATGTGCCAACAATTGTAGCGGCCGTTGCACTCTCCACGCCGGAACACGGTAGCGCAAGCATTATTCCTTGGAGGTGGATTAACAGAAACTTATTATTCCTCGACAATATTATTATCTACTGGCAACTTGCAATATCAACTTACTATTAAATGCGCACTGCTTAAATTGTAATTTTAAATTGGTGTAACATTGGTTACTTAATGCAGTCCAAAGACCCAGTACCTACCCACAATTACTTCCCAGGCAGTGTGAGTAAGCGCCTTCTGCTCCCCGTACTAGTAAAACTGTATCACGGTGGAACAAGTAATCTAATCTAATCAATTTAGGTAGTGCAGGCTTCTATCTCACCAAAGCGAAACAAGCACCGACAAACTCCAAATGAAAGCAAAAACCTGACAACTCAATCGCCTTCAACATTGCCTACAAAAGTAACATGACAACGTTTATCGCGAATTAAACGAGCAAACAACTCGAGCTTGTTACACATAAAAACCAGCAAAATTGGACCATCACAATACTCGAACACAACTCGTCGGAGCGGTGCCTTTATACAGGTCTTATGCGACATAAAGTAAGACTTCTTACGCGCCGCGACCCCGCCCAGATCACTCGTCAATAGCAAAGCTGTATAATATACAATACGACACAATACAGCGTCACAAACTTACTTAATACATCACGACGCCGCTGTCATCAAAGAACATCACTTTAACACTTATGAAGAAGCTTAACTCGGTTTTGCATCGCGTGTTAAGTTAACTTTGCGATTGTAAGTTATGTCGTTGTCAAGTGACAGTGGTTTGTGTATTAGATTGACACCGGTGCCTTGATGTGGCGAATTATTGTTTGGTTTGAGCTTTTGTCGGCTTTTCGAGTGTCGGTAAAGAGCTAAGGAGGTGTGACGTCGGCGTAGCGAAATGTCGTGAGAAAAATATTGCTGCATATATTCAAAAATACCTTTAGAATGTAGGTTTTATTAATTAAAATATTGTAATGTACTCCCTCTGTGCAGAGTTTGCTTATCCTTTCGAATGATACACTTGAATAAAATAGGGTTCTTGTTCTTTATGTCCACCTAAGCAGAGAATAAACAATAGTATGACGTAAGTATTGCAGCAACCCAAGGGTTAACTGCCATAACTGTCACAAACGTCAGAAAGCGTGCCGTGACACGTCGTGATGACGTCTTTGTCGCAAAACCAGTGCAAAAGCAATAGGATTTTTAAAGTTAACAGAGACAGAACATTCAACCAGTGGTTTTGAAAATACTGCAAGCGAGAATTCTTGATACTTACGCTGGGTTTTACTAAAATTAATGCAACAGCAGAGAATACAAGACGGATGAAAACGTGACTACAGATTGCGTAAGTACAAAATTGTTACATGTGTTAATACGACAAAAATAGGACAGTCTCGAAGAAAGTGGCGCCCTCATATAGTGAGGCTTTTCTGCATGTTGTATTCTGGCAGTAGCGTGACAGAAATGTCACATTTGGTATTGGTTTTTAACTTACAAAGCAGCCAATCCCTAAGTTCCAGCGCGGCTAGCCCGAGTGTGCTTCTGAGTTCTTTTTTGGCGGTTCGTTCTAGAAAGATCTATATATGCCGTGCGACACAGCTTTTGCGCGCACTCGCCCGCGCGGGCCAAGAGATAAATTTATTTTTTAGAGTTGCATCTCGTCGCCTATTTTTGTAGTTGATATGTAGTACCTAACTGTTATTACATGCGTAAAAGAAAAGTACACACACATACACAAATCACGTCTTTATCTCTCACGGGGTAGACAGATCATAAGGCAACAAGACCTAAAGGCCACGTTTCGCATGATTGTGGGCGTATAAGCAGAAAGAATATGCTGGGTTGCTAGCCGCATCGCCTATAGAAGTCATGATTCCTATGCCCATTCCCTCTGGAAAAGAAAAGAAGCAACAATTAAAACACGGCGACAAAGTGATTAGGCATATGTTGTCAACAAACCACAATTGTTTTTTACCATTCTTTTCACTTCTATGTTCCCAATAAAATACCAAGTATCAAGACCTTCGTGGTTCCCTTGAGCCTTCAAACGGCCGCAGGGCGGAGCACCCGCGGCTCCTTTGGCGGCTCGCCTGCCACTTCACACCTACTCGCAGATGCCGTGTGCATCCGAGCGGAAACATTAGTGTATTTGTATGACCGTTATCAATAGGTATACGGGTGAGTGTTGAAATTTGCAATCGAGTAAGTAAATAAATAAAGTTTTGTTTGAAGTGGTTTCATATTGTATCGTAGTTATTTTTAGACAAAGACGTACAATGGCAGAATGACAGTTTTCCGAAAACATTTATTGTCAGTTGTAGTCGAAATTTGGTTAACAAGAGTAAGGCAGGATATCAGGGCTTTACAGATTACAGAAAAATGACCCTGATTTTCCTTGACACATACATAAATGACGTACCTATTTGTCCCTTACGGAGATCATTGATTATTTTACCAATTTCCCTGACCAACTTCATTAATTAACTGACTTTAAAAAAGGATAATCTGTTAATTCGACTAGGTACTATTTTACTTTTCTAATCTACAAATTTCAGTTTTTTTTTTTTAGTAGGCACATTATTTTTTTGCAATCACTGGCAGTTCATGGAGCATATATTGTACAAAAAAGTTTTTTGTGCCTTTTTTGTGCCTTTTTGGTGCCTGGGTTTTTCTGACTTTCTCTGTTTTACCTCATAATGCCACTTTCATTATGAGTACACATGCTTCTGTTTCAAAGAAAGTTATCATTTTAAATTAACGTCTACTTGATAATCGTATACTTGAACGATCGAATACAGGCCTAACATAACTTTATTTAAGTGAAAAGTTAACCCTAGTTGGTGTATCCCTGTTCAAGGATCGATCCCGGGGGAGTGGCCTAAGGGGACAACACAGGGGTTAATATTATTATTACTTGGATTTAAAGTGAAATGTGGAATGGGACTTTCGACACGGCCTCAGTCACAAGTTGAGCCCACTTTAAGACTCGAAAAATAAACACATTAAGGCAACGATCATTTTATACTGAATATCAACAGATGCCCGAAAATGTGCTTGCAATCGCAAAATAGTTCTCAAAGTTGATTTATTTATAACTAGCTCTTGCCTGCGACTTCATCTGCGTTGAATTATACATATAAACCTTCCTCTTGAATCACTATATCTGTTAAAAAAAACCGCATCAAAATCCGTTGCGTAGTTTTAAAGATCTAAACATACGTAGGGACAGACAGCGGAAAACGACTTTGTTTTATACTATGTAGTGATGTAGTGATATATTTTATAATTCAATTACCTATACAAGAAAGAAAAATACTTATCAAAGATTATTTTATTGAATCAGGCGTTACTTTGTGGAGGTCCATTTCAATGAATAAAAAATATTTACCTTGCTACTCCGCTGCTTAAAAGTGGATTAGTAGTTGAGTAGCGGAGTAGCAAGGTAAATATTTTTTGGTCATTATCAAAGATTATTTGATTAATGTACCAAGTCAATACTATTTCATTGCTACTAATAGACTACAAGCCCATGGACAAAAAAAACATGTGAAATGAACCAGCGCGAATGAAGCTTAGAAGGCTGTTACTATATCATAAAATAACTCTGAGCGCTACATATGCCGTCATTTCTGAGCGGTACAGATTTTTTCGCATAGATACATTGAAAAAAAAAACAAAAATTGCACTAACTTCCGGCACTACCACTTCAAAGCGGCACTAGGTATTTCGAAATTTATTTTTAACCATCTATAAGCTATAAAAACGCCGTAAATTAACATTTACTCGTAATTCCTCACTTGTACCTGAGAAATTCCATAAATGTACCGCTCAGAAATGACGGCATAGCGCTCAGTTATTTTATGATATAGTAACAGCCTTCTAAGCTTCATTCACGCTGGTTCATTTCACATGTTTTGTTTTTCCATAGGCTTGTAGTCTATAACGAATGTGGACCATTATGTAGTCTGATGACAATAAATCAATTAGTTTTTTTAATATCTAGTATGCATACATTAGAAACATTACCAAGTCGTCAAAAGCATTTGTACACTTTTATGCCACAAACAATAAGGCCGGTGACACATACATATATATTTGACATGATGGTTGTATAGATATTTATGCTCTCGATTGTACATGACTAGACTGTAAATAAATTTGAACAAAAACTTATTATTCTCACAAAACTGAGTCTCCATTGTAAGTTTTTTCACAAAAAAACGTCTCGAATGCTTTCGAATCTTACACGCACATAATGTTCATCGAAGAAAACGACTCGCGTTAGAGTGAGACACGATTACTTATCAATAAATGCTATCTCTTTTAGTGATTCCTTATATTAGGTACCAGTAGCGTGGCGTCAAGTATATTAGCCTTTTACTCTAATTCTGCACAGTAAAGTGCCCACTGCCTTAAAATAGGCAAGCCGGTGGAAATCGAGTTCTATGGACGGTACGCCACTGTTAGGTACCTAATTAGCACCCGTCGAAAATATTTGTGATAATAACTAAGTACCTACTTACATCACTCCAATGCAGTCTCGAGACCACTCCATCTCAATTTGTCTGCGAGCTCTACGGCAGCATACAAGGGTTGACATTTCCTTGACTGATCACAAAGAATTCGTTTTAAGCGGTTAATGTTAGCTACATCTACGATATTTTCAACACATCCCACTGCTGGGCACAGGTCTGGTTTCGTAATGGAGGGCTTGGACTGAAAAATGGTGCCGAATTTGAAATACGAGCAGGGGCCCGATTTTTGAAAACACATGTGTGAAAATACCACTCGAAAGTGGTGAAATATTGTGCTGAATTTGAAATACGAGTACCATAGAAGACAATCACAGCTCTCATTAATCTTGTGAACTAGTCAAAACTTTGATTAGAGCTGTAACTTTGAAGATATAAGCTGATTTATACCACTTTCGAGTGATGTGCTTTCAAAAATCGAGCTCCAGGACGGAATAAGAACTTCACATACTGTTTAACTGCTGCATAGTTAGTAAGCTACTTTCTAAACCAAAGACAACCAAACATGTGATTTGCCATGCTAAAGTTGAAAACTGTTGTTATCAACTTGAAAGTTCGACTTTCATTCTCACACAAACGGACATTTCTCGTATGAAAGTCGACTGACTGATGCTTATTTTTTACATGAAACTACCGTGTTCGTTTCGCTGCCCCCGGGGCGAGCGCTCCAGGAAGGACTAGGAATTAGTCCGAAACATGTCGAGCATTACGCGACTTTTATACGTGAGTTATGCGTTTGTGTTACACAATGCTAGACATGTTTATAACTAGTTCGTAGTCCTTCTTGCGGTGTGCGTTTCGCTGCCGCCGGGGCGAGCGCTCCAGGAAGGACTACGAATTAGTCCGAAACATGTCGAGCATTACGCGACTTTTATACGTGAGTTATGCGTTTGTGTCTACGATTAAGTCTCACGGTGGTTTTATGTTGAAAGCTCGACTTTAAATAGCGACATATTGATTCAGGAAGTTAGATGAAAAATTATAAACCATTTATTTGGCCGACTTTATAGTCAAGGACATAAATATATGAAGGTTACCAAGACATCAAAAACATCTGTACACCTTTATGCCACAAACAATAAGGTCGGTGACACATATATTAGACACTAGCTGTTGCCCGCAACTTCGTCTGCATAGAATTCGTTTATCGCTATCCCGCGTGAATTACGCAATTTTCCGAAATAAAAAGTAGCCTATGTATGTGTTATTCCAGACTATAATCTATCTATGTTCCAAATTTCATCCAGATCTGTCCAGCCGTTCTGGCGTGAAAGAGTAACAAACATCCAAACATTCTCACAAACTTTCACATTTATAATATTAGTAGGATGATGGCTGCCTCGACTGTACCTACCAAAGCTTGCTCTATAAATAGAGTAGTGACTCCTAACCTCCTAACTAACAAGAAAATTAGTACCTAAGAGGATCCGACACTACAAGTAGGTCTAATTTGGCCTTAAACGAATATAATATATGCAAACAAACATTGTAAGATACTTTTATTTGGGCGCTGGTTGGAAACTAGTGTTCAATATGTGAAGACTACATTCCATCAATGGTGGTTTGATATATTATATACTAGCTTCTGCCCGCGACTTCGTCTGCATAGAATTATACATATAAACCTTCCTCGTGAATCACTCTATCTATTAAAAAAAACGCTTCAAAATCCGTTGCGTAGTTTTAAAGATTTAAGCATACATAGGGACAGACAGCGACAGCGACTTTGTTTTATACTATGTGGTGGTTTTTTAATAATTATATTATTGTAAGTAACTGCGCAAAAGCCAGCTTCGCGTATATCCATTGCATTGTGCCAGTATTCTTCAATAATCAATAAATTAAAAGTCTTAAAGATGACCCAAATACCTTGCATTGTGCTAGTGGCGTCACCTCGTCTGGTCGATGAATGAATGAATGAATGAATGAGAACAAAGCGTGTCAGCCATCTTGGATTTATGGCCGGCGTTGTTCTGGCCTCGCTCATGAGGTAGCGATAAGTGAGCGACGAATGAGATTGGACCACACAGGGTATTGCGAATAGTATATGGGATGAATCAAATTATTAAAGTGTTTATTCAGCAGTTACTTGGTTTTGATTTTAAAGGTATGAAAGGTTGAAATCAGTTACCCTCATGGCGACAGGCGGCGTTAAGCCGTCTGGATTATTATACATACATACCTAAAACACGTCTTTATCCCTTACGGGGTAGACAGAGCCTAAGGTAACAAGACCTAAAGACCACGTTTAGCATGATCGTGGGCGTATGGATGGAAAGGGGAATAAAAACAGTGATGGGTTGCTAGCCACATCGCCCATATAACATGATCCCTAAGATTTTGATTATTATGTTCATCAATTATTACAATTTAATGTTAATATACTTCCATGCCGGTCTGGGAGCAAAAGGAAAAACTTAGAATGTACCAGTTGCTTCTCGTCCCGCGCAGATGGTAAAGGCCCATCGAGAGAATGGGCGAAATTTTTAGAAATCATGTTATAGGCGATGCGGCTCGCAACCCATCACTATTTTGATTCTTTTTTCCACCTATACACCTACAATCATGCTAAACGTGGCCTTTAGTTATTGTTACCTTAGGCTCTCTCTACCCCGTAAGGGATATAGACGTGATTTGTGTATGTATCTCCATCTGATCTTTTGGAACACCCTCTAGATACACCTACAACTAGGCCCATTCACAAATTCACCTCATTCACGACAAGCGTAGTAATTGTCGACCACAGAACGTTGCCCAAAAAAGACCTTTTAAAAAAAAGTTATAAAGTTGTCACGCGTTAACGTAACTCTGGCAAAAGACGCCTCGATACTAGACCGCTTTATATTTAAGATTTATACGTATCTCATAAAGAAATTGAGGCATTTAGAACGAATGCGGAGTGTATTAATGCTTCTTTGGTTAGATTTATCGACACAAATGGATTTTGAGAGGCTTTGAATGATATTCCAAATTATGCTTTACACTCTTATTCTTAAGTGAGATCATAAATACTGCAATGGCGCATACTATCCTGGAATTCCAACTAATATTACAAATGAGTGTTTTCCAAAAAATAGGCGAAGAAGAAGTAGAGAAGAAAAGACGCTTTGGGAATGTGGCCGAAATAGGAAGTGGACGATTTGGGAATTTTATGTGGACGAAATGGGATCGGTGGCAAGCTAGGAAGTTGATAAAATGGGAATATGGACGAGGACGAAGTGTACCTAAACGCACCGAGATTGTTAAATTTTGTTGTGGACATTAAAAATCCCTGTCTTAGGCGAAGACGAAGGGAAATAAGTTTTACATCCACGATTTGGCTAGTATGCTACTTGTGGCCGGACCGTCTTTTAGCCGCCCACCAGCCATTCCCGTTACGTCGCTTTTTATCCAAACTCGCATAAGCTCTTAATTTTCAATAGCATTGTGCCACTCCACCTTAAGAAGCAAGATAGATCGATCACTAGAAGGAACGACGTCATACATTCCTAAATAAAGAGGCAAAACAGAACTATAAAGTTTTGTGATCGTTCCAAGTTTAAAAATACCGTTGTAAGCTTTTTTTTTCAATTTTGAGGTATGAGCGGGGCTTGAGTCTTTGATTGAGTGTGCCATCAAAATGTAACTGGCTAAAAATATCAATGGGCTAAGCATGGAACTTGCATGAAAGCACAAAATCTTATGTTATGACTACACTATACTATCGCCGGCGGTGATGAAAGCTCACCATTCCTTGTCTTTATAAAGCACACCAGACACTTAAAGTTCCGACGTGGAAACACTAGTAGTAACTAAATTGTTTATCCACATATTGTGTAGGAACTTAGGCATGAGAAAGCTACTACTCTTTAACTAAGTAGATAGGGAAACTCGCTTATCCTACGGTTTGAGAATGAAAAGTAGAGATTTTAATTCTCAAATTGGGCCCAATTTTTAAAAGCACATTCGATAGTGGTGTAAAATGACCCTGAATTTGAAATACGATGAGAGTAAAAATAAATACAGCTTTAATAATTAGTCTTGCGAAGTAGTCGACTTAATTTGAACAGCAGTTTTGTAGCTGTATAGGTAGGTAGGTACTATTTTAACACCTTTTAATAATAATAATATTTGGCTCCAGCACCCTACCTTGTGACCTTACGATGCTCATGTTATATATCTGCCTAAATCATTTAGCCCTAATGATTTAGGTTGTGCGTTGTTTGTCCAATCAGTGACGGTGCTTTTAATAGGAATTGCAAGTTAGGTAAAAATAAATAATGCGCATTGTAATATAAAACATTTCTACAATCCGCAGTTTGCATTATTATTTTAAAATGTTTTGACTCCCTTAAATAAACCCAAACTTCACAATTCTCACGACATCAAAATATCAAACTATAAAAACATTCAAAAAACCTACTTTTTGCGCGCAAACAAACTTTGTAAACGTAAATTAAAAAATAAAAACGTTTGACGCAAGATGTGATCGATTGCCGCCAAAATTTGACAGATCGCGCCGATTCCAAATTTCGTTCAGAAACCAATAAAGGGCGGCAATCAAAGCTATTGTTGGGATTATTGTAATTCGGTTTATTCAGATTGATAACGTACCATCCATTTGCCGTCTTGGTGACAGTTTTTTCGCTTTTTGACAATAATAGAACGGCTCTTTACCTACTATATATTCTATATATATTTTATTTCGATGATTCTCATCGAAATAAAAATAGCGAAGTTTTGAAAGTGTATAAAACTTGAATTCAGATCTTTACAAATTATAAAATGTTTTAAAATACAAGCTCATGTACAGATACGTATATGTACTCGTTTTCAAGACAACTTAAATCGATTTTCACAGTTTCTGAGCGAAAATAGACGGGAAACCATAAATATAATTAATTTATTGGCAATAGAACGAAATACAAAAATCCCCCAAAAGCTTCTTTTAACAGCCATCCGAAAATTAATCGTGACATTTCCCGGCGCTGGCGAGCGAGGGGAAGAATTGTTAAGTCTCCCATAAACCGCTAACATTGACAACGCATCTATATACATAGGCGTATGTGCGCCGTACTTGTTAGGGCGCTGCGGTCGGAGAAACCATTAAAACAACAAGCCACAGCTGCGGGCACCACTCGGTGCGCCGGCCCCCGGGCCCGCCCCCGGACCTCGCACAAAAATCAACATAAATAACAATACACACCCCTATCTCAACCACTATGACACCCTACCGACTAAAACATCATAAAAACCCAAACGCAGTCACCCCAAAAACCAACCACCGTTTCTGAACGCAAAGCTCAAAATGGCGCTAAGTGGATAAATCCATAGACCAAAAAAAATTGGTCCTCAAGTGAGCAACAATTGAAAAATATTTCGTCTCTTTCGACCATTCAATGGCATCAATCCCTCCGCATTTGGGCGCTTTTATTAAATTTATTGTTAAAGGAATGTATATAAAAGTTGTTGAAATCGAGCAGGGTCTCAGTTCGTGACTTTGAACGCGTGTGGAGACACCCTTCTTTATTTAACCGTTTGTTATTTTTGCAAAAATGTTTTCTGCACAGCAGAACTATTCGAGATTGTTCCGCCCGTGGGACGTGAGTGATAGCAAGAAAATAGACTCACCAGAAACTATCTGTGATAAAACAACGACCAATATGACCCCTAAATCAAATAAGAGAAAATTACAAGAAGAGAAAAGAGAAAATCGTTTGCGAAAAATTCGTGGTACCTTTAAAAAAAAAGATGAAAACATGCACCAGGACGCTACTGTGTCCACGACAACTGCCGAGGTTGAGGATAAAAAAACGAATCCGCCCGCCGTGGAGTCGGGGCCTCCAGTCGAGTCGCCCGTAGCCAGCCTAAGTCTTTGTTGCGACAGACTTCTGCAAGAAGAAAAAACTGAAATCAAAACTGAAAACATCGTATCTCCAGTTGAACTAAAAGTATCACCCGTACCTAAACAGCACTATCCCAATTTACCGCATAACTTACCCGCTCCGCCATACAATACGTTCGTCCCCGACTACCTTCCGTCGGCAGACATCGCACAAGCGCTAGGAGTGCCGTCAACGGACCCCCTACTCCTAGAATCCCTAGCCCAAGGCTACGCCATGGAGCTAGAATACGCCAGAATCCTACAGCAAGAGAACGAAGCAAAACTTCTAAACGCGAGAAAGCAACGGCCGAAGAAATACAAATGTCCGCATTGCCAAGTTGGATTTTCTAACAACGGACAACTGAAGGGACACATACGCATCCACACAGGAGAACGGCCTTATAAATGCGACGAGAAGAATTGTGGCAAGACCTTTACGAGGAACGAGGAGTTGACGAGACATAAGAGAATACATTCTGGGGTAAGGCCGTTCCCGTGTCCCACTTGTGGGAAGAAATTTGGGCGGCGCGACCATTTGAAGAAGCATACGAGGACGCACTACATGCAGGCGGAGCGGATGATGCCAGTGTTTGTACCACTTTCTGCCGTACCCCATATGGCTGCGGGGTACCCTTACCTCTACGGTTTCTGACGTGACGCTTCGGGGTAGTTTTAGGTGAAAAAATTATGAGACTTTTTTACTGAAATTGTGCTTTGCTCATGTCTTTTAAAATTTTGGCAATGTATTCATAACATTAACTTTGTCCAGCCAGAAATCACTATCTTATTATAACTTCGTCAAGCAATGCTTCCAACGATACGATAGATATATGAAATACTATGTTTCTACGTAAGTTAGTAACCCGAGTTTAATGTAGACAGAAGCTTCTTGTTTTGTAACGATACATCTGTTTAAGTACATTATGCTAAGCATTGATCAGCGTTCACGTTATCGTCTAGTATGCCTTTGATTGTATGTGACTAAAATAATTTTAACGGTTTTGCTATATCGGAGTTTATATTTCTAGAAATATTTATTGTAAATAATTAGGTTAAGATCGGATTAGAGTAATAAGGCAATGTGAAAATAGTATTTTAAGAAATGAAAAATTATAAAAGGTGAAGTGGATGCGAAACGTAAATATATTTTTATAAAGCGAATTTTTTTATTTTTATTTAAATACATAGTTTTTCCTTTACTTTTTGCTTCAGTGATAATGATAAATTCAAACGGGAGAATGAAAGTAGAACGTACTAAGGCTTTGATTTTTTGTCAAAATACACTCCCTATAGGTACTAAATAATAGGTACTAATTAAATATCAACTGTGTACTACGACGGATGGCTATTAAAACACATCAGCTTTAAACTGATTAATCATAGTAATAAACCCATATATTTTTTTTTATTTAATTTCTTATTACACATACATGCGCAGAACAAAACTACAATTGATTAACAGAGTCCTTCATCGTTTTCATAACGTTATGTACTTAAACTAAAGTGTCATCGACTTCGTTTTACATTTTTAATATAATTATTGGGAAACAAACTATTTATTTTCTTCAAGTGGTTAAATAAAATTTTTGATATGACACCGGCAAAATTCCACTCGAAAGGGGAAGAGATATAACTCTGTATATCGCTCGCTACAAAACTCCAGGCCTTATACGAGTATACAGCCCCTTTTATTCCGATTCGCTACAATTTCAGTAGATTGTTTAGCTTTTTTTTATAAATTATCGCGTAATTCGGCGTGCCTCATGGCATAGGCCTCCTCCATTTATTGGAGGGTTTGGGCTATAGTTCCCACGCGGGGCCCAGTGCGGATTGGGAATTTAACACACACCATTGAATTGCTTCGCAGATGTGTGCAGGTCGCGATGTTTTCCTTCACCGAAAAGCTCATGGCAAATTTCAAATGTAATTTCGCACATAAATTCCGAAAAACTTAGAGGTGCGAACCCAGGATTGGAACACACGTCCCTCTGCTTGAGAGCCTAGGCCACAAACCACTGGGCTACCACAGCTTTTATTACCAGGCCTTATTACTACGCTATTCGATTTTAAATTTTCGTTTTGTACCGTTCTACACTTACAGTCATTAATTAAAGGGTGAGAAGGATGCTTGAAACTTCGAAAATCATCGAATTACGGGCTTAGGTTAGCTTAGCCAGCTAAAGTAAATATAATTTGCCGATTCGTTAATTGTAACACATTGATGTAATTTAGAACTGTAATTTTCTACTACTTTACTCGTTAATTGGAATGGCATTCACTACGTTATTATAGAAAAAATCCGCCGTGTCTGTCTGTCTATTTCGCGATAAACTCAAAAACTACTGATCGTAGTTTCATGAGCTTTTCACAAATAGATAGAGAGGTTCATTCACGAGGAAGTTATACGTTAGGTTACATCGTAATTTGTCAAAGTGTTTTGGTAATTGCTTGAAATGTAACGATAATTGTTGGAAATGTCGGGAGAATTCAAACTACCTGGGGCCTGATTCTTGAAAGCACATATCTGAAAATACCACTCGAAAGTAGTATAAATCAGCTTATAATCTTCTAAACTGCAACTCTTATCAAAGTTTTGACTAGTTCACAAGATTAATGAGAGCTGGGGCCCGATTTTTAAAAGCACATGTGTGAAAATACCACTCGAAAGTGGTAAAAAATTGTGCTGAATTTGAAATCCGAGTAGCTTAGAAGATACTCACGGCTCTCATTAATCTTGTGAACTAGTAAAAAATTCGATTAGAGCTGTAGTTTTGAAGATATAAACAGATTTATACCACTTTCGATGGTACTTTCGAGTGATGTGCTTTAAAAAATCGGGCCCCTGGAATACAAATTGAAATTCCGCGTGGACGAAGTCGCGGCCTTCAGCTAGTTGTGATATATTCGATGTATAGTGGTGGTGAAGGCATTTTGTTTGTGTTTGTTGTAGATGGAATCTGGCTGATACTCTACCAAAAACTGGCAGCGCTATCGTACAGCAGGACTAGTCTAATGGCCGTGTCTTATCCAACCTCGACATTGGCAGAATCATCAAAAGTTTGATGGAGCCATATTCCCAAACATCTGGGAGCACGGCAGTGCCCCCACCAAGTCGAGCGCGAAGCAAACACTGCCGTACCATCCTTTACTGGAACCATTTCGCTGCATTTTCAGGCCCCTATTTCAAAAAGTGCTCCATGACACCATTGCACCAATCTGTCGCCAGAACCGCTACCCATTGACGATGGAAAATGAACCTGGTTTTGTACCCTTGTGTACCCTTCAACGGCCAAGTCACACAACATTAACTATAATAATAAAGAAATCGCAGTAAGCAACCTTAGACTTGGAACGACTCTGTCTAGACTAGATTTCATTACTTTTTAGAGATAAACAAGCAGCTCCATCGAGACTTGGCTACTTTTTTACAGAATCTTTTTGGTGGGAGTAAATTGAATAATATTCGACCCCCAGTGCCCTTGATTTAAAACTATCCATTGAAGCTAACACCCTTAGAATATGTATGCTTGACTTCCTAAAGACATTCTACAGACACAATATAACAATCATATCGCCTCCAAATGCCCGATGTCACCGAAATCGATTCATCAATGCATTCATTGCGCAACGTAGATCGGCGTCGAGTGCGGACTTCCGGTAAAAAAATGGCTCAATACTCAATACCGATTTGTCGTAAAATATTTTGACTCGCGTATTGTGTTAAAGCACACTTGTGATAAGAATAGAGTTTTGAGAAATGTTTAAGTTACAATTAGTTTTATAAGAAGTCGGCTTTGTGTCCGCTGGCCATGGTCATTCGTAATAAATTCAAATAGGTACTTACCTATAATCAATATTGTAGGCTCACTTCAAATAAAACGTCAGGAGCGAGCCCTGGGAATGGCTTAATGAGGCTGGTTTCAACTACGACTTACCGTGTGGACACAGTTGCATTTACAGGCGCAACCAAGCTTTGCAAAAAAAGAACATGTTGAACACACACTCGTGTGTACACGACACAGTGTTGACTATCGATAAATTATCGATTATCGGTCTTAATTCACCAGTTCTATGAACGCATTTGATGGCCTTATTCTAAATTTCAAAATTAGACAGTCAAATTAATCATTAATCATTAACAAAATCCCAGCAACATTCTAAACTGCTGTCTGTTTAAAATGTTGCTGGGATTTTACCGGACTCTAGAAGATATGGTGACAGCACAGATAAATTATTTGTGCGATAATATCGTCGACATAAGGCAGTTTCACACAAATTAGTCAGTTCCCACGTATATCGTGGACTCCTGCCCTAAATATAAAGAACGGTGCACAATTACTGACACCTCGCCTCGGAAGTCCGTTCGCAGCATGCGGCCGCAGCTCCAAATTTGACTTTTACTTTTTTTTTCGCAAATATTTTGTGCCTGATAATGTCAATGCGCCCAGCGTGAAGTCTAAATATAATTTACGTTTGAGACGTTTTATTATCATTAACACATTGAATAAAATGGTGCTTCTTTAGATAGTTATTTGGGAATAGTCAAAACGTATCCAATTTACTTTATTCCGCGTTTTAAATTATTTAAGGCTCCTTTAGCAGTCTCACATAGTATAGTGGTTAGAAAACCTGACTATTAAACTCGAGGTCCTGGGTTCGATTCCAGATGTACCTAAATGAATGTTGATGTTCTCATGTCTTGGATGTTTAATATGTATGAATGTATTTAATTAATCTATGTTTATGCTTTGCTAAGTTTGGCGCTAGGTCGATTGTGTCAATTGTCAGAAGATATTTATTTATTTATATATATACCCCTAAGTATAACTAACTTACCGACGGACTGATATATCATGACATGATGAATATAATAAAAAGTAACGCCTAATACGAGACATTATCCAAGCAAGACAACTTCGCATAGCCGTTACTTCAAAATGGAACAAATCGCCCGGTAACACAAAAAGTTGGATTTATAAAATGTCGTCATATTTTATTATTTAATATTTCGCTGTTCCCACGTCGGGTAAAAGGCTCGGCTGTAAAAAGTGGTCAACGGGCAGCGACCTGCCCGCGCTTAGATGCATTGCCAGAATAGATAAGGCAACATCCAACTTCTCGTATCTCGCGTCTTGTGCGATGAAAAATAATCTCAAGTAATCGGTCCTCAACGCTTAAACATGTTCCACATTTATTTAGGAACTCGCTGTTGCCGGTCTGCGCTGAATTCGCCTAACTATATCCCGCGGGAATCAAGCGATTTCCCGTGATAAAAGTTATGCTATGTTCTTTCTCGGGACTAAAACTATTCTTTACAAAATTCCAACTGAATCAGTTCAGCGGTTTAAGCACGAAGAGATGACAGACACAAGGAGACAAACACGCATTCGCATTTATAATATTAGTTTGGATTAGGATTAGCAGCAAATAGCGATTCCACACGGCGCCGATTGTTGACACGACGTGTCGTGTGAACGTGACGTCAAATGCTAAGTCCATGACTTGTGACTTGGCATCCATAGATATACCTCTAAAGTCTACGTTTGTAATTATTAAGTAATTTCCTGCTGTTAGGTGCCGCTGACAATTTGTCTACAGTAATTGAGCCGTTTGTTTACGCAAACGCATTCTAGACGTTTTGTGTTTAAAACTTAATCCTAACTACAAAACTATACTAAAGCCAAACGTAGTTAAAATGTCGACTAAAGTAAAGTTTTGTTGAACCCACCCAGCAATTTAAAATATATATTACCTTGCATAGCTATGGACTGCGAGAATGATTAGATAAGCTTAAAATATCCTCATCTATCATAGATATTCATCTACAAATACGCGAACATTAATTCCCTAGCTAGACAAACTTAAGTCCGAATTTTATTTATTTAAGCGATACCCGCCTACAATCCGAACAAATTTGTTGAATGGATAATTTATTGTGCGTATCTGACGCGTAACACTTTGTTCTGGGCTTATTTCATTCAGCAGGTGAGTGAATGAATGAAATGAACGAATGATATTAATGACGGACAGTGTAAACATGGCTTTGTCTGGGAGGCGGTGGTTTGTGAGAATATCTGAGGATCGCGGTTTTTTGTGGATACCGTGCGATATGGATTTTTAAACCTAGTTTTTATCTTGGCAAAAACGTTTTAGAGTTATGATGTGAAATTTAAAAATTTAGTCCTGTTCTTGACGCGCGCGGTTCATTTGTAAACTATGATCCAAAAATCCTGAACCCATAACAGTTTATATTTAAGAGAATATTTATGAATATTACATGTATACTCAAATCACGTCTTTATCCCTTACGGGGTAGACAGAGCTTAAGGTAACAGGTACCTACAGGCCACATTTAGCAAGATTGTGGGCGTATAGGGGGATAGGGGAATCAAAATAGTGATGGGTTGCTAGCCTCATCGCCTATATGATGATTCCTATTATTTTCGCCCATTCCTCGATGGGCGTTTACCATCTGCGCGGGTAGAGAAGCAACTGGTACATTCTATGTTTTTTCTTTGCTCCCAGACCAGCGTGGAAGACGTTTATGAATAATACTTTTAAACAATCTTCATCATCATCATCATCTCCAACCTATACACTCTAATAAACAATATCCATGTTATTGTGTTGCTAATGGCCAGTAATTTGGCAACACTCCCACGGGAGCCGGCCTCACGCCTGCGCGGACGCAGCTACCTGACTTACTTTGCGCTGTAACGTGCAAGTGACAGTTACTGTCACCATGATGTCAGAGTTTCCGAGGACACGAGTAAGTATATCTAAGCGTTTATTCTTTTCTTTTTAATATTTGACACGACTTACTTGGTTTTTTTTGGAGGCCAATGTCCAGCAATAGATGACTATGATGACTTGGAATTGCCATAAACGGGTACGATTGACGTTTCTTCATACATTTTGTTTGTCAAAGTCTTTTACGCGCCGGTGTGGTCGCAGCTTTATCAGAGGTTATTGTTTAACGCGCTTGTGCTCGGTCGCATTGACCATCTCTTTCTATTCTTTTCTTTTACCATTTGACAGAATGGAATGGCTAATGCGATTGTGGTTTTCGAGTGCGTTTGGGAACAAGGTCATTATTTTAAGTAAAGTGATTTTGTACTCAAAATATATGGCCCTCATATGTACCTATGCAATAATATAAGTAATTTTGTATGGAGGCTGGGCCAAGTATTAAGCCGCTGAGTATAGTACTCTCTTGTTATATTTTTGATTCTAATTAAATTCCTATTAATTTAAAAAAATTCTATGTGTACTAATTTTCAGTGTTGCTTAGAAATTTAATTTATAACGGGTAAAACCGAACAAATAAATAAATATTAATGGTACATTTACAATCTTTAAGTCACTGTTTCCCAGTCTCCTTGTAAACGATCATGGTCACTCTACGATCTACAAAGGCATCGTAAAGATCACCAACAACGCAAATAGGATTATTTACCGCTATTACCCCACAATACGCATTCAAACGCCAAAAAGTCACTATTTTATTCCCACGCATTTAGCCAAAAGCAAAATGTCTGTACCCGAAAAATGCCCAAGCAATGTATAGCACTTGCGTACCTTTAAACTTTTTTTTAATGGACGCATTGCATTCGTTCCGGCATAGACAAGTGCTCGCTTTTGAGGTGTTTTTTGGGCACGACATGAACATGATCGATTTGTTACGATTTTTGTGATTGCTCAATCGATGATAAAGCCTCGAGTGTGGAGGGTTGCACCTTACCATAACTCCCACGATTTGTATTTTTTAAAGGTTTTATTTGAGCGCAACTGCACATCAAAAGAATAGGGAGCGTCCATTAATTACGTGAGGTGTTGAGGGGGAGGGGATCAAGCCAAATCTTACTAAATGCCACTTGAGGGAGAGGGGGGGTCTTGGCAAACATCACGTAATTATATAAATACCACTATACAAAGTCACTATAGTCTTTGATGTTTAAAGCCGTACAAAGGACATTGAACCTTGGAGTGGTAAAGGAATTTCTTGGTCGACTGTATCTAACAATAATAAAGGAAGAAACTCAGTTAGAAGAAATCGTTCCTGCGCTAATGTCATCGCATTAAATCAATCAATTCGCTAATGATGCAACTTCCGAACTATTAAATGAATGAATGAGTGAATGAATAGTACGCAACGGAAACCGCGAAACAAAATGGCGGCCACCCGTTGCGCTGGATTTGTCATCAAATGCCAACAATGTGTATTTTGTCATCGGCAGTAATGACAGCGACATTGATCCACGTAAGGGGATATTATTACGATTATTTATAATAGCGAAATAATTACAAACCGCACTGAGGTAGGTTTGTGGTTTATTCAATGGCTCCTGTACCCCTCATTTTTTTTAATGTGACTATAAGAGTCACTGGGAAGCAGCAGTTGAAGCGCAAAGAGGGAACAACAGGGGCCCAATTTTTTAAAGCACGTCACTTCATCACGTGGTGTAATTTGTTTATATTTTTAAAACTACAAGATTAATGAGAGCCGTAAATATCTTAAAAGCTACTCGTATTTCAAATTCAGCACAATTTTTCACCACTTTCGAGAGGTATTTTCACATATGCGTTTTCAAAAATCCGGCCTCGATAGGGTGACACATTTTCGCATTTACAATAATTACTATTGCATTGTAAAAAGCTAACTTACAATATTATACAAATACCAATTCAACATCACATAATGAATTAAAAGTATTAAAACTCATACCAAAATAATATTAAGTAATAACAATAACAGTATAATGTGTGGTCTATCAAACCACGAGCGTCATTCCACAATGAGCTTAGAAAATCCATTGTTGATCATTGATTTATGGATCAAACGTTGACGACAAAGGTTAATTTATGTTGATTTGTTGCGGCTACTTGTTGAGCAATTTAATAATAAGCACTATTTTTATCCGTCTAGGGTACTCGTTGTATATTGCTTTATGTAGATAGTTGTCTAAAAACTAGTGAATTTAAATCACCTTATTTAAACCACCAGTTTAAACCACCAATTAGCGTAAATAAAAAAATCTTGATTCATTTGACACATACATACATACATACCGTCACGCCTCTTTCCCACAGGGGTAGGTAGAGACTACTTTATTCCACTTGCTACGATCCTGACATATTTCTTTCGCTTCATCCACAGTCATCAATCTCTTCATACATGCTCGTCGGTTTCGGGTACTCCTGACCTGACCTTTTTCCAAAACGTCTCCTATTTGGTCTCGGAACGTCCGTCTAGTAGGCCTTCCCCTCCCAACGCAACCATTCGTACTCCCCATATAGATCTGTTTAGTTAGTCTACTTTCATCCATCCGCTCTACATGCCCAAACCAACTAAGCATACTTTTTTCTATCCTAGTCACTATATCCTCTTTCACACCAGCACGTTCCCTTATCAGACTGTTCCTTATTCTATCTCCTTATTCTGTTCATTTGACAGTACCTATCAATTGAAAAACAGCTCCTCTCGTCCCTGGTGAGCAGTAGATGTTCCACGGGAGTTTGTAATTGTGTCGTACAGACACATCATCCAAACAGATGACGCTTAGCGACAAAAAATCGCATAGTAACAAGGTCACGTAACAGCTAGTAACAGATAGAAAAATTCGAAGACTTACCCACCTGCTATGAGTGGTGTAGGGTATAGGCTAGGTAGGTATACCCTATAGCACGCGTTACGGAATGACGAGGATCCGGGTTCGATTCCCGGCCATAGCTTTACTTTTCGGATTTTTCTATGTGCTCTAATTTTCAGTGTCGCTTAGAAATTGGATTATTTGTTAGGTATTTACAAGTATAGTCTACCAAGAAATTCATTTACCACCCTGATAGGATTAAATTTAAAATGTTGAAGCAGTTAAGAGGTCGACTATAATCGCCAACAGCATTAAAATGTTTAGGTAGGTATACACATGTTCCCATTGTGATAGTGAATCACGGACGATCAATGAAAAGAGGGACAATGTTTTTGAGTTCTTTGTTCTACTAAAAATGTTCGATCAAAATGTATTATTTACGCAACAGAGTACCTAGTTAGACGGGCGATGGAATTAAAACTGCAGTGATTAGAAAAACGAATAACTTATTGCCAAACCTTGTGCCGTTAAGGAAATCTAATTTACAAATGAAACAAACAATATAACACAGTCTACAGTAATTTATTCAATAAGTACATTATCAATTAATACTGCGGTACTATAGATACAAATTGTAATAGTTAATGCAAATTAAATTACAAACAAAGGGTACAAAACTTACGCAGGAAATTTGTTATTTATATTTCACAGTTCAAATCTCGGTATGACTTTTATATTCTCCACAAAATCAGTAAAACTTTCAGATATATCTGTGACATTTAAATGCAGTCTCTCGAGATACTCCTGTTGGGTCGGATCTCGCAAGAAACTTAAAATTTTATTGATCAAAGCAATCGCTTTCGATCTGCCTTGAAACACTTTTAGACAGTGAGGTTTGATGTTCTGGATCAGATCCAGGACGGGAGGCAAAGCGTCCTCTTCCTCCGTCGTGAACGGCCAGATGTCCACGAATATATTCAGCAGACCGTTACACACCGCCGGCGTCGACATTCTCTCAATCAAACCGATTCGCTGATACAGTTTCAGCTTCATGTAATCAGCTTTGCTCTTCTGTATTTTCTTATTCCTCGCTGTCACGTGCTCGGTTATAATATTATTGAACAGTTTCAAGATCATGCTGATTGCAGGGGCGTCTAGCTTTGATATCTGCTGGTAGAAAGGTTCCAAGCCTTTTTGTTTCATCACACGCTCCTGAGCTCGAACGTTGTTTGGCAACCAGATGGACATTATTTCCATAGCCTGAGATTTTATCGTCAGATTGTCGTCCTGTTCAAAGATTTCCATCAGTTTATCCAATATCCCCCAAGGTATGACAGTTTTGGTTGTCGTTGGTGCGATATCGAACAATATTTTAGTTAGAACCAGCAGGCGTCCTCTTAGAGGTGAATAACGTATTCCTAAATTTCTTGTAACGATTTTATCGAAGCCTTTTACGTTTAAGAAGCTGTAGGCGTTGTTAGGGTTGTAGACGAATTCTATGATATCGTCTAGTATCTCGGACATGAAACGGTAGATGTTCTCAGTTTCTTCTTGTGGAAGGACGCCGTCTCGGACTTGTTTTTCCGCTGTGTCGGCTGTCTTTTGGAATGTGTCCATGGCTTGGCCTAGTTCTTCTGGGACAGTCTCAGTTGGCTCTGGGGTGTACGGTGACAGTGGCATAGGGTCTTCAGATGCTGAATAGTTTAAAATGTTCATTGCTTTTAACATTAACAAATCAATGGCTGGATACCATCAATCATGGATTTTAATCCAAAGTATGGATGTCAGTGTTGGATTAAGCCAGTGCAGGGACTGTAGCAAATTCTACCAAGGAGCGCTTAGTTTTCTTTAGGTTATCTAGTTTATGGTATCAAATAAAATTTTAAACATAAATAAAACAGCTTACAAAAGAAACCCGCAAAAATACAAAAAAAAAAGATTCAATAAATTTTCAACAAAAATAAAAACTCCGCCCAAAATAGTAAAAGAATACTAAAAATGTGAAAAATATCTAAAGTCAAGTTAAACTATTTGCGCCACTTAGAAATTTCAAATGTAAATCACTACATAGTATAAAACAAAGTCGCTTTCTCTGTCCCTATGTCCCTATGTATGCTTATATCTTCAAAACTACACAACGGATTTTGATGCGGGTTTTTTTAATGGATAGAGTGATTCAAGAGGAAGGTTTTTATGTATAATTCTACGCAGACGAAGTCGCGGGCAGAAGCTAGTAAATAATATATGTAAATATACCAGTAGAGCATACTGAAATACACGGACGAGCAAAAAAAAACGGGTCGCTTTCCAAACAAATTTGCTGTAGGTACCTACCTACTCGCAATTAATTGGCCATGCGATTCTCGTAAAATAATATGAGCTGGGGGGTAGATTTTTAAAAGCATAAGCAATACTAGAAATAACCACTACAAAGAATACCACAAACTTCGTTCTACGTTAGAATATCTGTTACTGTCACGACATCTCAGACAGCGCTATACACGAAAACTGAATGGGAAAATGTATGTCTTCATTTTTTTTTGCAATATTTTTATTTTTACCCGACTGCGGCGAAGGCCAAAAAGAGGGTTATGCGTTTGCCGGGTGTACGTATGCATGATCGTTCCTTTGCCCCTCAACTATTCAATAATTCAGCCATTTGACAATTGATACATTAGATTCGTCGTGATGACGCGGTTCGCGAGTATCACTGAGTACACAAAATGGCGGATTTCATGTGCTCTAATATGCAGGTACATAAAAAAAAACTTTTTTCTATTTCCTCGAGTGGGGTATCATTGAACAGATCTTTGAAAGTCTGTTTTAAGTTTCTCAAATCATTCTTCACTCTGAATGTCGTTTCAGGATCTATAACAATACAAAGTCGGTTAGCAACCAGTCTTGCTTGCGCGATTGGTGAGCGGTTAGAGGCGGTATAGCTTAGACACCGAACGGTTAATAGCTAAAAATGATAAAATAAGCTAACCTGTTTGAAAAAAAACCTGGTAAAACATCTAACTGAAAGGAAGAAAATCAAACCCTGCCCGATTTTGGAAAGGCACATGCATGTGAAAATGCCCCTCGAAAGTGTTGAGGAATTGTGCTGAATCTGAATTACAGTAGATTAGAAGAAAACTACGTCTTTCAACATGAAACTACCGTGAGACTTAATCATCATTACACATAAACGGATAACTCACGTATAAAACGTCGAGTGATGCTCGACATGTTTCGGACTATTTCGTAGTCCTTTTTCCAAGAGCCCTAATAGTCCGAACCATGTCGAGCGTCACTCGACTTTTTATACGTGAGTTATCCGTTTATGTGTAATGGTGTAATGAAAACTACGTCTCTATAATCTAGTCAACCAGTCGAACATTTTATTTGAGGTGTAGTCTTGTGCTATGCTTTTTAAAATCTGGCTCCGGCAGCAAAATTCCCTTTAGACAGCCGGTGAAATTACTGGCACAAAAGGTATTCTACACTAGCCCTCTAGGCTGACAACACGTGTGCAATGCTGTAGTGTTGCGGGTGTCCATGGGTGGTGGTGCTCGCTTACCATCAGCTGACCACTTGCTCATCTGCCTTCCTTGGCAAAAAAGGAAATTAAAAACAACAGGCACGGACGTAAAAGTAAATTACAAATTACAAAAATAAATTACACTGTATCTTATAGTATCCTACTGTATTTATTTCTAAAAGATTTTTTTCTGCCGCTGCTTCAGGGCTTGTAATTCTTCTTCCCATTTTTTTTGCAGTCAAATTTTTTGTTTTATAATCCCCTCCGCAAAAAGAGGGTTTTAAAAGTTTGACTTCAATATCTCTATGTGTGTGTATGAGTGTCTGTCTGTAGCTCTCAAGCGGATGGACCGATTTGGATGCGTTTCATTCGAAAGCCAGTTACATTGCGGTGTTCTTAGCCATGTTTGGTAAAAAACGGTCCAGCAGTTTGTAGAGGAGCTCTTTTCCAAAAAGATGTAAAAGATTTCTTCAAGGATGGGTTGTTTCATAAACTATAATAAAGTCTTTTTCAATTTTTAATAGTTAGGTATAACTAATTATTCTGCTATTTGCTTCGCGAGGTTTACAGCTCACAAATCCACTGACATCTTTTTTTAATTCAGATTGTATAGTTATCTTTCGCTTTTTTTTCACAGCTTTTCGCGGTTTTTATGAATGCGGCTTTATGATTTGTTTAACATTTTTAGTTCCCGTTTACCTACATAATGAGTCGGGTTGTACCTAAATTGCCTACCTATACATATAATCTGACTTACAATGGTCTTTATGCCAACTGCTCATCACCTTTAATAGAATTTGCTACAAACTCTTGCTACGTGGCTAATCCGCTACTGAACTTATTCCCGAAATAATATCAATCGTTACCCAAAATTCCTATAGGTATAATTAACCAGATTATGTAGAAAAGAAAAACATGAAACTTACTTATTAAAGTTTCGTCATCTATAGGGTCTTCTATGTTGGCTAGGCCGCCTGTGCTTAGCGTTATTACAATAAAAAACATTGAAATAACATAAATTATTATTTTATGCATGTTTACCGTATAATCTTTAGCGTCTTCAAATCACCACCAAGAATAAATCTGTCATGGTAACTTCTCTCTGTTTTGACAGACGATTTCATTTAAAGCCACTAAAAAGGACAAAGTAGTATATCTTTAAAGTATAAGTCTATCGCGCTAATTATTCTTACAAAAAACATTTTGCGATATGTTATATTATAATACCTACAAGCCGCTACGGCATAATTTTAGCCAAGCAAAACTACAAATAAATACGATAAATAAAATAAGTACCAACGGCCGTATAGTTCAAGCAGCCACAATAACAAACTTTTTAAAAATGGCTCATATCTCATAATTCTATAGTCTTACCTTAATCACAACCATTTAAAAAGTTACCCTGACGCATGTCACCTAACCTACAAGCATGCATTTTCCATAACTCCGTATTACGATGGCAGACGAATGCGACGTGGGATGGTGCGCGACCGGCGGCCCGTGCTTCTGCAGTCTGGCCACCAAGCCCGCCGTGGTCCTGATATCTATTATCAGCTTGGTATGTCTAAATACCGCTCTAAGGATCCATACCAAAGTTGGGAGAGCTAGCTAAGCGGTGCGCGGAAAATTCACCAATCAATAGAATGATTTAATTCTATTATCTAGTCTCGCCCAGACTGTGAAATTACTAGCATCAATGTCACCTCTCAGAATGAGACGGCTTGGTATATATCCCCCACGTGAGCACATCATGGAAATACTTCACGGAAAATCTCATAGAAAACTTAGAATATTGTTTCGCACATAAATTAAGGAATACTCTGCGCTGCGAGTTCGGGTCTGAACCCACGACTCTGCTTAAGATGCTATAGACCAAAGCACTAGGCCAAGCTTTTTGAGGTTTTTTATCTAAGCCCTTTAACCTGGCAACGCCCCATCCGGTGTTGACATAATGGGCAGTAGTGATCACTTCATCAGGTACCTAACCCACTTGCTTGTTTTCGTTTCCTGTTTGCAAGCACGTAAGAATAGTTTGGCGGGCGAGTTTGTTTTAGAGCAGGACTTCCCTAAATTATTTTTCACTTCTCATGCTCTAAAAGTAGGTCAATATAGCCTTACGAGGCGGGACTAAAGTGAGTACTTAGTCCCTAGGGAGTAAAAGTAATAATTTTTTTAATTTACTTTGAGTGACTTAGATAAACTCAAACAGCCAGTACTTGCTTAGTTTTTGGCATAAAGTAAATTTTCAATAAGTGAAGGAATTTCATTACCACTCTTTAAACCACATTTAAAAATTATCACACGAAACGATGATAAAAATAATTTAACAATCACAATAAATAAACTTACAGTTTCACACAGATCGTTGTAATGCGGAAACAAAATAAAAAAGTATGCTTGTGTGTGGACCATTTTCATGACGGAAATGTTACGTTCTTAGTCTACGTGGACTTAGTTCTATGCTTTTTCCGCATAGAAGGTGGCGCCATTCTATTTTTTTCAGTTTGTGTATGGACCATTTCGCCGATGCGATTTTGTTATATCTGTGTCTGGTTGGAAAAAAAAATACCGCGAAAACTTTGGAATTGTTGTAGAGCGTAAATCGTAAACGATTAACATAAATTGATTATTCTCACAATGTCGTCAAGTGATAGTGAAAATTATGATGTCGAGCAAAGAGCAAAAGACATAATTGATAATCTTTTGCCGCCGAAATCTAGAAAGATTTATTTAAAAACCTATGAAAGTTTTATGGACTGGAGGAATAAACGCAAATTTGATTGCATTGCTAAAACGATTGTCTAGTGGACATAAAAGAAAAAAGTCGAAAGTTTTTACGTTTGAGGACGTAAAAACGTTTTTAAATAACGCTCCTAATGAAAAATATTTAGCAACCAAGGTATGTTTATGTACAATTTTAACACTTTTATTATTCAATTATAGGCAACAAGTACGTTATGTATATTTTTAACAAAAACTTATTTACAGGTCGCCTTGATTTTTGGCATAAGTGGCGCATGCAGAGGGATGGAACTGGTGAACATTACTCTGGCACATGTCGAAAACGATACTAAATTACAGGCTGTAAATTTGCCTAATACGAAGACAAATAAACAGCGAAAATTCGTAATATCTGGAGAGTACTTGAAAATAGTTAAAGCTTAAAAGACATGGTGGTTGGAGGTCGGACCAAGTAGCTGAAGGGTACATTGAGGAGTCCATACAAAATAAGTATACAACATCACCCAGCAAATTACATCAGGCATTAACATAACTTCACAAAATGAGCCACGTCCGTCTACATCGCGTGATATGTCACATGAATTCCAGTAGTCGAATAATCGAAATGAGATCTGTGACGAAAAGTCTGAAATTTTGCCGACATCTCCGACTTTTAACACAACAGCTGACATCAGACTTCTCACAAAATTCCCAAATACAAGCTACGAGTACGCGTGTCAATATTCCCGGACCGACCATAATTTACAATATTAAAAATAATTCAAATTGTACATTTAACTTTTCATTTTTTATTTTTTGATTAAATCTTTTTGTACTAAATTGACTATTTTTTCTCGCAATTGAAGTGAAAAATAGAGTTTTCACCTCGAGACTAAAAGCCAATATAAACCCTCGGATAAATAGACACCCTCGCTGTCGCTCGGGTGGCTAACCACCTCGGGTATATATTGGCTTAGTTTAGTCCCTCGATAAAAAACATACTATATTATGTTCTTCCATGCTGGTCTGGGAGTAAAGAAAAAACATAGAACTTACCAGTTGCTTCTCGTCCCGCGCAGATGGTATAAGCCCATCGAGGGAATGGGCGAAAGTCTTGGGAATCACGTTATAGGCGATGCGGCTAGCAACCCCTCACTATTTTGATTTCCGTTTCCACGCCACTAATCAAGCTAAACGTGGCCTTAAGGTTTTGTTACCTTAGGCTCTGTCTACCCCGTAAGGGATAAAGACGTGATATATTTAATGTAATGTAATTTATTATGCGCCCGTTAGAAACTATACCTAATACAAAAGACAGAAAAAGCACTGTTCAAACTTCAAAGTATTATTATGCAAGTAAATAAAAATGATGTAGGCCCTGTTTGTGGTGTAGGGTGTATCTAAACGTGGGAAATGTTAAAATAAAGTCTTTGGCCCACGCCCCCTTTGGTGGCGCGTCCCCCTCTTTGAAGATACCTCTTTTAGAGAGTAACATCGCAGGTGGCGACGGTGGTAGACGCGATGTTCGCGGACCGCTGCGACTGCTGCGACGCGCGCGAGCACGTGGACTCGCTGCGCGGCGTGCTGCGCGCGCTCTTCCAGGTCGCGAACCTGCTGCTCATCATCGCCTCCACCATCGTGAGCTTTTCTTAGAGCGTCCTCACTGAGAGCATTCGCGTGTAGTGAGCATTCGGCGTAGAATTGAGTGGACGTTGACCCGAGCGTTTTATTGCTCGTTTGCAAATGCTCTCAGTGAGGACGCTACTTGATACTATTAGTTGTTCAACTTCCTCTGTGAACAGGGGACCGATTTGCAAGCTATGTGAAAATACTACTCGAAAGTGGATAATTGAGTTGAATTAAATAACCTAAGCTAAAAATATAATTTCAGACACATTCTTTTTTTGCTGATTCTTCTTTTCGCTGACTGTACTTGCATTGCCATGCGTCCTACATATGTGTACCAAATTTCAAGTCAATCGGACCGACCGTTGAAGAGTTCGACTTCTACAAGTATGCAAAATTTCAGCTCTAAGGGTTGAAGATACTTATCTATGCAGGATTCCACCCGGGCAAACATACTTATATACATACGTTGCAAGTTAATAAAAAGTTTGTAAAAAAGTAGGTACGTGGGTTGAGTACTTACTTACACGAAATCGCCAATTAATCTTGCTAACTAGTCATCGTCTCCAATCTATGTACAATGTACACATCCCACAGCTGTGCACAGGGTCTCCTATCAGAATTTAATAGTAGTAGGTAGATCTTTTATAGCAATACAATACTGACTCTTCCGCTTTCGAATGACACTTTTAACTGATATGGAATTTTCTGCCGCGGAAACCTAGCAAAAAGTACCTAGTTATAAAAGCGTGCTAAGGAAATACGGGCAAAAACAAAAATTCGTGCAAAGTATAGATGGCGCTCTTACTTAAATGACACGGGGGCCGCGGGGCATTGAAACGAAGCGGCAAGACTACAGTTTTTCTACGTTCTTGGTAGATGGCATTGTGCAATGTTTCTAATTATTGCACAAACCGCGTGTTAGATGGCGCATATATTCATTATTTCTATACCTACGTTATTGACATTGTTAATGTGAGTGTAGTAGGTCAAGTACTTACAGTCGAATACAAACATAACTACCTACACATTTTTGCACAGTATTTCATGTAACATGCAAAAATTAATACTTAGGTATGTACATGGATGTCTTTGTGTTCAAGCGGAATTTTTCCAATTCCTTGGAATTAGTGAAATTGCTTTCTCTTAGCGAAAAAATTTTGAGAATTGGAGCAGTTTCTATTTCCAGTGATTACCCCTCCATGCATACTAACAATCTATGAATAAAATTACTAGACTGTTGATACTTGTAGTGACATCTTTCGGGAACTTTTGTACATGTCGTGCGAGTTCGGGCTGCGAGCTTATCAGCATTAGCTCTCCTTAACACCACAAGATGTCGCAGAACAACAATGAACAAACATTTACGAACCTGAATAACTCATTCAACCACCTGGGGCCCGATTTTTGAAAGCACATCACTCGAAAGTGGTATAAGTCTGTTTATATCTTCAAAACTACAGCTCTAATCAAATTTTTGTCCAGTTCACAAGATTAATGAGAGCCGTAATTACTTTCTAAGCTACTCGTATTTCAAATTCAGCACAATTTTTCACCACTTCCGAGCGGAATTTTCACACATGTGCTTTCAAAAATCGGGCCCCTGCTGAACATTTTCTGGACAATTCGAAAACATATCCGGAGTGACCAAAAAACTGTATCTATGGCGTACCGAACTATTTGACCGACTTGGATGCTTCAAACTATAGTGCTTTGGGATAAATTCGAAATTGGGGGAATTTCGAAACTCGTGTATATCCACTAATAGACTACAAAAAACGTGTGAAATGAACCAGCGTGAATGAAGCTTAGAAGGCTGTTACTATATCATAAAATAACTCTGAGCGCTATGCCGTCATTTCTGAGCGGTACATTTATGGAATTTCTCAGGTACAAGTGAGGAATTACGACTAATTGTTAATTTACGGCGTTTTTATAGCTTATAGATGATTAAAAATAAATGTCGAAAAACCTGGTACCGCTTTAAAGTGGTGGTGCCGGAAGTTAGTGCATTTTTTTTTCAATGTATGAGAAAAAATCTGTACCGCTCAGAAATGACGGCATAGCGCTCAGAGTTACTTTATGATATAAACAGCTTTCTAAGCTTCATTCACGCTGGTTCATTTCACATGTTTTTTGTCCATGGGCTTGTAGTCTATAAACGGGGGACAATTACATAATCTAGCAACGCTTACCTAGAAGCTCCAATGTCTTTGGCTTCTAGATAAACGTTGCCAGATATTAGAATTGTTCCCCGTTTACTGGATATCCACGATTTTCGAATTTACCCCAATGCACCTTACTTATATATTATGACGCTGGCTGTACATAACTAAATACAGGAGAACTCGTCCCTGATCCAAATCTACGTGTGGTACACGCTCGGCTTCATCGTGCTGGGGTTCGCCGTGTCCATCCTGGACGTGCTGCTGCGCATGAAGCACGAGGACATGTGGTGCATCGTCGACTTCCTCATCGAAGTCGCCTTCTTCTTCGGTAAGCTTTTTACTTAAGTTTTTTTTATATATTAAAACCGACCAACGGGCACGAGGGCTACCCGCCTCATGTTAAGTGATCACCGCCGCTCATAGACACCTACAGTACCATTAGGAGTGCAAGTGCGTTGCCGACCTGGCGAAGTGTTTGCACCAGTATACACCAGTGGTAGTGGTATTTCAGCCACTATGATGGTGGTAGTTTTAACCTTTTGAAGACCAACGTCGGCTATAGTCGACAGAGTAAATATCAACATCATCTCCAGTTTATACGTCGCACTGCTGGGCACAGGCTTTCTCTTAGAATGAGAGAGTTTGGGCTAGTTCCCATGCGAGCCTAGTGCAGATTGGACACGTCACACACACTACTGAATTGCTTCACAGGCGTGTGCAGGTTTCCTCATGATGTTTTCCTTCACCAAAAAGCTCATGGTAAATTTCAAATGTAATTTCGCACATAAACCCAGAGGTGCGAGCCCGGGATTCGAACCCACAACCCTTTGCTTGAGAGACCACAGGTCAAACCACTAGAGTAGGTGTAAAAGTGCATGAAAATGAAGGTATGTATGAATAAAGTTACAAACTACACATTAGCTTTACATAGCTAGCTAAAGCTAAGCTTGGCGTTCAAAGGGTTTACTAAAGGGAGCAAGTTGCAAGGAGATCAAAAATGCGTGGACTAAACGAGGTTTGCCCGTCAGAACTGAACTGACTGTACCCCTCCTCCCCTTTCATTTTTTATCCGTCTCCCCCCTCGCGTTAATCTTGGGTAAAGCCAACTGTGCCGTCTCCCACATCTTAGGTAATCCTGACTGTACCCGTCCCCCACATCTTGGGGAACTTACATCTGCCCAAACCTTCGCCGCTTTTCTACACGAAGTGATATTAATATAAACTTTTTTTTTCAGTCCTTTCAAGATGTCTGCCGATAGTGGATATGTATAGGAAGCAAATCGGTGGGAATTCTTTAGCGCCGGTGGCATCAAAAAAAAACATTTAGCTTTAGGTATCAGTAATAAATAATTGTACTTGCATACATACTTTATTGTGAAAAGGTTCCACGTCGCAATAAGGTTGGGTACAGTTTTGTAGTAGCTAGGCAACGACTTGACCAGTCGGTCGAGTTCCACCTGCCTAGTTCACCTGGGTGGACCACGGGCACTTTTTCTTGCCGATGGTTCACCTAAGTACTTAGGTACATCTAGGTGAACCACGGGTACTTTTTCTTGCCGATGGTCCACCTCAGTAGGCACACCTAGGTAAACCACGAGCACTTTTTCTTGCCGGTAGCCCACCTAGTTTGTCCACCTGGTTTTCGACGGAGCTCCGCCCTTGGGCAAAAATAGGTAGGTTAGGTATCTTCAGTTGCTCGAAGGGCAAAATACCCAGAATTAGCTCTGCCCTTGGGCGGAGCCTCGTCGAAAACCAGGACAAACTGTAGTGGGACCACAGGCAACGAAGGAAATTTTTACCAGTTGATTACTTATAGTGTGTATATCTTCCACTCTACTAAATTTGTAGGTACCTACTTCAAATTCAGCACAATTTTTCACAACTTTCAAATTGTACTTTTCGAGTGATTACAAAAATCGGGAATTATTAATATAATTAGCAGTAGAAGTAGGTAAACTAAACAGTTTGAGTTCCAAATAAGAAACCATGTCGATAGGTCAGCCATAAGTATCGATACGTAACGAAATTTACGTCGATGCCAAATATGTATGCATATTATTAACTCTTTAAAAAATAACGATATTACAGTCGCTGCACACGACGTTAGTTCATAATATTGACAAGATAATAAGATGGCATGTATATTGTATATCTCTCGAAGCTTACTCAAATCAAAAACCAAGTCACCAAGCAGGCGTCTTCGTTGAAATACTAGACTTTGAAGCCAAGCAAATGCGCTTTCAATAAAATAAATATAAACAGCATATTTTAAATAGTTTTCATTTAATATTTTTGTACTATCTACTATATACATCGTGTATTAAATATCTATAGAAAAAAAACATCGAACAAACTAACTAGATACGAAATACAAGCGGGGCGGGGAGCGGTTCACAAACTCAATAATATAATAATGTACAATTATTTACTTATATTATTCAAATATCTGGGAAAAAACTTAGCTATTCTAATTATAATGAAACAAAACATCCATTACAGTTGTTTCTGCCCCGCGCACAACATGATCCTTAACTCAATAAACATTAGATATAGTTTTGCCTATTTATCAGAAGCCGTATAAAGTTTAAACTACCAATGAGGTGGCCAGACAAAAGTAGTAACATAGTTTTTAGCATAATGATGCGAGTTGCAACAATTTACTTCACTACAACATAGTATAAAATAAAGTCGCTTTTTCTGTCCTCATGTCCCGATGTATGCTTATATCTTCAAAACTACACAACGAATTTTCATGCGGTTTTTTTTAATAGATAGTGATTCAAGAGGAAGGTTTATATGTATAATACATACATGCATAATATACCGTGCGAAGCCGGGGCGGGTCGCTAGTTAATGATAAGTGATAGATAACATTAAGGACCTCTTTCACCGTTTTCCATCTTTATTTATTACCACGAAACAGAGACGTCATCGTAAATCACTGACACTTAAGATAACTGTAACTTTACAGAGTGGTTCACCAGGTCCTAACTATAGTTATATTTAACCGACGATTTTGACATACTTATTTCGAGTATATTTAGGGCCTGTATCACCACTCTCTGTTGTAAGTACCTGATAAGTGTCTGGTATCCATAATGTCGTCTCTGTCTGTTTCGTTGTAATAAATAGAGAGGGAATCATAGATAACTGATATTTAACCTTTTCGCCACTTCAAATCCAAGTGACGTCACCCATACCATACGCCAGACTTTTTTATAGCGATGCCTTAAATTGAACCTAAACCCAATTGGACGTAGGTTGCTTTTGCATTGAAGTAATGGACGTATATATAGGTCGATAGTACCGAAAAGGTTAAATTATCAGTAACTGAACAGTGTGGAGAAACAGGCCGAGTAGGTTAAGGTTAGATATTGCTACAATAAGTTAATGCAACTCACATTATATTGTATTTGTTATCTGTCATTATAATCAAATTCATCGGTTATGGTTAAAGTTATTGTCTTAGGGAGCGTTCAAGTATTACGTAACGCAATTATTGAAGATTTTTGACCCTCCCTCCCCCCCTTGTAACGCGCCGTAACGTTTTTTCTGTACCCTTCCCCCCCCTCCCCTCCCCCTCTAAACGTTACTTAACACTCAAGTGACCATTTTTACCCAAGTATCAAAATTTATGTTGCGCAAAGTACAAGAAAGTCGCTATAATATCCTTGTTATAGTTTTAATCGCCTTGGCGGTAATAATATTAAATAACACAAGAGCAGTTTTAATTCCATATTTTTTATTTAAAAAAAGAAAACGTTACTTAAAGTGTTGTAAGAAAGACCCCCTATGTAACGCATCGTAACGTTTTACGATACCCCCCCCCCCCCCCCCCTCCGCCCCCAATTGCGTTACGTAATACTTGAACGCCCCCTTATTGTAAATTAGGTAAGCTACAAACGGCAAGTCGCGCTCAATGTCCTGTTACTACTATTGTCTGATCACACAGATTGTTTCACATATACACACATTACTCAGCCTTTTCATATCAATTTCTATTTAGAATTACAGAGGTCCTGAATCTTATTACATAACACGGGGCCGTCAGAAGAGGAACGACCTAACTACTGAAACCAATAGGGCGATTTAAGGTGCGACTACACCGGTGCGTAAAAGACGTTGACACGTCGGCTCACTGCGTATACGGAGCGGTGTGGTCGCTCCTTTAAACTTTAACACATTAAAGTTCTCAAGCATGGTATCAAGCCATTTCTCTTTTGTTGGCCCCATTGATTGAACGAGTGAAAAACTCCTATAAAAACTTGCTGAATACAGTGGGCATTGGGTTTCGCTTTTAATAGCCTTTAAGGCTTCTCAATGAGACTTACTTCACTGCTTAGCAGTGGCGTGGCGTCCATAGAACTCGATTCCTACCGGCTTGCCTATTTTAAGGCAGTTGGGCACTTTTATTGTGCCGAATTAGAGGAAAAGGCTAATTAAATGCCCTTCGGCACAGTATATATATAAGCTAAAGCAGTAAGGAACCTACGAACAAATCGGTTGAAACGAAACACGCACACAGGCGCGCGCTTTACACGGCCCCTAAGCGGACCTTAGCCTGAGCGGAGTGGACGAGGTCTGCCTTAGCTTATATATATACTGTGCCTTCGGCTTGCCTCCTATATACTTGACGCCACGCCACTGCTGCTTAGGGAGTGTTCTATAACAATAACACCATAAAACATTAACAATTTGAAGAAATCAACATTCACCGCATGTACCCACATTATTATACAACTAAACGCTTGATACTAAACAAATAAACTGCACTAGTACTTTTGCAGGGGATCCCCCTTGAAATGTCGACCATTTTTTTATCGAATTTCATTTCATCGAAAACGATTCATATGATATTTCGTTCTCATAATTTATTTTCAAGTAATATGGTTTCATTGACTATTCATTACCAATTTTTACAATTATTAGAACAACGTTCCAAGGATTATTGTTTGCTTGACAATACATATCATTGAATATTTAAGTAACAGAGTAATATATTATCGATTTTCTTTTCTTCGATGTATTGTTACAAAACGGTTTTATTTAAACGAACCGCTACTGAATCTTCGGGTGACCAGAGGGCTGGTTTTTTTTAGCACAAAGGGTAAGCGTTGCCATACAACGCGGTAATGCTGCCAGCCTTCTGGGCAACATGCCACCGGGCAGCGATTTAGGGCAACTTTTTAGTTTTATCACAATTTGTTGTATTTAGGTATATTACTTACTAACATATGTATCTAACTAAATTCTCGTGTATTTGTTCTTCAATAAACCGCTACTAGTAAAAAGTAGCTTAGGTTAGGTATATTGACCCCGTCTGTAACGACCTGCTATCAGAAAAGTAGGTTAGGTTAGGTTAGAAAGGGCCCGTCAGGTTACGGTATCACCTTGTTTTACCCATTTTTAATTTTAGTAAGACAGAAAACAAAAATAAATCCATAGATAGATCTATATGGTCCGCGAATCTTGCGTTTATTTAGTTGCATGATTTATTGTAATGAAATAACACATATTGAAGTGATTTTCTAAGACTTGTCATTTTCAAGAATAAAAAAAAGTAATTATAAAACATGAAATGAAGTTATGCAGTATAAACATTTTATCAAGTAACATTTCTACTGTTGATAAAATCGGCGACTTAATAATATTTGATATAATTGTTCGACGTAATGAATTGTCGACGAAATGAAATTACGTGAAACGTTGACTTTGAACTGATATTCGATGAAAAACTTGATAAGTTTCAAGGGTAAACGACTTTTGCAGTCAACACCAAACAGGTAAGCAGGGCAGTTGTCTCGCTCGCTCGGTAATGGCGGAAATATCTGTGCACCCGGCTTTTAATGTAGTGTGGCAAACACGCAATAGGAAACATTTTTGATTGCTTTCATAAAAGCTCGTTTATGTAACAAACAATAAAAGTACACATTTCAAATAACTATTGAAATAACAGAGATTCGTGGCATCCCTTTTTATTAAAACAGAATAAAGTACATATAAAACCGAATCACATCAAATGCTGTGAATTTGGGCTCTCTAGCGTCAACTGGGACGACGTGATGAGGGTTTGAAAATACGACGAAACGGTTCGAGAAAAGGTAGGTAGTGCCCCACCTTTTTTCGTCTAGAAGGATTTAATACCTATACATTTTATATGGGTGTAGTGTTTTATGACGTATCGATCTCTTTCTAATAGCTGTCTAATTAGTAGTTTAATATTCTCATATTTTCCGCGTATCTTGACCGATATTACTTTTACGATGTATTTATTTGTGTGTATTTTGCTAAGAAATGTAATAAAAAAACCATACTGCCGATTGGCTCACCTGATAATTGAGTACGATGAGAGCGAGGAAGATGATTGCTGTTTTGGCACTGCATTGTTTACTTCCTATGACGTCCAATAATCCGGTGCACAGATGTTTCAGGTATAGGACCTTTCCTACTGGGTCAGTCATAGGACGTCCTAGCATCAACAGCAGAAACTGGGGTAAACCCGCAGGTATAGCCTGACGTCTGACGCTGACTGCACCATAAACTAAACTACTCAAATTATTCTAAATCGCAGATTTCAGGGCTATTTTAAATAAACTACGAAACAATCGCATCAAGACTAGGCCTATGTTAATTTCAATTCACGACAAACAACAAAGACATAATTGTATTTGAAATAGGAAAGTACTCAACACAATTCTTTATAATACGCAGAAGATACAATTATGTAGCAGCGGCGCCACCGTCTACGTAAAAGTGACACACATGTATACAGGTGTGGGTAAGTAATACGACAAACTTTAGGAGGAGATAGGTGATCAAATCTTCTTCCGAATACAGAAAAAAATATGTTACTTTCCGATATATTTCGATTTTTAATTATATTTCAAATATTGACCTGTCTCGGTGAATAAAATTTGGCGCGACATTTATTAAGGTAAATTCATACTAATATTATAAATTCGGAAGTGAGTCTGTAATTACTTTTCCATCCTAAACCGCTGAACCGATTTAGTTGGAATTTGGAAAGGTTTCATTCAGTCCCGGGGAAGTACATAGGATAGACTTTACCTCGGAGAATCGCTGCGCACCCATCTCCCCCGTATTTGTCGTACTGTGTACTTGCGGGGCACCCGTATACCTATACCAGGTGTCACAAAAAGCTTTAACGTTATTTCACGAAGTAATTGGGCTGACGCTCTGAACAGTTTGCAGGGAGCAAAATTTTGTATTCTAATTATATTAAAACTGTAAAAAATAAAAAATAAAATTGTTTCTCATGTATGCACGCAAATCTTCCTAAACTAGGTCAAACCTTTGCGGTCGGTCAAATATGTGGTCTGTCACTTTATATCCAACTTCCTATCAAATGTAGATGGCGCTAATGTCGAACTTTCAATTTAACAGCGCCTTATCGACATTATCTCATGACCTCCGCGTGAGGTCAAGAGCTGCGGTTCGTTTATGGATCCGTCTGGGAAGAGCAGTGCTTGGTCCGGTGCACACTGGGTATCGGTTAATGATTTCCCGGCAGTTTCTGAGGGCTATCATTATCCGTTGGCTAAAAGCCTGGAGGGGGTGTCTTTTTATTACTTTGACATTGACGATATCATCGCATCGTGCGGCGGACCACATATTTGGCTGATGGTACTGTAGAACAAATTGGTACCTGCTCCACCACATTCTCACAGTGAACATCACAATATTTTTTCTTGCAAACTCAAAGCAACATCACTACGACATTACTGCGAAAAAGTTCCACAACGGCTCAGGCATCAATGTGCTTGATACTACCTACAAAACTTTGCAATGGTATTTAGACCGAGTATCCTTATCCTTACATGAAACATACTGTGAAACATCGCTGTTTTTTTTTAAATCCGAATGAATTATCAGTTCTGGTGCTGTGCATCTGAATTTAAAGATAACCAATCACCTAATGTACAATTGACAACATTTCATATTTTTCATTTTCCCAATATATCCAAAATATTATGGGAGATTTTCTATCAGTTTTTTTTTTGAAAAAATCGCCTTTAGCGGTCAAACCGGAAATGCCGTCATTTATCAGGCCGAGTTAGTGGCAGACGTGCGATTAATAATCAATCATTTAAAAAAAGATTTTCCCGTTTTTAGATTTTAAAATGATGACTTACATACATACACACATTACACAAATTACGTCTGTATCCTTTACGGGGTAGACAAGAGCCTAAAGGCCACGTTTAGCATGATTGTGGGAGTATAATCATTCATTTATTTGCTTAAGTACAAAATACATATAGGTGGAAAGGGGAATCAAAGTAAAGATGGGTTGCTAGCCGCATCGCTATAACATGATTCCTAAGATAGCCAAACAAGAAGACCTACAGGAAAAATAAAAAATACGTAAAGTTTTTAATGTTATCTTCCTTCAAGCTGTTACAAAAAAATGATTGGTTAAAAATTTGAAATGTTATCAATTCAAACATTCTCTGACTGATATCAGACCCAGTGCCATATTGGCAGAGTGCAAAGCGGGTGGAGGGGGTAGCCTAAACGATCACAGCGCTCGCTATGGCTAAAATTGTCATTTTTGTCGCTGACTTGAGCTGTCAAATCCATATTGCAGTAAACATTTTCTAATCGTTTTTGAGATAAAAATATGGTCCTGGTAAGATGTGTTGTTGTGAATTGTAATAACACCAAGAAGAATAGCGACTGTAAATTTTACCAATTTCCAAAGACCATGGTGGAAACGAGACCAAAGAAATAAGTGGATATTTGCCGTAAGAAAAAAAAAATAAGTTACCTAACATCTAAAATTTTCACTGAAAACAACAATTTTAATGTTAATGGCAATAATGTTACTGACTACCATTGTCCAAAATTGTGTAATATAGTAAAATAACACAATATTTCATTAATATTTTTCACAATATTTACTTATTTCTTGTTTGACAGCGGTGACAATATTGTCCATAATGGCCGCCTATCACGTGGCGCTGTCGTCGCGCACGGTCCCAATAGGGTGAAAAAACTGTCAAAATGTCACGGGCCCCGAACTGGTTTGGCCTGGAGCAGTCCCTACACTTCCTGATTTCTTCAGGTGCCACAAACGCACATGAGCGTTCAGATGACTGCTAAATTATGACGCATATACGCGTCATCGGCAGTGAATGCGTTAAACATACAAATAAAATGGTATATAGTTGTAATAATCGCTGCTTATTCATTAAAAGGAAACATATTCCTAATACTAATATCAGTATGAAACTTTCAACAGCCTGTGGTCTCTTGATACAGCATACAATATGGATTTAGATGCACACCCATAAGGTACAAATTTCAAGGCTTTGGCCCAGCACGCTAGAGTCGCAAACAAATATCCTTTTATTGTTCCATAACTATATTGAGTTGAGCAGTGGGATCTACTTCCAAATTCAAAACTCAAAGTTCGTATCATACCGTCCCTCTGTCTCCTATTATGGACTACTAGCTGTTGCCCGCAACTTCGTCTGCATAGAATTCGTTTATCGCTATCCCACAGGAATTACGCAATTTTCCGGGATAAAAAGTAGCCTATGCGTTATTCCAGACTATAATCTATCTATGTTCCAAATTTCATCCAGATCTGTCCACCCGTTCTGGCGTGAAAGAGTAACAAACATCCAAACATACTCACAAACTTTCACATTTATAATATTAGTAGGATTGGTAGGATTAACTAATAAACTTAGGTTTATGCACTTGAGGGCACAATAGAATACAACGGCTTTGTTCAAAAGGTGAGCTGTTAATAAGATCGGGACTTACAAAAATTCCAACTATAAATTCATAACATGCCGCCATACTGTTTGACCTATGCATAGACGCTATACTTCTACTAGACCCCCCCCCCCCCCTTGATCATCGCCTGGCGACGCCCTAGAGCGTAACGGCGCAACACGAACTTCGAATTTCTAACTTCAGAGTACTGTACTTGAAATGCCTTGAGCAGTTGGGTGTCACAAGGCTCCCCATGAATCAGTGTAAAGAATTCATTGTATCCCAAAAAAACGGATTTGTCAATCAAGACAAAATTGAATTCATAATTATAACATGTGTAGTCGGCCAACTGCTTTACCGTTTTGCATGACAGTCCCTAGATTAACTACAAAAAAACAAGACCAATTTTCACATTGACTTTTAAACGAAAATAGCCAAAATGACATAGAACTTTATAGTAGTAAAAGACCTTGGTCGACTATACGTGCGTACTGCCCATAGAAAATGTTTAATTTCAAAATTGATTGCAACTGCACATTTCTTCTAACAGTAAAAAAAATTAGAATCCTTTTCCAGTAAACAAACGAAAAAACCTTCTAGACCTTTAAGTCCAAGTTATATACAAATCACTGCATTACACAGAATACAGTCTCATTTTGTTCGTCCATGGCGAAATAAATAACAATAAATCATTTTATTTTCATTTCAAGGAAGCTTCCTCAAGCCCTAGCTATTAAAAATAAACTAACACAGATAAACATCAACGTTCGGCCACAACACCACACAGCGTCCAAAAACAAACAACACCTAAAAATAACCTAATCTTAACTCACGCTCTGATTGGCTATCGAGACAACCGGCTGCTGGTTATTGGCTGAGATGACAGTGGAGCCGGGAGGTATTTTTTGAGGCACCATCCCGTCTATGTGGCGGTACTTTTTGAGCCTCGTCCATTGGCCGTTGTTGTAGTTCATTTGGAAGTGCATTTCTGAGAGCATTGTGAGGTAGGTATCGTCTGATTGCAGAACGTTCTCGATGTTTTCCGACAGTTTTATTGTTACTATGTTTCCTAAGTTTGGACACGGGTTATCTGAAAAGAGAAATTTTAAATTATCCTTCATTTTTACATACATACACAAATCAAAGAGCATATGGTAACAAGACCTAAAGGCCACGTTTAACATGATTGTGGCCGTATAGATGGAAAGGGGAATCAAACTAGTGATAGGTTGCTAGCCGCATCGCCTATAACATGATTCCTAAGATTTTTTCCCGTTCCCTCGATGGGCTTTTACCATCCGCGCGGGAAGAGAAGCAACTGGTACATTCTATGTTATTTCTTTGCTCCCAGACCAGCATGAAAGTATTCATTTTTATTTTTATGAAATAGCATTCCACTGACGAGCAAGAGTCGCTTTCCATTCAAAGCTGTATGAAAAGTGACTCGTAATTTTTGCTTGTCAGTATTGAAAATGTGTGTAATTACCTCTAGAGCCGGCCATGAAGCCGAGTATGAGAGCCTTCTCCGGACGCGTCACTCGGTTCGCATTTCGGAACATGTCTTGAGCCTCCAGCATTTGCTCGCGCTGTAACACGCACAAAGCGTCAGTAACACATCAACACAACATTCCATCAGTTCGTGTAATCAAAACTAAATCGAAGCGATTGCTTAGAAATCATAGCCCGAATTATAACTTTCTTAAGTTGTGAGATTTTGAACTCCCGCGGAGGCAATGTTTCGCCGTTTGTTCGTTGAGATTGAATAAAACCAACAGAAATTTATTTAAGCTGAAGAGGATCGAAAGTGACACGGAAGATACAAAACTTAAAATCCATAACAGGACATCTTCCAACAGTTTTTAGATTTTTTATCTGTTTGTCTGTATATTTGCAAGCGCGTTACGTGAAAACGACTGAACGGATTTCAATGCAAACTTTATGAGCATTCGGCGTCGAATCTCCTAGTGTTGTGGACACACGGGATTAAGGTGCGACCATACCGGTGCGTAAAAGACGTTGACGGTGCGTTTACGCAACAAAATGTATGGAAAAACGGTGAGTATGCGTGACGCCTGCGACAGGTCACTGCGTGTACGCGGCGGTGTGATCGCTCCTTTACTGGAGGCGTGTTGTGGCGGCACTGACCGTGAGCGAGAGCCCCCTACGCGGCAGCAGCGGCTGCGCCGGCGCGGGCGCCGCGGCCGCCGCCGGCTGACTCAGCTGCACCTGCTGTTATAACAAACAGTTACATTACACATCGTTCGATTGCCCGAGACCGACAGACAATCCGGTCACGGAATATACACATTTCAATTAGTTTAATAATAAGAAGCCAGCAATGCTATTCTGGCCGAGGCAAGTAGTGCTTTTCTCAAAAATCGAAAATAAACAAGAACAAAAATAAATGAAAACAAAATAGTGAAAATTGTTTTGCTATGCCGCCTTTTTCTATCAATGGCATTTGAAGAGAGTATTTTTCTACCCAGAACACCTAAAGCTATTTCAGACACAGATAAACATGTTGTCGTATTAGCTTTTTTTTTAATTTGGTGTTAAGTCTTGTGCCTTTATTTTATAATGGTGATTTGCATTTTTAAAAAGTTAATGACTAGACAGTAATGGAATTTGTATGCAACATTACTGGAGAGTTTAGCGCGACAGTAATGTTTTTTATTTTATTTTGGACTGACCGGCAACAATTAACTTCCTGTTCTGATATGTAGTTAACAATGACGACTTTACCGGACATTTTTGAGAAAATATTATTTATTGCCTTTCTATATATGATTTATTGACTTAATCTAAAAAAACTAATAAGGACTTCATTCACTTTTGACAAACGCCTCTAAAGACGTCTTTGCGAGATGGCGCTACTGTCGTGCTCGGCACCAATAATAATCATAGGTTATTATTATAAAATGTCGTGAGATATCAAGCATGCATACTGATTGTGGGAATTCAGATGAAATTGGTTTATTCACAAACGCGTATAAAATGGACCGAAACACTATATGTTACCTGTGGCGGCGCGATCAGCGCAGGCGCCGTCGGGCGGGCTTGCACCACGGTCTGTGTTACCTGCATACAAAAAATACATACATGTACATACATAATAACCACGTCCATATCTCTTACGGGGCAGACGGAGCCTGTAGTAGCAATAATAATAAGGCACCAGAAGTCCTAATGGTACTAAAGGTGTCTATGAGCGGCGGCTTTAATCTATCTATATAAATAAAAATTAATTGCTGTTCGTTAGTCTCGCTAAAACACGAGAACGGCTGAACCGATTTGTCTCATTTTAGTCTTGAAATATTCGTGGAAGCCCAGGGAAGGTTTAAACGGTGAGAAAATATTGAAATTTAGAAGAGAAAAAAAGGGAGCGAAGCCGCGGGCAACAGCTAGTATTATATATAACTAAAGGTTACGTTTAGCGTGATGTGGGTGTATAAGTGGAAAGGGCATCAAAATGAGAAATGGGTTGCTAGCCGCATCGCCTATAACCGGCGAGCATGTATGAAGAGATTGATGAGTGTGGATGAAGCGAAAGAGGTACGTCAGGATCGTAGCAAGTGGAACAAAGTGGTCTCTGCCTACCCCTTTTTTTATTGTGTGGAAAATGTGCTTTATGCATCCGCCCGGTACGGGTTTACCGGGGGTATGTGGGGCTCTCCCGCGACGGCAGGCATACCCACTAAAAACCACACGGATTCTCTATTCGGTCGTATGTGAGGCGTTACGGGAGCACTCGGTGTCATCGCGATGCCCCACGAGTCTCTGCCTACCCCTATGGGAGAGAGGCGTGACGGTGTGCATGTTTGTAAAAACCGCTTATTTAAATAAAGTATTATTATTATGAATGTATATTTATTTTTATCTCTAATTAGGTTTTTACAATATTCATATAAAAAGTAATAAAACAATATTAATACAAAATATAAAAACATTATAAAAACCTAACCTAGGGTGGCGGCAGCGAGGCGAGGCCTAAGCTACCGGTGGTCAGGGCGACAGAGAGAGGAACCTCCTGACTATCCGAGCCGTGTCCAGGAGTACCGCCTTCTGTATCTGGCCCTTGACCCAACCACCTAGCGAGAGCCTTTTAAGGTGATGGTCAAGGCTCTTCGCTATTAGACCGTTCGCCGACGACTATCGGGACAGTGATCGTGGAATCAACAGGCCAAGGCGGTAACCTCGTGAGCCAAGTCAAGGTACTTGCTGACTTTGCCCTTCTCGGCCTTCACGAGGTTCACGTCATGGGGGATCGTGATGTCTACGAGCACTGTCTGGCGCTTCGATCGATCTATCAGCACGATATCAGGTTTATTGGCGACAAGTCCTGTCCGTGATGATAGATCGATCCCAATAGAGCGTGACACGACCATTTTCAAGAACTGGTGCAGGTGTGTACTTATAGTAGGGCACTTCGAAGTCCACAAGACCGAATAAAAGAGCAAGTTGCTGGTGAATAATCCTGGCTACAAGGTTATGTCTGTGCAAGTACTCGCCGTTAGCAAGACTAGAACAACCAGAAATAATATGCCTGAGTGACTCTCCAGGACGGCGGCATGCCCGACAAATGTCGACCGTACCGTCCTTCAGGATATATCTCCGGTAGTTATTAGTCATGATAACTTCGTCCGCTATTGCACAGGCAAAACCTTCGGTTTCCCCGAAGAGATCCCCGTAGCGTAGCCAGTTCACCGACGCGAGCAGGTCTACATCCGGCCCCATGAGGGCCTTATAGAACCGCCCGTGTAGCTCCTTACTCTCCCATACAGTCTTGCGATCCTCGATGCTCCATACCTTAGGTCTGCGCCAGTTCTCTTTTGCCAAGGTGAGAGGGGTGAAGGATTATTATTATTATTGAATGTTTACCGGCTTGATGTTCTGCAGCAGCACGGCCTTGCCGCCGGGCTGCAGCAGCACGGCGGAGGTGTTGAGCAGCGCGGGCGCCGACAGCAGCAGCGGCTTGGCGCCCGGCTGCCCCGCGATCAGCAGCTTGCCCTGCTGCCCGATCACTATCGGCTTCGCACCCGTGCCCTGAGGGATTCATAACGTTTTGTTATCTAATCTGGAGTTCAAATTCAAATGTTTCATCTGTGCAGCATCCGTCCGCTCGCCGCTTGGGTCAGGCAATAATTGTATTTGTTACATTGAAATACTGCACATGTACATACTATCTTTGTACATTCAAGGGCATAATGTACGTTACCATGACGTCAAAAACATCTATATACATATAATAAATCAGTAGAAAGTTCGTGTCTGTATACAAAATAAATTCATCAAAAATAGAGTGCTAACGATTAGGGAAGAGTAATAAAACACAAAAAGTATGTATGTATCCATTTACTTATGTCTGTGTTCGCTAATTTCCAAACCTGTTGGACCGATTTAAATGAAATTTTGCGTGGTGATACCTTATATCCCTGGTCAATATTTTAGATACTTTTAATCCAGGAAAGTTAAAAAACTATAATAACTTATGCAGCTTAGTACACAACAAATTAAGCAAAATTGGCGTGTTGACACCTTATATTGCCGCGGTTACATTAAACATATATACATACATAATTAGTTGAAATTTGGTATACAGTTAGTTCCAGTCCCAGGGACGGACATAGGATAGTTTTTATCCCAGATATCATAGTTCCCACGGGATAGCAATAAGCGAATTCTACGCGGACGGAGTCGCGGACAACAGCTACTCTACAATAAGGTCGGTGACACATTTGACAAGACAGCTGTATCGCTACTTACGCCCCCGACTGTACACTTCAATTACCGGCTCTTATAAAAAGCTGTCTATAAAGTAGTAAAATGCAGTGTAAGGAATAAAACGCATGGTGGCACTGACCTGCTGAACCAGTATGGGGCTGGGGCGCGGCGGCGGGCGCTCCCCGGCCGGCGAGACGGGCGACGCGGCGCGCGCCGGCGGCGACCCGGGCGCCTCCGCACCCTGCCCCGCTGTACAATACACTAGGCTCAACAACTAGCTCGCTGAGAACCACGCTGAAGTGACAGCGCCATTTGTGCCGTACACAATCAGCGTGGCTGGCACGAGAGCGAGCGAGATAGACTATCCATCTCTTTCTAAACAGAAAAAGACGGGTAGCCTATCGCGCGCGACACGGCTGCTGGTGATGGATATGGGAGTACCCATAACCATCCAGCTGGGGAACCACTTCATACAACAACACACAGGAACAGCGTTGTGACTTGCCGCAACGTTATGCTGAGTGGGGTCTATTTTACACCATATCGGTACTATTCCTTAGTATATTCTCTCTCTCTCTCTCTCATAATATTTAAGCCTAGAAAATATTATAATATTATATGCTTAAAACGTAAGTTACTTTTACGCTGTTTTCCGACGGACATATGGGTCACTAACGTTGAAAAGTTTAAAATGTAAAATGGGCTTGGGTTTGGGTATGACCATAATCAAGCTTGATTGTAAGTGGTCTAAGATGAGGCACACGAGCCTAACATGCCCAACAATAGATTTGAAGTCAGCCAGATTATAACATTAACGATTGTAACAAATACAGGCAAGGAATTCCATTCCACAGCTGTCTGGGCGATGAAGGTCGAACATAACCGCTTTTTAGAAATGCTGACAACATAATATAGAATACCCTGCTTCTTCTTGTCGACTTGTGGAAGGAACCAGTGGAACAAAGTCGTACGGTTCTGATTTCTGATACATTTAACGAATTGTTAGAGGGAGAGAAGCTTGCTGGCAGACTCTTCCAGTTCCTTGTACACTGTGTGTGTTGTGTGTGCGTGTGCGTGTGCGCGTGTGTGTGTGTGTGCTCACCGGGCGGCGCGTCCTCCTGCTTGGGCATCTGGTAGTTGTTGAGCGAGCGCGCGTAGTCCGGCGGCGGTGAGGGCGGCGCGCCCGGCGCCGGCTTCTTGCTGGCCGACTCCTCCAGCTCTGTGACAACACCATTTAGTCCCATTATATCAAGTGAAACAAGTACTACAACTCGACCGAGCTAAGTTTGCATTGCACCCTCCCGCGATCGTCTTGTCGCGTCAGCACGTAAGCATCTTTTCTCAAAACTGACCGTTAAAGTCGTCATTGTTAACTACATATCAGAACAGGAAGTTAATTGTTGCCGGTCAGTCCAAAATTAAAAAAAAAAACATTACTGTCGCGCTAAACTCGACAGTAATGTTGCATACAAATTCCATTACTGTCTAGTTATTAACTTTTTAAAAATGAGAATCACCATTATAAAAGAAAGGCACAAGACTTAAAACATCAAATTAAAAAAAAAAGCTAATACGACAACGTGTTTATCTGTGTCTGAATTAGCTTTAGGTGTTCTGGGTAGAAAAATACACTCTTCAAATGCCATTGATAGAAAAAGGCGGCAAAGCAAAATAATTTTCACTATTTTATTTTCATTTATTTTTGTTGTTGTTATATTTTCGATTTTTGAGAAAAGCACTATACTTGCCTCGGCCAGAATAGCATTGCTGGCTTCGTATTATTAAACGGACTCGCAAGCTCGTCCGTTCAAACCAATACTCAGCCAGCAATTGCCTACTTCCTGGCCTAGACAGTAATGTACTATTGTCGCCGCGATACGCGTCTTACATAATTTCGTCTCGTTCTTGTTAAAACGCCAAGTGCAAACTTAGCTCGGTCGAGTTGTAACGTCGAAACATTTGCCGTTTACCAGTGGCGTGCATAGATTTTTGAGACAGGTCAAACAAAAAAAACAACTACCTAACTTACCAAAAGTGCTGTTTGTTGATTTTGTTGCCAGGTCAGTTAATTATGACGTAACTGATTAACCCCCTCAAATATCCGAGAACAATCAATTGGCAATCAGCAGGATATACTAGGGTGACGGCACCAGTAATGGAAATGGACCCCTTTAAATTAAGAATGAAGTGTCCATTACTGGTGCTCGTCAGCTTATAGTGTCCAACACTGGTGCCGTCACTCTATGTCTTTTTGTCTTTATGAAGTGCACGCGACTGCCGTGTACGGTACCATAACTAATCATTGCGCTAGGTTAATTACCGATTCGTAGAAGTATGTTAATTTTATATTGGAACCCCCTTATTCATAAACGCTCTATAGGCTTCTGCTAACTTAGCAATCGTTTGTCCTTATCTGTGAAAGGTAAATGTCAAAGTGACAGAGAAGGACCAACGATTGCTAAGTTAACAGAGGCCTACAGAGCGTCTATGAATAAGGCGGGAAGAGTATAGACACACCTCACACACCAACAAGAAAAGTATAGATGTGCGATTTATCTGTAATCTAAAATCGCTACGATTGTTACGTGTGTATTATACTATTTGTATGAAATCTGAATAAGATTCACATTTTTCATGGAATCGACACGTGACGTGCCATATCGTCGTATCGTACGCATGGTCTAACACACTGATTATTTATGATAATCGAGTATAAATAGAGTGTAAAAATGGGTAATTTTTTGCTAGCATTGTGAGGCTAGCAGTGGTCTCTGTGAGTGTGGTGTGTGGGTGAAGCGGCGTACCGTTCTTGCGCCTGCGCTTGGCGTGCGCGTGCGCCATGGGCTGGTCCGCGATGTCGAGCAGCTTGATGCCGGTGCGCGGGGGCGGGCGCGGCGCGGCGCGGGGGGCGGCGGCCGCGCGCCCCGCCCAGCGCGACGGCAGGCCCTTCAGCGGCGCTGCAACCACACCATACATCAATCGCAACCTCGAGGGACGGGGGCTCCTTGACAGTGCGGGATCCGTCCGGATCGGTAGCACCGTACACCAAAATTACGAGCTTGCGACGTATCAGACGATCCTGCGGTGGTGCTTTCTCATCAGGCAAGGTTCTTTTGTTGCTGAGAAAAACAGGCGTAACCAAGAAGAACGCGCCGCAAGACGCGACACGTGCTTCACCCTCTACCGAAAGAGCTGCAAACTATGCCTGACTTGACAATATAAATTAAATATGTGTGTGCATATTTCAAACTTTATTTTACCACTGCTGGATAAATGCCTCGCCTTTCTCTTTCCACCCATCCCTCTCTTGCGAGGCTTCCCCGGTCCAGCTCAAAACACTTTTAAACTTCTGACAGTTTTCAATTTTTGAACTCACTGGTATCGGTCATCTTCCGAGGCATGCCTCGACTTCTGACAGGCACTGTAGGGGCGAGGGGCTTCTTCTGGTTGGCCTGCACCTCCGCAGCCTTCGCCAGCAGCTCGCTTCTCAGAGCCACGGACTTTGGCTTGCGTTTCAATGTGAAATGTTTGACTGGGTTCGCTTGCTGGCCGACCTGGAAATAAATTACCCAATTATACTATCCAGCAGTGGCGTAACAAAAGGCTATGTCCGATTCATTAAATAATGATCCTTCCATAACATAAAGAAGTGCATGATCGTCCCTTCTGCACACCCATTGTTTTCTAGAATGAACAGTAAGAGGTAGACGGGTAGTCAATCTCGCGCGCGACAAGCTCTCGCGCGTACTTGTGCTAACAGTGCAGGGCTCTAGGCTCAGCCACTTCAGGACGCCAAAGATCTAGGGGGCCCGTAACACTTCGCCAGTTCTGACGCCCCATACTCACGCCACTGCAATCCAATCTAAACCTAAAACCTCACTTCCAACCCAACTTGGTACTATACTGATTTCAAAGACTTGCTGCCCACTGATTTCAAAGATTTTATATGACACAATTATTAATTATTCGACGCGATAATCAAGAAAAGTATGCACTGACGCATGGTAGGTTATTAAAGAATGCAAGTACCCATCGCCGCTCGAAACTTTTTCGCTTTAAAAAAATCTTAATTTACATTCATTTATGTAGTCGCCATCTTGTATGGGACGAGTGATGGACCATCAATGTTGACAAATAACTGTAACGAATGGACCTCACGAGACATCAGCCTAGTATGGTGGTCATAGGTAATATGATTAATTTGTGAAAACATTTAGTAAATAAACTATATTTTATTTTCAACATGAAACTACCATGAGACTCAATCATAATTACACATAAACGGATAACTCATTATTTATTTTATTTTTTATATATTTTATAGGTATTTAATTTAATAATTACTTTGTTTAGTGATTTAGTGCAAAATGTAGAGCTCCACTCAAAGACAGTATGCTTTATCCTCTCTTAGGCTGGCAAAGGTAAATTTCAAAATGACATATATTTTAAGTTGATGACAAAAGCTTTACAAGCGTTTTTAAAGGTCATAAAACACACACACAAATCACGTCTTTATCGCTTACGGGGTAGACAAAGCTTAAGGTGGCAAGACCTAGGCCACGATTAGCAAGATTGTGGGCGTATAGATGGCAAAAAATGGAATCAAAATAGTGAAGGTCATAAAGCATTACTAATAACCACCTTTTCTTTTGGAAGAAAACAAACGAAATTGTACCCTACTACTACTACTAAATTCTACTACAACTTTCGATCCTGAACATAGTGAAGCATAATAATATGGATAGATATTTTTTACTACACAAAACTATCATTATACAGACTGTAATCACTCACCACAGACACTAAGGCATTCTTATTTAAATATAGGCACTCTAATGGCAGTAATCCGAGCTCCGAGTGTTTAGCCAGGGCTTTCCGCAGCTCCCCGATCATGTCACTGAATATGGGCCGCGTCTCGTCAAACTCCGCTATCTCGGTGTTGAGCGTGCCCGCTGACGGGAAAGTCTTGAGTACTTCCGCCAGCATGGCCACCCAGAGGTCTGAGTCCACCGCTGCCACCTCGATGATCTCTTCGAGTTCATTTTTCCACTGAAATTAAGATAAAATCTTGTTAAGCAAAATACCAACACAGTTTTTCTTGTCACTCATGGCAATGGTTACATTCTCCTGTCACTCTTTTAACTTAAGTTTATACATACACACAAATCACATCTATATCCCTTACGGGGTAGACAGAGCCTAAGGTAACAAGACGTACAGGCCATGTTTAGAAGATAAAAAAGCTAAAGTAAAATATATAGTATAGTACAGGGATGGCGAACCAATGGCACGCGTGCCAGTGTTGGCACGCTTCAAAATAATTTGGGCACGCCAATAATTGCAATATGGCCATATGATGTTAATATAACAACACACTCTTAAGACAACATGGTCTGATGATAGGTCAGCCAAATGTTACATCATTTGTGAAAAAATTGCATGTCCACCAAAAAAGGTTTGCCACCCCTGGTATAGTATGTACGGTTTATAAGCTAAAGTTTATATGTTTAAAATTTGCCAAATATATGTTTCTGTGGTTGTTTTAAGCCTCCGCTGTATAATTGGTCATTTACTAAGGGTAACAAATCATACCACTTTTATCCCCTCCCTGATGGGACAGAATAACAAGAAATGTTGGTATTATGTATCACTACATAGTATAAAACAAAGTCACTTTCTCTGTCCCCATGTCCCTTTGTATGCTTATATCTTCAAAACTACACAACGGATTTTGATGCGGTTTTTTTTAATAGATAGAGTGATTCAAGAGGAAGGCTTTTATGTATGATTCTACACAGACGAAGTCGGGGGCAGAAGCTAGTTATTTATATATTATAATTCATAAATCTTGTGCAGAGAGAAAGAGAAGTGCTGCATACAGCAGATAATAGGTGTGTTTCCACTTTTGCAGAGAAACACATTATTTGTAACCCAAGACTGTCCCCATTCCTTGGCTGCAACCAATGTATGGCCTCTTAGTGCCCCACATTTATGTCCCACATTTGATTCTCATATGGTACATGAATTAACAGGTTCTCCATTCCAGCCCCACCCTCCTATTTTGTAATTAAATAAATTAATAATATTATTGTTCTAGCTGAGTATATACCTACTACTAGCAAAATAATATGACACATATATATGTAGATCAAAAACCAATTGACACAATTGGACCTTATAAGGGCTTTTGCGGCTGCAGCCAAGGGCCCAGTGCATATGAAAGGCCCCCAGCCCCCATTGAAGATGTACTTATCATTATAACATGGTGATGAACTAATTAATTGGAGGAAGACATACAGAATATTTATTATGATTCAGGAACATCGGGATAATCTGTTAGCTTATTCCATTTGCAGACAAAATGAAGTTTTTGATGGATAAAAGTAGTGTAAACAATTGTTACAACCTTATACATAATTTCAAGCAAACAAGATAATGCATTTTCAATTGACAATGAAGTACAATGTAGCATTTGTAAATAGTGAAAATGTGTAATACCTATGTGTATCAAATAAATATTAAAGGGACTAAATATTAAATATCTGCGAACAAACAGTGCAGTCTAAATATGCATGCACGAGACGTAGGTACTGAATGCATGCACGCAGGTCGCTATTACAAATGGATTAGACCTTGAGTTGTGTACAAACTGGAACTGACATATTATAGGTTATAAATCACCCAGTTAAATTATGAACGAGTTTAACGCACCAGCTCGACCTTCACAAGGAAATTTAATGTTTATTTATCATCAAACATTGAACAATGTTACAACAATACCATAAACGGAAAAAATGCAACAGTAAAATACATGTTTGTTTATCAATGTTATTCTGATATTTAAAAAATTGTGTACCGAACCAATGTCATTTATGAAAATACATAATCACGCTAATGATTTTACGAAAGCTATTATTTCAAAACATTTCAATAAAGGTAATAAAATTACGATATGACAACAAAACTAATACATACATGCTTGTTGCGCGTCTCGTTTTATCTTGTGCAAAACTATCGGTATAGAAAGGGATAGAAGATAGCATATAGGCACGCAAAACCATAGAACATCAAAGAGAGAAAAGTTACATACCTCCTCAACATTTCTGCGCGGGATATGAAAGAAACTCAGCAATAATTTTAATTTCACTTGTGTTTGCAAATCTGGAAAACAATCCTTGATATTCTTTAAAACTTCTGCATTTAACTGTGTACAAATAGATCCAGTTGTCCAAGAATCGTTCGATGTTCCGAGTTTATTATGGAGCCACAAAGATGTGTCACTATCCCGCACGTTCGCCATCTTGCAACTGAAATAGTGACGTGCCACTGTTGACGCATCTGCATTAAGCCATGTGCCTTTAATTTGACGTCTAAAGTAATCGATTTATAATTACTATCGATTTAAATTAACATCCAATTACAAAATAATTTGGTGTCGTTAAAATACTGGTTCTAGTTACTTGTATTAGTAAATTGGTAATTTGTTTAAATATGCGGGGTTTTAATCAATTTGACAGTAATTAGCTTCAATTCATGTCTTGTAATAAATAATCCTCCTGTTATGTTGTTGCCACTGCCTTCTCTTGTGAGTATTATAATATATTTATTAGTTAACTTATTATTAATTTACAGTAAAATTATACTTATATATTACTAGCTTTTGCCCGCGACTTCGTCCGCGCAGATAACGTTTTAAGGATGAACAACCCTTATCACTTAGGGGTATGAAAAATAGATAGTAGCCGATTCTCAGACCTACTAAATACGCATATAAAATTTGGTAAGAATCGGTATAGCCGTTTCGGAGGAGAACAGGAAACTAACATTGTGACATGGAAATTTTATATATTAGAGAGAGAGGGAGATTTTAAATTGTTTGTAATAAATACAATTATTTTAAGTGATATTTTTTAATCGATTTTAAATTGCTTTCGGTTTGTCCATCCCTAAAGTATTGTCTATGGCGTTACACGTTTCGATTCGATGCACAGTTCGCGCCTAAAACAGACTAGTTCAGGTAACGGTTTTGCGGCTAATGCTAAAAAAAGCACGCCTGGTAAGAGGCGTTTTGGGCGTTTTATTTAGTTACTCAAACATGAAGCGCCATTTTTGAAATTGTCAATTTGCTAGGAGATTTTATCGACTAAACTTGAAAATTTAATTGAATTAACTAGAAATAGCGCTTCGTTTTCACATTTTCATATTATGTCTGAGGTGTCATCTGCTCAATCTTTGCCTAGTAATATTTATGAAGAGGCGATTAGCGACGACAAGTCTTTGGATCTTTCATCTAAAGGTCTACACACCGTTCCTCCCATCAACAATATCTTGATATGTGTAAGTTCTTTTCTTTACTTACTTTTTAGCCGAATTATTGCATTGTTTTTGGACTTCGATACACGTGATACAAAATTTCAAGTCAATCCGATCATTGGAAGGTGAGCTGCAACCAGACTGCAACAAGGTTCCAAATCACTCAAATCATTACAAAGTAAAGTTTATAAAAAAAAACCTATAGTTACCCAGAATATTTTTTTTGGCCCTTGTCACCTTAGGCTCTGTCTACCCCGTAAGGGATTAGACGTGATTTGGTGTGTATTTTTTTTAATTACCAAGATTTTATTTTCTTATTACAGATGATTTACCTTCAAAACAACAGCATATCAAATCTACCTGACGATTTCTTTCCGTCCGTGCCGAATCTAAGGTGGCTCGATATAAGAGACAACCAGTTGACCGACATTCCTAAGTCCATTGAAGGTCACCCTTGCTTAACCCACTTGTTACTTCAAAATAACAGTATAACTTCATTGCCAAATGAACTTGGGACTGTGATTCATTTGAAAGTTTTGCTGTTAGACGGGAATCCACTAATGTATCCCCCAGTGGAAATTGTAAGAGGTGGAACGTCTAAAATTATAGCGTTTCTACACGAGAAACATTTTGACGTCATGTTCAACCACTCCCAGTCCGAATTGTCCGAAGACACGGCCAGCACCAGCGGCGCTTTTCCCACCAGTCTATTTGGCCAATCACTTCGTAGTTACAACTCGGTCATCGATCAGGATAAACCGGAAAAAAGTAAAACGTTGTCTGTGAAATTCAATGACAAGGACGGCGCATTGGAAACTGAAGAGTATTATTCAAAGTACAAAGGTAACTGCGTACAAATTTCATCACGTCAAATTCCAGTTTTGATTAACGCACACCGGAGACACTCACATACCACCGTCTTTTCTCTGTAACGTTTTTATTATTTGTATTAGGAAAGCATTATGCACTTGCAAGCGCTTATGGCTTTTAGATGTGGGTAGGACACCATCATACATCATAGACCGACCGCTTAAATGAGTCCTCGCCCGCGCTGTTTACGGGTGCGGGGTGGGACGACCGCGGAGGCCGAGAGAGGTCCCCTTTGTCGTCCTACCCCGCACCCCTGTCCCGCGAGCGGGCGAGGACTCATGTAAGCAGTCGGGCTATCTATAGTGTTCGTGTCTATCGATAGACTCCATTACACGGTATTTGCATACACTCGAATTTTCATCGAGCTAATTTTTTTAAAGGCAAATGCCCAAGGTTGGCCGAGAGCCGCACCAGTTTCCCGCCAAAGACGCAGAGCGCTAAATACCTGAAGCCCCTTCTGGCGCGCAGCAAGAGCGAGCAAGAGGCGAAGATGCGAAGGAGCTTCTTGAAGGACGCGGCCGTGAAGAAGCATAAGGAACTGCTGGCGACCAGGGAAAAGATCATACAGGACAGAAAGTAAATTCATTCAGCTTACATTGTCGCCTCTGATGCCTTTTACGGCTTAGGTATTTATCGGGAAGAAAGCGAGCTGACAAATGGGAATTATTTGAACCGTCAAAAATAACTTCAAAAATTTGTGTGACCTTAAAGTCCAAAATATCATAAACCAAAAAAGACTAAATATAGACCTAATTAGTTCTTTAACCGTTTAACTAACGATACAACTCCTCATCATCACTACTTAAGAGTTGGACTCTTGTCGGAGGAGTACCTAATTGCAGCCTTTTGAACCCTGTGACTCGGCGTTGACTAGTTCTCTTATTTGACGATACAACTGTATAACAAAAACTGGAATATTTTAGAAACTCGGAGCTCCTCAGGCAGTGGCGCCGCAGCTACCGCGACTGCAAGCAGCTAGCCAAGGGTTCCTACAAGATGTGCCCCAAGAACTTCCCGTACGACACCAGCCCCGAGTACATGAGCCTGCTGACCAGGGAGGACATCGAGAAAGACCTCCCGGATAAATACAGGAAGAAAATTATGCGCAAGTTGGTGTATTATTTTTATTCTCTCTTTTCCTATCCTACACTAGGTACTTCAAGTGTCAAATGGCAAAAAATTACGTATGGGAGGTCGTAAACGTCGATTTTCAGAGTATTGGTCCAGGCTATAAACTCAGAAATTCGAAGTTCGTTTGTTGTCGTTTCGCTCACACTAATAGTAATTCTTACAATGGGGATGGTTGACATGAACTTCGAATTTCTGAGTAGCTCCTGATCTTAAGCTACCAAATTGGTGTGGTGCCGTCTCGCACACACAAATGAGCGAGAGAGGGAAGATAATGTTCCGAATTTCGATCTTGGTGAGACCCCCTGACGTGTCCTTACTCGTCACAGAGCGAAGCCGACTGTGCCCAGGAAAGGCAACAGCGACGCGAACCTGGCCATGCGCATCAAACAGCTGTTCGAGAACCTAGAGTCCATAGACGTGCACGGAGCGGCCATGACACCGCGCACCGAACAAAGGGTGTTGCTCAATGAAATACAGAAGGTTAGTATTTATTTATTACTAGCTGTTGCCCGCGACTCCGTCCGCGCAGAATTTGCTTATCGCTATCTCGCTAATAGCTACTAGGTACCTACTATTCTCTGCTACCGCGTAGGTAGGTACCTACCGGAAAGTAAAATGTTGGTAGACCTCCTGTAAGGTGGGCGGACGATCTGGGACTCGATTTTTGAAAGCACATCACTCGAAAGTGGTATAAATCTGTTTATATCTTCAAAACTACAGGTCTAATCAAATTTTTGACTAGTTTACAAGATTAGTGAGAGCCGTAAGTATCTTCTAAGCTACTCTTATTTCAAATTCAGCACAATTTTTCACATATGTGCTTTCAAAAATCGGGTCCCTGGCGCCTATTTCCCCAACATGACAATTGCCGGTGACAATGTCACCTGACATGCGACAATTCTGATCACATTACAAACTAACTCGACCAGTATCTATGTCGGTTGGCTTCATATTGCCCACGCCTTGCATTTCGAACTGTCATAATGTCGCCGACAATTGTCAAGTTTGTAGAGGCCTGCTATCTAAAGATCGCGAAGCCATTGGCTGCGGGTACCACAAATCCGATCTTCGTGGAGATCCTTGGGACCTATGCAATGCACAGGCGTCTCCCGACTATGACGATGATGATGATGATTCTCTACTATAAGACATGTAGCAAGATATTATGTAGGTATGTAGCGTAGATGATAGACCTCTGTTTGACACTTTTTTTCACAGTATCCGATTCCAGAGCCAAAGCTCCATTTTGTTATTTACAGATTTCTGAAATCAAACAAAAGCTGATGGAACTGTCAATGGCGAATAGAAATTCAGTAGATAATGACTGAAAGCTATGCCCGGTAATAAACGTGTATTATTGAATTTCTGATTTTTATTTTTTGTATGAATTATTATACTTTCCTAGTTTTAATGTTCTTTATTGTTATTTAGTTATTAATAATTTGTATATTAATAAATTCAATAAATTTTTATCTTTTTGAAATAAATTAATCTAATCTAAATTAACTTGCCTTCAAAATATAGTCGATTGATGATATTGGAGTTTTCAGAAAAAAAGTCGTTACACAAAGGAATCAATTAGGTAACTTTTGTTTTAATTAAAGGCCTTAACTATTAAAACTTAACATTGGCAATAATGTAAGTGTGAGTAATTTAGAGATAGGGTTTTTTATTAATTAGGTGTCTTGAATTAACCATGTCAAGTCAACGCTACATTTATCCGAAATTAGCGGTCACAAATGCGTGTCACTGGCACAGAAGTACGAATTGCGTTGACACAGATATGTGTGTCACCGCATGAGAGTAAGATTTTTTCATCACAGACGTGTCACAGGCACTGAACATATTAAAGGATTTACATAGCACAACGAATATGAACGAGTTGTGCTCCTTGGATTAGATTTTTCCTATTTTGGATAAAAATTACGACTGATTTATTCATAAGCCTTATCTTATCCTACTAATATTAAAAACGCGAAAGTTTGTAAGTATGGATGGATGTTTGTTACTCTTTCACGCCAGAACGGCTGGACAGATCTGGATGAAATTTGGAACATAAATAGATTATAATCTGGAATAACACATAAGCTACTTTTTATCCCGAAAAATTGCGTAATTCCTGCGGGATAGCGGTAAACGAATTCTATGAGGACGAAGTTGCGGGCAACAGCTAGTTAGGTAATAAAATAAATACAAACATGAAATTATAAATGTTTATTTCTGATTAACCATCCGATGGCTGGCACCATTAGTTGTTTATACAAAATAACGAAAATAAAATGTTGCACTTACTGTTAAGCTAGAGCGGACAGACATCACATAATAAATAAATATTTAACTATAGTAGTTGAACGTACGAAAATATACGTTAAAACATTCATAGTCACAGTACACTTATTTTTTATATTACAAAATGCAGAAAAATGTTACCAGTACCACAAACTGGTGACAAACTTGATTTTTTCATTTCATATCACATAAATGCTGAAGTACAATTTATTTAATACATTTCAATTAGTCATATAACACGAGATTTAGTAAGGGAAGAATTAGTATTGCAAACATAAGAACTAAAAATTTGAGAGTAATAATTGCCATGAACAAAAAATATTTACCTCGCTACTACGCTACTCACGTGCATGATAACCAAGCATGTGCGAAATATATGTTTATCATGCAATCCCTCCCAAAAAATATTTAATAATTGCCATATTCAAAAATGTCATGTCAACACTTGGCCGCGTCATCATTAAAAATCTACATATACATATAATATAAGCTGTATAAGGATATTCAACGAACGAAAATAAACTATAACGGTTGGTATAACTATAGGTACCTATTTATTTAGCACTGTACATTTTTATTTTAGTCCTTGAAATGGGTAGGTTTTTACTTTAAAATTTTCAAAAATCTCACTAACCCTCAGATTAAATTTGCTACTCGAATTGACGTCTAAAACATTACCTAGATCGTCTAGGTTACCGTTGACAGTCGCGAATAAAATTTACATCAGTTTCATTTATTTTCTATACAAAACAAAGTTTAAAATTTTACTAGGTTTAGTACAGCGTTTTGTGACCACGATCTCTAATATACGTTTAGGATACAATACAATACAATACAAATACTCTTTATTGAACACCACAAATCAGTACAAAACAATACAGAAACAAAGAACAAAGTAGACAATAGGCGGTCTTATCGCTTAATAGCGATCTCTTCCAGACAACCAATGATAGAAATAAGTTGGAGTTTAAGTAGGTGGCGGAAACAAACGGGATAAACGCATATAGGATATTAAATAAATCAATAAAAATAATAATCAGACATCAGTCCAAATACAATTTGCTCTATTTGAGTACTTTATAATAAAATAACGTCGACATGCAGAAATGTTTTTTTTATCCATTTAAATTAGTACATGTTTGTATCATAATTTCGGAGTAGGTACACCTCTAGTTGTACGATACTTTTCCAGCCACCAACCGCACTTTAGCCTTATGCATTTTGTTTTCAAAATTAGGCTGTGCTCGCATCGAGATAGCGGAGCAAAACGTGGCGAGTCGACCAATCACGTTACCACATTACAAGGGGGCGGGGAGAGATGTAGATTTCAACTAATGTGACTGGCCAATTATGCATAGCCCCGCCTATTTACAAAAAGGTTGAAATGATTTACAACAATGGCCCAGACTCATCAACTTTAGCATTTTTATAGGAAGCACATGTGTGACAGTCATGGCTTTAGCTTGATTTTAATACTAACAAGAATTTAGCATACTTATCTACCAACGACAGCTTTAATAAATACAAATTGAAAATGTACACTTTTACAGTTAACATATAGCAAATTCATACACAGCAATTCACATAAATGCAACACCTGCTAACTTTTAAAAAGCCAACTAAAATTTTGAACAATAATGAGAAATATTTCGCGATTTGGTTAATTTTTAATTACAAGATGAAATAATTTGGGCTGTTAAAAAAAACCTTATCAAGTTGTTGTGTTTGATATGAATAGACACATACGTTAGTTTAATATAAAATTAATATGATATATACAACGCATAAGATGTTAATTTACACTTTAAAATGGATAATAATAGTGATTTATCAATACAGTATGTTTAATTTGCATTTATCTCTTTACGGCACCTATTTTTCGTTTATCCAATAATGCCTCTCTTACTAACAAAAGGTATCAGAAAAGGACGCATCAAACAATAAATAGACATGGAGAGAGAGAGAGAGAGAGAGAGAGAGAGAGAAACAAAATATCCTATGATAAATGTTAAATTTTTTGTAATCATCAACCTCATTCCCCTCCCTCTCACCAAGTTCACAAAATCCCGATGCACATAATCAGAAATTTCCGTAAGCACTGATTTCGAATTCTGCCAGAAAATTCTAATAATGTGCATCGAGCCTTACCCCGTACGTAGAGTGTATAATTGTATATTATATCACAATATATACGTCCCGCGTGACACATTCAGTCAGACGCTTCAGTCTTTAACTTCACAATCGTGACTAGCTCGTTCAGGCCATCTTACCATAGTTAATATTGCAAACGATTTGTGCATCTCAACCTAGGGCGTGCAGAGGCGCGTCGCCGTTGTAGGCAGCACGTACAAACTATGTTGCACCTACCCCGGTGCCTACCCTGGCCGCTCAACACTGCACGCGACTGATACCAACAACGCAAATGTATCAAACCACAGCCTGTATTTAAATGGATGACGACAGTCGTCCTTCCTTACGTGTCATAAAAGCACGTGGTAACGTAGATTTTTTCAACCGACCAGTAGGCTTATCACCTCACTCGCAATCGCCATCGTGTTCATTTTGACAGTTCATGTATGGGCTGACAATTGGCATCGGAATCAGCTAGCTGTCACATTACAAGAGCTGTCAAAATGAACACGATGGCGATTGCGGAGCGAGTTAGGTGATAAGCCAACCGTTCTCATTCATCCTACCCTACACATTTCAAAACAGGCTCGCGTTTGAAACACTTGGCGTTTATCGCATATGCTGCCTACTGTCAGACCCGAGACTATTTAGATAGAGTTCCTGACCTGTTGGCAGTGAATGCTAGGGGTTAGAACCCACAGCAAATTTTAACAACGATGCAAGCTTTGCGATATCCCCTTTATTTGTGTCGGCCTCTTATCGACGCCTACCAAGTGTATTTTTAGTTTTTATAGCATTAGAAAGAAGGTAAACAATTTTGACGTATATTTTTACTAAAAAATACTTTTTAAAAATTGGTTACTGGAAAATATAAAAGAAACGAAGTAAGTAATTAAGTAAGCAAATGCTTTATTGTACAAATATAAAGAAACAGACACAATTCACAAAAACATTAATATGTGCACAAAGGCGAACTCATCCCTATAAGGGATCTCTGCCAGTTAACCTTTGTGTAGATAAGAGAAGTATAGGTAATAGTGTAGGCATTGCCACCTCAATATTAGATAAATTGCTCTGGGCTTCACACGATAAACATCGACGGCGAGGAAGAGACACCGAGTGGCTTGGAGTGTGATTGCTATAACTTGAGCCGTTCTCTCGTAGACATTAGACTTAGTCACGCGTCTCGTCAACTGGTCAATAACGACCAACATAAGACCCCTGACTCCATACAATGACTACCAGAGCACAGGCCAAGTTATGATTGAGTTACGATCACATCCCTGCATCGCGTTTGCAAGGTTATTTAAAGTTGGTGTAGGCTATGACCCAGTGTTGACAGTACACATATTTTATGGACACAGGCTTAATAAAAAAAGAATGTGCCGATATTATCTATATATTTTAATCTAAATGTATCCAAAAAACGCTCAGTAAAAAGCCAGCTTCCGCTGTTGTCTTAAAATTGGAACAGTACCTATAGTTTAAGTTTTTGCCACAGCAAACCCTCGAAAGCTTTCCCGATGTCTAAATTACCATAAGCGAACCGGCAGGGCCTCTGGCGGTACGTATTAGTAACAAAGTTTGTAAGGTGCCTATGTATTTGAGACTCGAAACGTTTCTTGCGACAAAAAACTTATACCAAAGATTCTTGTTTTTTATTAAACGTCATTTCAATATTTCAAAAGCGACGCATAAATATATAAAACATGAATTAATTGCACTTAAAATTACTGTCAAACTCCCGCATAAAAGAGTAAAAACACGGATTAAATAATTAAAAGTTTCCATAAGAACGACATAAAAAAAATGCATCATAAAATGGCGCAAATATTATTTCATTTTTATGTCCAAGCTTGACTTAGTACTAAAATAAAAAAAAATGTGATTACATTAGTCGAATTAATAATAAAAACAATACATTATAGGAAGTGTGATATGAGAATCGAATCGAAATATTGACGAGTTATTATCTATGTACAGAGGTAAAATAAAATTGTATCTCATATTGTAAGGAAGGTCGAGTCTACTAACGGTTGCTTGTTTGCAACAGTTGCAACACACAGACAATAAAGAAATGTATAAACGAGTTGTCTCAAAACTGTTCGTCTTGGTATGCTATGTTACAATTACTAAAACCACTGCGTAAAGCGCTGCGGGTATCTATGGACAGTGGTGATCATTTAACATCAGGTGACCCACTAGATCGTTTGTCTGGCCTCTCTAACATAAAAAAAAACCACACACGAGCCATAAAGGCAACCGAACTTTGCGCGACATGTCACGAACATTAAGCTGCTCTAGCTAGCCGAAACCGAATCTATGGCCGAAACCAAATTGTTTGGCCGAAGAAATGGAACCTTTGGTCGGTAGAACAATAGTATACAACTATAGGGGGCTAGATGTACATACTCTTTTTAAATTAACCATCAGTAGACTCGAACTTTCCAGCAATATTTAAGAGATAGCACAAAACGATTTTTGATTCCGTCAGGAACTCAATACATACAATAGTTTTACGATATACCATCATAAAAATACAGACCTCATTCAGGCCTTCATAAACCCATGGATGTAACTGAAATATAAAAAAAAAACGGTCAGTCTGATAATTGCAAGAGTAAAAAAACATATGAAAGTATTGTGTCGGCAAAGAAACAGTGTCAAACTTTAGTAAACAAATGTTTGTATGAAATTTTGAACCAAAAATTGAAAAATCTTTGTAAGTGTTTAGTTGAACTAATCCAACCATCTCCTGAAAGATTCCGGAAAAACTCCGTATCTGTTTTGTTTTGCTCCGGATCGCCTAACGAAAGTTGGTATAAAGGGAAACCTTAGTTCAGATATGTACAGACCTCGCTCTTCGGCGGCGCAGCAGCACGGCGCGCGGCAGCCGGGGCCGCTAGAAGGCGCGCGCCAGGAACACGCGCGCGCCCGAGCGGGCCACCTCCGCGAACCCCAGCCGCGAGTAGAACTGCTGCAGGTAGTGGTCCGTCGCGTTGATGCACGCGTGCACGCCGCTGGCGCCTGCACACACCACACTAACTGTTAGCCACGCGTACCAAAGTGATCACTATTATTTTCTCGCTCAAGAATTCTACAATAATGTACACGTCCTGTGAATAAAACACATCAATATTTCATAGCTGACTGTTCACACTGCTGGCGTTGATTTCCCCACTAGGTTATTCGCTGCGACAACAGCGATCAATAAAACTGGCTGAGCGATACTCGCTCGGACATGCTCTTAGACCGTTTACATTATTCTACTCGACGAGCTTAGGTGTGCAGTGGGATGTCGTCAGGGGAGACACGCATCACCACTCACTGCCTACCGTCATCTACCCGCTGCGCACGCCACTGTCTGCGAGTGGTGCGAGTAATCGGCGGCCGCGCTCACACACAGCAGCGGGTGTGTGTGTGTGTGGGTGCGTACTGACCGTGTGCGCGCAGCGCGGCCAGCAGGCAGGTGAGCAGGCGCGCGGGCGCGTGCGGGTCGCGGCACGCCGCCAGCACGCAGCACGTGAGCAGCGGGGGTGTGTGTGTGTGGGTGCGTACTGACCGTGTGCGCGCAGCGCGGCCAGCAGGCAGGTGAGCAGGCGCGCGGGCGCGTGCGGGTCGCGGCACGCCGCCAGCACGCAGCACGTGAGCAGCGGGGGTGTGTGTGTGTGGGTGCGTACTGACCGTGTGCGCGCAGCGCGGCCAGCAGGCAGGTGAGCAGGCGCGCGGGCGCGTGCGGGTCGCGGCACGCCGCCAGCACGCAGCACGTGAGCAGCGGGGGTGTGTGTGTGTGGGTGCGTACTGACCGTGTGCGCGCAGCGCGGCCAGCAGGCAGGTGAGCAGGCGCGCGGGCGCGTGCGGGTCGCGGCACGCCGCCAGCACGCAGCACGTGAGCAGCGGGGGTGTGTGTGTGTGGGTGCGTACTGACCGTGTGCGCGCAGCGCGGCCAGCAGGCAGGTGAGCAGGCGCGCGGGCGCGTGCGGGTCGCGGCACGCCGCCAGCACGCAGCACGTGAGCAGCGGGGGTGTGTGTGTGTGGGTGCGTACTGACCGTGTGCGCGCAGCGCGGCCAGCAGGCAGGTGAGCAGGCGCGCGGGCGCGTGCGGGTCGCGGCACGCCGCCAGCACGCAGCACGTGAGCAGCGGGGGTGTGTGTGTGTGGGTGCGTACTGACCGTGTGCGCGCAGCGCGGCCAGCAGGCAGGTGAGCAGGCGCGCGGGCGCGTGCGGGTCGCGGCACGCCGCCAGCACGCAGCACGTGAGCAGCGGGGGTGTGTGTGTGTGGGTGCGTACTGACCGTGTGCGCGCAGCGCGGCCAGCAGGCAGGTGAGCAGGCGCGCGGGCGCGTGCGGGTCGCGGCACGCCGCCAGCACGCAGCACGTGAGCAGCGGGTGTGTGTGTGTGTGGGTGCGTACTGACCGTGTGCGCGCAGCGCGGCCAGCAGGCAGGTGAGCAGGCGCGCGGGCGCGTGCGGGTCGCGGCACGCCGCCAGCACGCAGCACGTGAGCAGCGGGGGTGTGTGTGTGTGGGTGCGTACTGACCGTGTGCGCGCAGCGCGGCCAGCAGGCAGGTGAGCAGGCGCGCGGGCGCGTGCGGGTCGCGGCACGCCGCCAGCACGCAGCACGTGAGCAGCGGGGGTGTGTGTGTGTGGGTGCGTACTGACCGTGTGCGCGCAGCGCGGCCAGCAGGCAGGTGAGCAGGCGCGCGGGCGCGTGCGGGTCGCGGCACGCCGCCAGCACGCAGCACGTGAGCAGCGGGGGTGTGTGTGTGTGGGTGCGTACTGACCGTGTGCGCGCAGCGCGGCCAGCAGGCAGGTGAGCAGGCGCGCGGGCGCGTGCGGGTCGCGGCACGCCGCCAGCACGCAGCACGTGAGCAGCGGGGGTGTGTGTGTGTGGGTGCGTACTGACCGTGTGCGCGCAGCGCGGCCAGCAGGCAGGTGAGCAGGCGCGCGGGCGCGTGCGGGTCGCGGCACGCCGCCAGCACGCAGCACGTGAGCAGCGGGGGTGTGTGTGTGTGGGTGCGTACTGACCGTGTGCGCGCAGCGCGGCCAGCAGGCAGGTGAGCAGGCGCGCGGGCGCGTGCGGGTCGCGGCACGCCGCCAGCACGCAGCACGTGAGCAGCGGGGGTGTGTGTGTGTGGGTGCGTACTGACCGTGTGCGCGCAGCGCGGCCAGCAGGCAGGTGAGCAGGCGCGCGGGCGCGTGCGGGTCGCGGCACGCCGCCAGCACGCAGCACGTGAGCAGCGGGGGTGTGTGTGTGTGGGTGCGTACTGACCGTGTGCGCGCAGCGCGGCCAGCAGGCAGGTGAGCAGGCGCGCGGGCGCGTGCGGGTCGCGGCACGCCGCCAGCACGCAGCACGTGAGCAGCGGGGGTGTGTGTGTGTGGGTGCGTACTGACCGTGTGCGCGCAGCGCGGCCAGCAGGCAGGTGAGCAGGCGCGCGGGCGCGTGCGGGTCGCGGCACGCCGCCAGCACGCAGCACGTGAGCAGCGGGGGTGTGTGTGTGTGGGTGCGTACTGACCGTGTGCGCGCAGCGCGGCCAGCAGGCAGGTGAGCAGGCGCGCGGGCGCGTGCGGGTCGCGGCACGCCGCCAGCACGCAGCACGTGAGCAGCGGGGGTGTGTGTGTGTGGGTGCGTACTGACCGTGTGCGCGCAGCGCGGCCAGCAGGCAGGTGAGCAGGCGCGCGGGCGCGTGCGGGTCGCGGCACGCCGCCAGCACGCAGCACGTGAGCAGCGGGGGTGTGTGTGTGTGGGTGCGTACTGACCGTGTGCGCGCAGCGCGGCCAGCAGGCAGGTGAGCAGGCGCGCGGGCGCGTGCGGGTCGCGGCACGCCGCCAGCACGCAGCACGTGAGCAGCGCGGGGTGAGCGCGCGTCACGCACTCTGGCGCGCGCTCTGACGCGCTGAACTGGTGGAAGTGACGGATGCAGTCCTACAAAAAACAGCAGCGATCAGAGCCCGAACTCGAGACACTAAACCCATGACACGACTGAAATTGTTTTTTCATTATACTTGCATGTAAACAGTATCAAAACATAGAGGTTATCTTGGCCGTAATGCCCAATCTAAAACCCTTGGGCTTTTTCCTTGTCATGCGACACCCGACCTGAAAAAGTTTATTCAGCTCACCTTAGCAGCCTGACTCAAGTCTTCTCTCTCTGTCAACTGTTCGGGGTACTTCTTGCACATCTCTGGTATCCACGCCACCTCTTGCTTCTTGTAGAACTCTTTACTGTTTAGCGCCGCACACGCGTATCCCACTATGCTAGGCTTTACACCTATAACAAATTCGACCTGTTAGATACTACTATTTCAAACTAAAGATACATTAACTTTAAATACTGAATGACACTTCGGTAGACGAAATTTGGTCGAATTTCTCGAAGCTTCAAGTCTAAGATGATGACTTCTCTGTCTGTTTTATAGTAATAAATAGAGACGGAATCATAAATAACCGACACTTAAGATAACTAGAACTTAACAGAGTGGTAAAACAGGCCACTGATTGGTTGATTAGACGTTACGAGTTCAGACTTGTAAAATTGTAGGTTACAGCTTCGAGAAACTTACCACAGGACTAGAATACTATACTTGACACGCTGTGTTGTTTTAAATAATTTTATTTAACTTACCGTTAACAGCAACTTCCTCTGTACCATCTTCTACTCTCACGAATTGTTCGTCCTCTTCTATGACCATACATAGACTAGGCGCTAGCGTTATGAACGGCTGCACTAATCTAAGAAAAAAATACAACTTTACAATAAACGTAACCGCGTTTCTAGCACTGAAATTAATACACGTTACAACATAATTCATTATTGCTTCTAGTTATTCGGATCAAATATTTGTCGTGGGGTCGCACCCGATACTCCACATTTCGGAGGATTTTGGGAAGCCAGAGTAAAAACTATGTAAAGTATACTCAGTACTCGAACGAACAATTGGGACTCTAATACTGTACATACTAAAGTACAAGGTGATGTACAGTTTATATACAGTATTAGAGTCCTAATTGCTTGTTTGAGTACTGAGTATACTTTACATAGTTTTTACTCCGGCTTCCCAAAATCCTCCGAAATGTGGAGTATCGGGTGTCTTAGAATTATTCCAATTATCCCCATCGACGTTATACACTTTGAATATTGGCCAATGTATGGAAACATTTGTCTCCCACACCTAAACAATTTTGAGTAACGTTTACCAAACCACCTGTTGAAGTATTCTAGATCAAATTTATGACACAAGTTTATAAAAACACAAAAACAATGGTTTCTTATAGTCACATTCGGATCAAATAATCATCGTAGCGTCCCACCTTAAACTCCACATTTCGGAGGTTTTTGGGAAGCCAGAGTAAAAACCATCTAAAGTACACACAGTAGCCAAACAAATATTAGGACTCTATGTACACTATAATAACGTTTATTATACACCTCTTTTACATGGATTAAAAAAGAAAACGTGTTTAACTGGACAATATTTAGTAACTACTCACCTATCGGCCGGCAACGTCTGAAGGTCGCTCGGGAAAAGGTCACTGCAGTCGGAACCGTCCCGACACGTTTTGTGACAAATCGCGCATACCTGTAGACAAGTAAATCACTATTTAAATTCTAACCGGAGGTTAGTTTGATCTAGACTTCATGTTGGTCTCTGTAATCCCTATCCCGACTAATATTATAAATATGAAAGCAACCTGTTACGCTTTCATGACTAAAGCAAAGAACCGATTTAAATGATAGGATAGTTTTTATGCCAGAAAATGGAGTTCCCGCGAGATAGCGATAAGCAAATTCAGCGAGGACGAAGTCGCGGGCAACCGCTAGTGCGTAATCTATACTAATATTATAAAGAGGAAAGATTTGATTGTTTGTTTGAATTGAATAGACTCCGAAACTACTGGACCGATTTCAAAAATTCTTTTGCCGTTAGAAAGCTACATTGTCACTGAGTGACATAGGCTACTTTTTACCGCGGGAAAATACCTTTTCCTACAGGAAAATTAATTTATCGCGGGCGAAGCTGCGGACGAAAGGCTAGTAAATAATATTCTGACTATGATTGGTGCATCTTCTTTGCATCATGTTATTTTTTTTTGTGTAGCCTATTTGGTTTCTGTCTGTTGCATTGCAAGGCTTCCCCAGTCTGGTTCAAATTTTTATGATTACCTATTTCTCCATATCTGGAGTAAAACTGTTACTATCATGGAGCTAGTATGTAATGAGTAATCAAGAACTCACCGCCTCCTCATCAGAAGGTATATACGGCCTGACCGTGAGTGGGGGCTCACTAGGGATCACCGTCGGTCTCAACGCGTCCCCACTGCATTCGACTGGGAGAAGCCGCCGCAAGTCCGCCGTAAGTCCGCCTCGGAACACCCAGGGCTCCTGGGCGCCGCTCTCGAACGCCTCCCGCCAGCCTTTTGAGAACCCTGGACGGATAATTAATTAATTAATCGGGATAGTTCTTGGTGCAAGCATATGATCAGATTAGATTAAATTACATTATTTATTCATTCAATATAAATTACATCATAAATTGTACATTATCAAGTTAGAAGAATATAGATTGAAATCGTCAAGAGTAAATAAAATTAAATTAAATAATACAAATCAATAGAATATTACAAATATGTCAAAATCAAGAACAATAATAACAAAACAATTAGGTACAGTCAAGTGTAATAATATGTATCTAGACAAAGTTTCAAAAATAAGTACCATACGCTCTTACGCCAGCGTAATAAGGTCGTGGGACATATTTTTGAGAAGTTCCTATCGATACTTATTTTTGCACTTGACCGTACAATTAAATTAATTTAATTATGAGATGGATGCAAGATATTTTAATTGTATTTTGCCTTCCTTGTTGGTTTAGGAGCAAAGGAAAAACATGGAATGTACCAAATGCTTCTCTTTCCGCGCAGCTGGTAAAAGCCCATCGAGGGTACGGGCGAAAATCTCGGGAATCATGTTATAGCCTTTGGGTCTTGCTACCCTAGGCTCCGTCTACCCCGTAAGGGATAAAGGCGTGACTTATGTACGTATGTAGAAATATTTCAGATTGGTCATACTCACAAGTATAGCTGCCTTGTGTTATCGCCGCAATATTCTGCGGAAACTTGCCGAGCTCTGCAATAAAAACAGTTTTAAATTACATGAGAAACTAAGAGAAGTATGTGTCGCTGCCGCTGTCACAATTTTACAGGCATTTAAACGCGCATGTGCGTTTGTGGCTCCTGAAGAAGTCTCGGGTTTCGCAGCTGGCAGCGGATGCGTTGACGGACCAAGCAGCGCTCATTCTACTATACGTGGGGGTGCGAGTCGGGTTACCTCCGCGTGTGGTCAAGAGTTGCGGTTCGTTTTTGCACCCGTCCAAGGGGAAGAGCAGTGCTTGGTCCGGTGCACCCTGGGCATCGGTTAATGATTTCCTGGCAGATTCTGAGAGATATCGTTATTAGTTGGCTAAGAGCCCGACGGAGAGGGGAGGAGTCTTTTGACTGGGTTCTACCGTACAATTTTGCCGACATTTTTGTCACAAGATTTTTGAATACTGTATAGAACTGTACTTGTTATAGAACTCATCGCATCGATCGATGGGGCCATATTAAAAAAGAGTTGCAGTGAAAAGGTTCCAGTGCTACGCGATTCAGTTATTTAACTATACCTAGCCAGCGCACGAGGCCGTCCAGTAGCGCCAGCACGCCGGCCAGCTCCCAGGCGTAGGGCTGCAGCTCGGCGTGCAGCTCGCGGTTGGCGCAGGCCTCCAGGCGCCGCAGCAGGCGCCGCGCGCGCGCGCCCCACCAGGCGAACCGGCTGCGCCGGCGGCGCCACTCGCTCGTCTAAAAATACAATCAAATCATTCGTGTAGCTTTGCTGAAACGAGCCTCGGCGAGTTTCATGAAAGACCTCACTAGTTTCGTAAAGCCTAATTGCGTACAGTTGCATACAATATTTTATCTACACACATAATTATATGTACGGTCAAGTTCAAAAATAAGTATCGATAGGAACTTCTCAAAAATATGTCCCACAGCCTTATTACGTTGGCGTAAGAGCGCATGGTACTTATTTTTGAAACTTTGTCTAGATACATATTATTACACTTGACTGTAACCTACTCTAAGATAGGTTCGAAAACGGAAAAAACATAATGATATCGATTTTGGAATCATGTTTAAAATTAATTTACTTACACGTGTCCGTCCACACGTCCGTATTTCGATCATAATATTATTTGTTTTAATGAAAAAAAAAGTTCACTAATTTAAAAATTAAAGTAGTAGTAAGAATAAAAAATAAAAAAAAACGCAAAATCATGCTATCTCATAAAAGCAGGTGACAAAGAATGGTGCCTCTCTTTAACACTGTTCACAAAATGCTAGACTATAATACTAAATCCCAGTCGCTTGACCAATCTCCTTTCTCATGTACAGCCGGACTTAAGAAGAAGACAGATATAGTGGCAAACCTCAGGCTTGTTCCCTCTCGGCAGCATGCCGGCCGCGTGGCCTGTAAGCCAATGGAAGTCGTGCATCATCCGAAGCCCCCGCGACCCGTGCTCGAAGGGCAGGTAGAAGAGATCGCAGAGCAGCACCAAGTCGTCCTCGGTCAGGGCGTTCGACTCTATCGGTGATTCTTCCACTGGCCTGGAGAATTATGGTTAAAATAGAATGACTTCTATAATTATTCACAGTTTTTTCATAATAAACTTGGTAACAATTAATTTATTTTATAAATATAGTGTATTGTGCACATAGGCATCTATTTAAACACGTAATACTGGTCATCCATATCTGGCAACTCTTGTGTCGTTTTCGACATAACATACGTCAACTTTTATCAGCACGGAAACATTAGAACGCCAACACGTGACACAAACACATCGATGCGCAAAGTGAAGCGTGATTCAATAAATTATTTGAACAATAATTGAACGAACGAGTATCTTTTAATGATGATGATGATGATTCTTCCGACCGATTGCGGCCATGGCGACCACTTCGACTCCTAGTTAGTATGACGCTCATGCGCCCGAAGATGGCTTATAGCCGATCTTAGCGGTGAAACCTCGCGCGCAATGAATGCACGTGAGCACACAGTTGACATAATGGTAGCGAATGGTAGCGAATGGCTCGATCTTTTAATGAATACTCACTCGTCAGCTGCCTCTGCTGTGTCCGCTGACTCCACCATCATGTCTATGCTGAGCGGACTGTTGCTGGGTTCTACTTGCATTGAGCCGTTCTGATCAAACAAAAAAAAAAAGTCAAACACATTTCACAACACAACTGAAAGCTGAACGATTCAGCTCACGATTTAAGCCGGGGGGGAAAGAACCTACTTTCGGTCCTTTCGAAAGACCTTCAAGGTGTGCATTTAAAAAAAAAACACTAAAACCTCACCCCACGCCTTTTTATTTTCTGCCAAATCCATTCCGATTCCAGAGTTGTTTCCCCCCGTAGGAGAGAAAAATGTTTCAAAATTTCCATAAATTTATGATGTCCTTCTTCATCATCATGTTAGGATCGAAAGATTTCGTGATTCTGAGTAGGAACGACATAAAATTGACAGAATATCACAAATACAAAAGTATCATTTTACTGCACTGCTGTAACTATACGTAGAACGCCATATGACAATGACATTCGACCATCTTTGGTAACTTTTTTGGCATTGAACTAGCGCGAGGTGCGGCAGGCCACATCGCTCGTAGACCAGACAACCGTTGGGGGAGAAAAGTTCTCAAGTGGCGACCACGAACCGGAAGACGTCTTGGTAGGCCTCCTACTAGGTGGACCGACATCGTGAAAGTTGCGGGAATCCGGTGGATGCAGGTGGCGAGTTGTCGTTCATTATGGTGTGCTAAAGGGGAGGCCTTTGTTCAACAGTGGACGTCTTCAGGCTGATGATGATGAGATGTATTGGATTACTGTTAAATTAAACTTGCTGTAAAAATTCTATTTGTACTTTGTTAAATCCGAATAGTAACAACCTAGCTGTACATAGCTTTTACGAAAGAGAATAAGGCGCCACCGTGTGGCCAGATATGACAACTTAAAGATGCTTCTCTAAAGCAAGCTAAACAACACAGTTCGCAGCAATGTATAAACTTTAAAGTTTATATTCCAACAGCATGACTGACGCCATGCTGCGCACCCCAGCGACTCTTTACAGCACGCTCTAGAGCAGGGCTTCCCAAACCATGGGTCGCGACCCACTGGTGGGCCGCGAGCGAATATTAAGTGGGCCCTGCCTGTAAGCTGCTCTAATATGGTGAGCATTAAAACTAAATACCGAAACAAATTGGACTTGTCAAACTCACTGCGCTTAAAATTAACTCGCGTTGAAGTTGATGTCAAAACTGTGATGGCGAAACATCGGAAACAATTTCATCCTTCCCATTGAAATAACTTATTTGATGTATAAACTACATTGTAGGTAGTTATTTAATTTTATTCCAGGCGGGGGGAGCGTTTTCACCCATTTGTTGTCAACATACCATTGGCCCGCACGAGGCGGTTTGCTTCATCCTTCCTAATGCGAACTGCTACGGAATGGAATTCGCTCCCATCGTCTGTATTTCCGGACAGATACAACCTAGGGCTCTGCAAGGCTAGAGTGAATAGGCTATTACTGAACCAGTGAGTTACACCTTTGGCCTCATCTGCACCTTCCACCAAGTGAGATAGAGGTCAATCACTGGTCAGTTCGTAATAAAAAAAATAAAAAAATGTATTAAGTAATAAAAAAAATAAAAAAATGTATTAAGTAATAAAAAAAATACTAACACTTCGTTCGTTATTTGAAGTCCTTTCTTCATATTGGTAACGGTTGAATTTCTTACGGGTCCCAAGTTTGTAAACTAGTAATAGACGGTTCGTAGCCCAGACAAGTTTGGGAACACCTGCTTAGAACCTTATTAACAAATTCCTTGTGTTTATGCTTAACAGCCTACGGCTGAATTATAGGGGGGGGGGGGGGGGGGGGGCACAGTTTTATCTTTTTAGAGAGGGGGCGCGTAATGAATAAGTTTGGGAACCCCTGCTCTAGAGGCTGTACCAACGGATGCGTTACCTCGCTGAGCTGGTCGTTCATGACGACGTCGGTGTCCGTGGTGGCGGCCGAGGGCGGGTCCACGTCGAGCGGCTCGGCCTCCGCCAGCGCCGGCCGGTGGGGGCTCAGCGTTTGGGAACCCCTGCTCTAGAGGCTGTACCAAAAGATGCGTTACCTCGCTGAGCTGGTCGTTCATGACGACGTCGGTGTCCGTGGTGGCGGCCGAGGGCGGGTCCACGTCGAGCGGCTCGGCCTCCGCCAGCGCCGGCCGGTGGGGGCTCAGCGTTTGGGAGCCCCTGCTCTAGAGGCTGTATCAACAGATGCGTTACCTCGCTGAGCTGGTCGTTCATGACGACGTCGGTGTCCGTGGTGGCGGCCGAGGGCGGGTCCACGTCGAGCGGCTCGGCCTCCGCCAGCGCCGGCCGGTGGGGGCTCAGCGTTTGGGAGCCCCTGCTCTAGAGGCTGTATCAACAGATGCGTTACCTCGCTGAGCTGGTCGTTCATGACGACGTCGGTGTCCGTGGTGGCGGCCGAGGGCGGGTCCACGTCGAGCGGCTCGGCCTCCGCCAGCGCCGGCCGGTGGGGGCTCAGCGTTTGGGAGCCCCTGCTCTAGAGGCTGTATCAACAGATGCGTTACCTCGCTGAGCTGGTCGTTCATGACGACGTCGGTGTCCGTGGTGGCGGCCGAGGGCGGGTCCACGTCGAGCGGCTCGGCCTCCGCCAGCGCCGGCCGGTGGGGGCTCAGCGTTTGGGAGCCCCTGCTCTAGAGGCTGTATCAACAGATGCGTTACCTCGCTGAGCTGGTCGTTCATGACGACGTCGGTGTCCGTGGTGGCGGCCGAGGGCGGGTCCACGTCGAGCGGCTCGGCCTCCGCCAGCGCCGGCCGGTGGGGGCTCAGCGTTTGGGAGCCCCTGCTCTAGAGGCTGTATCAACAGATGCGTTACCTCGCTGAGCTGGTCGTTCATGACGACGTCGGTGTCCGTGGTGGCGGCCGAGGGCGGGTCCACGTCGAGCGGCTCGGCCTCCGCCAGCGCCGGCCGGTGGGGGCTCAGCGTTTGGGAGCCCCTGCTCTAGAGGCTGTATCAACAGATGCGTTACCTCGCTGAGCTGGTCGTTCATGACGACGTCGGTGTCCGTGGTGGCGGCCGAGGGCGGGTCCACGTCGAGCGGCTCGGCCTCCGCCAGCGCCGGCCGGTGGGGGCTCAGCGTTTGGGAGCCCCTGCTCTAGAGGCTGTATCAACAGATGCGTTACCTCGCTGAGCTGGTCGTTCATGACGACGTCGGTGTCCGTGGTGGCGGCCGAGGGCGGGTCCACGTCGAGCGGCTCGGCCTCCGCCAGCGCCGGCCGGTGGGGGCTCAGCGTTTGGGAGCCCCTGCTCTAGAGGCTGTATCAACAGATGCGTTACCTCGCTGAGCTGGTCGTTCATGACGACGTCGGTGTCCGTGGTGGCGGCCGAGGGCGGGTCCACGTCGAGCGGCTCGGCCTCCGCCAGCGCCGGCCGGTGGGGGCTCAGCGTTTGGGAACCCCTGCTCTAGAGGCTGTACCAAAAGATGCGTTACCTCGCTGAGCTGGTCGTTCATGACGACGTCGGTGTCCGTGGTGGCGGCCGAGGGCGGGTCCACGTCGAGCGGCTCGGCCTCCGCCAGCGCCGGCCGGTGGGGGCTCAGCGTTTGGGAGCCCCTGCTCTAGAGGCTGTATCAACAGATGCGTTACCTCGCTGAGCTGGTCGTTCATGACGACGTCGGTGTCCGTGGTGGCGGCCGAGGGCGGGTCCACGTCGAGCGGCTCGGCCTCCGCCAGCGCCGGCCGGTGGGGGCTCAGCGTTTGGGAGCCCCTGCTCTAGAGGCTGTATCAACAGATGCGTTACCTCGCTGAGCTGGTCGTTCATGACGACGTCGGTGTCCGTGGTGGCGGCCGAGGGCGGGTCCACGTCGAGCGGCTCGGCCTCCGCCAGCGCCGGCCGGTGGGGGCTCAGCGTTTGGGAGCCCCTGCTCTAGAGGCTGTATCAACAGATGCGTTACCTCGCTGAGCTGGTCGTTCATGACGACGTCGGTGTCCGTGGTGGCGGCCGAGGGCGGGTCCACGTCGAGCGGCTCGGCCTCCGCCAGCGCCGGCCGGTGGGGGCTCAGCGTTTGGGAGCCCCTGCTCTAGAGGCTGTATCAACAGATGCGTTACCTCGCTGAGCTGGTCGTTCATGACGACGTCGGTGTCCGTGGTGGCGGCCGAGGGCGGGTCCACGTCGAGCGGCTCGGCCTCCGCCAGCGCCGGCCGGTGGGGGCTCAGCGTTTGGGAGCCCCTGCTCTAGAGGCTGTATCAACAGATGCGTTACCTCGCTGAGCTGGTCGTTCATGACGACGTCGGTGTCCGTGGTGGCGGCCGAGGGCGGGTCCACGTCGAGCGGCTCGGCCTCCGCCAGCGCCGGCCGGTGGGGGCTCAGCGTTTGGGAGCCCCTGCTCTAGAGGCTGTATCAACAGATGCGTTACCTCGCTGAGCTGGTCGTTCATGACGACGTCGGTGTCCGTGGTGGCGGCCGAGGGCGGGTCCACGTCGAGCGGCTCGGCCTCCGCCAGCGCCGGCCGGTGGGGGCTCAGCGTTTGGGAGCCCCTGCTCTAGAGGCTGTATCAACAGATGCGTTACCTCGCTGAGCTGGTCGTTCATGACGACGTCGGTGTCCGTGGTGGCGGCCGAGGGCGGGTCCACGTCGAGCGGCTCGGCCTCCGCCAGCGCCGGCCGGTGGGGGCTCAGCGTTTGGGAGCCCCTGCTCTAGAGGCTGTATCAACAGATGCGTTACCTCGCTGAGCTGGTCGTTCATGACGACGTCGGTGTCCGTGGTGGCGGCCGAGGGCGGGTCCACGTCGAGCGGCTCGGCCTCCGCCAGCGCCGGCCGGTGGGGGCTCAGCGTTTGGGAGCCCCTGCTCTAGAGGCTGTATCAACAGATGCGTTACCTCGCTGAGCTGGTCGTTCATGACGACGTCGGTGTCCGTGGTGGCGGCCGAGGGCGGGTCCACGTCGAGCGGCTCGGCCTCCGCCAGCGACGGCCGGTGGGGGCTCAGCGTTTGGGGCGTGTCTGCCAACCGTCATCGCAATCAACTTTAATGCTGCACGAGTTTTTGGTATAAAATCAATAGACGTGAAATAACTAGTATTAATTACTTGTTTTTTTTTTCAACAATAAATTTGACATGAATTTGACTAAATACGTATTGTATTGTATAAAAGTCAGATGTTGTAAACTTTTTTTCGTAATATAATTTACTAGCTTCTGCCCGCGACTTCGTCTGCGTAGAATTATACATAAAAACATTCCTCTTGAATCACTCTATCTATTAGAAAAAACCGCATCAAAATCCGTTCTGTAGTTTTGAAGATATAAGCATACATAGGGACAGAGAAAGCGACTTTATTTTATACTATGTAGTGATTTATCTTAGCATTCAATCAATGGTCATAAAATCATTTTATTTAATTAGCTATAATGATTCAAATGATATAAATTTTGTTTGTGTAAATGTTTTGAATGTTCGAACAAATAATTGTTATAGAAAATGCACATTAAAAATTACATTTTCATACATTAATGAACAGAGATTTTAATTTTAGATCTTCTAAATGTTAAAAATAATATTAATTGATTAAAGTAAGTGATTTTATATTATTTCAATTTATACCTTTTAAGCTTAAAGGAAATAAGATAGCATAAAAATTTTTCACTCACCACCTAAGCTCATCTCTCCGTTCCGCAGCTGCTCCTCGTTCTTCTCATCGTCAACAATGATCGTATCCTGATCATCCTTCTCAGCCTTCTTCATCTCCTCTATAAAACTGGCAGACTCCAGCACGCTGTCATTGGCCACACTATCACACTTATCCTGGCCACCTTCCATGCTGTGGTCTTCATTCTTCTCAACATTATCATCCAGAATCTTCAAACCTAGTATCGGTACTGGTAGGCTGGATACCGGTATTTGGTTCGGCAAGGCGATGTTAGCAGCCATCGGTATGATGGGGTTTTGTATTGACTCATTGAGGATCACTTTTGTGGGCGACACCAGGGAGTTCATGACTGGATTCGATACGGAAGTGTATGTTTCTGCTGGTGATACCTGAAAAGTGCGTTGTTCTTATTAAGTAGCTTATACCCATGTCTTCCTTCCCGTTATGTAATACATATTATTTGTATGTTGGTAACCAATTCAAAACCGGTCGTATTTTTTAAAGCAATTTACTAGAAAGTGGTGAAAAATTGTTACCAATATGAAATACGTGTAGAGAGAAGAGTACAAAAATTTTGAATAAGAATTCACATACAAAAACACCAACTGAATATACAAATGTATATACCTATCCCAACTAGCCAAAATGGCTGCCACTCTGCGCGGGAAAAGAATTACAGTTACCGCGGGGTCCACGAGCGCCTGCAGCTGCTGCGCGCTGATGCTGCAGTGGTATAGTTACCGCGGGGTCCACGAGCGCCTGCAGCTGCTGCGCGCTGATGCTGCAGTGGTATAGTTACCGCGGGGTCCACGAGCGCCTGCAGCTGCTGCGCGCTGATGCTGCAGTGGTATAGTTACCGCGGGGTCCACGAGCGCCTGCAGCTGCTGCGCGCTGATGCTGCAGTGGTATAGTTACCGCGGGGTCCACGAGCGCCTGCAGCTGCTGCGCGCTGATGCTGCAGTGGTATAGTTACCGCGGGGTCCACGAGCGCCTGCAGCTGCTGCGCGCTGATGGTGGGGATGCTGGCGGCGGCCGTGGTGGTGGTGGTGGTGGCGGTCAGCAGCGACATGCAGGTATAGTTACCGCGGGGTCCACGAGCGCCTGCAGCTGCTGCGCGCTGATGGTGGGGATGCTGGCGGCGGCCGTGGTGGTGGTGGTGGTGGCGGTCAGCAGCGACATGCAGGTATAGTTACCGCGGGGTCCACGAGCGCCTGCAGCTGCTGCGCGCTGATGGTGGGGATGCTGGCGGCGGCCGTGGTGGTGGTGGTGGTGGCGGTCAGCAGCGACATGCAGGTATAGTTACCGCGGGGTCCACGAGCGCCTGCAGCTGCTGCGCGCTGATGGTGGGGATGCTGGCGGCGGCCGTGGTGGTGGTGGTGGTGGCGGTCAGCAGCGACATGCAGGTATAGTTACCGCGGGGTCCACGAGCGCCTGCAGCTGCTGCGCGCTGATGGTGGGGATGCTGGCGGCGGCCGTGGTGGTGGTGGTGGTGGCGGTCAGCAGCGACATGCAGGTATAGTTACCGCGGGGTCCACGAGCGCCTGCAGCTGCTGCGCGCTGATGGTGGGGATGCTGGCGGCGGCCGTGGTGGTGGTGGTGGTGGCGGTCAGCAGCGACATGCAGGTATAGTTACCGCGGGGTCCACGAGCGCCTGCAGCTGCTGCGCGCTGATGCTGCAGTGGTATAGTTACCGCGGGGTCCACGAGCGCCTGCAGCTGCTGCGCGCTGATGGTGGGGATGCTGGCGGCGGCCGTGGTGGTGGTGGTGGTGGCGGTCAGCAGCGACATGCAGGTATAGTTACCGCGGGGTCCACGAGCGCCTGCAGCTGCTGCGCGCTGATGGTGGGGATGCTGGCGGCGGCCGTGGTGGTGGTGGTGGTGGCGGTCAGCAGCGACATGCAGGTATAGTTACCGCGGGGTCCACGAGCGCCTGCAGCTGCTGCGCGCTGATGGTGGGGATGCTGGCGGCGGCCGTGGTGGTGGTGGTGGTGGCGGTCAGCAGCGACATGCAGGTATAGTTACCGCGGGGTCCACGAGCGCCTGCAGCTGCTGCGCGCTGATGGTGGGGATGCTGGCGGCGGCCGTGGTGGTGGTGGTGGTGGCGGTCAGCAGCGACATGCAGGTATAGTTACCGCGGGGTCCACGAGCGCCTGCAGCTGCTGCGCGCTGATGGTGGGGATGCTGGCGGCGGCCGTGGTGGTGGTGGTGGTGGCGGTCAGCAGCGACATGCAGGTATAGTTACCGCGGGGTCCACGAGCGCCTGCAGCTGCTGCGCGCTGATGGTGGGGATGCTGGCGGCGGCCGTGGTGGTGGTGGTGGTGGCGGTCAGCAGCGACATGCAGGTATAGTTACCGCGGGGTCCACGAGCGCCTGCAGCTGCTGCGCGCTGATGGTGGGGATGCTGGCGGCGGCCGTGGTGGTGGTGGTGGTGGCGGTCAGCAGCGACATGCAGGTATAGTTACCGCGGGGTCCACGAGCGCCTGCAGCTGCTGCGCGCTGATGCTGCAGTGGTATAGTTACCGCGGGGTCCACGAGCGCCTGCAGCTGCTGCGCGCTGATGGTGGGGATGCTGGCGGCGGCCGTGGTGGTGGTGGTGGTGGCGGTCAGCAGCGACATGCAGGTATAGTTACCGCGGGGTCCACGAGCGCCTGCAGCTGCTGCGCGCTGATGGTGGGGATGCTGGCGGCGGCCGTGGTGGTGGTGGTGGTGGCGGTCAGCAGCGACATGCAGGTATAGTTACCGCGGGGTCCACGAGCGCCTGCAGCTGCTGCGCGCTGATGCTGCAGTGGTATAGTTACCGCGGGGTCCACGAGCGCCTGCAGCTGCTGCGCGCTGATGGTGGGGATGCTGGCGGCGGCCGTGGTGGTGGTGGTGGTGGCGGTCAGCAGCGACATGCAGGTATAGTTACCGCGGGGTCCACGAGCGCCTGCAGCTGCTGCGCGCTGATGGTGGGGATGCTGGCGGCGGCCGTGGTGGTGGTGGTGGTGGCGGTCAGCAGCGACATGCAGGTATAGTTACCGCGGGGTCCACGAGCGCCTGCAGCTGCTGCGCGCTGATGGTGGGGATGCTGGCGGCGGCCGTGGTGGTGGTGGTGGTGGCGGTCAGCAGCGACATGCAGGTATAGTTACCGCGGGGTCCACGAGCGCCTGCAGCTGCTGCGCGCTGATGCTGCAGTGGTATAGTTACCGCGGGGTCCACGAGCGCCTGCAGCTGCTGCGCGCTGATGGTGGGGATGCTGGCGGCGGCCGTGGTGGTGGTGGTGGTGGCGGTCAGCAGCGACATGCAGGTATAGTTACCGCGGGGTCCACGAGCGCCTGCAGCTGCTGCGCGCTGATGGTGGGGATGCTGGCGGCGGCCGTGGTGGTGGTGGTGGTGGCGGTCAGCAGCGACATGCAGGTATAGTTACCGCGGGGTCCACGAGCGCCTGCAGCTGCTGCGCGCTGATGGTGGGGATGCTGGCGGCGGCCGTGGTGGTGGTGGTGGTGGCGGTCAGCAGCGACATGCAGGTATAGTTACCGCGGGGTCCACGAGCGCCTGCAGCTGCTGCGCGCTGATGGTGGGGATGCTGGCGGCGGCCGTGGTGGTGGTGGTGGTGGCGGTCAGCAGCGACATGCAGGTATAGTTACCGCGGGGTCCACGAGCGCCTGCAGCTGCTGCGCGCTGATGCTGCAGTGGTATAGTTACCGCGGGGTCCACGAGCGCCTGCAGCTGCTGCGCGCTGATGGTGGGGATGCTGGCGGCGGCCGTGGTGGTGGTGGTGGTGGCGGTCAGCAGCGACATGCAGGTATAGTTACCGCGGGGTCCACGAGCGCCTGCAGCTGCTGCGCGCTGATGCTGCAGTGGTATAGTTACCGCGGGGTCCACGAGCGCCTGCAGCTGCTGCGCGCTGATGGTGGGGATGCTGGCGGCGGCCGTGGTGGTGGTGGTGGTGGCGGTCAGCAGCGACATGCAGGTATAGTTACCGCGGGGTCCACGAGCGCCTGCAGCTGCTGCGCGCTGATGGTGGGGATGCTGGCGGCGGCCGTGGTGGTGGTGGTGGTGGCGGTCAGCAGCGACATGCAGGTATAGTTACCGCGGGGTCCACGAGCGCCTGCAGCTGCTGCGCGCTGATGGTGGGGATGCTGGCGGCGGCCGTGGTGGTGGTGGTGGTGGCGGTCAGCAGCGACATGCAGGTATAGTTACCGCGGGGTCCACGAGCGCCTGCAGCTGCTGCGCGCTGATGCTGCAGTGGTATAGTTACCGCGGGGTCCACGAGCGCCTGCAGCTGCTGCGCGCTGATGGTGGGGATGCTGGCGGCGGCCGTGGTGGTGGTGGTGGTGGCGGTCAGCAGCGACATGCAGGTATAGTTACCGCGGGGTCCACGAGCGCCTGCAGCTGCTGCGCGCTGATGGTGGGGATGCTGGCGGCGGCCGTGGTGGTGGTGGTGGTGGCGGTCAGCAGCGACATGCAGGTATAGTTACCGCGGGGTCCACGAGCGCCTGCAGCTGCTGCGCGCTGATGGTGGGGATGCTGGCGGCGGCCGTGGTGGTGGTGGTGGTGGCGGTCAGCAGCGACATGCAGGTATAGTTACCGCGGGGTCCACGAGCGCCTGCAGCTGCTGCGCGCTGATGCTGCAGTGGTATAGTTACCGCGGGGTCCACGAGCGCCTGCAGCTGCTGCGCGCTGATGGTGGGGATGCTGGCGGCGGCCGTGGTGGTGGTGGTGGTGGCGGTCAGCAGCGACATGCAGGTATAGTTACCGCGGGGTCCACGAGCGCCTGCAGCTGCTGCGCGCTGATGGTGGGGATGCTGGCGGCGGCCGTGGTGGTGGTGGTGGTGGCGGTCAGCAGCGACATGCAGGTATAGTTACCGCGGGGTCCACGAGCGCCTGCAGCTGCTGCGCGCTGATGGTGGGGATGCTGGCGGCGGCCGTGGTGGTGGTGGTGGTGGCGGTCAGCAGCGACATGCAGGTATAGTTACCGCGGGGTCCACGAGCGCCTGCAGCTGCTGCGCGCTGATGGTGGGGATGCTGGCGGCGGCCGTGGTGGTGGTGGTGGTGGCGGTCAGCAGCGACATGCAGGTATAGTTACCGCGGGGTCCACGAGCGCCTGCAGCTGCTGCGCGCTGATGGTGGGGATGCTGGCGGCGGCCGTGGTGGTGGTGGTGGTGGCGGTCAGCAGCGACATGCAGGTATAGTTACCGCGGGGTCCACGAGCGCCTGCAGCTGCTGCGCGCTGATGGTGGGGATGCTGGCGGCGGCCGTGGTGGTGGTGGTGGTGGCGGTCAGCAGCGACATGCAGGTATAGTTACCGCGGGGTCCACGAGCGCCTGCAGCTGCTGCGCGCTGATGGTGGGGATGCTGGCGGCGGCCGTGGTGGTGGTGGTGGTGGCGGTCAGCAGCGACATGCAGGTATAGTTACCGCGGGGTCCACGAGCGCCTGCAGCTGCTGCGCGCTGATGCTGCAGTGGTATAGTTACCGCGGGGTCCACGAGCGCCTGCAGCTGCTGCGCGCTGATGGTGGGGATGCTGGCGGCGGCCGTGGTGGTCGTAGTCGTGGTGGCGGTCAGCAGCGACATGCAGGTATAGTTACCGCGGGGTCCACGAGCGCCTGCAGCTGCTGCGCGCTGATGGTGGGGATGCTGGCGGCGGCCGTGGTGGTGGTGGTGGTGGCGGTCAGCAGCGACATGCAGGTATAGTTACCGCGGGGTCCACGAGCGCCTGCAGCTGCTGCGCGCTGATGGTGGGGATGCTGGCGGCGGCCGTGGTGGTGGTGGTGGTGGCGGTCAGCAGCGACATGCAGGTATAGTTACCGCGGGGTCCACGAGCGCCTGCAGCTGCTGCGCGCTGATGGTGGGGATGCTGGCGGCGGCCGTGGTGGTGGTGGTGGTGGCGGTCAGCAGCGACATGCAGGTATAGTTACCGCGGGGTCCACGAGCGCCTGCAGCTGCTGCGCGCTGATGGTGGGGATGCTGGCGGCGGCCGTGGTGGTGGTGGTGGTGGCGGTCAGCAGCGACATGCAGGTATAGTTACCGCGGGGTCCACGAGCGCCTGCAGCTGCTGCGCGCTGATGGTGGGGATGCTGGCGGCGGCCGTGGTGGTGGTGGTGGTGGCGGTCAGCAGCGACATGCAGGTATAGTTACCGCGGGGTCCACGAGCGCCTGCAGCTGCTGCGCGCTGATGGTGGGGATGCTGGCGGCGGCCGTGGTGGTGGTGGTGGTGGCGGTCAGCAGCGACATGCAGGTATAGTTACCGCGGGGTCCACGAGCGCCTGCAGCTGCTGCGCGCTGATGGTGGGGATGCTGGCGGCGGCCGTGGTGGTGGTGGTGGTGGCGGTCAGCAGCGACATGCAGGTATAGTTACCGCGGGGTCCACGAGCGCCTGCAGCTGCTGCGCGCTGATGGTGGGGATGCTGGCGGCGGCCGTGGTGGTGGTGGTGGTGGCGGTCAGCAGCGACATGCAGGTATAGTTACCGCGGGGTCCACGAGCGCCTGCAGCTGCTGCGCGCTGATGGTGGGGATGCTGGCGGCGGCCGTGGTGGTGGTGGTGGTGGCGGTCAGCAGCGACATGCAGGTATAGTTACCGCGGGGTCCACGAGCGCCTGCAGCTGCTGCGCGCTGATGGTGGGGATGCTGGCGGCGGCCGTGGTGGTGGTGGTGGTGGCGGTCAGCAGCGACATGCAGGTATAGTTACCGCGGGGTCCACGAGCGCCTGCAGCTGCTGCGCGCTGATGCTGCAGTGGTATAGTTACCGCGGGGTCCACGAGCGCCTGCAGCTGCTGCGCGCTGATGGTGGGGATGCTGGCGGCGGCCGTGGTGGTGGTGGTGGTGGCGGTCAGCAGCGACATGCAGGTATAGTTACCGCGGGGTCCACGAGCGCCTGCAGCTGCTGCGCGCTGATGGTGGGGATGCTGGCGGCGGCCGTGGTGGTGGTGGTGGTGGCGGTCAGCAGCGACATGCAGGTATAGTTACCGCGGGGTCCACGAGCGCCTGCAGCTGCTGCGCGCTGATGGTGGGGATGCTGGCGGCGGCCGTGGTGGTGGTGGTGGTGGCGGTCAGCAGCGACATGCAGGTATAGTTACCGCGGGGTCCACGAGCGCCTGCAGCTGCTGCGCGCTGATGGTGGGGATGCTGGCGGCGGCCGTGGTGGTGGTGGTGGTGGCGGTCAGCAGCGACATGCAGGTATAGTTACCGCGGGGTCCACGAGCGCCTGCAGCTGCTGCGCGCTGATGGTGGGGATGCTGGCGGCGGCCGTGGTGGTGGTGGTGGTGGCGGTCAGCAGCGACATGCAGGTATAGTTACCGCGGGGTCCACGAGCGCCTGCAGCTGCTGCGCGCTGATGGTGGGGATGCTGGCGGCGGCCGTGGTGGTGGTGGTGGTGGCGGTCAGCAGCGACATGCAGGTATAGTTACCGCGGGGTCCACGAGCGCCTGCAGCTGCTGCGCGCTGATGGTGGGGATGCTGGCGGCGGCCGTGGTGGTGGTGGTGGTGGCGGTCAGCAGCGACATGCAGGTATAGTTACCGCGGGGTCCACGAGCGCCTGCAGCTGCTGCGCGCTGATGGTGGGGATGCTGGCGGCGGCCGTGGTGGTGGTGGTGGTGGCGGTCAGCAGCGACATGCAGGTATAGTTACCGCGGGGTCCACGAGCGCCTGCAGCTGCTGCGCGCTGATGGTGGGGATGCTGGCGGCGGCCGTGGTGGTGGTGGTGGTGGCGGTCAGCAGCGACATGCAGGTATAGTTACCGCGGGGTCCACGAGCGCCTGCAGCTGCTGCGCGCTGATGGTGGGGATGCTGGCGGCGGCCGTGGTGGTGGTGGTGGTGGCGGTCAGCAGCGACATGCAGGTATAGTTACCGCGGGGTCCACGAGCGCCTGCAGCTGCTGCGCGCTGATGGTGGGGATGCTGGCGGCGGCCGTGGTGGTGGTGGTGGTGGCGGTCAGCAGCGACATGCAGGTATAGTTACCGCGGGGTCCACGAGCGCCTGCAGCTGCTGCGCGCTGATGGTGGGGATGCTGGCGGCGGCCGTGGTGGTGGTGGTGGTGGCGGTCAGCAGCGACATGCAGGTATAGTTACCGCGGGGTCCACGAGCGCCTGCAGCTGCTGCGCGCTGATGGTGGGGATGCTGGCGGCGGCCGTGGTGGTGGTGGTGGTGGCGGTCAGCAGCGACATGCAGGTATAGTTACCGCGGGGTCCACGAGCGCCTGCAGCTGCTGCGCGCTGATGGTGGGGATGCTGGCGGCGGCCGTGGTGGTGGTGGTGGTGGCGGTCAGCAGCGACATGCAGGTATAGTTACCGCGGGGTCCACGAGCGCCTGCAGCTGCTGCGCGCTGATGGTGGGGATGCTGGCGGCGGCCGTGGTGGTGGTGGTGGTGGCGGTCAGCAGCGACATGCAGGTATAGTTACCGCGGGGTCCACGAGCGCCTGCAGCTGCTGCGCGCTGATGCTGCAGTGGTATAGTTACCGCGGGGTCCACGAGCGCCTGCAGCTGCTGCGCGCTGATGGTGGGGATGCTGGCGGCGGCCGTGGTGGTGGTGGTGGTGGCGGTCAGCAGCGACATGCAGGTATAGTTACCGCGGGGTCCACGAGCGCCTGCAGCTGCTGCGCGCTGATGGTGGGGATGCTGGCGGCGGCCGTGGTGGTGGTGGTGGTGGCGGTCAGCAGCGACATGCAGGTATAGTTACCGCGGGGTCCACGAGCGCCTGCAGCTGCTGCGCGCTGATGCTGCAGTGGTATAGTTACCGCGGGGTCCACGAGCGCCTGCAGCTGCTGCGCGCTGATGGTGGGGATGCTGGCGGCGGCCGTGGTGGTGGTGGTGGTGGCGGTCAGCAGCGACATGCAGGTATAGTTACCGCGGGGTCCACGAGCGCCTGCAGCTGCTGCGCGCTGATGGTGGGGATGCTGGCGGCGGCCGTGGTGGTCGTAGTCGTGGTGGCGGTCAGCAGCGACATGCACGTGTTGACGGACGGCATGATGGACACGATCGGGACCGGCGGCACTGTGACGCAAACTTATTGCAAGTGTTAGTTTAAATAAAACCATTTCAAGAACGCTTGTGACGCGAGCGTCTGTGACACCGCGTCAGCGACGAGTTGCAATAAGTTAGAGCAGGGGTCGCCAATTAGTTTTGCTCGGAGTCCGTTTTAAGAAATGAAATATAGAAAATTTTTTAGCTCGTTTGTTAGCTCATAGCCTCGCCCGGCCCTCTTCAAATTGACGTCAACAAAGATAGTTCGGGGGATTCATTTTTATTAAATTACGTACTCAGTAGTGCAAGTAGCTGTGCTCTCGCGGTCCGTAAAAAATGGGTCGGCGGTCCGGATGCGGACCGCGGTCCGCCATTTGGCGACCCCTGAGTTAGAGCAAAACGGCTTCGATGTCGTTGACGCGACGACAGTGCGACAGTTGAAAGTTCAATATAAATAACCTAACCTAAAAATGAAATTTTTTGGCTGTCAGTGAGAGTTCCTGAGTGACAGTCATTGCTACGGCGTCAGTGACGCGCTTCGAAGATCTTAAAAAGAAACTAAAAAGATTTCGTAATACCTGTGACGGGTGGCTGTGGTTTTATCACCGGTCCTTGAGCCGTCTTGGGTATTGAGAACTCCGGGAGCCATTCCTTGATTGCTAGCCTGGAATAGGGATTACAATTAAAAAAGAATTCGTCAAACTTTTAATGTCGTCAACCAAAAACAAAAACAGGTACTAATGAAAACCAAACGGAGATCAAATAAAAAAAAAACGTGTAAGGCTTTTGTTTTGACTGATAACATATCAAAATTATTACATAAACATAATGACATTTGAGTGAAGAGTCAAGAGAGATTACCTTAAAGCTTGTCTGGGATGGTAGACATGTTTGCCTAGAGTGAGAGGCACCTCGTCTTCGCACACACCTTGCTCGCTCTCGCTCTCCAGCCTTATGTCCCACGATACCGCTTCCACTGTCAAACATAATAAGTATACAGGGTGTTTGGTAGCCACGTGCAAAGCTTTAAGGGGTTGATAGCCGAAGTATTTTTGAACATTTTTAGCCATATGTCTTAGCCGAAATATGATACTTTTTTTAATTAAAAATTTAGAAATTTTAGAAAAATACTCAGAATTTGATAGTCACGAATCAATATTCCGCCAATGAGCGTTAATTTGTAAACAAAATATTTTATTTCGGATAGTTTAATGTGTATTGGATCAAATGAAATAATTTTTAAGTGTCTTTCTTACCACAAAAACAAAATGGAGGCATTCGAAATTACAAAAAATGTCTTAGGTTGGAACAGAATCATTTTTCTGTGCCGTACATACATACATTTTTAATTCTTGAAATGTTCAAACTTTTTAAAAACATGCCTGTTTATTGTTCTTTCTTTTAAGGTATCACTCGTTCACATTGCTTGATAAATCTGAGACAAAAAGTAAAAACCAAATTCATTGCGGGCGTATAGGTGGAATGGGGAATCAAAATAGTCATGGGTTAGCCGCATCGCCTATAACATGATTCTTAAGATTTTCGTAAATTACCTCGATGGGCTTTTACCATCTGCGCGGGAAGAGAATCAGCTGCTATGTTCTGTTTTTTCTTTGGTCCCAGACCAGCATGGAAGGCTAACTTTATTTATAGCAGTTTTTTGACGGCAGGCCCCAATATGGACCTGCATAGAGGTCAGGTCACAGGCAGTATGGACCTGCATAGAGGTCAGTCCACTAGCAGTATGGACCTGCACAGAGGTCAGGTCACTGGCAGTATGGACCTGCATAGAGGTCAGCGTCCGCTACTCACTGTGCGTGGGCGCGTCCAGGCTGCAGCTGGCCCAGTGCGCGAGCGTGCGTATGGCGATCATGTTCGCGTTGTACTCGCAGTTCGGATTGGTCAGCACGCCGCGCAGCAGAGGGATCAGCTCCGGCGACCGCCCGCAATATGGACCTGGAAATATAACAAAATATACACATACACAAATCACGTCTATATCCCTTACGAGGTAGGCAGAACCTAAGGTAACAAAAGCTAAAGGCCACATTTAACATGATTGTGTATTGCCTATAACATTCCTCGATGGGCTAACACAAAATGCAATGACTTATTCAATTGACAATATAAAATAATATTCAGAAACGAAGCATTGTGATTTATGACAACACAGACATAGGTGTAAATGAACACACCCATACATACATATACCATACCCATACAAACAGACAAAAATTATAAAATCTATTTTTTTGTGTTTTATTACTTTTCCCTAATCGTTAGCACTCTATTTTTGATGAATTTATTTAATGTCCAGACACGAACTTTCTACTGATTTATTATATGTATAGATAGGAAGGTACAATTCAGCCTCTGTCCATCTGTCTGCAAAACCGAAAAATCACTGCACCTAGATTCTACCAATGACATTTGGTGACACTTGGAAAATAATAATCTAACAACCAATACATTGCAATATCACTATTACATTATCTATAACAAAAAAGAATAAAAAAATAACCAATTTTATACCTACAACCACTTTTTTTTAGATTTAGCCGTTACATTTGAATATAGACAAACATACCCAAGAATATCCGTTTCTGGTCGTAGTCGTTCGCATGCAGGTTGTCCCATATGACGGGCGGACGGCGCAGCACAGCTGTTATCTCCTCTATACACTCCGTCGTCAACACCTTCGATATCACCTTGGGACCTACAAACAATAGTACATTATACAAGTGCATAAAATGTTTAACGAACAAATTCACTCTGCCTTTTACTTCAACTGCAAGGATATTATATAAGAATATTGCGAATTCATGTTCATTTAATTATAATAGAGATTTAAATTAAAACAATTTGAACAAACTTGCACTGTACCTGTCCACATGATATCGATCTGCTGTGACAGCTTGGTCCCCAAGGTGTTCAGGTATTCCGAGCTGTTGACCGTAGGCACGGCACGGGTTGAACAGTACTGAGTCGGGCAGAGCAGGAATCGAGGGCATCCCAGATGTTGGTGGATCTCGTTAGTCACTGATACCTAGTAAAAACATTTTTATTAAGTTTAAGGCCTGTTGCTCCATTGTAAGTTATCTATGATTCCGTCTCTATTTATTACTACGAAACAGACAGAAACATCATTCATCACAGATAACTGACACTTAAGATAACTGGAACTTAACAGAGAGAGGCTAAACAGGCCCTTAATATGGTAAGGTTCTTACTTTTGTTAATAAAAAATACAAATGGATATCAAAATTAGGTTTAATGAGTAAGACGGTGGCAGCAATACAGACTAACCTCTCAGAGGCTCCTAGGCACCAGCAAAAGTATTTCAAAGCATTGGTCTCCTTTGCTGCCAGATAATCTGGCAATAGTCAAAGTAGTGATGAATTGGGCTCTAGAGTCTACCAATTAGGCCGGTGCACAAAGTGCACTTAACCTCGAAAAAAATATTGAATATAAAAACAATAACTTACTTGAGCATGAGCAAAACTCTGGAAGATCTGCTTGTCAGCTTCACTCATCTCTGGTTCAATGTCATCAAAGAGCAGAGCGAAGCATGTGCAACCAAACTGTGACACCTGTAAGCATACCATGTAAAATAGTTTAATGCTAATAGCCTTACAAAATAATGAAATTTGCTTTACATATGGATAGTATAGCAGTTTCTAGGGATGTAAAATCATTCTAGCTAGGTCTCATCTCTAAGAACACGAGTTATCCCATGTCTCACAAGCACCAAGCTTTGCTCGGTAGCCTGGTACTAACCAATAATAACAGTTACCTGTTCAAGCTTCCTCTTCAAAGTGGTAATCTCTTTCTGACTGCTGTAAGTGATATCGAGCCCTGGAGACAGTGCATAGCAGAACGTAATGCCCTGGGCCCGCGAGGCTGAGATTAGGGACGTGAGGTGCTCCGCCTCTTCCACAGTGTACAGCTCGCGCCAGTACGCCCGGTGCTTGTAGTCATCTTTTGGTGCGTAAACATACATGTCTAGACCCCATTTTTTAAGCCTGGAATTAAGTTTATTATTTTTATTTTATTTATTTATATGACAGGGGGCAAACGAGCAGACGGGTCACCTGATGGAAAGCAATCACCATCGCCCAGGGACACCTGCAAGACCTGAGGAATCACAAGTGCGTTGCCGGCCCTTTGAGGAACAGGAAGGCTCACTTTTTAAAGACATCAGAGAGAGACACTTTATGAAATATTTCAACAAATGTTAAGACAAGCAGGAAAACTACCACAGAGTATTATTTCAAATCTAATTTTTGAACTAATAAATAATTAGAAACAAATTGTTTGCATCCTCACATTTGTTTATTTGTTGTTTAATCACTTAAGATTATAAAGTAAACAATGCTCAAGATCAATAAACATGTTGAGCAATTGTCTGCAATCTCAATACTCTTCCTAAGCTCAGTACTTACTTCTGGAATAGATCTTTTCTCTGCTCAGTGGTCCACGGGCGGCCGTAGAAGCCTGCGAAAAGTCGATCTCAGGTCATTCACACTGATCTTAACTTAGGTATTCCGAACATAAGTATAAAACTACGCATAGCCTGTACAAAGGCTTTCTCGATATTTATACCAGTTTTACCTTCAACCACACCGCAGATGAAGTCCTTCCGTCCTGCATTTGCTTCGTCTGGCGAACCTTCAGTCATCTCTGCCACGAAATTGCAGATTCAACACGCAAAATAAAGATCTTTACTGAGATGTTTAGACACGCGTGTCGGCGGATGTAACTGCGTCGTATCGTGACTCAGTAAGGCCAAACTGCGATATTACTAACTGTATAATGATTCTCTTGATATTGATGTACCGCTTGGCCACTTTCAAGCGTAAACCATTGAATTACTTTGTCCCGTAAATGGAATTAATGGGAACGAACGGAAAACGGAGAATATTTTGTGTCAAACTCGAAAGGATCTTTTAATGTAGGCAACCCTAACGGGAACTGACAGACACCTGCCACAGTTGCTAAAAAACGTCGTAAATGAACAGACTGTAAATACGGCCGCCACTAAGGGAGAATAGAATAGACTGTAAATTATACTTCTTTTGTTTGGTTTTTAAGTTTAATTTCGCTGTGTAAATTTTAAGTTATTGATTATGATTATTTATACTTTTTGGGGCACCTGTCTATATAATAATAAATTATTAAAAATGTATATAATTTTCACTGCTAGCAACTATACACACTAAATTTAAGCGGAACTTTTCAAAGTTAAAAGAAAGTAAAAAGTTGACGTGATTGTTTTTGGCTTGATCAGAGTTTTTCACACCAAAAAAGAAAACTTTTCCATGGGATTTTCGTATGATTTAAGCCTTTCGCTAAATTATAGCCAAAATATATTGTTATTGACGAGAAAACTACATTCACGCTACACCGCAATCAAGGTTTTAAAAGAGACACCAGTAAAAAATAATTCTTTTAACGTTTTATTTAATCAATTTCGCCTAATTCACTTATTTTTAACTTACACAATGTAGAATTCTACATACACATTCATTATTCAATACATAAAATTATCATTTAAATTTAGTTACAAGTATAAAACTGATGACTAAAATTATTTATTTCAATGACTAGATAATACAAGACGGTTAATTACTGGGCACATATTAATTATTTACAGTGATTTTTCTACAATTATATTTACAGTAAACTCGCCTAGCCTAGTTGAGTATTTTTAATTTGTAAGATTTACTTACTGACAATACCATAGACGATGACCAACAAAGAGTTTAGTTTAGATCGACGGTTACGCTGTGCTGCCATATTTTACATGCTCTCGACCACTGTTGTTAGAGACGTACAGTCAGGTAAACCAATATGATACCTAGACCACCAATGCCACTTGGAACCTTATCATATATATATTTTTAAGTTAGAAAGTATAAGGTTTGTAGCATCGGACCTAGCTAAAGAGCAAAGTAAATACATAACACCGAAGACTTGCTATATTGTGTTGCACCGATCAAACTAGCTACATAGAGTCCGACGATACAATCTGAGACATAATAGAGCCCTGTTGTGGCGTGATCATCTGTTCGGTGCAAAGGCATTCGCCGTCCCAGTTGCCACCATTTTGAAGGATCATCAACCGGCAGTCCTTTATAAATGTACCTTCCACTCACGATACACCACTTTTGAGACTTTATCTAAGGCAGCATAAGGATTATAGCCACCGTCAACGACCTGAGGACGGTTTGAGGGTCCTCAAATAGTCTGTATCCATTTTGTTTTTCCACTTTAAAATTCGCCTATGATCAGAGGGCCTGGTAAAAATTATCTAGCTCATATCAGGTCTCATGTTGCTGGTCCTTATGCCTTTGCCACACGTTTGACGAGTGGCATGGCAAGTGGCGAGGAAAAGGGACAGAGACATAGTGTCTTCACGTTTCTGGTGTCGCACGTCATGTTTCTCGACATCCCCTGGGCTCTCTCCAGCATTGACGAATTTAGGGTTATTTTACAGGGGAATGACTGATTGCCCGGCAATTTGTGTGTTCGGCGTAGAATTTCGAATAGGTAATACCCAACATCCTAGAGAGGGCACTGACCACCCAGCCCGCCTTCAACATCGCCTTTGCTCTCCAGTGGCATAACTATAACTTCTAAGGCCCGTGTTTTATCAGATGGGGGTTCTCCTTCAATATAAAGAAGTACATCAACTCTTCTGTGCTCTAGGCCCAGCTCTGTAGAGCTAGGAGCCTGTGGTTGTCCTGCTACTCGTTGTCACGCTCTTGGCTTTCCCCTTCTAGCTTTCTCAGCTCCCGGCATTAGACAGGAAAGACTTGAGCGAGAAGAGTGTGGGCTACCAGTAGCGTAACTATTGTTGGATTAATATAGTTTTTATTGTCTATTCTCTACACGCTCTGCTGTTACCATATATCTGTGGTGTAGAGTTGAGATTTTGTCTCTGCCTCTATTCTCCAATGGCCGCCGTGCCGTAAACCGCCATAATTTTATTTTAACATTGTTTTGTGTCGTCCCCGTTTACAGGATTAATTATTTTATTCAGCATTTACCGAATCTGTAAAATACAGCTATTCATGTACCTACTGGTTTTATGCATAAAACCTGAAAAGAAATATCTACACGTGTGTGGTTTCATTTGATCTCAGCATTACCTTCTCCACGCCGCTATCTCTCTAAAAATAAGGTCTGGGGTCAGTGGCAAATTCATTAGGATAGGGATCCTTTCTCAATATATAAAGTGCATCACCGTACATCGTCCCTTTTGTGCTCTAGGCCGAGCCAGTTCAGAGCCCCGTAGAGCTAGGAGCCCTCGGAATTTTGCCAGTCCTGCCCCCCCCCCCCCCCCCCCCAGATAGTTACGCCACTGGTTAGCACGACGCACTTCGCGGCAGCGCGATGAGCAGGTGGGGGGTACTCCGAAATATGAAGTTCGAATCATACCGTCCCTCCCAATCTCCTGTTAATGCCCATTAGTGTGACCGGAGCAGCAGGAATTTCGTATTTTGAAAGCCTAATGAGCGAGGAGCATGGGTTCCGGATTTAGGTCTAGAAGTACACGGCAGAAACGCCGCGTCGTTGCAAGTGTCAGCCGAGCATGCCGCCCGACATGTTCCCGTGGACCCTCATGTGCCGGTTCAGGTTGCCGGACTGTGAAAACCTGGGAACAGAGATGTACTGCTATTAGAACTAATACCTCACCGTAGCACTTGCGTGAGTATCCCATGGACAGTGGCGTAACTATAACTGGGGGCCCCACACACACTGTTGAAATGCTCCAGAGTGGCGAGCTACAGGGCACAACACCTCGGATAACCAGAGTCGCTCCGGGATATCGCCGGCAATGTAAAGGGTCTACTTGGCTTCCTTCAGGAGCTGGCACGAATTGTTTACAGCCCACCACTCAAAATAGAGTTTCAGTAGAGACCAGTTTCAGTAGTCGAGTTGCGGAAAAGAGCCCCTTGCAACTAACAAACTAACGTCTGGGGCCCGTGGCAAATTCATCAATATAAAGGAGTGCATCATCGTCCCTTCGGAGCTCTAGTCCAAGCCAGTTCAGGCCCTGTAGAGCAAGGCGCCCGTGACATTTTGCCAGTCCTGCCACCTAATATTTGGCCAGGAGATACCAGTTAATATTTATTCGTTCTCAAATTTTCTGTATGCTGATTGTATAGTGCAGGTATTTAAACAAGGGCTAATATCGATACAGCCTTCATGCTAAATAAATGTGTCACCGACCTTATCGTTTGTGGCATAAAAGGTGTATAGATAGATGTTCTTGACGTCTTGGTGACGAACATATATTTATGCCCATGACTATACGTTTTCGGTCACAAAATACGTCTCGAACGTCAAATACACTTTGATCCGCAAGTGGCTCCGTCAATTTACCAGATTTTCCCATAGTATTTGAGACGTCGACGTGAAAGCGATCGATACTATTTGGGGGGGGGGGGGGGGTCGTATCTCATTTACCCCCTCCCCCCGGACCGCTGCAGCTCTTCGAAGGTCCCTCACCTGAGTAAACACAGCTTGCATTGATAAGGTTTCTCTCCAGAATGTATCCGAAGATGCTTCGTGAGCGTGGAACTGTCTGAGAACGCTTTCTTGCACGAGCGGCATCTGCAAAAACAAGCGGAGAGATGTCAGGTAGGCCGTCGTGCTCACACTAATAGTAGTAATAGCAGTGTAAGAGGGATGTTAAGATACGAACTTCGATTATCGAACTTTGTACTTCTCGTATTCCAGAGTCATCTACTTAAAATATTTAAAATTGAACTTACTGGTAGGGTCGTTCGCCCGAGTGTGTTCGCATATGGGTGGTCACACTCGAACTTTGGCTGAAACGGCGATCGCAAATCGGGCATCTGTGTAAAAAAAAAGAATTATCGTTTCTCCTCTGTCCTGTCCCGCGTCTGTACTGATTCTGACATGAGCAGTCAAGTTGCCGGCCTCAGAAAATATTCACAAGCTTTTTTGCAGTCGCCACACTGGTTGGCTGTTCACCGGATTGCGTCTGCGTCTCAAGAGTTCGCGTTAAAATGTCAATGAATACAAATAGTTTGTGGCGCTGCTCATTTCCCATAGTAATTAAGACGTCCCGACCGCGTCATGTTTTTTGCATCAAAACTTTAGAGCACGTGAGCTCTTAAAAATGCCATTCGAGTTTGTCTTGCCTTCTCCCTCATCCGGCCAAATTAAATATCAAACCCATAAGAGAGAATGAGACAGCAAAACATAATCCTGATCATAAAAAGGCTTTGATGATGACGAATTGTTTCTAACCTGAAAGGTTTTTGTCCTGTGTGTGTTCTGACGTGAGCTGTCAGATTGGCGGCCTGGGAGAAGCTCTTGTTGCAATCCCCGCACCTGTAGGGGCGCTCCCCGGAGTGCGTCCGCAGGTGTGTCTTGAGCGTGCTCGGCCGAGCGTACGTCTTGCCACAGATACGGCAGAGGTTCGGCTTTTGCTCGTCGTCCTCCGAACATCCGCTGAGCGCGCCGACCTGTGGAACATTTTTTTTAATAGGGTGGCAAGGGTTGCAGATGTGTTGCCAGCCTGGAGGGCTCAGATTAATAAAAATACACATTAAAAAAAAAAAAAAAAAAACGCGGGTAGACAGAGTCTCAGGTAACAAGACCTAAAGGCCACGTTTAGCATGATTGTGGGCGTATAGGTAGAAAATGGATTCTAATAGTGATATCGCCTATAAGGAATCATGTCCTACGATTTTCACCCACTCCCTCGATGGGCTTTTACCATTATGCGCGGGAAGAGAAGCATCTGGTGGGTCAATTTCAACAGTACTCATTTTTTGTATCATTTCGGTGTGATCCCTTATATGTGTTTTTATTTTAGATTTTTAAATGTCAAACGATACCTTAGACTATTTTGCAAGACATATATAAAAGGGAACCTGAAATCTTAAATAGTTTTTGAGTTATTAGAGGTCGAATTTCTAAACACACAACGGAATTATAAATGTACACCGGAATGAATGATACCTTGCAACGGAATGATAAATATACACTGGGATGACAATATCAGCCCACTGGAATGAAATGTAGACCACCGGAATTAAAGTAATAAACAGGGTTCCATAATCACGTCTTTTATTTAGAAAAAATACAGACAGACCTTAAGTAAGTGGCATTTTAATAGTCCTAAGAGCGAAAATTTGGTGCCGGTTGATGAATATGTTTTAAGTAGGTATTTCATCTCTTGGTAAACATCATTTCATGAATAGGTATCCATTTTGCAAACAACGTTAGGCAAATCAACGATTCACATATTAGAAATTGCATAAAACATTGGTTACTTGAAAAAACATCATAGAATAGATATATGAGATTATTACCGAGGAATTATGCATGTATGTATGTATGTATATAACTCTTTATTGTACATAAAACACAAGAAAAAGATGAATACAGGACAACACACATGCACAAAGGCGAACTTATCCCTAAAAGGGATCTCTTCCAGTTAACTTTTGAACGATTTGAATTATTTGTAAATTGATCATTTTTAGGAATGACAAGTTTGTGAAATGAATAGTTTGTAAATCGTTGTTTGTTAAGAAGTGATTGTTTGAAAAATGTTGTTTATCAAATGATGATAAACCTTCCAGTTATCAAATAATAATTGGATGCAGCATTATAAATTTATACACACAACAATATGTGTCATGTTTTCAATACTTGATAGCAATACACTACGCTTTCAAGTATCGTACAGGATTTATTATGTAATTAATAAACCTGAGGTAATATTTTGTCCATAATTTTGCTGATATTTTATCTCCAGTTCCTTTATTTACGTTGAAATAGTTAAAAAAATATGAAAATGAGACTTTTTGAGGTTAGAATTTTGTTTACCAAATAGGACAGGTAAGAATGACAATACCTTACATAGACAGACAAAGATAAAAATAATTCTGTCTTTAGTATTTATTGTGTAGCTGCGAAAGAATCCTACATCGTATGTGAAAATCAACTGTCTAGCTATCACGGTATTCACGGTTCATGAGATTCACCCTGGTGACAGACAGACGAACAGTGGTCTTAGTAATAGGGTCCTGTTTTTGCCCTTTGGGTACGGAAACCAAATTTTTAAACCCTTTTTGTAGCGCCCCCTGATGGCCTACAAGCGTAAATTTTATCTAAGAACATGAGCTGTGGTACAATAAAATAAGTTCAGTGTTTGATTTCAGAAATTATGCTACGGAACCATTTCATAATAATAAAGTGAAGCTATATTTGATGTCATTCCGGTTTTACTACACCGGAAACACCGGAATAAATATGGTGGAATGAGAAACTCGACATAAAAATAAATATTAAAAAAAAAGTAAGCCTCGTGTTCTTAAACTAATTAAACTCTTGAAATCAGGACTACATTAGACGTGACATATATAAATTTAAAAGAAAAGCGATACAAAATATAAAAGTTATGACTAACTCCGGAATGAAACTTTTTTTGTCCCCACACCATGGCGATGAGAAATACTCATGTTTTGCTCGGAAACGTTCGTCGTTACACACGTCTACTCTCGCCGAGCGCCGCAGTTCGACTATCGCTCGGGGTGCGCGGGAGACGGAGGGGCTTAAGGGTCAAACTCGGCAAATAAATCGTTCCCAAAATTTGCCCGCGGAATGAGACCGTGTCTCCGGACAAATGTATATGCACATATTCAGAGGTTTACAAATGAGGTAAAAATCAGGTGATGTGCTTTTTTTGTTGCCTGTTTATATGGTAATAAAACAAAGGTAATTTTTTTTTGTTGTCACGCATAGTGTTCGACTTATCCAGCATTTTGTAACTAAAACCGGCTCCGGGACAACCCACCTCGATGAGAAATACGGTCTAAATATATTTTTTTAAATGATTAAATAACATAATATTTTAATTTTAGCTGTTGCCCGAGGTAGACAATAGGGAGACGTTTCCTAAAAAAAATAGTTCTACATTATCAAAGCCTTCTGCACCTGCGTTTTCAGTCTTGCCATCAAAATTTACTGCTTGGGAAATTGACCCTGGTACATTCAATGGTTTTTCTTTGCTCCCATAGACCATGGAATAAAATTAAAGAGATGAAATATAACGACTGTAAAGTCGCGTCGCCTATCAGTTAAATAATGTCAAAATTCAAGTTCATTACGAGCCTTTGGAATCAAAACTGTCTTTTTGTGTAGTGCGATGGAATCTATAGGTGTAACACATCTGCGTGGTTGGCTGAATGGTCCTGTGTTACAGCTACCTACATATTTTTTAATATTTAGGTTGACAAAATTATAACGTAGGTAACTTTGATCGATGAGACGTTCAAAATGTACGGGGTGTTAAATATGTGACTTAGAAACGTTTTCAAAACACATGTAGGTATACATAGTTAAGGGCCTTTATTTAAAAAAAAGTTAATCGATTCCTTTGTGTTACGACTTTTTCACACTTATTGCAATGGAATAAAGGTGAAACGGCCGTAACAATCAATCAAGGAATCCAAGGAATCAATTAAGCCCTTAACGGCGGTGTAGGTAGGTACATTTTTTTAAAAACGACTCTTAATGGACTTTTTTTTAATTTTTATCATGTAATAAATCAATATGCCCACTTAACTAAATGTACAAAACTTAAAACTAAATAAATATACCTAACTATAAAAAGAAAACACCATCAAAAAGGCCCTCCTGCGGCATAGACCCCAACACACTGGCGGCATTACCTCTTTGTACAGCCAGAGAAATTCACTGGGAGAGGTAAGCGCCAGGTCTCTATCAGCCGGGACGACAAGGCTCTCATGAAGGCCCTCATTCTTAATTGAATCAATAAATCTTTGACAACAGTGTTCAATCCAAGTAACACATTGACCTGCTGAAGCTTTCTGGAATATTTTTATGGTTTAACTATATCAGAGGAAAAGAAAACAAAAGTTTGTAAATAAAAAATAAATAAAAAATGGAGCTTCAATGTAAAGTTGTAGGTATGTAAAAAAAATCATAGGATATTTCAATGAACTTTCTGAAGCCTTAATACAGCAAATATAGCAAAGAGAAGGAAAACAAAGTTTTTAACTGGAAAATTGAAAGAAATTATGGAGCTTCCGTGGAAAGTTTGAACAAAGGTTTTCAGAACAATACTTTTCCTGGAGACAATAAAATGAACCACGTGGCCCGAGTGTGCTATTAAGAAATAGTGAAGCGCCGTGTGCAATATAAAAATAATTAGAAAAAATAATATAAATAAAGGAGTCTTAGCGCTACTAGGTATATCGTTTTGCTATTAGTGTTATGACTTTTAATGTACTCTGACTTTACGCACAAATCAATTCCATTGTTAATATTATCTACCTCAGCACCGAATTGTCCTTTTCAGTGTTAAAACTTGAGACCCCTGGTCCTTCGAGTACTAGCGCTATTAGCCTCTTCAAAGATATTTCGAAGAGGCTAATAGACGCTACGAGTGACTGCAGAGCGGATAGCTTCCTTGGGTAAGTACGCACCTCATACCGTCCAAAGGGGAAATACTGCCAGCATCTGTGGTCCTATGCCGCCTGGTTAAGATTAGTTTAATTTGCTCTTATTTTTATTTGTATGTCAGGTCTGTTATCTTACTATCCATCCTATTTTGTCCTGGAAGTGAACGCTGCGCTCGGGAGCCTTGGGAAGTTTAGAAATCAATGTTCTAGGCGACTATCTTGATTCTCCTTTCCACCTATTACACGCCCCCAGCCCCCCAATCATGCTAAACGTGGTCATTAAGTGTTATTAAGATAATAGACGTGATTTATGTATGTATATTATGTAGTAATTAAAAGCCGTGGTAGCCTAGTGGTTTGACCAGTGGCCTCTCAAACAGAGGGTCGTTGGTTGGAATCCCCGGCTCGCACCTCTGAGTTACACATCTGCGAAGCAAGTGTGTGAAGTTCCCAATCCGTGCCCAAGCGCTCTCATTCTCAGGGAAAGCCTGGGATGTATGTAGGCTGGAGACTGGAGATGATGCTGGTATAATGATGTAGCAATTGAGAAGCGAACGCGTTCGAAACTTTTTTGGGTCTATGGGTTGGTAAAGGTTTCGCGTGGTTATTACTTACCTCAACTTTCCCGCTAGCGTTGACACAAGCCGTGTACCCATAGTCCTGCGAATGCATCTGTCCTTGATGATTCATAATGTACCCATTCCCCAACCCCTGATCCTTCTGGTTTTCCTGGACAAATATCTTAGAGGGCGACCGCTTTAAACTCTGAATTTTCTGACTCCCAAAGTTAGATTTCTGTGGGAACAGTCCGTAGTTATTCTGCTTCGGCGTGTTCTGAAGTTGAAGGGGTTTGAAGGAGGATGTGGCTGTGATGAGGGGGTCTGACTGTGTCGGGGCTCGGAAGTCAGCGGTGAAGGAATAGGTGGCTGATGGGTAGGAATTGGGGCTGATCATGCTCTGGGGTTGAGGGTAGACCATGTTGACTGAGGGCGGTGTTGCGTTTTGATTCCATTGGACCTGTGGAAGAAAAGTATAATATTAATCAATTTGTAAGCATTTACTAGGAGTCATGTGATGTTTGTAGTACGTATTTTAAGACTAAAGTAGACTTGATAATTAAATTTCTTAAATCTTTAAACCGGCTTTGTCGTGTCCATTGTAGCATACCTAAGTAGGTAAGTACACATCCGAAACGATCGTCGATAGATACATACGATATTTTTGGACCAGCTCTAATGGCCCTGCTCTTATATGTATTTCGGATTTAATTCATTTCTCCACCGGACAACAGATGGCACTGACCTGGGAACACAGCTGGTCTGGCGGGCACCCATGCATGGTCATGTTCATGGAAACATTTACGCTCATGGTGGGGAAGAGCGGCGCCGGCCCGTAGTGCTCGTAGTAAGGGTAGCCGCCACCCCCATTGACCATCATCTGCATCAATGAAAACGTGTGAGAGTCAAGCATAAGGCGTATTTTTTACTCAAAGACGACGTGATCGGTGATACGCTCGCATGCGGTTCAAACAAAGACGACAATCTGCGAAATTTATAAGTTCTTTTTTGCTGAAGTTAATGTATGGAACTAAGTATTTATTTAACAACGATATCATTCAATAAAAACATGAATGGCGTTCTTTTACTTTCGAAAACCAAAGAGAGTTAAACAGTTGGTTTAACAAAAGTGTTTAAAGATGAAGGGCGAGCTGTTGATGAAAAAACTCCAGCTCGATGTTTCTTTTACAATTTACCGTTTCAATTATAGTGCAATCGCATTCTAAATTAAACTGACTAAGATACGCAAACTACAATAAGCAATAATTAACCGCCAACTTAAATTAAAAACGAACAAAGTATCGCATTTCAATCAACGCGGATATCAAATCTATGAAGCCCCAAAATATCAACAATTCTAATTACAATCATTTTCATAACGATCCTGATTTTTCCACCCTTTGCGTGCGAAGAGGACGACTATAAACTCCCAACATCTCAACATAACCGACTCCTTTCAACTTATGTTGAGCTGAGCGCGTGGGAAAAGGATGTATATATTACCTGCGGGTGTACAGTCTCGGCTGCGCAGTCCCCGTGAACGACGGCATGCTTGAGTGAGAGCAGGACGTCTGCTGCCTCCCCGCCTCCCCTTTCGCGACAGTCTCCGCTGTTTCTGCTGAGAGCGGAAATATTGTTTTGTAGGTGCGGAAAATGGGGTGCGGAAGTTGAGATTTTTCTCGAGTTTCTTGCTATGGATATTTTGTTGACTGAGTTGCGTAGGACCGGTGGAATTTTTATATAACTTTTCTTTATTGAGCGTTTATTAACACAAAAACAGCTTTTAAAACGTCTAGATAGGCAGGGGTACATTAAGTGTCTACTGCTGCACGATCCTCGGCTACTCTCATCCAGCCCTTGCCAGCCACCTTGCGAAGAATGTCGCTCCAGCTAGTTTGAGGGCGTCCTACACTAGACTTGCCGATTAGATGTGTGAAAAATCAAACAGAGGTTTGATTTTTCACACATCAAACTCAACTCAAGTCAACTCAACCTGCTATGGGTGGTGTAGGGTAGGGGTATAGCACGCGTCACGGAATGACGAGGATCCGGGTTCGATTCCCGGCCATAGCTTTACTTTTCGGATTTTTCTGTGTTCAATTTTCACTGACATTTAGAAATTCAAAAGATACCAGTCATTAGAAAAGGTCGTCATCATTATCGTGAAAGGTTCTATATCCCGTTGATATGTCTGATGTTATTACACTAATTATCTTTCAAATCTCTTATTGCCAAAGGTGGGCATTAACTCGTTAATAATCGTTAATGAACGAATTTATCAATCTGCTTAGGTAACGGATTAACTTTTAAGTTAACTTCAAAACATGTTTAACGCTCTTACTAACTTCCGTTAACTTTAGTTCGTTATATTCGTCGTTTTATTGAATACTAGCGACCCGCCCCGGCTTTGCACGGCATATTATGCATGTATTGTACATATAAACCTTCCTCTTGAATCACTCTATCTATTAAAAAAAACCACATCAAAATCCGTTGTGTAGTTTTGAAGATATAAGCATACATACGGACATGAGGACAGAAAAAGCGACTTTATTTTATACTATGTAGTGATTACACTACTTCTATCCCATCTAGTCTTTTTTTCTACAGACAAAGATATTTTACAGGCTAAACGATCATGGATATCAATTTTAATTTGCTAATTTTTATGAAGGAGAAAATGCCCCTAATGCAAAATTTAGATTGTGTTTAATTCTTCCTTATAGGTACTTGTTTTTGTTTTATTGGTAAAATTTAACTTGCGTTAAATTTTCGGGTATTTAACGCTCTATTGATTATCGAGGTTAACTTTTTAACTAACGAATTAACGATTAACGAAGTTAACTTTTGGATTAAGTGTGCCCACTTATCGCTTATGATGGTCTTACTTGTAACCAGAGCAAGGAGAAAACGGGAACAGCGAGGGCAGCGGGTCCAGCTCGAGGGACGGCAGGGAGAAGGAACCCATGTCTTCGGCCCAAGCCGGCTCGGCGCTCACATCCTCCGCGACCGTCGGCGCGATGTCCCCCAAGTTCAGATCTTCGCCATTTTCTGTGCAGCAGTTGTCGTTTTCCTGCTACGGAGAGAGAATGGTCAGTGATTCCACAAATCCAGCATAGCTAGCACACGTCCGAGCGAAAGCTGTGTCGCGCGTAAGTAATTATCCGTCTCTTTCTTATTGCTTCTAAGAGCTCTTTTAAAAAACACCTTAGATTAATACTTTTGCAGAAGCAAGATGGTCGCTCGGTACTCAACTTTGAGTGTAATTTTAAAGTGTAGATTAGGGAATGGGGTAGTTACATGCTTTTGTTTCGAACTCAAATAGTAGGGTTGTTGTGAGTTGTTGCTTTGAAGTGTCATGAACACACACACACACACACACACACACACACACACACACACACACACACACAGCTACAGTTTCATTACACTAAACTCTTTTTCCTAATGATTTTTGCACTGTTTGCTTTATTTTGGAATTTATAATATTTGCAGATTAATTTAATTCGTTTTCGGTCCTTGGGTTGTGGCAGAATATCAGTGTTTTGCTCCCACGAGCAATGTTGACCACTGAGCCATAGCCCTTTTGCACTGCTGCAACGCACACAACAAAATACTTGTAAGTTAAGTCTAATGTGTAATTTCTTGTTTTTCTTTTTTTTTAATTGTTATTTTTATCTTGATTGTGTGTATTGCAGTATCAAATAAACGATTTATCTATCTATCTATTTATCTATTGCTCGTTCTTGAAAGAGCCGGGTAGTCTATCTTGCAGACCGTGGCGCGTTTCTTAAAGCTACAATTTTTAATTTTAGAACGCTGAACTGGCAACATTGACTCAATCAACCAATCAGCAGTTGAGATTAGACCAGTGTTACTAGTTTCGACTTCTAAATTTGCAACTTCGGGAAATGGGTCACAGATACAAAACTTAAGGCCCAGATGTACCTACAGTCAATGCGAATGTGATGCCCTCGCCAGACTAAGAATGAAACTCCTTAGCATCGGATACCTTAAACCGGGAGATTTCAAGTCACTACTACTACGCCCAATCACCCAATTCATGAATGAGGTGGTAAAAGCGATGGAATAGTGCGAAGGAGGGGTAATTACACAAAAGATCCATGAATGGGGATAAGATATGATACCTACAGTCAAAGTCAAGCTTTCTATTCACCATTTTGATGAATACGCAATAAAGGTGATGAAACCCAGTTCACCTGATCTTTAATTATTATTAAACTACTATTTATTCTAAAAACATACACATTTCACACAGGCTTGGTTATTTTGCACGTGAGTAGCAAAGTAAATATTTTTTGTTCATTGGAACAAAATATCTTTGTATTTCGGATGAATCTCCACTGGAGATTCCTGCGTCGGAGGGGTCTCAGCACCGAATATAACTTTGTCCCTTTCGGTGTTGAGAACCTTGGTCCGTGGGGCCCTAGCGCTATTAGCCTCTTCAAAGATATTTCGAAGAAGCTAATAGACGCTACGGGTGACCGCAGAGCTGGCAGCTTCCTTGGACAGTGTCTTAGTATCGCTGTCCAAAGGGTGAATACTGCCAGCGTCTGGGGAACTATGCCGCGGGGGCCCCTCCTTTTTTTATTTTATTTTAAAATTAGTTTTAGTTTAGTTTTTAATTTAATAGTTTAATTTGTTTTAATTCCCCTTGTACATAAAATAAATATGTATGTCTTAGTTACACTGTGTCTTATAATTTTATTGATCCTAAATAATACAGTGGGTTGGGGTAGTTTGACCAAAAACCCCCGTAAATTTAATTCATGTTTTTTTTTTTAATTGTGGTTTTTAAGTTTCCAGGCATTGACCGATGTTCAAAGTGTAGCCGTCAAAGGGACTTAACCTACTTAGCTGTACAACAGGAGTAAAAGTGGGCGAAAATCTTGGGAATCTTGGAACTCATCACTGTTTCGATTCCCCTTTCCACCTATACGCCCACAATCAAGCTAAACATGGCCTTTAGGTTTTGTTACAGGGTCTGTCTAAGTGTCTACTGTAGGGGATAAAGTCGTGATTTATTCCACTAAATTTGCTCCAATAATTGCGGAATCGTTGCAGACTAATTTTAAGACATTTTGTCAAAGTCATTAAAAGAATCTAAACATGGCGATAGAACAAGAAATATGACAGAAACAAAACCAAAAAGATACATTTTTCGACTCCATTGAACCTTGTTCTATTTCCGTATATCTTGTCACCTGTCAGAGCTAAAGATTTTTGCTAATTTTAGAACGGTTTGAAATGTTGAAGACCCATTGGCGGTGTCAAATATTTAAATTTGGAACGTCAACTCCTATACCGTTTTTAAACTCATTTGTTTTTCTGTGGTGGTCATCCTTCAATACAGAAACATCGAACCAAAACTTGCTCAGGCATTTTTCGTATTTTACCGTAGTTATCAGCATAGCTCGGACAGGTCATCCCAAAAGATTCGCAACACGGTAATAGAACAATAACTATGACAGAAAAGCAACTAAAAAAGGTCAAATGTTGTCGAAAATATACTGTTTAGGTAATCCAAATCTTAAGTTCCATTCATACGACTCTATGGCATCTATGTCCGTAGCTGTTTTAGCGGTGACGTGTTCGAGCTATGGTTATTTGACGGGTTACCTGGCAGCAGTCTTCCAAGTCCCTGAGCTGCGGTTCGAGACAGTTGCACTGCAGGGGGTCGCAGCACAGCTCCAGCCCGAACTGCGGGTTGTTGGGCACGTAGCAGTCCATTCCGGGCGCGCATCATTTCGCGCAGGGGCGTCACAAGGGCATCCCTGCGAGAACGCTATTCGTTAGGAGGCTGTGGACGCACAGAGGGAAACGTTCCCCATACCACCGTAGAATCCTATCGCAATAAGGTGATGTCTCGCTCGAGTTTGAGTGACAACGGCCTGTTAATAGCGACAGGGTTCTACGGTAGACGTGAATACAGTTCCCTCACTGTACTGAGTGTACGGTCGGCTAGATAAGTGGTCACTTAACTTCCTCTCAAATGAATGTCGCTAAAGTCGAACTTTCTAGTTGATGTCGTATCGATATTGTATTTTGTAGAGCGAAGGATTTTCAATCTTAAGGCAGACTTTATTTTGGCTGATGGTCCCTAAGGGTTGAGTTGTTTCGATGGCTATGGTGGATGTCGGAATAGTAACGATAAAAGGAAGGATATGAATTAACGTATAAATTAGTAAGTAGATTAAACTAGTTAGCTGCTTTACTTTTAAACTCATTTTGACTTTAGTTGTTCCTTTTTAGTGAAATTTTAGCCAGCTGAAAAATCAATCCATCGTTCCGGATCTAGTTAAATTGCTATTCAATCCATTACATTCTGTGAGAGTTTGCTAAATTGTATCTAACTAGTAATGGGAAGTTGCTTTGCTCGAATAAAATTGGTTTAGTGTTATGTTTTAGTAGTGTCTAAATTAATGGAACTGTGGCACAGTTAAACTTAAACCAGTTATAATGGATAAATCTAGGAAAAAAACTAAATGTCACTGAAAATTGGAACACAGAAAAATCCGAAAAGTAAAGCTATGGCCGGGAATCGAACCCGGATCCTCGTCATTCCGTGACGCGTGCTACACCTCTACACCACCCATAGTAGGTAGCCTTCGAATTTTTATATATGTTACTAGCAGTCACGACCTTGATACTATGCGATTTTTGGTCGCTAAGCGTCATCTGTTTTGAATGAATTACAAACATAGGTTTTTCCTAAACCTAGGTAGGTATAAATCTAAGTTTTTTTTCTGTAAGTCGACCTAAGCTTATTATTTTAATTTAGTAGTGTTTTTACAGTGCTTGCCAAAATGTGTTAGGGGGCCTAAAGAAGACACAAAAGATTGCTATCGCGCGTTATAACAGCACTTTTTTCAACCCTCTTATCATAGATACTATAGGACGGAAGCTACATCCCGTGTTACAATTTATTTTGCAATTTGAAAACTTGTTTTCATGCAATTCATCTGGACGGTCACTTTTAGTTAAATATCGTGTTTTTGATAGTCCATCAAGTTAAAAGCATACGTGGCATTTCGATAATGCATACAGGGTCGATTCACGATTGGAGTAAGTAAGTAAGTCATTTATTTTTGATACACAGGTAAATTACATAGGGTTTATCGGAGACCGCGGAACGGCAAGCGCAGCGTAGGATGTCCACCAACGAGGACGGATGACTTGGTTAAAGTCGCGGGTTCACGGTGGATGCAAGCTGCTTCCAACTGAGAGAACTGGAGGTCTATGGAGGAGCCCTATGCGCAACAGTGGCGTAGGACGTCCACCAACGAGGACGGATGACTTGGTTATGGTTAAAGTCGCGGGTTCACGGTGGATGCAAGCCGCTTCCAGCCGAGGCAACTGGAGGTCTATGGAGGTGCCCTATGTGCATCAGTGGCGTAGGACGTCCACCAACGAAGTGGACGGGTGACTTGGTTAAAGTCGCGGGTTCACGGTGGATGCAAGCCGCTTCCAGCCTAAGGAACTGGAAGTCTATGGAGGAGCCCTATGTGCAACAGTGGCGTAGGACGTCCACCAACGAGGTGGACGGGTGACTTGGTTAAAGTCGCGGGTTCACGGTGGATGCAAGCCGCTTCCAGCCGAGGCAACTGGGGTCTGGGGGAGGTCTATGGGGGAGGCCTATGTCCAATAGTAGACATCCTAAGGTTGATATGATGATGTGTCGGCCACTCTATCGACAAATGCTAAATGTCTTTGAAATGAACATATCAAAGTATTTGCAGCAGCTGTAAAACCGTCGGGTTAAAAGGCCCCATAGCAATTGCTCTATGTCTATACTGGCTTTTGCCCGTGACTTCGTCTGCGTAGAAGTAGACTTAAAAACTGATGTTGATAGTATATTCTGATATAATTATTTACGTTGCGACTCTGGGCAGCTACGACATTTGACATGACGTTTATCGCTATCGCGCGGGAACTATGCAGTTTTCCGGAATAAAAAGTAACCTAAGCGGTGCAAATAACAATCTGCCCTTTACGCACTTTGTGCACTTTGCTTTGGGCACTTCCGTGCCCCCCCCCCAAGTCGAGCGCGAAGCAAACACTGCCGTACCATCCTTTAGTGGAACCGTTTCGCCGCGTTTTCAGGCCCCTATTTGAGAACCTCTGGATAAGACCAGAACGCAGAAATTTTCGTCATCCAGCAAGCTATAATCACATAACTAAAATCCAAAATTTCAAGTCTGTAGGTCATTTAGTTCCAAAGTTAAGCGAAAGCAAAGTTTCGCATTTATGACACTCACTCACTCATGATCATCAAAATAGAACTAGTACTTCCCATAAACTCAGGGAGCTGACATTTGGTGCAGAGTTAGGGTTTAATGGCCACATAAAGGGAAAACTATAAAAACTAGGATAATCGAAGATCTGGAGTACCTGGTGACCCTGATTAGAAAGCACAAGAGTCCAACCAAACTATTAGAGATTGACATAATACCGTCTTTACAAAAAATATTCAACTTGGTGGGCCGCTTCATTTGATGTTTGAAAAAAAAAAATACACCTCAAAAGAAAAAAAAGGTGTCAAATAAGAAAATCTAATAAAATAAATCAATATGCCCACGTTTCTACAAAAAGAAGTGAAATCCCGCCAAAAACATTCTGTAAAAAACTAGCCATGTCTCGATGGAGCTGCTTGTTTATCTCTAAAAAAACCGGTCAAGTGCGAGTCGGACTCGCGCACCGAGGGTTCCGTATCATTATCTATAAATATATAAAACCAGTGTAAGCAGAGCCCTGCTCCAAAGCAAAATGTACGCAGTGTGGGGTTACTTTATATTGGTCACTGCTATATACAGACATACATACACATTTACGGTTTTCGCAATTATTCTTTAATCTGTGCTATAAGACCTACCTTCATACCAAATTTCAAAATTCTGCGTTCACGGGAACTACCTTGTAGGTTTTGATTCCCTTGAGAGTTGAAAATTTGCGGAAATTTGCGGCATAAACGGCTGTATCTTTTGATTGCGTTGGCTTAGAATTTTGATTTTTTCACAGCTCCAAGGGGCAGTAGACCTGAGTAATTGATATAAATTTCAGCTTCATACCTCCACGCGTTCTTGAGAAAAAGGGTCTTGACAGACGGACGGACGGACGGACAGACGGACAACAAAGTGATCCTATAAGGGTTCCGTTTTTTCCTTTTGAGGTACGGAACCCTAAAAGTAATGAAATCTAGACAAAGTCGTTCCAAGTCTAAGGTTGCTTACTGCGATTTCTTTATTATTATAGTTAATGTTGTGTGACTTGGCCGTTGAAGGGTACACAAGGGTACAAAACCAGGTTCATTTTCCATCGTCAATGGGTAGCGGTTCTGGCGACAGATTGGTGCAATGGTGTCATGGAGCACCTTGGATCAAATTTGGAACGGAGATAATTACCTGGTACCCTGGATTAAAACTAGGCTAATTTTTAGCCCGGAAAATTGCGTAGTTCCCGCGGGATAGCGACAAACATATCAATGGTCATAGCAGCCTAGGGTCGCAACGTAAATAATTAACGGCCAATTTACTATCAACTGATGTTCTTAAGTCTAATTATACGTGGACGACGTCGCGGGTAGTACAATGTAGATAGAAAGTTAATTGTCCTTTTAGAAATAGAAAATGGTCCAAGCTATAAGTTGGATCAAATTGATTTTAAAAATATCGTTAGAGTGGTTTTCATAAAAAATGTAAGAAGATCAATACGGATTTGAAATAGGTCTGTTGAGTAGAAAGCTCAAACTGCATCAGTAAATCACCAAGCTCCCAAAAACACCGCTTTTTATTTGTATAAGTATTTCTTATTTTTTCTTTTTTCTTCTATTGTTACTTTGCCTTTCACATTAAAAAAAACAGTGCATTAGAACTGAGTATTTTAAATTGTGGAATATCACACTCTAATTCAAGTTTAGTTTAGTTTTAAATTTATTTTATTTTGTGTGTTTTAGATCAGTTTATATATTCCTACGTTAAAAAAAACACTTTTAAAATACCTCCGTGATACGGCGTTATTTGAAGGAACCTTTATTGGAATGCCTGCGTACTTTACAATTAATTACCCAATTTTATAACATTTCTGCAAAGTCTGTACGACCAAGAAGGCTTTGCAAGTACCTAAATTGTTCAATGTCTGCCGCTTACCTGAACGCAGTTTTTTTTCATGAAGCTGTGATAGAGCAGCCCCAATCTTACCTCAATCCTATCAGAAAATGAGCTACTAATGCTCTACCCCCGGTCACCTGTTATCGGCATTTAAGAACGTATTTCATAAAACTTTTATTATTGTCCTAAGCTTGTTTTTAGTGTTGAGTAAAATATGTTTAGTTCAAAGTTGCTGAAAGCGGTGTTATCTGTCACATTATAATTTAATTACCTTCTAGGTAATAGAACTATGATGAATTGAACTTTATTTAATATTCCTCGCTATTAACTTGTATTCCAACAGCGTAGATACTAACCTTTCGCAAGAAAAATCCGACAGCAAGATCCAGAAACACTTTTAACTATAAAACAATATAATTTTACACTAAATCACTGTACCACCAAACACCTTAGCACACTAATTAAATTAAACATATCGGTTAAAGCATGCGCGTTGGCAACACTGGTGTTCGATTAAAAATGTGAATTTGTTTTTAATTATCATTTTGGGCAGCGGACGAACCCCTTACAGCCGTTGTTGGTGACTAAATGGCTATCTTCCAAGTGTGCTAAGTGCACTCGCCACCCGCCCCTGCCGTAATTGGCTGTTTGTATCCAACCCCTCGGCTGAAAAAAAACATGACATATTGTACGCGGGAAAGTGGCTGTCACCATGTATCGGGTTAGCATGGCGGGCGGCGTTGTTTTTGTGGTGAGAACCGTTTAGTGATCTGATACTATTTAGATAAGTAATAAGGTGGATAATTATTATTGAGGGTGCCGCTTGGCATAGGACTTCACTGTCGTTGAGTTTAAACTGGCCTTGTTAACAATATCGCTTGTTTGTGTTTCATTCCTTTCAATGCTTTCGAAGAATGTTTTTCATCAAATTTGTTTGCAGTTCAGAGTAAAGAAGCGCGGTACGTTTAGCATTTTTTATTTTAATTGGCGCCCATTGTGGGACTCATTCGAAATGTTCGAAATGAACTGTAAGTAACTGTATCACGTTGCTCAATCACTGTTGAAAAATTACGAGGGGTACAGTTAGTAATATTTACGTTAACAAGCATCACTGGGGATATATTATATCATTTATCCTCAAGTCGTGATATTGACTCTACATGGATGACATAACGCAATTTAGTACCCCAAAACGTACCAAATTGCAAATTTCATCCCAGATTCCTTTATGAATGATCTATTTTGACTGAACCTTACCCAAATCTGTGAGAACATGATACGAATATCAGTTTCGATTAGTGACGTGCGTCTGGCAGCGAGCATCCAGTCGCCCACCCAGGTAGCAGTGAAGACTCGATCATGCGAAAGTCTCGATAACCTTATTCGATATCATTCCTTCTCGAAAAACTCGTTCTGGCCTTTTTTAAAGGCATGTGTGCAAGTGTGATAGAGAAGCACGTTATACATAAAGCCAATGCGTCGTTCAGTGCCGTTTTTTAAATCGATGTGTGTTTAATGGATATAGGTTGTAAGGCTATTGGAACGGCGACGGAGTGTCTGCTAACTAAGAATGGGGAGATTGATAAGGTTTAAAAGAAATTATTTTGTTTTTAAAAAGCGTTTTACATGAGTTGAGTTGTTTGACTGGAAAATATCCCTTAAAGGGATAAGTACGCCTATGTGCATGTATCTCAGTGTTTGACGATTGTATTTGTCTTATGCTTATTTTGAACAATAAAGAGTTTACATACATACATACGTAGTTCCAAAAAAAAACGCTGCTTTATAACAATAGTACTTCTTTGGAGGTAAGCTACGCTGCATCCGATGTTTAGATGAAAAAAACAGACGTTACTGCGGTACCTATATATCTAATTCACAAATAGGCTTATTTTTCCATTGGCCTTTTTTAACTTTAGTAGTTTATCGTAGTGAACGGTAAAGTTTACTTAGCATGAGTTGCACATTACTTTAACAATAACGTTTGCCAAAACCATAACATAGACGACAGATAACCCATGTTTTTTTTGTCAAAATCGTCGGTTGTCGTTAAAGTAACTTTGCCCAACTCGCGCTTAATGCAGACGCAGATAAACATAATTACTGGATTAACATTTTGCACATTAGTTTAAGAAAAAGCCTTTATGATTTTCTCACCCAAATTAAGGAAGCCCGGTAACGTCGGATGCTTCGCAAAAACCGTGTGCGTTTCAGCGTGCGAATATTTTACCGGTAAGTATCACCGTGTGAACACAGCTGATACTAACACGGGATCCATCCAGTCTCACGCATCCCTATAGCCTACCTTAAAGGTACATTTTGAACATAGAGGAAACTACTAATAGTGGGAATTTCATGCAATTTATATGAAAAAAGTGTGGCGTTTACTGCACTCTGTTTAGCCGGAGATCAATAGAGTTGGGCAAGCTGTTATTATGATCGATATGGATAATATGTATGTATGTATGTATGTATAACTCTTTATTTTTTCATTCAATAAAAACTACATAAATGGAATTAATACAATTTAAACTAATAAATTAAAAACTAATTAAAAACTAATCTTAAAGTAAAATAATTAAAAAAGGAGGGGCCCCCGTGGCATAGTTCCACAGACGCTGGCAGCATTCCCCCTTTGGACAGCGATACTAATACGCTGTCCAAGGAAGCTGCCAGCTCTGCGGTACATAAAACACAAGAAAAAGATGAATACAGGACAACATGCACAAAGGCGAACTTATCTTATAGTTGTTTAGTCGTTGCAAACCAAACAAAATTCTTATAACTTAAATGGCTTTGTTCCATATATAAGGGAAAAATGTACATACAGCCATAAATCACGTCTTTATCCCATACGGGGTAGACAAAACCTAAGGTAACAAGACCTAAAGGCCGCGTTTAGCATGCTTGTGGGAGTGTAGGTGGAAAGGAGAATCAAAATAGTGATGGGTTGCTAGCCGCATCGCTTATAACACGATTACGGGCTTATACCGTCTGCGCGGGAAGAGATGCAACTGGTACATTCATTGTTTTTTTTTCTCCCAGACCAGCATGGAAGATAAATATGGGTAAAAAATTCGTTTCAATATGATTTTCACTACATACTTAAGTATAAAACAAAGTCGCTTTCCGATGTATGCCCCTACGAATGCTTAGATCTTTAAAAATACCCAACGGATTTTGATGCGGTTTTTTTAATAGATTGAGTGATTCAAGAGGAAGCTATATATAATTAGCTGTTACCCGCGACCCTGCCTGCGATAAATTCGGTAATCGCTATCCCGCGGGAACTATTCGATATTCCGGGATAAAAACTAACCTATGTCCTTTTCCCGGACTGTGACTATCACTGTACCAAATTTCAATAAAATCGGTTCAGCCGTTTCGCCATGAAAGAGCAACAACCATCCAAACATCCAAACTTACAAACATTCGCATTTATAATATTAGTAGGAAGTAGGATAAGATTCTACGCAGACGAAGTCCGGGGCAGAAGCTAGTAAGAGATAAATCAATAACGCGTTGCATGATTATAATTAGCCCGTATTGCCACTCTATATGGATATTTCCTCTATAATTTTAAACCATCGACATGCAAGTAACCAATTTTCGCCGTAGTATACCTACTTTTGCTGGCAACATTCTTAACATAACTTAAAAAAAAAAATTCTTAACGCTAAGACTTTAAAGTCACAGGTTGGGTGGAGTGTTTTTTGTAGTGAGTAAAATGGGCAGTGGGTAGTCGGTTCAGTGGGCAGTGATGCCGAGACGTTGGTGGTCCACACATGGTGGCCTGCTCCTGAGGCGAAGGCTAGATAAAGTTGCTGGAAAAATGGCTTTTAAAAGAGCGTGATTATAATTGAAATCAAAAGCCTTAACTCAGAACGAACTTGCGTCTGGTAAAGAATCATAAACATGTGGGATCGATCCGATTTTTTAAATTGCTTCTGTAAAAAAATACGTAAATACTAACATTCTATGGACTTTTTGGTGTCTGAAAATAAAACATTTTTATTTTTTTTATTTATTTATTTATAATACTACATACATAAACAACTCACGTCTATATAGAGCACTTAGCACCACATACAACAATGCACCAGTATGCATCTAAAGTAAATACAGTCGAAAGTTATAATAAAGTTACATACATAAATCACGTTTGTATCCCTTACGGGGGTCGACAGAGTCTAAGGTAACAAAACCACGCTTAGCATGATTTTGGGCGCATAGGTAGAAAGGAGAATCAAAATATGATGTTTTGCTAGCCGCATCGCCTATAAATTTCCTAAGATTTTCGCCCATTCCCTCGATGAGCTTTTACGATATGCGCAAGCAGAAAAGCAACTGGTACATTCTGTGTTATTCCTTTGCTCCCAAACCATTATGGAAATTAGCTATTAAAGTATACTTAATTAATCAGGGGTATTGCCACCAAGCGTCATGGGACCCTGCCGCAGCCAGTAGGATTAGACGGGGTTTTCTTTTTATGACTTTTTTTATTTGTAAATATAGGTTTTTATAGTTATTTTTAGCATAGATATATGTAGGTTTTAGGATTAGCGTTTGTATATATTTATTACTAGCTCTGCCCGCGACTTCGTCTGCGTAGAATTATACATAAAAACCTTCCTCTTGAACCACTCTATCTATTAAAAAAAGCCGCATCAAAATCGTTGTGTAGTTTTGAAGATATAAGCATACATAGGGACATACGGACATAGGGACAGAGAAAGCGACTTTGTTTTATACTATGTAGTGATAGTGATAATGTAAGTAGTTAATTCTTATGTTAATAAAACTGACAGGCACAAATTAGCACTTAATTAAAATTTCACCTAAACTCGAACCGCCTCGGCCTGACGCGGGCTCACTAATCCCAATCGAAAGTGATCGATCCATCCTGGCGGGAAGTCGATCGGAAACGGAAGTGTCGTGTGACCGTCCGGTAACCGGACACGGCGTGACGTCAGGCTTAAGCGCTTCAACGGGGTATGGCCGTACGTTTTTTAGTAACTAGCAACTTCACTTGGGTTCTATAAGCTTTTATTTTGTAACATACATACACAATATTTACCTTGTCTTGCTTCTTACTAATATTGTAAACGCGAAAGTTTGTGACGATGTATGGATAAAAGCCGTGGTAGTAGCATATAGTGGTTTGACCTGTGGCCTCTCAAGCAGAGGGTTGTGGGTTCGAATCCTGGGTTGGCACCTCTGAGTTTTTCGGAATTTTATGTGCGAAATTACATTTGAAATTTGCCATGAGCTTTTCGGTGAAGGAAAACATCGTGAGGAAACCTCCACACATCTACGAAGGAATTCAACTGGGCCCGCGTGGGAACTACAGCCCAAACCCTCCAATAAATGGAGGAGGCCTATGCCATGAGGCACGCCGAATTACGCGATGATTAAAAAAAAAAACTACACAGTGTACTGAAATTGGTAGCGACACGGATTAAAAAAGGCTGTATTATTATTATTATAGAGATATTTGTTACTCTTTCGCGCCAAAACGGTTAAACGGATCTGAATAAAATTTAGCACAGATAACGCATGGGGCACATGTTATCCCAGAAAATTGTGTAGTTCTCGCGGCACAGCAATAAAAAACCCATATCCACCTAGTCATTGTGCAACTATGGCATTTTGCTAGTATTATTTACCCACGATGGATAGAAGAAGGTTTACGTTTAGAGTGTAGGTTGTTTGTTTGTGTTTGTCCGAAAACGAATGTTGACATTTTCGAGAACGGTTGGACCGATTTTTAGATGGGGTTTTTGTATTAGATTAGTATTTTTCTCACTTAGGTTTTAAGTACCTAATTTTATTTTTCGGATCTTAAGGGATAGGTACCTCCCTTGTAAAGATATATTCTCATAAGTAATGCGCTGCTAATTCGAGCCACAAACAGAAATGAGAAGATTTTGGCACGCGTGACCAAGATTACTGTACAGTTGAACCTTGTCACAACGAATTACATGTTGACTCTCTCAGCGGGGTTTTGGCGTGCAACTTGAAAGGTTATTGTGAACGGGTTCCACCGAGCGTCAGTTTCTATTATTCGAGTGCACCCCATTGCACAAAGCAGGTAATGCTAGCGAAGAAAGGAAGGGGACTCCATTGATTGATTTCCTCAGCCAATCAAAAGGCTGAGTGGGTGGTAGAGGGGGTAAAAACTTCATAAGAAGGGTGAAACATTTAAGTTGGCTCTATGTAGGTTGTGTATCGAATGGTTATTGCCAATTTTCTGAATTTTTTTTTATTATATTTCTTGATCGTTCTAGTGATAGGCAAAGGAAACAGGTCCATACCATACTGTCATGTCTGTTGTATTAATTCCTGATTTTGATTTTTAAATACTTACTTGACCTAGAGCCTTACCATGACGTCTTAATGCGATTCAATTCCGACTCAGTTCAGGTTTTAGCTGGCATTTTTAGTATGGGTCTGACAGCGAGCGAACCTAAACTGAATCGGAATTAAATCGCTTCGATTCGAGGGGCTTCGACCGTTGCTACTGAAATATCAAAGACTGGATCCTGGATTCAATATATTTATTTAAAAAATCCAATAGACACGACATGCACTTCATTCTGTTGGCAGTGGGCTGAAAACAAACAAAAGTGGCAAAAGCAGAATTGACACGCCCGCAATTTTCCTACCCGCTAAACGGTAACCATTATCAACTCAGTGCAAATCTAAAAACTCGTGAGAACGATCAAAAATCAAAACTTAAGATACTATCAGTAAAATAAATAAACTATCATGACCCATCCCCCCAATCACAGACATGATCCTTAAACAAACAAGCTATTCGACCGAACACTATTGTGCTAGTACTTGCCACCTGTATTTGCCCTGAAGCTAAAGCGCAAGTGCTCACAACTTGTACAGGTAACTGTCTAGTGTAGCCAGAATACAATGGGCTCAGTGGGGTAGCCAGAGCACCCTTTTAAAGCATGCATAAGTTGAATTATTTAATACAATTGGTCTTTGACGGCAATGTTTCGCAAGTCGTTTGACAAGTTGAGTGCAGCGTATGATTGATTTGATTGTTCTTGTTATAATTTATAGAGTTTCTCTTTGTAAGGCACGATCTTATCAAAAAAACTATATTTTTTATAAGAACACCGCAAATGGACTCTGCATGTCTTTTTCTATTATATTTAATTGGAAATACCACGATTGCTAACAAAGCTCATCATTGCTAGCCATCTACTATTACAAGATCCCTAAGATCCCTACGATTTTCGCGCAATCCCTCGATGGGATTACCTACCATCTGCGCGGGAAGAGAAGCAACTGGTACATTCTATGCTTTTAATTTGCTCCCAGACCAGCATGGAAGAAAATACAAATTACTTAAATCGATTACGAAAGGTTCCTAGAAGTTACTAACCTGTATAAATTGTAACTCATAAAATTAGACATTAGGTAGGTACCTAAGTAGAAATTAGGTGTTGAACCGTGGTTTGCGATTAACGTCTTTGCCACTGAATAATTGCTACTAAGTAATTACCTACCCACTACAATTTATTCCTACTTACTACTTGAGTCTGTCAAACTCATTCAACTTAGGTATTTAAACAATTTCAAAGAATCTGAAAGACTATAAAAACTAGCTCGAAAAAAATAATAATTACCTAATACTAATCCATTTGTAAAACCAACATCCCATTCCCATACTAAACAATAACAATTTGTTTAACTCATCACCGACGTAAAGTGATACGGCTCAATCGGAAACGCAAATAAAAGTAATACAATACTTCGCTGCAGATTCACAAGTTATCTCAACATTATCTATTTCATTTACATTTAATCGCGGGAAAGAGCCCGGCGCGTGCCGGCCGCGTGTTTTGACAGATTGCCGCCATTTACCAGCCGCCATCTTTCTTTTTGGCGCGCACAGCTTTGGCATAATCTGTGGAGAACATGGTCATTTGGAAAATGCGGATTAGGGGTGTTTCGTGATTGATATTGCGAAATTATAGAGTGGCGGTGTGAAAAGCGTGGTAGTGTAAATAAATAATGCAGTCCTTTTTAAGGTGTTAGGATAGCTTGAGATCCTAACAGAAACATCTGCAATTTTTTGAAAAACAATTGGCTAAGTAAAGTTTTTGGAAGAGGTGCAAATTATATTTTTTTTCGATAGTCGACGTCTTAATAATCCAGGAACTGCAGCTCTTTTATTTTTATTCCCTATTATTAATGAGATATAATTTTTTAAATGCTCGATATGACATTTGTGAGATTTAACGGCCGAAAAGCTCTGTTGCCTAGAACTAGCTTGTAATAAAAAAAAACTACGTCAACTGTCACGTTTGACGTTGTCAAAAAATAATACCGCGGTTCTGTTTATTTGCGGATTCTGCTCGTTGCTGCGTTGGTAAACACACGTGCCCGGGTGAATTACTTCCAAGAAACAAGTGTTCGGTTGGGTAAATATTAGAAATACTAACCAATAGTTACATGTTTGGTGGAGGTTATTAATTCTTACTCATAGGTGGATTCTCACTTCAAGTAAGTGGATTTTACTTTTTGAAATGTCCGACAATGAGCCTCCCGACCGGGGGAGGCCATTATTGAATAATATAGATGAGGGTAGCTCGGATTCTGACCCCATTAATGAGTCTTTGTTTTTATCGTCTCAGATGGATGCTGAGGTTTCAAATAGAAAACGAACGGCGGAAGAGACTTTCTCAACCCCGAAAAAATCCAAAAATCCTGGCGATTCATATCAAAATGTATATGTGAGTCCAGGCTACAATGATGACGACCCTCAGCTAAGCTATTCTGATTCAGACAAGGGCCCATTTTTGGTGCATATTTGTAGGGTAGAACCGGACTTGACTTCAGGCCTGTCCTTGCAGGTATTAAAGGTGGCCCAATTACTTCATAAGAATAATGTACAGGATATAGTGGAGGGATCTATTAAATCGGTTGGTCGTAATAAGATCTCAGTAGGGTTTAAAAATGCTCAGGTGGCTAATAACTTTTACAAAATGGAATTCTTATCCCAGAATAAATTGCTAGCCTCAATACCTAGGTATCATGTATCCCGAATGGGTGTAGTAAAAAACATTCCTACAGAATGGACTTTGGAAGAGTTGGTTGAGGGACTTCAATTACCATCAGGTTTAGGAACTCAAATCTATGGCAATGTTATTAAAGCCCGCCGCTTATCCCGTAAAATACGAAAAGCAGGTCAACCTCCTGAGTGGATTCCCTCCAATACAGTGGTACTAACATTCCACTCTCAATCCCTGCCAGAAAAAATCTATATTTATAACACCTCTATCCCAGTAAGCACATATGAATTGCCTTCCATTCAATGCAGAAAATGCTGCAAGTTTGGGCACATTGCTGCCAAGTGCAGATCAAAACCAATCTGTTATAACTGTGCACAACCTCATCCTGGGGAATCATGCTCCATCCCTGAAGATAGGATTAGTTGCGTCCTATGCTTAGGTCGTCATAAGGCTACTGATCAAATATGTCCAGAGCATGGCCGACAAAAGGCAATAAAATCAGTAATGTCTCAAGAAAGTATAGGATACATTGAAGCTTCCCAACGTTTCCGCCCGGCTCGTATGAGCTACTCAGATGCAACACTAAAAGGATCACCTAATCCTCCCTCCCCACAGAGACCATCTACATCTTCCCCGATCCCTAATTATACCACGGAACCCATCAAACAAAATTCACACAGAAGGACTATATATACTCAAAAAATAAAACCTCCACATCATAAAAATAAAATGTATGATGTACATGCCTACAGGCAAATTGTTAGTGACCCGCCTCCATCCCTTCCAAACGGATGTGCGCTGAGAAATGATTACTCAGATATGCCTAATGACAACTTCTTGGATCATCTCACGGGACTTTTAGTAAATTTAATTCTTAAATTCAGCGACTCTTTACCGAACAACGTCATTACCCAACTGCAAAGTATAGTTCCCCTAATAGTTAACAATGGACCAGAAGATCCTACAGTGGAATCTACAGAGTATAACTAATAAAAAATCGGAACTTATTCACTTACTGAATCAATATAAGCCTGTTGTTTTTGCCCTCTCGGAGACATGGTTAAGACCGGGACGCCAATTTAGAGTCCCGGGCTATTCCTGTCTCCGGGATGACAGAGATGATGGATATGCTGGATGTGCTCTTCTCATAAATAGATCTTTTGTTTACTCCATGCTCCCGCTTCCTAATCATAGCCCAGGTATTAACATAGTTGCTGTCAAATTACTCAACATATCATTTGTATCAATATATATTCCTCACCCTAACTTACCCCTTCTAACTGAGTTAAAAAACATACTATCAAATGTTGCTGGCCCTTATGTTATTCTGGGTGACTTTAATTGTAAAAATACCCTATGGGGCTCTGCTTCGTGTGATGCAAACTCCTTTGCTTTACTAGACATTTTGGATGACTTGAATCTATGTGTATTGAATGATGGATCTCCTACTAGAAGAGTGTCTCCTCTCCAAAATGCCAGCGCAGTGGACCTTAGTTTGGTAACTGCAGGACTGGCCCCTTCTTTTTCCTGGAAAGTTTTGAATCAATCATTCGGTAGCGATCATTTTCCCATAATCTCTACCTGGCTAAAATCTTTTCCATCTCCTACCATATCCCCTCCTCTATTAAAATATAAAGTCAATCAAGCAGACTGGAGTGTGTATTCCTCTTGTCTGGATCAAGAAATTAAAACTCTGCCAGAAATTAATAATCATAACTTTTTTGAAATATATTCTAAATTTGTTGAATGCCTCCTTTCAGCTGCTAATACAGCAATACCTCTAAAAAACACTAGCTGCAACAAAATCCCTTCTCCCCCCTGGTGGGATCCAGAATGCACCAATATTATCCGAGAGCGCAATCTAGCAGAAAAAAAATATTCAGACAACCTTAATATGGATAACTACATATCGTACAAGAAAACTCTAGCAAAATCGAGAAGACTTTTATCAAAAAAGAAAAAAGAAGGCTGGTTAAATTTTTGTAAATCTCTTTCCCCTCGATCCCCACCATCAATAGTCTGGAAAAAACTTAAATCATTTCGCCAAAGTTTAAATTGTAATAATGCCACATCCAATGATCCCAACCCGTGGTTGGCAGAATTCTTGGATAAACTTTCTCCTCCTTTTGTGCCATCGGAAGATCTATTCCCCCCAAAGCCCTGTTCTCAATTTCCTATGGATAGAATGAATGACATATTTTCTTACCCAGAGCTATTATGTGCTTTGGATCATTTGAAAGACTCCTCTCCTGGTATTGATGGGATACCATACTCTTTCATTATCAATGCTTCCAAGAATGCCAAAATTTATTTTTTAAAAATTATTAATCATGTTTTTGTTACTGGAATGATACCAACCTCCTGGAAAACCCAGATTGTTATCCCTATCTTAAAACCAGGAAAGGATCCTAACGACCCCTCATCTCATCGTCCAATAGCGTTGTCCTCCGTCTTAGCGAAAATAATGGAACACTTGGTTAAAAATAGACTTGAATGGATTTTAGAAAACAGAAACATTTTAGCTAAATCACAATTTGGATTTCGTAAAGGAATGAGTACCTCTGATAGTCTTAGTATATTAACTTCTGACATCCGTATTGCTTTTAGTAACAATGAGAGCGTTATTGGGGTATTTCTGGATATATCGGCTGCCTATGACAGTGTCAACCTCTCTATACTCAGGCAGAAAATGCAACAGCTGAATATACCGATGAGATTGACTAATGTTATCTGCAGCTTATATATGTCCCGCTCTATACGTGTACGAATAAATGGGGTATCATTGTCCCCTAGACCTGTATGGAATGGTCTACCCCAAGGGTCAGTGCTAAGCCCAATTTTGTACAGCTTGTATACTGCTGACCTAGAGCCTTCGGTTTCCTGCTTCTGCAACATCTTACAATATGCTGACGATATTGTATTATACTCTAATAGTTCTTCATTTACAGAATGCTCAAACAGGTTAAATTCGGCTCTGATATATCTAAAGGACTGGCTAGATCTTCATGGTCTCACGCTATCAATCCCTAAATGCAACGCAGTCGTTTTTTCTAGAAAAAGAAATGTGCCTAATGTTGACTTGTCAATAGATGCTCAACAGATTGCTGTTCTAGATAAAGTCAAATTCTTGGGTGTCTATCTTGATTCAAAACTTTCAGGAACTGTCCATTTAAGTCATATTGTCAATAAATGCGAGAAGAGCATCAATGTCATGCGCTCTTTATCTGGTGTCCGCTGGGGAGCCCATCCATATACGCAAAAAATCCTATATAATGCAATAGTACGCAGTCATTTTGACTACGCCTGCTTCATAATGGAACCCTGTAGTAAGACGGCGCTAACAAAGCTTGATAGGATACAGGCTAGATGTCTACGGATAATAACGGGTGCGATGAAGTCATCTCCTACAAACGCGTTACAGGTGGAATGTGTGGAGCCCCCTCTAGCCCTCCGCCGGCAATACTTAGCGGACAGATACTTTTTAAACATATCCCAATACTCTTCTCATCCCTTAATGCCTAAGTGTAAAACCTTATCAGATCTCTCTTCCTCTTCTAGATATTGGGTGAACAAGAACCTTCCCCCGCTTGTTAAATCCTTTAGAACATATGATCCTATGCCTATATCTCAGCTCAATAAGAATCCTATTTTTTGTTTTGACTACGATACTTTAATTTTTCAACCTCCAGTCCTTTTAGATCTCGGTATATACAAAAATACTAGTAACGCTAATTCTGAGTTTAATAATATTATCAACACTAAATTTAAGAACTGGTTAAAGATCTACACTGATGCTTCAAAAATATCTGATAATGATCCTGTAGGCTCTGCTGTGTGGATTCCCAAATATAAAATTGTATTAAACTTTAAATGTCCCCCTAAATGCTCCATTTTTACTGGAGAAGCTTTGGCGCTTTATGAAGCCATATGCTATATTAAATCTCATAATTTAAATAAAACTATAATTCTGTCAGATTCGTTGAGTTGTCTACAAGATTTGATAGGATTCCCGTTTCATTCCAATGACAATTTTTATCTAACTTTAAAGATCAAAGACACTCTTCGAGATTGTCATCTTTCCAATCTCGAAGTAGTAATTGCCTGGATTCCGAGTCACTGTGGCATTGTGGGCAACGAAACTGCGGATATGTATGCTAGACAAGCTATTGATCAAAGTTCCATTGAGTACAGTGAATACTATAGTCGCGACCTGAAGGCACTTGTTAAGCCACAACTGATGAGCGATTGGAATGAAGTATGGCAAAGCTCTCGTCGGATTAAGGGAAGACACTATGGAGATCTTCAACCAACTATTCCAACAAAACCATGGTTTTTTAAAAACAGAGAATTCTCCAAATTAAATACCTCCACAATTATTAGATTAAGATTGGGCCATTTTTGCTCACCTGTATTCTTGGCGAAGCTCAGAATAAAGGACAACTCCATCTGCGAATGTGGTCTGGCCGAGGGTACCCTAGAGCATATATTTTTTGAGTGTCCAAAACTATCTGTACCTCTGTACAATCTTCTTCCTCGTAGTGTCAGCCGCCCAATTAATATTAATTTCCTACTAACTTTAATGTTTTCCCCATTTTCTAATATACTAGATAGATTCCTTACTAAAAATACCATAAAATTGTAATAAATAGCAAATTATATACTTCCCTGTCCCTGCTCCGCCCCTTCCTCCTCGTAGTTCATAAAGTGTATTTAAAATAATAAAAAAATAGATTTAGATAATTGTTACATCGTAGTGGTTGTTGTATAGTGGTGGTGAAGGCATTTTGTTTGTGTTTGTTGTAGATGGATTCTGGCTGATACCCTACCGAAAACTGGCAGCGCTACCGTAAAGCAGGACAAAAGTCTATTGGCCGTGTCTTATCCAACCTCGACATTGGCAGAATCATCAAAAGTTTGATGGAGCCATATTCCCAAACATTGAATTGAATTGTTTATTTGCGTTTGCGTGTAATCAGTGTTAGCAGTGTGTTTTTTAATGATATTTCAACGACCTCAGCACAACCCCTGGACTTTCGATATTGCCGCACTTCTCTTCGACCTTTGCACGATATTTGGACTACGATTTCAGCTACTTTCGACGACTTAGGCACTGCTTCTTGGACTTTTGGACTTCTACACGAGTATAATGGATTTGGTCGATCCCCAAAGCACTGCAGAGGAAATGAAGTATTACAGGGATGTACTCCAATGCTTTGTACCGTCGTGTAAGAAGTATAGACGGGATTTTCCAAATTCCGTGTATTTGAGCTTACCAAAAGCTTTACAAGCGACTTGGTGCCGAACTCTAGATATCAACTGTCCGAAACGGAACTTGTATGTCTGTGAGGAACATATCAATGTGAGTATATTGCAGTTAATGTCGCTGTAAGAAATTAAGAGTATTGAATGTAGTAAAATGCTTTTCTTATATTTACAGATTGAGGAAGATTGCTACAAAAGTAAATCTGGCAAGTTACGCCTAAAAAATACTGCAAACTTGATATTAACCAAAACATACAATGAGATTGTAAGTATCAGCTAGGTGTCTTATTTTATAATTTGTAATTTTTCTCCACTATATTAATTAACAAGTTTATATAAATGTTCAATGTGTTATTATGAACGTAAACACAGGATATTTATCCCTTGCCTATTGTACAGTTACCTACTAAAAATAAATCAATTTTTACACCTTAGTTCATTGCTACACCTATTGTTTTATTTGGTGAATCTTCTCCTGTCTTCTTAAGGCAAAAAATTAAGTGTTAAATGGATGCTCATATGTACTTAATTATGTGCTTATTTTTAGGAAATGTCGAATGATGAAAGCAGCCTAACGGAACAGCCACTGGAAAACACAAAAGATCTGGCTACTATGTCAAAGCAGTTACTGCAACATGGGACCAATCCATATTCAAAGGTAAAATTATGTACCTGTATAAAAAGAAAAATCAAGTGACCGATTGAGCGATAACAATTTTTCTATGGTAGGAACCATAAAACCCTACATAGTAAAAAGTTGTCAAAATTGTGAAAGTGTAAAACAATATAAAAGCTAGTTGTTATTATAAAGGGCTAGTTTGTAAAATTAATTTGATTCTTTTTTTCCAGTGTGATTCTTCAACTCAGACCCAAATCATATACTCAAACAAAGCCGTTATGGTGAAACCATCAGTAAAATGTGTAGCCTGTTCAGCTAATATAAATGTCTCACTTATTGCTGAAAAAATCATGCCAAGCAAGCCATCATCTTCAACTGCAAGTCGTTCATCAACACCAACATTATATGAACCCTCTAGCCCCTCATCGTCAAGCTCAACCAAGGAGACAGTAAAGGAAGGGAATGATATGTCAGGACGTACACATATCTTAAGAATTATTAAGGAAAACCCCAAAATGTATCTTGGTCTTCCTAAGTCATATTTTTGGTTGATAATTTTTTTAGCCAAACAATGCAAATTACGCCCCCTGCATGTCATTATCACCTTATTTAAATTAAAGCAAAATGACACAATACAAAGAATAAGTCATCACTTTCATTTAAGTCAAGTGACATTGCAAGAGCTGTTAAGAATTTGTATACCGCATCTGGCAACTTATTTACAAATGTTTATATACCTGCCAGAATCCATCATGATTAAAAAAACATTGCCCCCTGTTTTTAAAGTGAGGTTTGCTAACGTACAATGCATACTTGACTGTTTCGAGATCCAGATTGAAAAAGCCTCAAATCCTGTTATGCAATCAAGGACATGGTCACAGTATAAATCATGCAACACATTAAAATACTTGATTGCATGTTGCCCAAATGGCTTCATATGTTATATTTCGAAGGGTTATGGAGGAAGGATTTCTGACAAAGCTATTACTGAATGTAGTGGCTTTGTCGATATTCTTCCTCCGGGGGCTGTGGTTTTAGCCGATCGAGGCTTCAAAGGCATAGAAACTCTCCTATCGCAGAGACACGTGAAACTACTTCGGCCCCCAAGTGTTTCCTCACAGGAAACGCCAACCAAAAAGGAGGTGATCCAAACCAAAATTATTGCCAGCTTGAGGATACATGTGGAACGTGTGATAAGGAGATTGAGGGAATTTGCCTTTTTAAAGCCTCACTCGGTTATAAACCATAACCATGTCAGATATGTGGACGAAGCAGTTATTATAGCATGTGCTTTAGTCAATTTGCAAGGCGACATAATAAAAATACAATAATTTTTGCTTTGTTTTATTTTAAAATGTACAAATTAGTTATAAATATAGACTTTTTAACAAAAATCTTTTTGAAAGACCTATCCAACGAAACCTGATGTGGTATATAAGAAAAAAATCACCATACTGTACACACATACACAACACATAAATCACGTCTTTATCCCTTGCGGGGTAGACAGAGCCTAATACTGTACAGTTGAACAAACAGAATTGCATACCTCTGTGGAACATTTTTATCATAAATTACACAATGATTTCTTTGGACGTATGAGTAAGGTTTCGACTGTACCTCTTCTACATAAAGTCATATTTTAGCTGGGGTTCATGATAACACACATCAGAAGTCAGAATGGGGTCCTCATATTATGAAAATGAAACATCCTTCGGAACTTAGTCTATCTTAGTACAGATTTAGCCCATGGTAGTCAGACCTTTGTTATCCTTACTAATATTATAAATGCGAAAGTAACTCTGTCTGTCTGTCTGTTACCTTTTCACGCTTAAACCGCTGGGCCGATTTGGTTGAAATTTGGTATACAGATAGTTTGAGTCCCGGGAAAGAACATAGGATAGTTTTTATCCCGGAAAATTGCATAGTTCCCGCAGGATAGCACAGCCCAAACCACTGGAATTTTTCAAATTTAACGCGGAACAGATTCACCGGGTCAGCTAGTATAGTATAACGGCTAAAGGCATCCATAGAGAAACTCCTTTATACTATGACGAAGGTCTGGCTATCATGGGATTTTTCTCCAATATATTTAGGACAAAGCGTTAAGTAAAATTTTGGGATAAATCGCATTTTTCCAAAACTTTTCTGATCTTTCTAACAAATTGTTGGCATAAGCCACGTCAAACTTAACCCATTTTATTTCGATTTTTTTGTTGTGTTCGAAATCTGGGTCAGCAACACAAAAAGCACACTTTTTATATCCTGTGGCCAGCATTTGGAACTGGCATTGAGCCAAAAATTTTTCTTTTATTTTATTTTTATCTAGATAGTTTTTCACGGTTTTAGCAGTGCTAGGGCATTTTACTTCAACAATGAAGTCATTGGCTACACCATCAGGCGAAGCTCCACTAAAAAAATTAATTAAGTGAAATCCACATTCTTCAATGTGGACCCCCAATAGCCGTTTAACTTCTTTTATTATTGGTTTTTCTAATATTTTTCCTCTCTTCATTGCTTTGGTATCATAAATCTTGTAACCACCAAGAATTTGTTCCACAAGAGAGCCATCAGGTGTGTCACAACGACAAGCTTCATGTACTTTTGATGCTGTTATTCGGCCCTGTCTTATGCTATGCCATAACTTTGACTCTGCCTGCTTTTTAGTGCTTTTTGCTATTTGATTTTGCACAGATTGAGGCACAGATACGTTACTTTTAAAATATTCAAAACTGTGATTATTAGTTTTAGTTGCAAAATCAAGTATCATGTCAAATATACACCATTTTGTCAAACCATTATCATGATCTGGTAAAAATGACAAAATCAGAGAGTCCCCAATTTTTCTTTTCTTACATTCTTCATAAAATGCATTGAGTTTCTCCGGATCTCTTGGTCCTAGTTCTATTCCTCTTTTCTTGGATGGAAAAATATCCTTGGAGGATATTGGCTGTGTTCCCTCACTGGCTAATCGTGGTTTAGCCCAATAACATTCTATGGATGTAGATGATGGTTCTGTAGATTTTTTTTGTAACCAATATAACACCACCAATGTGTGTTTACATCCACCTGAAAGTAAAACAAATCAATGAAAATATTTATAATCCTCATTAACCATAAATATTTACTCTATAGTGTAAGTATTTACCAGCTGATGCAGGACAACCATCACATGTTGCATCAATTATATTACTATTCGCCTCTTCTAAATGAATAGTCACAAGATAATATTTCATCCTTATTTTGTGCTCCGGAACAACTTTGGCCCTGACAACGCATTCAGTGCTCCCTCTTTTAATTTCAACATAACCTACTGCATTATCAACATAACCACCTCTGGATGACCTAAAATGCAATGGAAAACATTATAACACAAGATCTTTCATCATTATCATCTGCCTATTTATGTCCCACTGCCTGTGCCCGGCTTATTTATAACCAAATAAATGATTTTGATTTAATTTGATGCACAACAATACACTATGTATATACATGTTAAATATTTGTAATCATAATTAATTATTATATGCATCAGAATGTATGTGAAATTCGCCAGTACGTACATGAGTGTCTTCACACCTCTTATTTCAGCAACATTGTGCTTATCGTTTGTGTGGAAATATTCCATTATCATGAACATATCCATGTGTGGCAAGTTTCTTGAATCCGCTCGTACAAATTCGCTCATTTTGTGATCAATAGCGAAGCCTCAGTATTATAAAAATCAGTCCAAAAGTCAAGGCGGGGGTCGTCGCAAAGCAGAAAAACGTTGTCCAAGAAGCAGTGCCTAAGTCGTCGAAAGTAGCTGAAATCGTAGTCCAAATATCGTGCAAAGGTCGAAGAGAAGTGCGGCAATATCGAAAGTCCAGGGGTTGTGCTGAGGTCGTTGAAATATCATTAAAAAACACACTGCTAACACTGATTACACGCAAACGCAAATAAACAGAACCGCGGTATTATTTTTTGACAACGTCAAACGTGACAGTTGACGTAGTTTTTTTTTATTACAAGCTAGTTCTAGGCAACAGAGCTTTTCGGCCGTTAAATCTCACAAATGTCATATCGAGCATTTAAAAAATTATATCTCATTAATAATAGGGAATAAAAATAAAAGAGCTGCAGTTCCTGGATTATTAAGACGTCGACTATCGAAAAAAAATATAATTTGCACCTCTTCCAAAAACTTTACTTAGCCAATTAAATAGTTATTCTTTAAATTTTCTTAAAAGTGTACACATGGAGCCATAGGACGCCGCAGAAAATTGCCGCAAGAGTAAAGTAGTAAAATGAGCAATGGATTATACCTGGAGTCATTATCATCACCCACCATTGCCAACGGACATTTACAACACCGGCGCTTTGCAGTAAGTACCTTATAATACCTTATATGTATCTATGCCAGTAATTTCACCGTTCTATCCACGCCGGAACACAACAGCACAAGCACTGCTGCTTGGCAACGTAAAACATGATGACACTCCAACAGACAATGTTGGGTAGATCTTGTCCCGTATCTGCTATGAAAGAAGGAAATATTTGTCTTAGTAAAAAGATAATTTAGGCCTTTTGAAATTAAATATATCAAAAAGAGAGATATGAGCTGACAATCATAAACTGGTTAATATTACTGTTAAAATAACTTCGCATCTTTCCCATCAGCCCAGCGAGGGAATGGGCTATCTTAGGAATCATGTTGTAAGCGATGCGGCTAGCAAGCCCATCACTATTTAGATTCCCTTTTCACCTATACGCCCACAATCACGCTAAACGTGGCCTTAAGCTCTTGTTACCTTAGGCTCTGTCTACCCCGTTAGGGATATAGACGTGATTTATGTATGTAACTTTATTATAACTTTCGACTGTATTTACTTTAGATGCATATACTGGTGCATTGTTGTATGTGGTCCTTAGCGCTCAGAAAAAGTCAGTTGACAGCCGACCAGCAATACGTTAATAGAACTTAAAGCCACAATGCGAGCTTTGAAAGCTCAAAGCTACGCCGTGGCTTTTTAATTTGCTGCCGAAGCCGTACGTGAAGCCGGACAAGCTTCCATCGATTCCGACAACGGACGGGGGTTGCCAAACTCGCATCACCAACATCCATTCCAGATAGCATTAGACAAGTTAGACACGAGCATGCTAGCGCTGCCGCGTGGCACAGCACCAAAATGTTGACGTGTTTACCAACGGTTGGCATTCTTAGTTTTTTTAGTACGACAAGGAAGGCAAATGAGCTTAGAGGAAATGGACCTACCTGATGTGCCAATAATCTCACAGGCTCTCTACACCGGAACACAGCAGTGCAAAAAATATGCAAAGTGCTTTAATACAATGACTGCTTTAAGTGGTAGCTTATTGCCGCGATTTCACCTCCAGGGAAAAATAAATACCAAATACTTGTTTGTGGGTACCACGCAATGGATAAAGATATATTAAATATAACATCAATAACTTGGGTAGGTAAGGTACCTAGAAATAAATAGAACAACTTCATAGGAACAATTATGTTTTAACAAGCAGTGACAAAGTCAAGGTGTAAACGTAAAGAGCGTTGATATAGCAACACGATATACGATCTCTTCACACCGTAGCTGACTAGCATGCTCTTTTGAATCGTGTCTAATGTTATATGAAATGAAATATGTTAAAGTTGATTCCCGCACAAAACTAGAAATTAAATGTGGGCGCCACTTTCTACGTTAATGTTACGTTTTCGACGTTAAATGCTTGTACATGGCAACAATTTTGCATGGAAATATTATATAGTTCGTCTTTTATCCGCTTTATACTCTTTTGTGTCAGGGTCACATTTTCACCGTCCTGGTGTCACCCACCATTGTGTCACGGTTATTTCTGGATAAAAACCGCCGATGTAAGTGCGTTGCAGGCCGAGCAAGATAGAATACATTACAAACAAGTAATTTGACCAGCAGTATTTTACTCCCTATGCCACACTATGAAACACAGAAATAAAAATTTAATTAGTAAAATTATTATTATTATTTTCTTGTGTCAAGTAGCTGACCTAGAGAATACACTCGTGCACTTTTAACGCCATCTGTTGCGAAGTAGACAAATTACATTAGTAATTACTACTTGATGATAGATGGCACTTTACTTCACTATGCTCATTAGGATAGAAATGTGCTTAATATTTATTTTTCCTTTTTTCCAGAATAAGACGCAAAGTGTGTCATTGATGGTTGTAAACACTTGCTTTATTCATTTGGTTCCCTAACTTAACCACTCAAGTTACTGTAATTAATAATACTTACAATAAACAGAAATTAAATATGAGTACTACTTTCTATGTAACTAACTGTCGCATTTTTGAGGTAAATATTTACAAAAATATTAATATTAGTGTAGAAGGTTCAAAAATGGCATAAATTTTATACAAATGTTTCCGTTTCTCCATCCATTTTTTAATCTTTGTGCAGCCGAGTGTCTTGAACGAATCTTATTGAATTTGATTGCTCAGCTCATCAGCCATGAGGCACTAAATGACAGTCATAATTAGCATGATATAAAAAACCGAGAAAACGAGTTTCTTTTGAAGTCGGTTAACAAACCTTATCTTCTACCGTTCACTCGATAAAACTCACTATCATCGTTTGCTTTGATTTGCTTCGTTTGTTTTGTAAGCACATAGTTCTTATGAATTAACCTAGATGGCACTATAAATATGGCAAACGAAAAATAGTAACGCAGAACTAATTAATAATATCGAATTTGAAAATAAATTTGGAAAGATTTTTTAGCTCCCGTAAATAAATAAAAATAAAAGTATTTATTGCCGATTTTATTATATTGGCAATGCAAAGAGGCATTACTTGCTTATTTTTTTGATAACTTTATTTAACATACAGCAACACAGGGTATTTTCCTATGAAACATGGCAATTTCAAAATTCGTAAATGTCAACTTTTTAATTGTCGCAAAAATTTCAGTCATATTTTCTTATTAATTACGTGATTCAAATATTAAATAAAAAATACGGGGGCCGCATGAAAACCACAAAGTGGTGTACGGCGCTTATCGTTCGTATCGGCTGGTGGGCTTTGACAGTCAGTGTTAGTGTGTGAAGGCTTCATAAATGAATAATGTCGTTGAGGTCGAGAGCTCTGGCTCTTGTGGAGGTGTTGTTGCGAGTGCCGCCGCTGTTTGTGGTGGATGAGTTTTTGAAGATCAGCCTGGGGCTGCCAGTGTCGGGAGGCGACGAGGTGTCGATCCTGAGCAACGTGACTTTGGACCACGTCGATATTTCTGATTCCGATGGAAATTACTACGACGCCAACTTTTATAATGCTTTCGTCTTCACCCTTATGAAGTTCCTCGTCTGCTGCATAGGTAAGCATGTTACTTTTTTTTTTTAATTTATTGGGGCATGGATTTTGCAACGGCCAGTGTCCTTTCATTTTAGTTTCTCAACATAGGTTCAATGTCAAAAAATGTTTGTGCTGAAGGTGCAATGCAATGTGATTCAATTGTTGGTTTTTATAATCATTTTTGTTGCCTCATGTCACTCGGAGTGCTGAGGTGTTTAGGTTTTGGCAATAAGCTTGCATATACTTGGGTTTATGTATTGTGTTTATTATGCCTCAAGCTATGTTGTTATTTTAGTTGCCAAACAGATGGTGGTTCTTACTATGTAGTAGCTATTTTGTAGTGCATGAAAATTGCAGTTAAATTTGGATAGTTGAATTAATCCAAGTAACATAAAAGTTCTAAGTTAAATATTTATTCAGGCTAATGGACCTTTGTCTTGTAGATGTCATTGTTTAAAAAATTACTTAATTCTATTTGATGTTGAATAAATTATTTCAAGTCAAGTTTTGTTGTTGGGTAACTTGCATAGTGGTCATGCCTTGATTTAATTCTGAATGTAATATGAAAATGAAATGAAAATGAAAATTTATTTTTGCAAATTGGCTCTTTTAAGTGTCTTTTTGAAACTACCAGCGCATTCGGAAAGACCATCATTGCCAAGAAGAATGCGCCGCAAGAAACTGAAATTCTACTTTAATATTTTACAATATAAAATAGAATAGTCAGTTTAGAGTGGACTATTTTCATTATTAAACACTGGCACTCCTATTTAGGTACATTTTTTTCACAAAACATGGTTATAGGCAACAGTTTAGGAAGAATTTAACTCAGCCAGAAAATGGCAAGTGTTAAAGCATGTGCTTAAAATCAGTACTAGCATATTCATGATGACAATTTCTGATTTAGTGTTAAGATAATACAACTTCTAGAATGTGAGGTTAAATGAACATGCATAAACATTATGCATTTTATTGGTAATCTTCAATAGTTTATTCATAATGATTATGCAAATTCATCTTATTTTTTTTAAATACAGAGGCCTGTTATCATTTGAACAAAGGCAAAGACGGGGTTTATGTGTTAGTGTGTTATACAAATGTTATGATTAGATAAATCATAATTTATTTAAGTTCACATGTTTCAAAGCTATATGTAATGTCATTCATTAGTTGACTTTATGCTTGATCATAATGACAACCAAAAAATATTTACCTCGCTACTCTGCTACTCATGTGCAAGATAACCAAGTCTGTGCGAAATATATATGTTTTTCATGTAACCCTCCCTCCACTACTGCCACATAAAACACATAAAAATCCCACAAACTTATTTATTCCTTACACCAAACAAATACTGTCAAACACTCTGAAATGCGTCAGGCTTTGTTATCTTGCATGTAAGCAGAGTAGCGAGGTAAATATTTTTTGGTCATTAAAATGGACCTCCGCAAAGTAACGTAACGCCTGATTCAATAAAATATTGATCATAATGATTCATGATGTAGGGGAAAATAATTGAAATATGAATGGTCATTTCAATATGGTGATGTTATTAAATACAGGATCCTTGAAAAAATATTATTATTTAAAAATATCTTAATCTAACCATAATATATACCATGGGGGATCAAAATATGGATGGGTTGCCACCGCATTGCCTATAACAGGATTCATCTGTTGCAAACAAAGCATCTGTTGTCTACATTTTTAATAGTCATCTGAGTAACATGTGCCAAAGCTACTGAGGAAAAATAATCAAGACCAGGGGTTGGCAACTAGTTTAAGGTGGTGTCCGGACACTGGAAATGTTTTAACAAGATCCAGAAAAAAACAAGAATACCTTATCTACATATTAATTGATACTTGGTATACAATACATTGAGAACAAACAACGCGACCACGAAACGGAAGACGCAGTGTTGGCAGACCTCCCACCAGGTGGACTGACAACATCTTGAAAGTTGCGGGAAACCGATGCAGGTGGCGAGTTGTCTTTCATTTGTAAACTATGGCGGATACGGATACAATACATACTAGACAATAATACACATCTGTGTCCGAGGATATACATCCTACTAATTATAAATGCGAATGTATGTTTGTTTGTTACGGTTTCACGCGAAAACTACTCAACCGATCATCGTGACATTTTGCACACTTGTTCTTGGAGGTATTAGAAGTAACAAAAAAAATATTTTTTTTATGTCGTCACTCTTGACGTTATCTGCGCGGACGAAGTCGCGGGCAAAAGCTAGTTTGTTATAATGGGCACATCACTAATTGGTGTATTGATTGTGTTCCATTTTCAAAGTGTCAGTGTTGCTGTTCACAGTATAACTACTTAATTAACTATTATTAATCCATTAAGTCTTTAAAGTGGGCGGACCATTTTTATTCTAGAACGGCAATTACTTTTTATTGTCTATATCATTAAAAACGAACTTAGCGCACGCAAAACAGCCAAGAGAAGGACACTTTTTAAGCAGCTGCTTATGATGCTGTATTGAAAATTTTATTAAAATGAGGGCCTGATTTTCCACTGTCTTGTTAAGTCTCAAGTTCGATATAGTAATATTGCCGTCTAATACTACAGATAGAGATCACTACATATCAGTGGCTTTCCGTAAAAATGTTCGTTAGGTAACCCGGCGCAAAAAAAGACCTACCTTATAGCGGTGAATCAAGAAAGGGCGACAGAGTTTAACCTTTTTACCGCCAAACAGCTCTAGTGTCACTCGCAACTGTCAACTTTATCTTGTAAAACGAAGGTGCATTTTACACTGCATGTACTGAATACATATCAAGTCCATGGCGGCGAATAGGTTAATAGAGGGCCACTACTACATAGTATAAAACAAAGTCGCTTTGCGCCGTCTGTCTGTCTGTCCCTATGTATGCTTAAATCTTAGAAACTACAGAACGGATTTTGATGCGGTTTTTTTTTAATAGATAAAGTGATTCAAGAGGAAGATTTATACGTATAATTCTACGCAGATGAAGTCGCGGGCAGAAGCTAGTCATTGATATTTGACACAGCCTGTCTCACCACTCTGTCAAGTTCCTGTTGTTCCTTACTAGACTGCATAGATAACTGACACTTGAGATATCAGGAACTTAACAGAGAGGCGGAACAGGCCCTAAGTGTTTTACATCAATAATGGTATTTTTATTTATTTAACAAAATAAGGAAACTTATTTGCATCTTAAGTCGGTTAAATATAGTTTTGAGGTCAAGTTGTTTTGCATATCAGTTTAAATATTTCCAATTTAAGCGTTGTAGCGTGTTTAGGCTTGATAACATTCCTTAAATATTTTAATTCTTCCTTGAACTGGCGTTATAATTGGCATTGATTTTGGAGTATTCGGTGTCATAGAATGTATTACAAAATTAGACGTCTAATACGGCGGAACGAACTATTATTTTATCATTATCACTCATGATTCATGCATAAACACGTTATCGACGGGTTTTTTTTACAAATCATTCTTTACTATTGTTTCGACCGACTTCGGTGCATAATTCGTATCCGTAATTGATAGTCAGACTGAGGTGATTGATAAACATGACAGCTGATAACGATAAGCCATTCCACGCTGGTCTGGGAGCAAAGAGAAAACAGAATTGGCATTGTCCATTTTTTTTAAGCTGTGCTTTTAACACCTTTATTCGATAAAATGGACTATTTCAAGCAACTAATTTGAATATTATGCTTTTACGTAGCTTTGTTAATTAATAATAAATATTTTTTCGCTGTTTGATAATTCGTGAATTTAGACAGAATCCCAATCGCCTTCGTTCGGCTGGCTATAAAAAAAAACGGCTTTGTCTATGGTTTTGTAGATTTGACAGTGACACGTGACAGTTGCCGTAGCCAAACTTTTTTTTTCATTTTTGTGGCAAACATTCGATGCTGGATTCTGTCTAAAAACCCGGTCGTTCGGTCAAACAAAGGTTCAAAGTACTTTTACAAAAATATCTGCAATCATAAAGTATTTTTGAAATCGGACAAGATAAATCGGATAATTGATGGTTTTCCTCGAAATGGTTTTCGAATTGGAGCATACTAAAAAAAATAAACAATGCCAATTGTACCAGTTGCTTCTCTTCCCGCGCGTAAATGCCTATCGGGAGAATGGGCGAAAATCTTAAGAATCATGTTATACCTAGGCGATGCAATTAGCAGCCCATCACTATTTTGATTCCCCAGTCCACCTTTACGCTCACAATTATGCCAAACGTGGCCTTTAGTTCTTGTTACCATAGGTTCTGTCAACCCTGAAAGAGCTAATGACGTGATTTATATGTATATTTCTATGTACGGTCAAGTGCAAAAATAAGTATTGATAGGAACTTCTCAAAAATATGTCCCACGACCTTATTACGCTGGCGTAAGAGCGTATGGTACTTATTTTTGAAACTTTGTCTAGATACATATTATTACACTTGACTGTACCTATACCTATGTATGAAAATGATATAACACGACGTATAACAGATATTGCTTATACTTATACGAGTGGTTCGTGTGGAATAAACTTTACAGGCACAAAAACAACTTGATTTAGCGTTGAGAAGATGCGCCGCCTTGGACAGGGGAATCTACTTGAAATTAAATAGATGTCTGATCGTGATCTAAAAATATATTTCAACTAGCTGTTGCCCGCAACTTCGTCTGCACAGAATTCATTTATCGCTGTCCCGCAGGAATTACGCAATTTTCGCGGGATAAAAAGTAGCCTATGTGTTATTCCAGACTATAATCTATCTATGTTCCAAATTTCATCCAGATCTGTCGATCCGTTTTGGCGTGAAAAAGTAACAAACATCCATCCATACTAACAAACTTTCGCGTTTATAATACTAGCTGTTGCCCGCAACTTCGTCTGCATAGAATTCGTTTATCGCTATCCCGCAGGAATTAAGCAATTTTCCGGGATAAAAAGTAGCCTATGTGCTATTCCAGAACATTATCTATCTATGTTCCAAATTTCATCCAGATCTATTCAGCCGTTTAGGCGTGAAAGAGTAACAAACATCCAAACATACTCACGAACTTTCACATTTATAATATTAGTAGGATGTGGTGATTATATTTGTACATACTTACGCGGTAGAGCGTAGGGTTAACAAGACCTAAAGGTCATGTTTAGCAAAATTGCCGCCCGACGCTTTTAGACTAGCTGGGTGGAGTGGCTCCAAACACCGAAGAGGTAAGTAAAGTACCCTAATTCATAAAGCCCCAGCATCCAGCATGGAAGGTTATATTTATATCAGTGAACTAAAGAAATACCTAAAGTAAGTTAATCTAGCGTTAAGTTACTTTTAAGTACTGTCATATAGCCGTCGTCTGCATGAAATTTACCATTAACCTTCAATCCTTCTTTTGCGTCACTATTACAAACCGCTCGTTAAGTTTTGTGGTTACTGGTTACTTCGTACATTTATGTATTTATTCGTTCCATCAACTAGCAACCCATCACTATTCTGATTCCCCTTTCCACCTATACGCCCACAATCATGCTAAACGTGGCCTTTAGGTCTTGTTACCTTAAGCCCCGTAGATAGACGTGATTTTTGATTTATATATATGTTTGTTCTATGTATAGTCGATGTACCGCAGAAAAATAGAATGTACCAGTTGCTTCTCTACACGCGCAGATGGTAAAAAACCCATCGAGGGAATGGGCGATTATAATAGGAACCATGTTATAGGCGATGAGGCTAGCAAACTATTTTGATTCCATTTTCCACCTATACGCCCACAATCTTGCTAAATGTGGCCTGTAGGTACCTGTTACCTTAGGCTCTGTCTACCCCGTAAGGGATGAAGACGTGATTTTTGTGTGTATGTGTGTGTGTGATAGTCGATGTCCATTCCAATTGTGTCGCCATTGCAGTTCCGCTAAATCTACTGAGTGGTCTTAATTCTATTCCTGGTAAAGTTTTTGTTATTGTAACGGTCGAAAAACTGGTTACAATCAAGGTAGAGTATATTTATGGCTTTATAGGTGAAAAACTTAATTAAATGACCTGTTGCATGTGTGAGTAATGTGTGCGAATAGACAAATTGACGTTCCAAATTAGAAAAATGACCTTCGTATGTAGGTGCTAAAAAAAAGTACCGCATTATAGATAAGCACAAATTCTGGTGATCTAAATAAAAATACAAAAAGATTGTCTTATATTTGGCGCAGATCTGTGGCTTAAGCAATAGTGGGGTCCCAACAGGGGTACAACAGATCATTTACTTTCTCACCTACCCCTTTATCGTACATTTTTGTTATGTTCCTATTAATTGAATATTCGTAGTCTTCATCTGTCACTTTGACGTCAGCCTTTGCCATACACATGATATACAAAACAAACATTTTACTATAACAGGTTTTATGAATACTTCCATGCTGGTCTGGGAGCTAAGAAAAAACAGAATGTACCGCGCAGATGCTGAAAGCCCGTCCAGGGAATGGGCGAAAATCATAGGAATCATGTTATAGGTGATGTGGCTTGCAACCCATCACTATTTTGATTCCACTTTCCACCTATACGCCCACGGTGTCTTGCTAAACGTGGCCTGTAAGGTCTTGTTACCTTAGGCTGTGTAGGTCCCGTAAGGGATAAAGACGTGATTTGTGTATGTGTATGTAGGTTTGATGAATTAGGGTACTTTACTTAACTTTGCGGTGTTTGGAGCCACTCCACCCAGCTAGTATAAAAGCGTCATGCAGCAATTTTACTAATACCTATTGACTGACTAAAAGGGCTGGAAATCTAGCGTTGGGTACATTCGCTATCTCATACAAAACAAACAATTCATTCATCCATTCATTGGCGGGACGAGAAATGGGTAAACGGTTCGTAAAAACCAGTAATTTCGCTACCCAGATAGGCATCATCCAGCCTTACACTATCGTATAGTCCCTATCAATATCGCTGTCTTTGTCCTATTCATAGACCTACGTAATGCTGGCGTACTAGAGTAAGCGAGACGCATACATAAATTATTATGTCATGGTTAAAATTTCGAGAATTTCAAAGGTTCATTATCAAACTGCAAAACTGGGCACGCATTCTGTTGAGTCAGATCATTATCATCATCAGCCTATGTTAGTCCACTGCTGGACATAGGCCTCCCCTAATGAGCTCCATAGCGCCCTGTTTTTAGCTTGACGCATCCAGCATCTGCCTGCAGTCTTTCGCAGATCATCATCCCACCTGGCCGGAGGACGTCCTACACTACGTTTGCCAAGTCGCAGTTGAGTCAGATGTATGACGTTTATTTCTCCAGTTCTCAACTCAGTGCAAACCGCAGACGTTTGGTAAACAAGAACTTGAACTATGTGTCGACATTATTTATTATCGCTCTTCATTTTAGGCAGATACACTGTTTGATTATACTTATGTATCGTCGGGTCGTCGATCTATCGAGCATTACCGAGAATGTCGAAACGGCGAGTCTTCCTTCTGCAAAAGGCAGTGACCCACTTCCTTCGCCCACTCCTTGCAGTTGCGAGTGTTCAAGATGCACGAATTGCGTGAATTGAAATTCTCATTGAATCCAGGGCTGCTATGTCTTGATTAGGTCTCTGGATTTTTACTAATTTTGGAACTTAACTTCCTGTTGCAACATTCCCTGAGCGTACAATTTAGGGATTTTTAAAAAGCGAGCCTTCCTGGTTCCCCTGGTCTTGCAGGTTTCCCTGGGCGACGGTGATTGCTTTCCACCAGGTGAACCGTCGGCTCGTTTGCCCCCTCTTATATATAAAAAAAATGAAGTGGTTATGAGAAATATTTTGTAGCTTGGACGCCTTAAGAGTTTAAAAATCTCTTTTTGGAATGCTGTATTTCCATTAGTCTTGTTGGAATGATATTGTACGTTGCTGTAGCCAACGAAGAGCTTTCTTACAGCACAATTCGAAGCTTTGTTGTGTACATACACTAAATGCTTCTAACATAGGGTTGCCAACACGCCGGATTTATTTGGTTGTTATGTGTATAATGTCCGAATAAGTGTCACACCAACACGCAGTGCTCTCAAGGCGAGTCAAGTGTCCTTTTCAAAATAGCACTGATTAATATCATTTATACTCTCGTGAGATGTCATTAATAAAAACTACAAAATAAACGGGTTAGCTCACAATTAAAAGTCGATCGGTTTTAGTGGTTTGATTCCACATACAGACACCCTGGCATTATTTGACTAAACTCTACTCCCTCCATCAGTTTGCGTGGTCGCAACGGGCAGCTCTTAGAGCGTTACCTACCCGAACATCCTGTTTGTTATCTCCCTAAAGCCCGCGGTTACGTGGATGTGTATGTTTTGGCTCGCTTATCACTGCAGCCGAGTGCGAGCGCGACCTGTTACTTTCGTGGTCAACGAACGCAAGTGTGAATTCACGCTTTTTAACCAAGCTGAGACCTCGGTGATTTTAACAAACTGATATCTATGCTAATTGTGACATGATAAATTCACTATGGCGTAACGGCCCTTTATTTTTTATTTTTTTAACAGAGAAGAAATCTTTATAGATGCCCTAGGCACAGGGATGCCTAGGGTTATGTGGGACTCTTCCGCGAAGGGGTATACCCAAACTAAAAACTCCGGCGTTGCCTCAATCCGGTGTGATGGGGTCGCAGTGGGATGCCACTAGGGTTTCACCACAAACGCCCGGTGGCCTTGGCTTCCGCCAGGACCGCGCCAAGAAGGGGACGGCCGTACGCTGGGCCCGTCTTCCCTTAAACGATGAGACCCTGCAATGCAGGGAGCTAATGATGGTGTAACGGACCTAGGCCTGCTTTCTATTGGTAAAATAACTTTCCTAATTGGTTCAGTAGATCCAGCGATCACCCCCTGCACCCCCTCACAAAGTACCCCGCAGCAAACATAGGAAGAAAATAGTTTCAGTCGAGTCTTACGAAATTTTAGTATGATGAAGATTCAAGTCACCTGATATTTTATTTTGTATGGCCTTCTATACGTCCAATCTATTCAACGAGCTGTGATAATACCTACAACTCATCATTATTGAGCAGTTTGTTGCCAAAGTTGAACATTAAGTATTGTGCGAAATGTCGAATTAAATGTGTTTTTTTTTTATTGCGTAAGCTAACTGTCGGGCAGAGCTTAAGGTAACAAGACCTAAAGGCCACGTTTAGCATGATTGTGAGTGTGGGCGTATAGGTGGAAAGGGCCGGAATCAAAATAGTGATGGGTTCTTAACCGCATCGCCTATAGGTTATAGGCTATAACATTATATTTCTAAACGACTGAAAATTATAACACAGAAAAATCCGTTAAGTAAAGTTATGGCCGGGAATCCGGATCCTCGTCATTCCGTGACGCGTGCTTTACCCCTACACCACCCATAGCAAGTGGGTAAGCCTTCGAATTTTTCTATCTGTCACTAGCTGTCACTTGACCTTGTTACTATGCGATTTTTTGTCGCTAAGCGTCATCTGTTTGAATTAAAAACTATAACATTATTCTTAAGATAAATCAATGAATACGAAAATCCTAAATGTGATTCCGGAGCGAGTTGATGGCCGGGCATGCGCACGCGATTTCTCCTAGGTATCAGACATTAACAAATCTACACTTGTTTTAAAAATGATCCAGAATACTGCAGATGGCTGTGTTAGACCGACTGACACCTCTGTAAATGATTTTCATAATTTATTTATACATAAATCACGTCTATATCCCTTACGGGGTAGACAGAGCCTAAAGTAACAAGACCTAAAGCCACGTTTAGCATGATTGTAGGCGTATAGGTGGAAAAAGGAATCAAAATAGTGATGGGTTGCTAGCCGCATCGCCTATAACATGACTCCTAAGAATTTCGCCCATTCCCTCGATGGGCTTTTACCTTTTTTTGCGCGGGACAAGAAGCAACTGGTACATTCTAAGTTTTTCCTTTGCTCTGTTACCTTAGGCTCTGTCTACCCCGAAGGGGATAAAGACGTGATTTGTGTGTGTATGTGTATGTTAAATCTAACTATTCCGGAACTATTCTAAGACACCTAGTTTACGTATTTCTCTCAATATACCGTCAGATAGGCTGATTCTGACATATCTGCACGTCTAGCACGAGAGTGCACAAGAGTCGCGAGATAGATTGCCTGTCCTTTTCTTACTGTACCAACAAGAAAGAGACGGGTAGTCCAACTCGCGCGCGACGCGACTTTCGTGCGCTCTCGTGCTAGCGGGGCTGAGACGTCTGACAGATCAGATACGTAAATAATAACGCGACGAAACTCACGCGCACCTTTGCCCCCGAAACAGCTGCGTCATGCGCTTCATAATTTAGACTGCGAGGCTACCACGAGAGCGGTAGAGCTGTCGCGTGTGAGATACACTACCCGTCTCTTTCTAGTACTTACAGTAAGAAAAAGACGGGTTGTATGTTCTTCCATGCTGGTCTGGGAGTAAAGAAAAAACATAGAATATACCAGTTGCTCCTCTTCCCGCGCTGATAGTAAAAGCCCATCGAGGGAATGGGTGAAAATCTTAGGAATCATATTATAGGCGATGCGGCTAGCAACCCATCACTATTTTGATTCCATTTTCCACCTATACGCCCACAATCATGCTAAACGTGGCCTTTAGGTCTTGTTACTTTAGGCTCTGTCTACCCCGTAAGGGATAAAGACGTGATTTATGTATGTATTGTGTATCTCGTGTGCGACACAGCTATCGCGCGCTCTCGTGCTAGCCTTCCTGAGTGCACGTTATCTGAGAACTTCGTCGGTCTCAGATTCCTGGAAAGCTGTTTAGAGTGTTTAGTTTATGTTTATGTTTATTTAATCATTCAATATAAAATTACATCATCACTTGAGTTTAGTTAGGTTTCAATTTTTAACAGACTTCAAAAAGGAGGAGGTTCTATGTTCGACTGTATGTATAGAGTTTGTGTGAGTTGCGTTAGGTTCAGTGGCGGACTAAGCCCGTCAGAGGCCCGGGGCGACAAAACTAAATGAGGCCCCCCAGCTTAAAAAAAATAGGTACTAACTACTAAGCACATTTTTAAAGTCTTGTTTAGGATTTGATCAGGAGAACGCGGAGGCATTTGGGGCCCCCCAAAGACCGGGGGCCCGGGGCGGGCCGCCCCTTCCGCCCCCCTGTTAGTCCGCCACTGGTTAGGTTACTTCCTACTATCCTACTTATCACTATCACTACATAGTATAAAACAAAGTCGCTTTCTCGGTCCCTATGTCCCTATGTATGCTTATATCTTCAAAACTACAGAACGGATTTTAATGCAGTTTTTTTAAAATAGATAGTGATTCAAAATGAAGGTTTTTATGTATAATTCTACGCAGACGAAGTCGCGGGCAGAAGCTAGTAATATTATAAACGCGAAAGTTTGTGAGTATGGATGTTTGTTACTCTTTCACGCCAAAACGGCTGGACAGATCTGGATGAAATTTGGAACATAGATAGATTATAGTCTGGTATAACACATAAGCTACTTTTTATCCCGGAAAATTGCGCAATTCCTGCGGGATAGCGATAAACGAATTCTATGCAGACGAAGTTGCGTGCAACAGCTTTGTTGCTAATAATAACAATAGCTTTGTCTATAACCGTCTATTATTGACGGAGAACCTATGAAATATTATGTCAAAATCGTCGGTTAGGGTTGAAGTTATTGTTCAAGTTGATGCAAATGTTGCAACTCACGCTTAGTCGTCGAATAGTTATCTTTAGTTTAGTTTATATACGTAAAATAATTGTGATGTGATTCAATATAAGTAGGTAATTTTTACCAACTGTAGGCTTATTACCTAACTCGCTCGCAATCGCCATCGTGTTCATTTTGACAGTTCTTATATGAATGTGACAGCTAGCTGATTCCGATGCCAATTGTCAGCCCATAAGTGAACTGTCAAAATGAACGCGATGGCGATTGCGAGCGAGTTGGGTAATAAGCCTACTGGCTTGGTTTAGAGCACAGAAGGGGCGCTGATGCACTTCTTTATATTGAGGAAGGAGCCCCATCTGACGAATTTGCCACGGGCCCCAGACGTTACAGTTACGCCATTGATTCCAGACATGCAATAGTTATCTTTTGTTTGTGGTATGGTAGGGCCCTGTAGTTAGTCTTATAGTTAACAAGGCGGCCGCCGCAACCGCGTGAACGAACTCCAGTCCAGACTATTTTAAATTTATGCGTTAGTTTGATTCGTTTAAACTTAACAATCGCACTGACATCTAATTATACGTTTCTTGACTTCATTTTGCTTGGCATTTGAAAGGAATAGGTAATTTTAGATTATTTATGTGGCTCGTCACGTCACTCGTCAACTTGAGCAAAAAAAAACTATAAATATCATAGGTTATTCTGTTATTTCATGCTAACATTGCTAATTAATTATATTCATGTTTTATCGTTGATTAACATTTCAATGTTTATTTCTTATGTTGAAAATATTTAAGTAAGTAAATGCTCTATTGTACAAATATCAGAAAAAAATAAAAATGACATTAATATATGCACAAAGGCGAGGTTATGGCTATAAGGGATTTCTACCAGTTAACCTTTGAGTAGATGAGAGGAGCATTAAACGAGGGACCGACAGTGTGAGTTTAAAATTCCAGTTACTGAAAGCCGCAATAGAGCGTACATATCTAAATAAATAAACAAATCATAAAAACTCGTAAGTCCCGACTCATATCTGTAGTATGTCACGATAGTTGTAAAAATGTTACCTTAAAAGACCAAAAGTTACAGTTATTCACTTGGACTACTGTCAGGGTTGATAAAAATCATGATTATTATAAAAAAATCATAATAATCCGATTAATTTGATTTAAATCGGATTTATTTGATTAAAATCAGATTTTTTTGATTTTATCATTTTCTTGTCTTTTTTTATTAATTAAATAGCCATTTTTCATCGAAATAAACCCACACAGCATCTTTTTTTCTTCCAGACATCTTTCTGTTGTATTCACTCTTTCACTAGTCAATTACGAATGACCGGGCGAAAAGCGAAACGCGTCTCGTGTTTTAGTTTCGGGGAATCCTGGAACCGTTTTGGTACCATGCGTCACATACTATAGTTTCGGGGTTTCCCCGAAACTGTTACGCTATGATTCGCTTGCACATGTGTGCGTGCCGTAGTGGTCCGGGGAATTCCCTAAACAATTTTGGGCCGATTTGGTTGTAGTAAAAATTTAATGATTTAAATCAATGATTTTTTTGAAAAAATCCCTTGATTAAAATCACGATTTAAATCACTGATTTAAATCAAGTGATTTAAATCATGTCAACCCTGACTACTGTCCATTAAAAAAATTGTATCCATCAGGTATTGTTCCATCAGGTGACCCGTTTGCTCGTTTGCCCCCTTATATAAAAAAAAAAAAAAACCACTAAACAAAGTCAGGCAAGGATTAACCTTTTTCTTTTCTTTCTTTCCAGGATGTATGTCAGCGCTATGCATATTCGTGCTGTACACGAAGCACCTACTCATCGTGTACCTGTACCTCATGTCCGTCGGGCTCGTGTTCGTCTCCTACTGGACCAACGTCTCCGCCATCAAACAGATCCAAGCCCTCACGCTCGCACCCGACTCGCCTCACCACTCCTCTAGTATCCTCGAGGACATTCTCAACTTAAATACTAAAAACCTACTCGATCTCGACGGACCCAGCATACTAGTTATCCAGAATTTCGCTATACAGTTTACCTTAGATTTGCTATTCAAAAATGTACATCTGGGACCGAGACATCCCACAATACAGAAGCTGTTGCCCATCAGCTTCATGGCACCTTCGTTTTTGGCGATGTTACCGGTCCCGCCAAAACTTTTGCACCACTCGCCGGTTTTCTCCACGTTGCTGCCGCTCTTTCTCGTCAAATACGTGCTTTGGTCTTCAGCCGATAATGTCATACATGTCATATATGCTGGCTACCAACACGGGAGACTGTTCGTGAGCAACTACGGACTGTCTGCGCTCGTGGAAACTGAATGGATGCGCCTCAACGTTCCATGCGTTTTGCGAGTGTTTTGGGTCCTGCGTGTAGCCGAACACGCAATACTCCTACTCATGGACAACTATGACGACGACGCCGAAGAAGGCTTGAGGGTCTCCACCCTACTAGCCGTTCAGTCGCTTGCCTCCATGGCCAAGTCATTGCTAGTCACGGGATGCGAGACCATTACGGCAGTTCTCGGTATGACCTCTGTGATCTCATTCTTCTGCCACTACATCGGCAACTTCTTCCAGTGGATCCTTTTGACGGACGAAGAGGAGGACAAGAGTATAGGCACGGTATCGGCGATACTATTCTACATACTGGCTCTACAGACGGGACTGACTTCCCTAAACCCAGAAAAAAGATTTATACGATTGTGCAGAAACTTCTGCTTATTATTCACAGCTCTATTGCACTTTCTACACAACATTGTGAATCCTATGCTGATGTCTCTAAGCGCGTCACACAATCCGAGCACGCACCGGCACGTGAGAGCGCTCGGCGTCTGTGCGTTCCTCATCATATTCCCGATATCGTTGCTTGTATACTTGTGGTCGCAACACACAATTTCGACCTGGCTATTGGCCGTGAGTGCTTTCAGTATAGAGGTCATCGTTAAAGTCGTGGTGAGTCTGATGATATACTCATTATTCTTAATTGACGCCTACAGAAGTACATTCTGGGAACAGTTGGACGATTACGTGTACTACATCCGAGCGTTCGGGAACACGATCGAGTTTTGTTTTGGTATATTCTTGTTCTTCAACGGAGCGTGGATTTTGTTGTTCGAGTCCGGAGGGGCGATCCGGGCCGTGATGATGTGCATACACGCCTACTTCAATATTTGGTGCGAGGCGCGTGCCGGCTGGTCGGTGTTCATGAAGCGCCGGACGGCTGTCAACAAAATCAACTCGCTCCGAGAGGCGTCGGCCGACCAGCTGGACACGCTGGACGATGTCTGTGCTATCTGCTACCAGGAGATGCACTCAGCGAAGATCACGCGCTGCAACCACTACTTCCACGGCGTTTGCCTGCGGAAGTGGTTGTACGTGCAGGACCGTTGTCCGCTGTGCCACGACATACTGTACAGGATAGACAACGACGCCAACAAGGACGGCAGCTCCGAAGAGAACACCAACAACCAGAACTTGGTGCTGGAGGAGGAACCCGAGCTGCTGCTCGGGGAGGGTGTGAGGTGACTCCTGGACGACCACGCCGATGACAACCACTAATACGACCCTTAAACTTATAAAAAAACTTGTGGTTATTTTAATTAATTTTGTATAGTAAGTTATTGTTTTTGATAATCAGCCGGATGAACTTGTGATTTAAAGAATGGCTTGGTCTAAAATCTATTTTTGTCTGTGTGAGTGTTGTTGTGGAATCGTGCGGAGTGACGTTAGTTAAGTCTGTGTGCGTGCGACGTGCCGGAGTCTCCCTCGCGTACTTTGATGACGCCGCTGCACTCTGCGACCGTGGCCGGCGAAAGAGACGCGGATACAAGTCAGAGTGAGAAGGATATATTTATATCTAATTTCCCTTTAGTCTCTCTCGGCGGCTTCTACGGCTCGGAGCACAGCGGTACTATCTATAGATTATATTTTTAAAATGATAAATTACGCAAGTGCATCTCTTGAGCAAACAAAACAATTGGAAAAGCAAAAAATTTATGTATTACATGAAGCTATTTGTAAATAGTTAATATGTTTAGAAATAGCTTTTAATAATTGAGAATATTTTAAAAGATATATAAAAATAGTAATTTGTCACGGTAAACTGTAAATAAACATTTATTTTAGTAGTAATCTGTCTTTGGTCTTTAGTTTGCTAGGAAGTACAAATACCAGATTACTTTACTAAGTTGCTAAGGTCTATTTGTTGCGTAGATCACAAAATGGAGGTCGATTTTGCATGGTATTTATGATATCGTAGATGTTATTGTTCTATGCAATTTATCAACAACCGCAGGGGGGCGATTTTTGAAAGCACATCACTCGAAAATACCATTCGAAAGTGGCGTAAATCTGTCTGTATATGTCACGAAACTTTCTACAAAATAGTTGTAATTAAATTTTCAATGTTGACAAGATCAATTAGACGTGATCATATTTTCTACTTTACTCGTATTTTAAGTCCAGCGGAATTTTTCACCAATCGAGCGAGTGGCACGTTCAAGTGATATGTTTTCAAAAATGGCGTCCAAAGCTTTTGCTTGAACTTGAAAGTGATAATAAAATAAAATTACGAACACGAATTAAACAGTTTATTGTTACAAAACCAACAGTATCAAGGGAAACAAACGTTGACGACAAAATATAACATCTGATATGGCAGCACCTAACTTAACTATAATCAATGTATAAAATAATATATCCCACCCCTATCCCAAGCTACATATACAAGGCTTAGCCTATTTTGGATACCTCTGTCTATTATGTAAAATTTCAATTATTTTGCATTAGCAAAATATTATCTGTAATTTTAATGTTACTTCTCTTTGAATTTGCGAATGCATTAAAACATCGTCATATCTATATGAGCCAAATAATTGAATATTCTCTTTAATTATGCTCATATTTAATCACCCTCTTTCTGGCGCAGTCGGGTAAAAACAGTGACCCTGTCGAGTATCCGCTTCCAGGTTACGGGTGTTGAATTAAGCTTTCCCATGACATTTTGTTGAATTCTATCCGGTTTTCAGCTTTAATTACATGTCTTTAAAGTTGTGTATACAATGCAGTTGCCAGATTATATTGTTTTATATACAAGAACCTTATTCAAATGTTGTTAAAGTTGAAAACCATATGGGATTCAACGAAATGTCATGGTAGAGCTTTATTCAGTATACTCGCACATTTGCAGGGTGCAGTGTACGGCCCCGTGAAAGACTACATACTCGTACTATAGACAGACCGATTGCTTAAGTTAGTCCTCGCCCGCGTGGCACAGGGGCGCGGGGTGGGACGACAAAGGGGGGCCTAGAGAGGCGTGGGCGGGCGCCCCTGCACTGCGCGGGCGAGGACTCATTTAAGCGGTCGGTCTATAATGTTCGACCTGATAATTTGTGTACTGTATTCAAATCAAACGGTGGATACAAATTCTCAGTATGCAGATTCATGTATAGGTCGTCGATTCCAAACCGTGCATTTCGGCCTGAACATTGATCCCACCCACATTTGCATACAATCCGCCTATAATATACTATTATATTATAACAGTTGAATGACCCAAATGGGTTAAAAAACACTAAAAAACCATTACCTACAGAATTGTATCACTTAGGTTTATATTTAGCTTTGTGCTTGCTGACCATAATCATGATTCTTTGAAGAATTTCTAGAAGCATTTCTGATGTGCAAGAAGCACAGCAAACCTCGAATTCCTTCGCTTTCAGTCGTCACGGACCAACCACAAAGAAAGACCCCAGACACGAAGTGAAGAAGTGGAAAATTTTTTCTACAAATACTTTTAAGAAGCTACTCATTACAAAGAGCGACTGCCTACACATGTGCGCAAAAGAATGTTTGTAAAACACAAGCATCTCTGGGATTGGCATGTGCAATACAAATACATGTAACTTGCCTTGCGGCTTTTGATGTGCACATTGCAAAGAGGCTGCCACACATACTATTTACACACACACTTCACATCATGTCTGGGGCTGGAGCAAACGAAGTTTCGTTAGCTTTACTCATCTTTACCATTAAATTAAGGCCACTTCTCCACTAATGACCTTATAAAGTAGCTCCCAGAAATGTGTCACAGCTCCTAGATTTAGTTGAAGACAAGTTCCTTGTAGTTTGATAGCAAGTAGTAGTTGGAGACGCGGCAGTTGGTGGAGGTGCGGACGACTGTCGTGCGGTCGGCGCGCTCGAAGTTGGCCTTCACGATCTCGTAGTAACGGCCATCGCTAGAGAAAAAAAAGAATTATTTTTAATACTGGCCACTAAAAGTTTTTTTTTTAATTATTTTAAAACGGGGTTCGCACATTTTGTCATAAAAGTTGTTACGTTAGGGAGGAATAAAAAAAACGACTAGGTGTTTTTTTTTCAGAATTTGGTAATTTTGGTTTATTTTATTTCTTGAGATCAAGAATCGTTTCTCATATGAGAAAATAAGAAAGAAAGAAGACTTATTCCTTTTTGCAAGACACAAATATAAGAGAATATATACAATTTTATAGAAAAAAACACAGACATGAAAAATAGATCATCAGCTTTGTGTCTTCGCAAAAGTGTCCCCAATTTCACATAGTATTTTTTGCTGTTGGTTTTGTTACTTCATACCTCCATACATAACTACATGTATGCAAAGTAACAAACTGACTTGGAGAAGGAGACACATTTTTTCTCTTATAAGAATCGGTAGTCTTGTTGATTCTGAGCGAGTAATCAAAAATTTCCAAAATCTAAGAAAAAATGTCTGTAATTTTTTTTTAATTACCCAGCTTAAAAGGATCGTATAGGTACCTACGCCGGAAAATACCTTTAGGTCTGTCTTTAGGTGCAATGCAAGAAATGCACTGCGTAGTAGCCATATAGTCAATAATATATTGTGTTTGTGTTACTCACCTAAGAACGAGGCACTTGAGCTTGAGGCACTTAACACGCAGTATGTCGATGGCCTTCTGGCTCTTGTCGCTGAAGCGGAGGTTCTCCGGGTCCCAGCGCAGCTCCAGCCGCTCCAGGTTTGGGCAGTTGTTGGCGATGCCGTCCATCAGCTGATAAACAAGAAAATATCACTATTGTAGTTTTAAAACTCGAAAATGAATCTTCCATGCTGATCTGGATGGAATTTATCATGTTATAGGCGATGCGGCTAGCGACCCATCACTGATTCCCCCGTTCCTCCTATACGCCCACAACCTCGCTAAACGTAAAGGTCTTATTACCCCAGGCTCTGTGTACTCCGTCGGGATTTCCCAAACCTGCATTGCACATGTGCCGTGAAGAAGGAACCCCATCCCGGGGTGGTCGTGGGGCGTCGCGGTGGCACCGAGTGCTCCCGTAACGCCTCACAAAAGACTGAATAGGGAATCCGTGTGGTTTTTAGTGGGTGGGTATGCCGTCGCGGGAGAGCCCCACATACCCCCGGTAAACACGTACCGGGTAGATGCATAAGGTGCATTTTCCACACCATAAAAAAAAGGATGTAGATTTTGACTGCAATCACTGCATGGAGAGGATTAAAGGAAAAATTGTGTTTACCTGGTCCACGTGAATATTGATGCCGAGCCGCTCCTGCGTTCCCATTATGAAGATTCTGTAACAAAACCAACGTCTTATCTTGAAGCTCAAACGTCACTTCGACTATATGGCCAGTCCAACGCTGGATAATAAGCAATAGGTATATATGTATAAGATAGAGCCAACCTAGAGATAGAGGCCACAGGTCAAACCACTAGGCCTAACCTTTGCCTAGCCCTAACCTGTGGCCTCTCAAGCGGAGGGTCGTGGGTTCGAGCCCGGGCTCGCACCTCCGAGTTTTTCGAGATTGATGTGCGCTATTACATTTGAAATTTACCATGAGCTTTTCGGTGAAGGGAAACATACGTGCAACACAACAATCTGCGAAGCAATTCAATGGTGTGCGTGAAGTTCCAACTGGGCCCGCGTGGGAACTGTAGCCTAAGCCCTCTCATTCGGAGAGGAGGCCTGTGTCATGATGATGATGACAGTACTCGCTTACTTAGCGTTGACTAGCAGTTGCAGCACGCTCTGCCACAGCTGGTCGGTGATGTGCGGCATGCCGCTGAGCACGACGCCCCACAGCTGGCTGCCGTGCCGCTGCAGGAACCGGTGCAGCGCCTCGTCTGTCAAGTTGTCTGACGAGTCCACGTCCAAAGCCACCAAGTTCCTGAAGTAACAGTTCGGTTTGATTAAAAAATCGCTATAATTTTACTAGTAATGCGTCGGGTTGTTCAGTAATCAGTATTAGGCAGCAATTTTTGCGGGTGGTAGGGCCTTGTGCAGGGTCCGTCCGGATCGCTACCACCATCTTACTCGCTAATCCTGCCGCTAAGTAGCAGTGCTTGCACTGCTGTGTTCCGGTGTGGAGAGTAAGACAGCCGGGGAAATTACGGGCACAAGAGGCATTTCATCTTAGTCCTCTAGGTTGGCAACGCATCTGCAATCCCTCCGGGGTTGCGGGTGTCTATGGGCAGCGGTGATCACTTACCATCAGGTGACCCACTTGCTCGTTTGCCTTCCTATTCATATAAAAAAAAAAAAAAAAAAAAAAAAAAATTCAGTCCCTTCAGTGGACATTCTTGATTTGAAGTCAGGATAACGAGTTCTAAGGAAACTAGTTTAAATTTGCCTTTCAGTGGAACTATGTGCGAAGAACTGAGGCCGTAGCCAAGATCGCTACCAACTCGTAACACGCCGCGGGCGCAAATAAAGTGCAGTAGTACAGATGCGTTCCCAGCCTAGAAGACTAAAATACCTCATATACAAGTAATGTCAAGGGCTGTCCAACTCCTACTCTCCGCTCCGAAACACAGCAGCGCAAGCACTGCTGCTTGGTTGCATGATTAGTGGGTAGCGATCCAGACCAACCCCGCACAAGGACCCACTACCCATGGCACTTCAAAAAAGTCTGCCTCTTTAAATCAGCTGCCTTTACAGTTCTCATTGAACCTATACCTACTTCTAAACGATACTTACTGATGAAAACTAGAACAGGGAAAAATTCGACAACCCGACAAGTAAAGCTACGGCCGGGAATCGAACCCGGATTCTCATCATAATCCGTGTTGCGTGCAACCCCTATACCACTCACAGCAGGTGGGTATTAACGTACCTGGGTTATAATGTCATTTCACTAATAAGCGAATATTGTCGCCAAGCGCCATCTGTTTGAATGGCCATGTTTAACTTTTCGAATTTTTCCATGTGTTCTAGTTTTCAATATCGTTTAGAAATATAATTAATAATCAAACCGGCAGAAATTAATACAATATCGGAAGTAAAACTCTCGACTCATCGATAGTAGTTGAGGGTCGGAGACCTGGTGACACACAGGGCTCCCTGGTTCGCCCACCAGTCTCCTCCACACGGGACTGTTAACTGTATAATTAATGGTGTAGGTAGAAAATGAACGATTATTATTAATAGTGTCAACTAACCTGGCAGTGCCGGCCTCCATCCACGCCTTCAGCACGGAGTCGTTGAACCCGTTGATCTGCCCGGCGCTCAGGAAGCGCAGGTTGGGGATGCGCGTGAGCATGTCTATGAGGCACTCCGTGGACAGGTCCGTCGCCGTCACGTCCAGCTCCTGCACGGAGGACTTCTCCCACTCCACTGCCATCACGTGCTCGGATTGAAGACCTGGATGTTAGTTCATGGCAATGATGCAATTTTTAAAAGATGTCATTTGATATGTATCCGAACTTAGAACGTACTTCCGAACGGACTGGATGTGTCAAGTAAAGGGAGACGGGGAGATTCACTTTTCTAGATAACTAGGAAGCACATGGCGTGCCTTTTTCTCATGTATGTAATACTAGTTGTTGCCCGCAACTTCGTCTGCATAGAATTCGTTTATCGCTATCCCGCGGGAATTACGCAATTTTCCGGGATAAAAAGTAGCCTATGTGTTATTCCAGACTATAATCTATCTATATTCCAAATTTCATTCAGATCTGTCCAGCCGTTCTGGCGTGAAAGAGTAACAAACATCCAAACATTCTCACAAACTTTCACATTTATAATATTAGTAAGATTAAATAAATTCATTGAAACGTACCGTATTACAGTTTATAATTTCTCATTCGAAGTGCCTGAAAGGCTTAGGACATCACATTTTTATTGTTTGCCTTTTAAGTGGATAGGATTAGGAACATTAGGATAGGATATAGAAAATGGACGTAGAATTTTAAGTAGGTATTAGTTGGTGAGAAGAAGCGCGAGGGGATGAGAGTCCTACATAAATAGATAGGTCTCCCCGGGCCCGGAGGGTACACGTTTACGCAGTGAAAATAAAGTTGGTAAATTCTTACTGCAGCCATTCATGAGCAGGCATGTGAGGCGGCGCGAGCGCTGGAACAGGGTTTTCATGGTGGAGCCCGTCACTTTGTTGCAGAAGTTTACCGCCAGGCACTCCAGCTGAAAACATAAGATCGTACAAATGTAACAAACGAGCTAATTTGTATGTAAGTAAGTATTTAAGATACCTAATTATGTATGTTTTCGAAGATAATTGTTGCATTGGCGGTTTGGGAGGGGTAAAAAAATCGGTCTAGCAACGTCGATGAATAATATTGAATACATAGACTGCAGCGCCATCTCTTGGCGAATAGCTGAAATAGTTAAAATACCGCTAGGAAAAGCACTAACGTATTAATGTTAGTAAATTTACCGCCAACTGTATGAAATAAACCCAAAATATAGTAATGGTAGCGTAAATAACTAGTAAAGGATATTGCAAAAGCACGAACTTGTATACAGTTGGAGCTGAAGGCGTCGATGTGCGAATCATCCACGAAGTTGATCCCGTAAAGGTTGATGACCCGCAGATTGGGCGTGGCCGACTTGAGCTTATGCACGTTTATCACCTCGTATATCTCTTCTTCTTCCTCTTCCACCTTTTCGTAAGTTCCTGGAGGATGGTAAAGTATAAAACATACAGAGTAAGGGGCGCGAAAAGCAACTTGGCAGGGAGAGTAAACTGTCGAGTGTCGACCAAAGGGATCCTAAAGACAAAAGGGTATATTGATAAATCGAATATAACGCCTGATGTGTTGCTACATGCAATGATTCAAATTATGCCATTTTCTTTTTTTTTATCAGCAAGGCCAGCGCCCTCTGTGGGACAATAGCAACCACTTTGCGAACGATTAAAATTTAATCATTTAATGAGGGCACTAAATTCTGTCTTTTGACGTAAAATATTTGAAGTGGAAAATTATTTTCAGTTCCTCTTCTACATTAACTCAGACACTTACCGATTAGATGCAATATTTCCAGACCGTTGATAAAGTTGTAGATCTTTCGCATAAAGCCTTCCATGAAGATGACTTCTGAGAGGCAGATGCACAAGTACCGCAGCTTCGTGGGGAAGGTTTGCATTTCCGAGAAATCATGCAATTGCATGGCTGAAAAGAACGACAACCTTTGCAACAGAAGGTAAGTAACATAGACAAGTTCGTTTCGTGCCTTTCCGCTTACACTTATGGTCATAACTCGAGAGTGAAAAGGACGGTACGAAATGAACTTCAAATTTCGAACTAGTTCCCAGCCACGTCTTAGGGTGTTACCACATCAATCGATCGATTACGATCGATTAGTGCAGTAGCTCGTGCTGATCGACGGATAAACTAATCGATTGACGTTGTTCGATACGATCGATCGATAGGTCTAGTAGAAACCATCGAAAGACGTCGACTGTTCCATTCTACCATCGATCGACGATCGATCGATTGGTGTTGTAACACACTTGACACTCCGAAGTTGACTTGGCATTGTAACATTCCACTCACACACACATAAGTCGTTAAATAGGGTCGAGAGATACGGTGTTCTACGAATTTTGAATTCAGAAGTTTTCGTAATGGTACGGGAGGCACTAACGCTGGTGGAATGGAAGTTATTTAATACCGACTGAAAATAATGAGAATGATGGTTTTCTCTTATTATTTATGAGCTGAACGTCAACCACTCCGGTCCAGGAGCGATGGAGTGAAAAAAAGTACAAAACGTAAAAGATGACAAAAAAATCGATTGTTTTGAAAAAAGAAATGAGTTAAATTAAGATATTTGAACTACCTACTAGCTGTGGCCCGCAAATCCGTTTGCTGCATTGCGCTATAAACTGACCGGGGTTTTTCGTTAGCTCTTACATGAACCATCGATTCTAAAACGATGCCTATGTATTCTTAAAGAGCTATGCGACCACACTAAAGTTTATAATTATGTTCCCTTTCTTACCTGTACTAAAATCAAGTAGCATGTGCGTTAAATTTGGGCATTTGGCCGCTAACTCGTGTAGGACAGTGTGAGTGATCAACTCGATCGGCAGCTCGATATACCGCAGAGAAGGCCCGAATCGTATCGATATCAAAGCCAAAAGCGATTCCAAAGACCCTGAAAATAATTTAAAAAGTTAGCATTCAAAAGCTGTCAATAGGAACACGACAGAACATTTTGAAAATTGGCGCAAAATGAGTGAACGAAATGGATTTGACAACCCTTAGTGTTGCCATTAGAACAAAATTGCGACTGTAGTTGGGTAATTTGTGATGGACAGGTGCATGTGGTTAATGGTTGTTTTATGATTGATGATTTACTAACCGACGTGTAGCCCCGATATTTCTGGACGCAGACTGACGTGTGTCCAAAGCTTGGTGTCGTAAGCGACTAACCGCCACCTTTTGGAGACCATGGCCATCCGACATATTTCTCTATGAGATAGATAGGTGAATATATTTAATAATACTTTGTCTGGTAATTTTTCGATGGTCTGAAAAGATAAAAAGCATCTATAGCATGTATAGTCAATAAAAAATGAATTCTACATAACATGTTGTTTATCAACAAATTTGGAACATAACATTAATTAGTAATAGGTACTTAATATGAATTCAGTCACAGAACGCTACATTTTGAAAAAATAATTTATTTTGTTCCAAAATATGGTTGATTGCTGGTAATTAAAATAGTTAAAACGAAAACAGAAACGAGAGTACGATAGTCATGGAAATAGCTCTTTGGTGGCCATTTTATCGCAAATAACATGTTGATTCGATCGAGTCTTAAAAGTTATGATCTAATTTCCAAAAAATTACCGTATTTGCAAATGGACTCCGGACTTTGCCATCTTCAGTGAGATAAACCTGGCTGGCTTCTAAAGCCAGTTGGCCCCATATATCAGTTCCCAAATCCATTAAAATTTATTAAATATCCACCACAAACACTAATTATGCGTCAACAGACGAAATTTATCGAAAAATTACACTTATCACGGATTCACTTCATGTGCTCGGAAAGTAAACCGAGAGCCGAGAATACGAAACGCTGTGTTTAATTTTGGAATCATCTGGGAGTAGCGGTGTCTACAGTACACGGGAGGAAATATTGCTTCAATGTGTCGATTTCGTACTTTTTATTACATCTTAATTAATAATGTTCCTTATTATAGAAGGAAAACAGATGAAAAAATGTATCGAAATATAACAATAATTTGGTTGAATCATGACTAGGATAAGATAAGATTTAAAAGTATGGCGGGAAATTTAAAGAACCTACTCGCATGCCGAATGCCGATACACCACAAAAAGTTGTTAATTTTGATGGATAGTGCTGTAGCTGCGTGTTCTAAATATCTATCAGTACTTTTTGTTTTATTGCAATTTTATACTTTTACGTTAAAAATCATTTTGCTCGCTAATCTTGCCACCAAGCAGCAGTGTTTGCACTGTTACTTTCCGTTGTCAAGAGTAAGACCGCCGTTGAAATTGCAAATAGTAATAATGGTAGATTTTTATTTACCAACATTAAATAAAGGTATTCCGAAAAAGCTAAAATAGTTACCTAATGGTCCAAAGGGTCATTTTTTCTTAGCCCTTATGGTTGGTAAAGCAATTGCATGTCTGTCATGGGTGTCATCTTCGGATTGTTCAGGGTGGCCATGGGTGGTCAAGTCTTTTACAATGGTCATAATAAGCCACTACAATTTTGCGAAAATAATTTGCATTACGAGCTATACAGCGAGCGATCTTTAAAAGCTGTGTACTCTTTCAAATAAATAATTATTCTGGTTTTATTGCAGAACTATAAGATGGCAATGATTTAATTACTTGTGAAAAAAACTACGACGTTTTTTTAAACACGTACAAAAAGTATCATATCGTAATCACAGCACAAGATAAACTGATCTTGTAAACATTTCAGCTGCTAATGTATTAAGGCTTGGTGTATTGCGTCGGCGCTCCACGCCGGGGAAATTGGCAAGTGGAGAGGTATTTCCTGGTACCATGACTCAGCTTCGCAGACTACAATAAGACTTTGTCATTAACAGCACATGTCTAGAGGAAATTTTACGCAAGATTAGAAATTAGTTCAGCAATACTTGTTTGTATATTTCATGCTTTAACCACGTTAGCAGCGGTTTCGATATTTCACACGTAGTTGAAATATAAGTTATAATCCATGACATATGCGTAGGTATGCTAGCTTTTCATGTCTTCTTGTAACTTTGAGTGATGGGGAAAAGGCAACATCATGTTAGAGCGTTTTTCAAAAAAAAGTCGACATTTTTTTTTCTAGAATTAACTATTTTTGGTTTTTCTTACTCAAAATCGTTTATCCTGTCGATCCTCATACAAGAAAAAATGACTGTGTCTCAGATTTTACTATGGTTTTTTTTCCTCTTCGTCACGTTCCGTAGATACGTATATTCAAAAAAGTGACGAACTAGAATGGAAATTTTGGGACATTTTTTCTTGTATGAGGATCGATAGGGTAAACGATTCTGAGTAAGAACATCCCAAAATAGTTAAATACTGGAAAAAATTGTCATGTGGACTTCTTTTTGAAAAACGCTTTTTAGCACCAAATTCTCATTTGTTATTACTATCATTAATAACCTGATGATGTAATCTTAAAGTTGCTTAGTTAAAGATAAATTTATATGTAGCTGATAGACATAACTGAAACTGAACTCGCAAGTTTTACTAATATATAAAACTATCTTCTGCCCACGACTTCATCTGCATAGAGTTATACACATAAACCTTCCTTTTGAATCACTCTATCTATTAAGAAAATCCGCATCAAAATCCGTTCCTTAGTTTTAATGATCTAAGCACACATAGGGACAGACAGACACCGGAACGCGACTTTGTTTCATACTATGTAGTGACATCTGCTGAATTTATAAGCATCATTAACTGTTTTGGATCCTATAATTTTCCCGTTTTCAATTTTTTGTATAGATAGTCGTTACTTATATCGACAACCTTATTTAGCGCCACTCTAAAGCGTAGGCTAACCACCTGCCACTGCACAGAATATAAACCGAATTATTATGTGGACAATAAATTTATTACAAATCTGCATTGAACATTGAAACTAATGTTTGTCAGTGACAATAAATTTAAGGCAAAGCTTATTACAAAAACAGAAAACAAAGACCATATTACGCCGTACGCGTTATTCCATCAATTAATTGCTTTTCGACCGCATGCCACTCTGTTGCGAAGTGGAAAGGTTATTTTACGATAATTTCATACACGCATTCGTCGATTTTAATAACACAGTAGAAACGGTGGTAAAAGTGCTTCGTGACCTTACGCATCCACGACATCATCTTGTAATCTAATTATTAATTAGGCAGCACGTGTAGACCAATCCTGACACTAATTAACTTGTTTATAATTTGCGGACACTAAAAAAGCTATAACTAGAGTAAACATTCACATCAAAGGAAAGATGACTGATTAAAAAATTATTGATGGGGACATCTGTTTAGCATGGGGCGGTGATATCTTCCAGTGAAATGTATAAAGTACAGGAATAACCGCAGGAGCAAAAACATACGTAAACGTTGTGAGATTATAGGAAGTTTCATGTGCGTTTGCGTTTATTCTTTGTATAATGAAACGTCTGTTCAGACTGAATTGTTTGGTTGGATGTGGTGTCGTTGATACATAAATGAATGTATTGAATTGTAATACTTTGATGCAAGCAATTAGAAGTTACATAGTAGTTATAATAAATCTTGCTACTCCTCGAAATTTTATACTACCTCATGGAATAAAATGCTCCGCTGTTAAATTTTGCTGCAGTTTTGTTTCTTAATCTAATGTAGGTAGTTTTTTAAATACGAAAAAATATATACCTAATGACTTATTTATGACTGCTCGTTAAATATTTTATTTAAACTGTAAAAGTATATTTGTTTTGTAATTGAATTCTTACCTACAAAGATTGTAATTTATGTTAATTGAATTTGTACTCAACGTTCACTTTCTCGTTTAAACGTGATTTACCGAGACATTATGAAATAATATTTAGCGCCCTTTGTCTGTGCTAATTGGATCGGTACCAAAGAAACAGAAAGTAGTACTCATAAATTGTCGCCTGATGAGTCCAATAGTTTAATTAAACCAAAAGCTTTTACCATGGCCTGTTTCCTTCGGAAGCTTGATCCCGTGTCATCTCTGGAAATAGCAATCGCAGCACTGTCCACATTTAAAATCCCCCACGAATCCATTTTGAATTAATAATCGTCCGAATTCCACGCACTGTACAACAATGGAGGACCGATGTTCAATAATTCACAATCTTCACTTGCCACGCTCTGAATTTCACTCACTATCCCATTGGCGCGAATTTTTGTTATTACAAACATTCACACAACCACCAGACTTCCGTCATGTCGCCTGTCTATCCGTTTAATGTAACGAACACAAATGCGATGCGACGTGTGGGAACAGTAAAGTTATACTGTAACAGATGTACCTATATGCTGTCAGATATTTAAATTGGCAAGCCAAAATAAGTTCGGCATTTTGCTTCAACTGGGCGCTGAGCGACGCGGTGGCTGCCAAGAAGATTCGTGTTGCATTCGTGTCCCAGTAATGCTACGCCGCAAATCGGAACCTACTTGTAGTTCGGTACCTACCTAGACAGTCGGCTATTTAGAGATGGTTATAACTTTTGATTTTGATGTTATTTATAAAAGCTTATTTGGAAATTCCAAACATTCTAATGTTAATGGCGTTGGACTGAGCCATTGTGAACGTTATTTTAGTCTGTTTACTTCTATGTTGTTAACATGTCATAAGAATGTTTCCACTTCGTAAAATATGTATAGGATTTCATAAAAAATACAAATTAACGAAACCTTGTTGAATGAAAAACGAGGGTAAAGAAAGACGGATGTTTTTTTGGTGGTAGGTATTAGGATGGTTTAAAACATATGAGATAAAATTGAATGAGGTACTTAAACGAATTTTCAATAGATCAACACATCATCATGTTATTATTTTAATTTCTGTACCCCAAAAGTAAAAAAATATTAATCTTATACGATAAAGTATTTGTCCGTCTGTCTGTCTGTCTGTCAAGATGTTATGTTATGTCAATAAACTCGCAAGTTAAATCAAAACCTGTAGTTTACTTTCCATTGCCATAGAATCATGAACATTGCCAAGAAGCAAGATCCCATAGCAAAGATAGAGGCATTGGTGAAGCCTTCTTCGTGATTATATTACATATTTTGATTTAGTTTTAAGAATCGATAAAACTGGTGTCGGGCTTTGAATTTTTGAACGGAACCATCAGTGCGCGACTCCGAATCACACTTAGCCGGTTCTTAATACATAATTATATCAATTTCATAAAATAATAAATACGGAGTCCAAGGATCGTAAGTATCTAATAATAAAACCTCACATAGATTACTATGCAAAGTGCATACTTAAAATTTTATCAGATTATTCGCCAGCTGCAGGATCATTGCTTGTTAGCGATTGCTTTGAGCTGCATTTTTCTCTTCAATAAAATAGTAAGATTGAAATATATAACAGTTAGGACTATGGCATATACAAACTCAATATAAGAAGGACCAAATTAATTTCATAAATCTCTGCATTTTTTTAATAATCTTTGATGCGGTTGCAACTTTCTGTGACAAGAATTTATTCAATCTTGGCGCCATGTCAGTTAGTTCATATGAATGAGTAGCTACGTAGCTACAGCTCACAGTATACAATACGATATGATTGCCCATGGAAAATATGAAGGCTTTTAAAAGCTTCTACATTAACACGTTCGCTGCGGCTCAAAATGTTGCTTACTTTCAACTAGTGCTGTAAGAGGTCTTTAGGCCTTCACTGTACGATTTTACCGGTGCGGCTAGGGGCCTTAAGACCACTCACGGAACCGAATACTTAAAATCCATATATTTCTGCGAATTTCTCAAAAAATTATATTAAACATACTTATGAGCATTTCTAAAGGACTATTCTGTCTAATTTTGGCTTCGCCCAGAGTTTCGATGTAAGGAGAAGACACAATGACAGAAAATAATTAGGAGGCATTTAGACCTCTTACAGCACTCAATTTACGGTACGCTTGTAGCTACTGCTAGGGATGTGGTCAATAAAAAAGCAATCATATCGATGAATTGAAAATAATTATTATAATCTATTACTTTATATACATATGATTGTTATAGAAACATTTAAGGCATAGTGGTTTGTTACAATCGCGGCAGTAAGATTTAATTTTTTTGACTTTTTTATTAGCTTCTCGACTGGTTAGAGTAGTGCGCAGATTTACATAACACATTTTCTTCGTTTGTCACCATTTTTTTTAAACATATATGATTTTTCGTTAGTGTCGAAGTACGTGGATTAACTGAAACAATGGAGCAATAATGTTCTGATTGAGATGATGATGATGATGATGATGAATTTTAACTACGTAATAACGCAGCTTTAACGGTGTGTAACTTTTTGGTCTTCACTTATGTACGTACTTTGACTCACCGGCAAATTCAATAAATCACGTGCATTGCTCATCGACGAGTGCACATCACTGTGTTATAGTTTCATTATCATAGACACAAACAGGTGCGAGAGGGGGCGAAAAGACCCGTACTATCTACATGAGGTCTTTAGACCCCCTATCCGCACTGAACGTTCACTTTTCACTCTCAGTGCGATGAGGGGCCTAAAAACCTCTCGTGTTTTTTAAGGTTTTACCAAATTCTACGTTTGAATATAAATCGAACCATATAGCGATCTCTTTTATACCTATGAAAATATACAAGCTATGAGCTCCGCACCAGAGCAAAACCGCAATATTTTTAACCGCACAGCCCGGGAGTACAGGCAGGAGGTCTTTAGACCTCTTATCGCAGCGAACGTGTTAAACTATACTAAACACAGATGACGTCAAACTCCATTTCAATATTTTTTATCTTTTTTTTTCAGTTACTGACACAAATTTTACCTTTAATTTCCTAATATAAATGTACATATTTTAAAATAAGGCAAATTTGTTATAGCGGGCAACATTCGGGGACATCAATTGGGAATTGATAGTTCATTCTTTTTGACAGGACTCTGACTGACCATTCGTTCAGCCCGCCCGACCGACCTTGTTTTCGTTCGTTCATTTCATTCAATTATTGTATTTTGTTTTTAATCGCGGTTGGTTGTATTCCCAATTAATTAAGTGCGTATTTTATAAGAATGAATAACTTTACAGTTTGCGCTTTATGAAACTTATTTCCGATTGGTGATAAGGTATAATTCAAGAAGCAAACAGGCGTACTCAATCTCAGTGTAGATTAGTTCGTCTGGTTGGGCGGTGTATTTTATTATCTGGGAAATGCGCGAGTATCTCAGTTCTAGCTGATTTTGTTTAGTTCGTCGCGCGGGAAGCTGCTGGCCGGTTGAAGACTTGGTCATGATTAAAATTTAACTTAAAAAAAAGAACGTGAGATAACTGGCTGGTTCGCGAGTGTTTTCTTTTTTTAATTTGTAGTCTCAAAAATACACTATGGAATCGGCAGGATTTATCGCAAGCTATTTGCCTGAATATTTAGTTAGTTTTGTGGATGAACTGGATGAACACCCTTGGTTGTTCGCTTCTCTGGCGTCGCTTCTCGTCGGATTGAGTGGGATTTTACCACTACTGATTATCCCGATCGACGAAACAGCCTCATTCAAAGATGGTTGTAAGTACTGCTTTGTTTACAATCGTTACGCCATGACCATGTGATACTATTTATAGTTTTTTTTTCACTTGTCATCTTTCGCTGAATAATTGCCAGTTGCCAGGAATGTCTTTGTTTCAGTGGCTGTTCAATTATGTTCCTATGCCTATTCTGGGACACTTCAGCGTTTCTTAAATAACCTTATGGGCTAGACCAGATTAACCTCTATGAACCTACCTAATATTTATCATATTAAAAAAAAGTGAACCTTGTTATCTGGGATGATGTTTTTTATAAATAATGTCTCTATGTGTCATACAAGATAATAGGTTTATTGTTATAATTAACTGAATGTAGAATCATAACATATTTTATCACTCCTCAGGAGCTTTTGGCTGGGTCAGTTAGTAATAAACTGAAACTGATCAATTTATAATTTGTATGTATAGTACAATTTGATTTCTGACCCACCATAAATATTCTCATTGTAAATGTGAATGATTTTGCCAATTCAATGTAACATTGCTATGGCATTTACTGAGAAAAGGTGATTCCTGACTCAGGAATAAATTTGTTATAATCAATAAAATTAATTTGAGACAGATTTTCCTTAATAATTCAATGGAGGTAATTAATTTCACTATTAGATTTAGCATGAAATGTTTCCACTGTGGGCCAAAAATCAATGTGTATTATAGTATGTTGGTTATTCATTAAAAATTATTTTATATACATTTTAATAACCAGCGGTTGCTTGGGACTTTCTGCAAAGAATTTGTTTATAGCTATCCTGTAGGTACTATGTAATTTTTGAGGATACAAACTATCCTATTTCCTGCCCTGGGATTTAGACTAGCTTCATACAAAATTTCATCTACATTGGTTCAGCAGTTTTAGAGTGAAGACAGAGTTACTGTCGCATTAATAATATTAATAAGGATTACCGGTCCGGATTCATCAATTTGGAATATACAAATCAATTTCTTAAATTTTTCATACATTTATATCCATTCTTACAGTTATCATTGTAGCTGAACACTTACAAATCGATGCAACTTTTAAACATTTATCTTGCGGAGAACAAAAATACTTTTTTATCTAGCTGAAGCAACTAGATTGCGCGCGCAACGGATTTCAACACGAAATATTGGGTAACGGAAAGAAACTAGATAAAAATTTAAGAACCGATTGATTGATGCTTCACTTCACAAAACTTGCGCCAGATAAATTGGAAATTAACTATTTTAAAATGTGAAGAGAACCCGGGATGTAACACTAAAAGATTTGGAAACTTATTTTGCTTTCCTAACCTTTTGTGGCAAGCAGTGGCGTAACTAACGTCTGGGGCCCGTGGCAAATTCGTCAGATGGGGCTCCTTCCTCAATATAAAAAAGTGCATCAGCGTCCCTTCTGTGCTCTAAACCAAGCCAGTTCGGGGCTCCGTAGAGCTAGGGGCCCCTGGCATTTTGCCACCCCTGCCACCCTGTAGTTACGCCACTGGTGACTGGTGAACCACGTTTGCCACTTTTGTCATATATAAAAATACGGAGCGAAACCCTGGGTGCGCGAAGCCGATGACTATTTTTCATGACCTACTGCTAGGTAATGGCGACAATCCACCCCTTTGCGTCCCACTCGTCTAGCTTTATTAAGGGGGTCTATTCCAAGGGCGTAGGAAGTGGGCGCTAACAGGCAATTTCACAGCTCACCGCGTGTTGATCGAACAGCTGCGGCGACCAGATAATGGAAACGTGGGAAGCAGCGATTGAATACTTAAAGCACGCGGAAAAAAGTTCAGTTTAAGTTGTAGGTGGTTAGGTCCGGTCCCCAAAGGTGGTCTATCACTTTCATTGAACTACCTATAAATTAAAATCTCTTCTTATCCCTTAATGGCGGCCGTGAGGCTTGGGCCAATGTCAGTTTAAATGACAAGTGTGCGGTAAAAAATATAATTCAAAATTCTTGTGACAAAATGTCGGCAACTTTGTAGGGTGATACGGTCAAAGACCCCCAGACCCTCTTAGCCAGCGGTCAATAATATCCCTCAGAAACTGCCAGGAAATCATTAGCCGATGCCCAGGGTGCACCGGACCAAGCGCTGCTCTTCCCCATGGACGAATCCAAAAACGAACCGCAGCTCGTCAAGACAACGCAAGACGTCAAAAATATCTGTACACCATTATACATGCACACATAATGTATGTTTATGTACACATACACATACACATATCACGTCTATATCCCTTACGGGGTAGACAGAGCCTATGGTAACAAGACCTAAATGCCACGGTTAGCATAATTGTGGGTATATAGGTGGAAAGGGGAATCATATTAGTGATGGGTTGCTAGCCGCATCGCCTATAACATGATTCCTAAGATTTTCGCCCTATTCCCTCCACCTTTATGCCCCAAACAATATGGCCGGTATATTTGATATGTTTGGCTGTATTGATATTTAGGCTCTCTGCTATATTGGAGTAGAGCAAGTGGAGCGGCGTCTACGAGTCAGGTGGCAAGGCACGTACGGGGCGGAAAGCACCATAGCGGGGGAAGGAGAAACCGCATTTTGCCAAAAGCCTGCTAAAGCGCTGAGAATTTTGTCAATCATATTTTACGGACTCAAAATATACGTGTACTATTTTAAGTTGCGAAATTTGTTCTACTAGATATTCTTTTTTTTTCTGCTGCATTTACATTACAAACTCGACGAGAATCTACGCAGATTGGCTTCATATTGAATACGCATTGCATTTCGAATTGTCAATGGTCTCCGACAATTGTACATACATACATAAATCACGTCTTTGTCCCTTACGGGTTAGACAGAGCCTAACAAGACCTAAAGGCCACGTTTAGGATGATTGTGGGCGTATAGGTGGAAAGGGTAATCAAAATAGTGATGGGTTGCCAGCCGCATCGCCTATAACATGATTCCTTCGATTTTCGCTCACTCGATTTTCCCTCGACTCGATTTTCGACAATTGTAGAGTTGCTGTTATAGGAGCCAGAATGAGTATAATTTGACAGAAGTTCGATTCTTAAAAAATTATGCTTGCGTGACCCTTCCGTTCAGTTATTTAAAATTATAATTTAACCAGACGATCACAACAATAAATCAATTTCCGTGTCCTCGTTCAGTATGCGACGCGTCGACATATTTTCGAATTGTCCTCGATAATAAGTCAATTGAGAATCAACATGAAATAAAGATATCGAGCATGCTCCTCGGCCGTGCACATCACTAGCGCACGAATGCACAAATTTAGGTGCACTGTAGTGCGGGGCCAAGTTCTGAGAAAATAAATTCGGTTTTTCGTAAACGTACTTTTTACTTTTACTACCGCATAACGTTATACACTAGCGCATCTAAGGGATCCACACACACCTGTCATAGATGAACAATAACAAGCGATAGCGGTAGTACACCTAAGATAAATAAAACAGCCCAGAAAATAACGGGTACAAGAGGCATTGGATGGCAGCGCATTGGCTCCCCCCCCCCCCCCCCCCCACCCCCCCTCTACGAAGGATTACAGATGCGCTTCCAGCCCAGAGGTCTAAGATAAAATACGTCATATGCCATTAATATTACCGGCTGTTCTACTCTCCACGTCGGAGCATAGCAAAGAACATTGTCGAAAAGAAATATCAAATCCTACGCGAAGTCGTGGGCAAGATATAATCGATGTCGGCATTCAGAAATAATCGCTGATTTGTAAATATTAGCTCCTGTTCGTAATCTCAAGTAGTTACTGTTAGAGTCAATCACATGCAATGTAATATATTTATATTTGACGCCGAGATAAGAAAAACCCGCTAAGCGCGTGTGCCACTATCTAGTAGCTTTACGTGCTACGTGAGACAGAATGACTTCTGTCAACAAAGGTCAATAAATCCATAGTCATCTAACATGAGGACTTCCTTTTAGATTGAGACAAAAAGTGAGACTTAAACAAAGTCTCAGAAAATCGCGTTGTGTCCCAATGGACATAGGATCCGCCGTTGTCGAGCCGTCTAAAGACGAAGTGCGAGAAAGAGAAACCAACGTCTTATGGACGCTGCTCAAGAAAGAGAAAGACAGCATGTCACCAAATCTGTCAAGTTTTTTGCAAACTAAGATGCCATAGCGTCTCGTCGTGCCTTTCGAGGTGGACACTGTTTCGCTGAAATAATTTGCGAATTGTGCAGTTTTAGAAGTAACACTGATCTTTGTTGCCATAGCCATACTGTATTGCTTGTTGAGCAAAAAATCCACCAATAGAAATGTATTGGTGCCACATGACATGAACTTCGAGCAAAATGAAAATCTGTCATTATCTTATGCAAGAACCTAGCAACACTATAGTAAAGCGAAATACACTGCTTATTGATAAGTTGATAACGGGCATTAAAATGAAACACCATAATAAATGAATGACTAAAGAAAACAAAAAGATCTTGGTCGTAGAATTTTATGCTTGCAGAGCTTTTTTGTTTGAATTCCCCTTCGTTCTGACCCTTCTGAAGTTACGTTGACTGGACTTTTGACTTTGGTTTTGTTACGTTCTTTATGTGTCTGGGACCACAACCCAAGTTCTTGGACTTCCATGTATAATAAGTGCGATTACTGTCCAAGGTCCACATACACACCACACGCTGAAGAAATGTGCGATGTGTCTTTGTTGCCATCTTAAATACGCTAGTCACGCACGATAAAGCGTAATTTCACAAAGGCTTAATAAAGATGGAGTGAACTATCGCCACTTCATGATCAGCTGATTAAAAACGACCTCTATTCTTCGGGGCTATTGAACTATATTCCGGTAAACGTCGTTATCACACCCGTCTGTCTGTCCACTTATCAATATACGTGAGCCATCACCGCTCTTGATAAGAGAGATGTACCCTATGACATTGTAATAGGTGTGATACCATGCGACCGATACTAGAGCCGACAGTTGGCCGATTGTTTGATGGTGACCCTATAGAAATACCTAAAGGCTTTATAGATACGTCTTCTCTTAAGTTTCTAAGATAAAATTCCTTTTTTTTCCACCAAAACAGTTATATTGACCCAAGTACATACAACGTACAACTTTCGATAAACATCATGAGTTTGATTTGCAACTACAGCTGGTTTATTCCACCAATCATAATGTTGTGTTGTATGAACTCGATGATACTAGCTCGTTTTTTTCCGAGAAATCACCGAGGTTGAACTTATTGTGGCTAAGTCTAAATAAAACAATAACTGCGATATCCACGGCTATGTTTTGCTTTGGCCACTCTGACGGACATTTAGCTGGCTTTGTCTTATTTGAATGCCTGTAGTAAAAGAAGTAACAAGAATGCAAACACTTCATAAGAATAAGAATAAGAAAACTTTATTGACTGATACAGTACAGATACACACCGAATATTACATATATTGATAATTATTCTAACCAGCCAAATGGCCGCCACTCAGCTATGTGTCACGATAATATCCCGGATAATCTCATAAATAGATATCTTCATCATAAATATTTGGAGGTTTTAGAACCTAAGAGCAGTAATATTTTAAATATATTATTTTATTATTTGCGTAATGTATTCGCCTTTTCTTGTTTTGCGTGAGAAATACAATGAGGTCAACGAGTACAATAACATTTTTTGCTGGGATTGTTCACCATTTGCTCAATAAGTTTCACGGGATGTATTATGTATTAGAGATAAATTATTAATAACTTTGGTTTTTGTTTCATGGCAGGTATCATGTCAATTTATTAAGTTTACTAACTAACAGTAAGTAGCACCAAGAGCGATAAATACTAACAATGATTTTGACGTACATTTGATAGAAAGTCTATGAAACATTACATGTCATATCGTTAAAGTAACTTGGTGCTCACACTAAAAGTTATATTTTTAACCAAAGACACGTGTAATCAAACAATACGATTTTATCAGTTGATACAGGCAATCGATTATCAATTGACGACAGTTATCAGCAATCACTGCACAATATTGTGTAAGTTGATTATTAAAGATTATACAATCAATCAAATTAAACATGTCAAATTCAATTCGGAAGGAAGGTCTGTGCTCAAGGGTCGCTCGTCGGAGTGCACCGATCTGGAGAATAGCCGAATTCTTTTGGACAATTCATTGGACACAATTGTCTTTTTTACTACCCTCAATTAAGGATATGACGCGAGCTCCGAATTCCTATTTTTTGTGTATCTTCTTACTTTACCTAGGAAGTAGTACTAGGAAGCGGATCGCGGATTTTAATGAATTCATGCGCAAGGTTAATGCCGATGACACCTAACTTACGCATTAATCATGTTTTTTTATACGAATTTGCGTACGTCTATTCTTATCAAACGTATCAGACAAGTTTTTCTATTACTAATGTAAATATCAATAAAATAATACCCCTCTCCCCTCCCACGCGTTAATCGAGTAAAATACGGTAATACGGAAGTTAAAAAATAACTATACCAAAAATACCTTTCATCATTTTGGAAAAGAGCTGTTACTCTTCAAACTGCTGGACCGATTTTTAGCAAACACGGCTAAGAAATCTATTGATCCGTTTGAGAACTACGATGCCACAGACAAATACACAATCACACACACACAGACATCAACGTCAGACATATAACGCCCCTCTGTTGAAGACGCTAAGATTGGTGCGTCCATGGACTACAGATACATACGGGTATTCCACTTCTTTAGTTGCGAAGGTGACCACCCGACAACATCCTTTTACAGGATACATATTCTGCAACGATGAAACTTCGCGACATAAAAATTAAAGCGGAATCTACAATGTACGTCGACCAAGATTTTTTCTAAGATCGTCGTTTTTTTAGATTTGTAAGAGATCTAAGCACAATATCTTTGTGGTATGTTTCAGCGGGCGCCGCGACGCTGCGTATACTGCTCAGCTTCGCAGTCGGCGGGCTCTTGGGCGACGTCTTCCTCCACTTACTGCCTGAAGCGTGGCAGCATGACTTCGCAAGCACTAAAGGTGAACATCCTATTACTTTATACTTACACTATACAATTTCTCTAAAAAAATCCGGACTTTTTCAGCAGGATTAGTTTTTTGATTCAAAATTTTGTCCCTTCTCTTAAGTTTAAGAAGTGATGGATGGAGTTTACGTGTTTTAGCGACTATTGTTTTATTAGTCTGATAGTGTCTGCATGTAGTGTTGAAGTTTCATAATTATTTACGCATGTTTTGTTCCTGTTAATAAGTGCCCATGGCAATACACGATTCAGTAGGCTTATTATCTAACTCGCTCGCAGTCGCCATCGTGTTCATTTTGACAGTTCATGTATGGGCTGATAATTGGCATCGGAATCAGCTAGCTGTCACATTCATACTAGAACTGTCAACAAAATGAACACGATGGCGATTGAGAGCGAGTTAGATAATAAGCCTACTGGTCAAATAACTCTCCGGTTATGAGCTAGTGATCTAAACAAACATACAAATAAGTAATTTGTGGTAGTCGAAACGTGATTCTCGCTGTCGCCAGCCATGTTGCATTGTTTGTTGTGTATTTACGGCTATCTTAAAACATAAATAGACGTGTTGATGAGTCTTACTCATTAACTACCGATAGTTTTAGTTAACATAGTTTATTTTAATGATATGTTGGTAATTATAATTTAATGTTTTCATATTATTACGATTTTTACTCGTCAATTATTTTTAGAACTCCCAAGAGATTGTAGCTTGTAGTAGATAATTTATAACATAATTTGGTTTTGAGTGTTATTTTGTGTAAAGAGTCGTGGGTTTCCATGGGTGGTGATGCTCGCTTACCATCAGATGACCCACTTGCTCGTTTGCCTTCCTTGTCGTATATAAAATAACATTTTTGTAATGATGATCCTTATTTGAGCCTAAAGGCCAGATTCGCAAACAATTGTTAAACTTCTGTTAGTTTAACATTAATTTGTCTCTATCAGTTGCATTGACATTTGTTTTCGTCAGACACAGACAAAAGACTATGTTTTTGACATTAAATAAGGTTCAGAAGTGACGAACGTTTTTACCCTGACCCGACTGTACCTAATTAGAACGTGGCTAGACAAGTGACATGCGCTCGCAATCGTTTCGATGTCGACATATGCTTAATTTCCCAGTAGCATTTCATCTGCTAGGTCACATGATTTTTGTATTTTTTTTTATATATATGTATAAGAGGGGGCAGACGAGCAGACGGATATGCTGCAGAGTTGATTATTGTTTTTATTTTTCTTCTATTGACAAAAAAATACTTGTTTGGTGAAAGTGAATTTCTGTCCTATGCCGACTTTAGACAGCAAAATCATATTTTGAAAGGAAAGTATTTTCTAACCTAATCATACGCTATGGCATAGTGAGTATGTCATTTAGCTTTCCCAAAATTCCGTCCAAGCATGACCAATGTGCCCCACACCGATTTCACCGTGAATTCATTGCGCAACTAGTTACGATCTTACGGTGCTATGTCAATTAGGTTACGAAAATTTGTGTCAAACTTGGCCTGACACACTTCCGTGTTCATTCTTATTGTATTGTATTCTTTTTAAAAAAACAAAAAAAACAAATGTTGTACTTGTAATTGTAAATGTAGGGGGGGGGGGGGGGGGGGAGTTTTTAAGGTTAATTTTTAACTTACTTTTCTTTAAATCAACTCTCTTAGTTTTAGTGTTCTTTATTGTTATTTAGTTCTTAATAGTTTGAATATTAATAGAAATATTTAATTCTTAGTTAAAATATTTGCATCTTTTCAACGCATATGAAAGAAAATCGTAAATATTTCGAATAATATGTTCTTATTTATTTCGTTGCTTATTTACATTGCGTGTAGAATCAATACTGCGCGCTTTAACCGAGCGTAAAAATAATAATTTGAAAATAATAAAATTCAAGTTAAAAATATACATTACTTGACGTTAAGCGTCATTAAATCAAATAAAAAAGGCGATGAACAATTATTAAATCCTATCAAGTACGAAATAAATTGTTTCATTCACACGCTTGAAACACAAAACCTCCACACGTTTGAAATGAATCATTTCGATTAAATATAAATGTGTGTTATGTTTACGGTCGTAGAGTCGATTCTCGCAGATTAATCGCTTTGTTTGACAACACAAAACCTCAGCGAGCGCAAACACACTGTGTTGACAAGGAAAATCGATATGTGTCATTGTACGACAATGGACTTCAACTTGGCTATCGTGTTTATTATGGAATTGTAGGTTGAGTTTATAAATAGGTACAAACGTATCATGCTTTTTAAGTTAAAAATAAAGCCATGCTTTTGTCTATTAATAACATAGTTGGTAATTAAGTTGCCAACGTTATCATGGTTCGTTTCCCGCGTGCGAGGGTATGTTCACTTGTTTTTGTTTACTTTATGTAGGTACAATTTTATAGGTAGATAGATAGTTACATACGCACGGCTCGACGAAGGTACTATGGCGCCGAATACTCTAACAAAAACAAGTTTACTAGAACACTGTTTTGTCGGCGAGTAGATACGGAGTGCAAAAATAGGTACCTATTTAACATACATACACAAATCACGTCTTTATCCCTGACGGGGTAGACAGAGTCTAAGATAACAGCCTCATTTAGCAAGATTGTGGGTGGGGGATAGGTGGAAAATGGAATTAAGTTAGTGATGGGTTGCAAGCCTCATCGCCTATAACATGATTCCTATGATTTTCGCCCATTCCCTCGATGGGCTTTTACCATTTCGCGGGTAGAGATTCAACTGGTACACTCTATGTTTTTTCTTCCAACTTAACAATCCCAAATAAACCAAATCGGTTTGAGGGTTTGGTAGTAACAAAAATATCCGTATAGAAAAAAAAATTGGTGAGCCTTGAGGTTCAATATTCAAAAACGAATAGGTTTCGGTTTCTGTCGGTAACGTTACCGTCGGACACGAGCGCTAATTTTAATTCACTCTTCATCCTGCAGAGGGCGAACACGTGTCAATGAAATGCGGCCTCTGGTGTCTGTTCGGTATGCTGGTGTTCATCATTGTGGAGAAGCTGTTCGCCGCGTCCGAGGAGGAAGAGGAACATGAGACGGAAAACGAACCCAAACTGAACGGCTCCATACGTCAGATAGAGATAGAAGAGATCGACAAGCTGCTAGATGCCGAGAGGCGGAACAGGTAACTGTTTATAACTTTATACATACATAAACGAATCACATCTATATCCCTTACGGGGTAGACAAGAGCCTTTTTTTTTTGCGGTGGGAAAATGCGTTACGCATACGACCGCGCCGTGGGGACGGCGCGGAAGTTATGTGGGACTCTCCTCCTCGCCCCCCCCCCCTCCAGAGTGGAAGGAGGCGGGGAGGCATACCCACTAAAGGGGTAGACAGAGCCTAGGTAACAAGAGCAAAAGGCCACGTTTAGCATGATTGTGGGATTGTGGGTGCATGGGTGTGGGTGGTGGTTTTATTAAATAAAAATGTGTAAGTTATTGTGTGTTATAAGTTTGCGGGTGGTAGGGCCTTGTGCAAGGTCCGTCCGGATCGCTACCACCATCTTACTCGCTAATTCTGCCGCTAAGTAGCATTGCTTGCACTGCTGTGTTCCGGTGTGGAGAGTAAGACAGCCGGGGAAATTACGGGCACAAGAGGCATTTCATCTTAGTCCTCTAGGTTGGCAACGCATCTGCAATCCCTCCGGGGTTGCGGGTGTCTATGGGCAGTGGTGATCACTTATTATCAGGTGACCCACTTGCTCGTTTGCCTTCCTATTCATATAAAAAAAAAGAAAAAAAAAAAAGGGGTAGACAGAGCCTAAGGTAACAAGAGCTAAAGGCCACGTTTAGCATGATTGTGGGATTGTGGGTGCATGGGTGGTTTTATTAAATAAAAATGTGTAAGTTCGTTACCCAACACATTATAATTTTCTTGAATTTTGTTTTATAAACCCATTTGCAAAAAAACGGTCACCCAAAACTTTTCATGCCACGAATTGCTGCAGTTATTTCAGCCAGAGGCCACACTGTATTATTGGAGTGAAAACTTATTTAGCGGCGTTGTACACTTTTTGGGATGGGTAAAAAATGTTACTCGCGTCAGGTCACGTGACCTGATCGAAAATGCGTATTCGGAGGGAGAGTTGCTGCTGGGTCGTTTAAGCGGCGCTGGGCGCTTGTGCGAGTGTGCGTCTGTGTAGTTTCCACTTCGGCCGGCACTCCCGGAATGCAACCCGTTGTTTTTTTAAGTTTATTGTTTGTAACTTCACTACATAGTATAACATAAAGTCGCTTTCTCTGTCCCTATGTATGCTTATATCTTCAAAACTACGCAACGGATTTTGATGCGGTTTTTTTTAATAGATAGAGTGATTCAAGAGGAAGGTTTTTATGTATAATTCTACGCAGACGAAGTCGCAGGCAGAAGCTAGTACTAAATAAAGATGAAATCAATTAAAGTTGACCTGCTACAGTACTGGATGTATTTTTTTTTTCAGAGGCAAGGCGAACGGCGAGGGGATATGCGGGGGGAACGGTACGGTCACAGCCAAGCAGCTGTACGACTCCTGCGTCTTCAACAACAATGCGCAAGGTATGTTACCATTGAAGTTTGCACACATTTGTAGCTAACGAGAGAGCGAGACAGACTACCCGTCTTTTCCTTATTGTTCGTGCTAGAAAGAGACGGTAGTCTATCTCATTTCATCACTTTACACGGCCCCTAAGCGGACCTGAGCCTGAGCGGAGTGGACGAGGTCCGCTTAGGGGCCGTGTAAAGCGCGCGCCTGTGTGCGTGTTTCGTTTCAACCGATTTGTTCGTAGTTTCCTTACTGCTTTAGCTTATATATATACTGTGCTGCTGTGGTGTTGAATGTTGAATGGCACTCGCACAGTGACAAGTGATGTTGCTCACGTTCAATCCATTTGTGACAGCTTTTGTGAATCGACCTGTACTTAGTGCGAGTTGCCCCAAGTTACTTTAACATTAATACATACATACATACACAAATCACGGCTTTACCCCTTACGGGGTAGACAGAGGCGACGGTAACAGATACCTACAGGCCACATTTAGCAAGATTGTGGGCGTATAGGTAAAAAATTAAATCAAAATAGTGATGGGTTCGCCTATAACATGATTCCTATGATTTTCGCCCATTCCCTCGATGGGCTGCCATCTGCGCGGGTAAAGAAGCAACTGGTATATTCTATGTTTTATTTGCTCCCTTAGGCTCTGTCTACCCCGTAAGGGATAAAGACGTGATTTGTGTATGTATGGTTATAAAATGGCTGTTGTTAAATAAATTGTGTGCTATCAATTCGTCTCTTAAATAAAAAGTTCATCTTTCTTTTTTTTTTTTTTTAACGAAGGCGAAGGCGCTTGCTGCAGCACAGTGGCGGCCAGCAACGGGTCCGCGCGCTGCGCCAAGGGCAACCGCTGGATGGGGCGCTGCCTGCTGCGGGAGGCGCGCGAGAAGGTGCTGGCCACCACCAAGGACAAGCCCGACAAGAAAGACGTGAGTTGATTTGTGCGTGTGCGTGTGTGTGCGTGTGTGTGGGTGAGTGTGAGCGTGGGTGTGAGTGTGAGTGTGTGTGTGTGCGTGTGTGTGTGTATCTGTCTGTGGCATCGTAACTCTCCAGCGGATAGAGCAATTTCGATGCGGTTTTCTTCATTCGAAAGCCAGTTCATTGCCTTGTTTCTAAAAATCGGTCCAGTTTGAAGAGTATTAGCTCTTTCCCAAAATTGTTTTTTTTAATGTTATTACGATGACTTTTCCGAGCTTTGCTATGTATTGTATGTATCGACGTATGTTCGACGACCGGATGGCCCAGTGGTTAGAGAACCTGACTACGAAGCTCGAGGTCCCGGGTCCGATCCCCGGTCGGGGCAGATATTTGTATGAAAAATACGAATGTTTGCTCTCAAGTCTTGGATGTTTAATATGTATTTATCTATATAAGTATGTTTATCCGTTGTCTAGTGCCTATATTACAAGCTTTGCTTAGTTTGGGGCTAGGTCAATTGGTGTCAATTGTCCCAAGATATTATTATTATTCTTATTTTTAACTAAATCTCTCCCTAGGAGGAAATACTTCGCACGGACCTAAGCCAAGTGCTTTAATTTTATGCTAATTTATGACATGGACAAGAATTTTCTTACTATACGGCATGTGTTGAGGATGACAGCTTTTTGTAGGAGTGTGTATGCGGATGGAGGTATATCGAGAGCCCGGAGGCTTGCGTGGAGGGTTTTGGGGATAACGCCAGTTGTAGAGAGAATTATTGGTACAGTCTTTACATTATTCACCTGCCATTGTGTCTTTATTTCAATTGAGAGATCTGAGTATTTGGTCGTTTTGTCAGTGTGCGTAGCGAGCAAATTATGTGTGTTACAGATGGCGATGTCTATTAGGGTTACTGACTTCTTAGTTTTATCTAGTATTGTAATATCTGGTCTATCTGGTTTATTATTATTATTATTATTATTTATGTTGTGTTGGCGTGTCCTCAGGTGGCGGGCTACCTGAACTTGATGGCGAACTCCATCGACAACTTCACGCACGGGCTGGCCGTGGGCGGCTCCTTCCTCGTCGGCTTCCGCGTCGGCCTCCTCACCACCTTCGCCATCCTCGGTGAGACCAGCCTGGCTAGACAAAGTTACTTTCAACTATAATAATAATAATAATCATTTATTTGTTTCTTCCATGCTGGTCTGGGAGTGAAAAAAAAAACATAGAATTTACCAGTTGCTTCTCTTCCCGCGCAGATGGTAAAAGCCCATCGAGGGAATGGGCGAAAGTCTTAGGAATCATGTTATAGGCGATGCGGCTAGCAACCCATCACTATTTTGATTTCCCTTTAGCTATACGCCCCTAATCATGCTAAACGTGGCCTTAAGGTTTTGTTACCTTAGGCTCTGTGTACCCCGTAAGGGATAAAGACGTGATATATGTATGTATGTATGTATCATTTATGACTCTCTCCACCACCAAGTACATTGCAAGTTATATTTAACTATGTAGTGTGTGTTTTTGATTCCATTTTTCCATCTATACGCCCATAATTTTGCTAAACGTGGCCTGTAGGTCTTGTCACCTTGGGCTCTATCTGTATCTGTGTATGTATGTATGTATGTAAGTAGAGTCCGACCTAAACATGTTTGTTTGCCGAAACCAAAACCGAAACTGAAAGTTCGCCTTTGATTATAGTTTTGATCGACAACAGAACACATTCCTACAGTTTTTAGAATTTTTGTCTGTTTGTCTGTATATTTGCGAGCGCGTCACGCGAAAACGGCTGAACGGATTTTAATGCAAACTACTAATTGTCAAGAAAATTCCCGGCCAGGTTATATAGGCTTTTTATCCCGGAAAATTGCATAGTTCCCGCGGGATAGCGATATGGCAATTGCTAATTAGACGCGGACGAAGTCGCGGGCGGAAGCTACTCAATAAATGAATGTCTTGTGACAATAACAATAATTGTAATGGTTTACAGTTCACGAGATACCCCACGAGGTGGGAGACTTCGCGATCCTACTGAAGAGCGGCTTCTCTCGCTGGGAGGCGGCCAAGGCTCAACTGGTAAGTCTTGATTTTGTTTAGGGACTGTTTCTGTTAAGTTCCAGATATCTATGATACCGCATCTCTTTATTACTACGAGACAGACAGAGACCTTATCATCAGAGATCGGACAAATGGATGTCATTGTTGGCAATAGGGGAGACCGAGGAGGGTTGAGACAGAGGTTTGTTGATACAAAGCCGATTTCTCTGAACTGTGACAGTTTATCGGGCTGGTAACTTCGCTAATTCGTTACTCTTTCTACACTCCACAGTTTGTGTGAAGTTGTGACCTCGCTAACTGTCATAGGTGCAGAGAAAAAGGCTTTGTATCAACTCACCTCTGTCTCAACTCGCCTCGGTCTCCCCTAATATAGACATGACTCCAAAGAATCACAAAGTAAATTTAATGAATGTCAGCATATTAATGTCAATGTCAAAATGATATTATATAATTTTATTATATTTTCTAATATATTAAATTTATTATAATCAAAATGATTGTATTTTTAAGATATTTCAGTTGTAAAATGTAAATGTCGAATGTAAAAATATAAAAATCAAGAAATAAAAATTCTTGATTCATTTGATAGTAATAGGATTGTGTGTATGAGCACGGTGTCACTTACTGTCGCGTGATCCACTTGTATGTTTGTCAGTCTGTTTTATAAAAATTGTGTTTCCTCAGGCGACGGCGTCGGCGGGCTTAATAGGCGCCATGACGGCAGTCGTGTTCAGCGGCGCGCGGAATGCCATAGGTAAGAAAGTAACGCCTACGAAGCGATGTGCCGTGAACTTTCACACAAGAAATAAGCTTTGGTTAAAAATAAAATAAAAATGTAATACAAGCTTTTTTTGCTGTTTGTGCTTTTTGTCGACTGTACTTGCATTGGCATCCATCCTACATGACTATACCAAATTTTATTCTAAGATATTATTGAAAAAGTACGTATTTTGTCATTTTCATCAAATAAATACCTAGTAGTAGTTTTAGTATTAGTCTGTTATTTAAATAATTATCTTTTTTTGACAATTGTTTATTTTGTTTGACAAGTGTTTATTTTGCATAATAAATAAATCAATATCTTGGGACAAATTACACCAATTGACCCAGCCCCAAACTAAGCAAAGCTTGTACTATGTGTACCAGGCAACGGATAAACATACTTATATAATGTATCAATGTTATCAATGATTCATCCAAATTAAGACGATAAAAAAGTCACTGTATGCCAGCTGCCAAACCCGAGACTTCTTCAGTTGCATCAGACGCACATGTGCGTTCAAACGCCAACGAAAGTCACGAAAACGCATATGCGCGCCGGTGGCATTTTATGTGACTGCATACATATCTTTATTGTAATGTTCCAGAGGCAAAAACATCATGGATAGTCCCGTTCACAGCGGGCGGGTTCCTCCACATCGCGCTGGTGACCGTCCTGCCCGACCTGCTGCGGGAGGAGGACAAGTGGGAGTCGCTCAAGCACCTCGCCGCGCTCGTCGCCGGCATCGCCGTCATGGCCTTCATGACGCACTACTTTGGTTAGCGAGATTGTAGCATGGTCATTCGTAGTGACCACTAGTAGAGTTGCAACGGTCACTAATCGACTAGTGGCATGGTCAATTGTGGCAAGTAACAATTTTACAAGTTTAAATTAAAGATAATCAACATTGAATCAGGCGTTAGTTTGCGGAGGTGCATTTCAATAAACAAAAAATATTTACCTAGCTAGTCCGACTCGACTCCGCTGCTATGAGTAGCGGAGTAGCAAGGTAAATATTTTTTTTTTCGTTTTAACCTTTCAGTGGTTGGGATTTCACAGTAGCTTCGAGAATCTGGCCATTGACGTCTATTAGTTGCTATTAGTCGATTAGTGACTTATGGTCTTTACGTCGGATAGTGGCTGCTGGATATGCCACTAAGACTAGTGGCGGAGTCATTAATCGTCTCCACTGGTGTCGAAGCGAACCATCACACGTTGCTAGTGGTTCGGATTAGTCAACGGTCGTAGTCACGAGTGACTCGGCTCGGCCTGTGTCTCAGCCACTAGTAGGTTGGTTAGGCGTAGCCACTAACAGTGACTACTAGTAGCTTAGCTATGTGCAGTCACTAATGAGTAATACTAGTGGCTTACCTAATGCCAGCAACAATGTACAGCAGCTAGCTAAAGTAAAATTAGATTGTTAATTATAGTCAGTAATTTCACTGTTTTGAATTATCTAAAGCGTGAAGTTTTTAGTACTAAAATTAATAAGCATACTTTAAAGGCCTGTTTCACCACTCTCTGTTAAGTTCCAGTTATCTTAAGTGCCAGTTATCTATGATGACGTCTTTTTTTTTTTTTATATGAATAGGAAGGCAAACGAGCAAGTGGGTCACCTGATGGTAAGTGATCACCACTGCCCATAGACACCCGCAACCCCAGAGGGATTGCAGATGTGTTGCCAACCTAGAGGACTAAGATGAAATGCCTCTTGTGCCCGTAATTTCCCCGGCTGTCTTACTCTCCACACCGGAACACAGCAGTGCGAGCACTGCTACTTAGCGGCAGGATTAGCGAGTAAGATGGTGGTAGCGATCCGGACGGACCTTGCACAAGGCCCTACCACCCGCATCTCTGTCTGTTTCGTAGTAATAGAGACGGAATTATAGATAACTGACACTTAAGATAACTGGAACTTAACAGACAGTGGTTTAACAGGCCCTAAGTATGTTATTTCGTGTGAGTCTGATTGTGTTAGCATAAAGACAGTATTTTTGGTAAAAAAAATGGAGTAAATACTCTAATATGTACGTATGTTACAACTACTGTAAATATATATAAGTATGAATACTTAGTTGTTGGTTAAATAATTATTAAGAGCATAAAAATATCGATTGCAGTAACATCTCCGTATAAAAGCAATAGGAACTAGTACATAACTCTAGCCAAAGAATGTAGCAATAGTAGTACTATATCAATTTCATTATTTTTAGCTTATTCTCCAGTTAATGATTTTGTTAATATACTATGATTTTTACCTCAAACAAAATAAAACTGTTACTATCGAGGGAAAATTAAAAATGCCTTTTCGTGTTTAGTAGTTATTTTAATTTCGTAGGCGTAAAAAAACTAAACGAAGAGAATTTCTCCACTATCAATGAACTAAAAACAGTGTACACATTAAATTTATATTATATCTTGTTCTAAATTTGTGTTGCGTTTGCCACAGAGTAAATCAGAAATCGTCTAACAAAAAAAAAATTTATTTTTTTTCAAGTCAATTTATCACAATACCAGGACTGAAATACTGAATTCTAAAATGGCGCTAATGCTTGTTTCTTTTTTTTAATGGTGCAGTTTATCTCGTTTAATTTATACGATTACTTGTATAAATACCTAAAATGTAGTTGTAAGCCAAGCCATACTTATACGATGTACAGTACACTAGTGTAAATAACGAATTATGCTAACATTATCCGGTGTAGGAATTAGTTAGTAAAAAATAATCACTCCACTTGTCATTGTGATAGTTTATTATAAATAAATACAAAGTTTATATCAAATATTCATTAGTTAAGATTTTTGAAGCCATGCGAAAGTGACGGGTGAACGTAGCTTTTGAACTGCTTGATTAAATGTCACTAGTTTACTATGATATACAATACACACAGATAGATACACGAGTCGTTTTCAAAACACATGGCCTTAATTAAAACAAAAGTTAATCGATTCCTTTGTGTTACGACTTTTTCACCGGTGCGAACCGGAGGTAACCCCCTCCGCGTGTGGTCAAGAGCTGCGGTTCGTTTTTGGATCCGTCCGGGGGAAGAGCAGTGCTTGGTCCGGTGCACCCTGGGCATCGGCTAATGATTTCCTGGCAGTTACTGAGGGATATCATTGACCGTTGGCTAAGAGCCCGACAGGGAGGTCTTTGACCATTACCGTACAACGTTGCCGACATTTTGTCACAAGATTTTTTAATTATATTTTTGTTACTTTGACATTGGCGAAGTTGTCGCTATAACGACTTGATACGCCTCAAATAAGAAGATGACTTTTTCACCCTTATTGCAATGGAATGAAACGGTCGTAACACAAAGTAATCAATTAATTTTTGTTGTGATTAAGCCCTTAACTATGTATAGGTATATTTTATTAAAATACACACATGTTTAGATGACTAATAATACCAGTAATATAGCGTTATAATAACTGGTGAGGTGACTCGGCCGCCTGCACAGGCTTACCACGCGGTGGAGCGCAGGCCATTTGCAGGACTGTGTCATAGTCATAGGCAGTTAGCGCAGAAATATAAGTGCGCCCACTATTTAAAATTAACACGCTATGCGTATGCTGAAGAATCACATGTTTTTTTATTTTTATTTTGCTAAATATACAGGTGTCATACCAGCATCACTTCAGCATCTATGGTTATTTTAGAGCTGTTTATATTTTTATTTCTAACAATTGATAACATCGAATATTTATATCTAATTTTGATATATGAGTTATTTATAGCACCTTGAAAAAAAATGCTTAAGACATTTCGGAGCTTCGAGGTCCCGGGAGCAATCCCCGGACGGGACAGATATTATGTATGAAAAACACGAGTTTGTTCTCGAGTCTTGGTTGTCTTATATGTATGTATTTAAGTAAGTATTTATCTATATAAGTATCTTTATCCGTTGTCTAGTACCCATATTACAAGCTTTGCTTAGCCTGGGGCTAGGTCAAATCAAATTGTGTCAATTATTTATTTATATAGACTTAATAATGCGCGAGAAAATTTCGATGAAATGTTTGTCAAACTTGCTCATGTTATAATTGTTATCATACTTACATATTTTTCAAATAACTAATGTTTTTGTTGATCGTTAAACAGTGCATTTCACTAGTACGTAAGTGTACCATGTGATAAAAATTGCCATTTAGTATTGTAATCCGTTGCTCGGGACTAATTGCCGGACTCAGAGGCGTCAATTAACGTTTACACGCCATTACGAGGCGTTATTTCGTACACAATTGTAAGTTTAGCAGAATGATTCATTGCTGTTAAACAACGTCTCTGACTGAGGTAATAAGAATTCATAGGAGCTAGGTTTAAGGAGCGTTTTTATTGGTTGAGATTTTATTTGTTCGTTACACATTAGCCACTAGGAAATTTACAATAACACTTTTCACTCCAGGGGGGCTACTCCGAAATACGAAGTTCGTAGTTACGTGCTTCGAATCGCCTTCGAATCGATAGGTTGCTACTACGAAGTTACTTCGCATTCGTTTTCGGATCGAAGTTCGTTTGTCGTTCGTTTCCTCGCGTTTTTGTCTACTCTGAAAATTGAACTTCGTGAATGATTTCGGATTTTGATGACGTTTTGTCTACTCTGAAAATCGAACTTCGTGTGTGTTTTCGCAGTTTGACGTAAAGATTTACGATTTGAAATGTCAGAATCAAACGATAACTAAAGAGATGTCGTTTCACTGTCGTTTGTTGGGTTTTGACAGTTGTGTGGTCTGCGATATTGCGTTTAAACTTAAGAGAGTCATTTTGAAAGCTCCGATGGCTAATGGAACATTGTTTCTACTCTATTAAAGATTTTTTCTAAACACAGGAATTAATAAATAATGAATGGCAAAACGAAAACGAATGCGAAGTAACTTCGTAGTAGCAACCTATCGATTCGAAGGTGATTCGAAGCACGTAACTACGAACTTCGTATTTCGGAGTAGCCCCCCTGAACGATAACTTACTTCTCTCACCAAAGTTCAAAACTTTATACTGTTTGCTTATCACGTATTGACTTATTCTTAGTTAAATGTCAACTTTTTTTTGAGGTTTAAATGTACGTGAGAACGCCGAAAAACACAAAATAAACCCCAATGCGGTCAATAAAACTTGTGCAAAAGTATATTGTGATCACGCATGATGTTGGAAGTTAATAATATTAATTAATTATTGGAATTTCAAGCTAATAATCTATTTACCGGACTTTAAACGATAGTGTGAAAAGTAATTTATTTATCTATTCGTTCTTTCCATTCACGTAGTTCAATTCGAAAGTGGTCTATGGTTTCGACACGAAACTCATGCGATCCGAAATTACTTCGTAGTAGCATTCGTTGACGAACTTCGTTTCATCTTCGTTGCGAGCTTCGTTTCGAACTTCGTATTTCGGAGTAGACCCCCGGGTGTGTCATAAGAAGAGAGAATGTGCCACTGCGTGTAACGGATTATTATTTATAGTTCGATGTTTATAAAATCACTTCCATCGTGGTGTTTTCTTCAGTGATAGTTACACATTCATCCGTACTATTTTCATAACGTTTGATTTAACTTCACTTTTATGTTAGAACAGTTTTCTAATACGGACGGATTGACTTTGCGACTTGAGGGTACAATTAAACTGATACATAAATCACGTCTTTATCCTTTACGGGGTAGACAAAGCCTAAGGTAACAGGACCTAAGGACCACGTTTAGCATGATTGTGGGCGTATGGATGGAAAGGGGAATCAAAACAGTGATGGGTTGCTAGCCACATCGCCTATATAACATGATCCCTAAGATTTTCGCTCAATCCCTCGATGGGCTTTTACCACCTGCGCGGGAACTGCAACTGATACATTCTATGTTTTTTCTTTGCTCCCAGACCAGTAAGGAAGAATTACACTGAGCTATAACTAATACGCTGTACAAAACTGGTTGTTTTAAAATAAGTTTAATTGTTGGACGAATTAAATATTTCCTTGAACAGTCTTAGCGCTTCTTAAATCTCGCAGGACCGATGTAATTGATCCTACGAATTGTCCCAGTTAACGGCTGTGTAAAAATATTTTTAGATTTAAAACTGTTTAAAACAAATAAAGTACTTTAAACTGAAATTATCTTGTTTATTTTACGCCTCCTTTATGTATATAATATAACTTTTGTGTATATTTTTATGTTTTTGCCCGTTTACCTAAACTAATTTCAACACATTTCTTACTGCAATAATAATTTCTGCTATATGTAATTCTGCAACTAGAATAATTCACCTTTTCGACGCCAACGACACATCGGCACCGCAGATTCAACATACATACGCACAAATCAAGTCTTTATCCCCTACGGGGTAGACAGAGCCTAAGGTAACAAAACTAACGCCAACAATATATAGGTACAGTCGCCATCATAAATATAGTAGCGGGCGAGGTCCTCATACTAAATTTCAATAAATATATAACATCAGAACACTCATAAATATAAGAGCAGAGCGACCTGTCATTAAAATCGGGACGTCACTGATAGTCAAAGGTATCGATGCAGTCAGGCTGATCATAAAGATCAGAACATTTGTGGAAAATATACCTTAATTTTGTAACAAACAGTTTATATTAAAGTGAATTATGCATGCTAACGAGTACATTATAACAGGTGACATCTGAAGGCATAACGCATGAACTATATTTATATTTGTTTGCAATTCGAATCTATTACTATATACGTAAGGTTTATTTTCCACAAATGATCCGTTATTTATGATCAGCCTGACTGCGTCGATACTTGTGACGATCTGTGCCTTCTGATGATTTTACCTCATTGAACGCCCTGAATTTGTTAATAAGTCACTGCTCTTATATTTATGACGCATTGCGTGTTCTGTTGTTATTAACCTTATCGTGAGTTTACTGAAGTTTAATGTTGCTCTGAAATATTTGAAGACCCTCGACCGCTACGATATATCTGATGGCAACTGTACGTCCATTACTTCAATGCAAAAGCAACCTTCCTTCGATTGGGTTTAGGTTCAACTTAAGGCATCGCAATAAAGAAGTCTGTATTTGACGTGGCGGCGAAAAGGTGGTTGAAAGGGAAAATAAAAAAAAATATGATTTAAGTTTATTTATTGCTTATTTATAAGACAAATAATAATGACTAAACATTTTAGACTTAGGTAAATAAAGTTTAAAACACATGACACTTTTAAAACGTTTTAAAAAATTACACAATTTTAGAAAATTTTAAATATTAAGAACAGATGTAAAGGAAAAGACAGTGAAGTTATTTTGCAAGTCGTGCTATTCCGATGAATGCAACTACTCTTATAATATACATAATATATGAATCTAAAGTGGATCAAATATGGCTTCTCGAGATTCAGACCACCATTATACATAATATACAATAAGGGTTCTGGCTTCATATATATATATAGTAATATATTTTTAAATTCTAAAGTTCACTTCAGAACACAAACAAAATAGAGTAGATCAAGAAAAATAACATTATCGTGTTTCAACTTTTATAATTGAACAATAAATCAGCAGCCGTTTTCGTTTTGAAATTCTGACGAGACGACACAACGCGTTAAAATTGGAGGCGCAAAAAAGTTTTTTTGTAACCAGAGGGGTTATATGACATAATTTTTCAAAAAAGTTATAAATGTAAAATACGCACACACCGTAGACAAGAGCTTGTTTTTTTTGTGGTAACTGTATGTGACGCGGTGCAAGTTTACATGACGTAGACTTTCTCCACGCGCTTCATGCAGAACACCTCGTTGGTCTTCGGGCAAATGATGGATCCGTGCTCGTTCATCATCTCCTTCAGCGCCTGCAACACAAATTGGTACAATGCTTCAAGTACACATCCAACTCAGTGTCAAATTTCTAATTGACACAAAAAATTAGAACACAGAAAAACTCGAAAAGTAAAGCTATGGCCGGGAATCGAAGCCGGATTCTAATCATTCCGTGATGCGTGCTATACCGCTACACCATCCACAGCAGGTGAGTAAGCCTTCGAATTTTTCTATTTGTTACTAGCTGTCACGTGACCTTGTTACTATGCGAATTTTTGCCGCCAAGCGTCATCTGTTTGAATGATGTGTCTGTACGACACAATTACTAACTCCCGTATGTACTCTTGTGACAAGACTTAAAAGCCACGTTTAGCATGATTGTGTATTTTGTTGTAACAGACTTAAAATATGTTTTAACGAGTTTTTCTTTCTCAATTGACTGAAAAAAAAAAACATTCGGCCGCTTTATCCAATACAATCGTAGCACTCGATTGCTCGGTTTGTGTAGAGATCCATCCCATGTCGTTTAGTTTATATTACAACCACGAATATAAAAATGACAAGTATACTGTCGTTTTATTCCCTGAGTTGACTACTTGAGTCCTGTGAGTGGTTTAATGTCATCCGCATGAAATGTTCGACCCCAGGGGCCCAATTTTTGAAAGCACATCACTCGAAACTGGTATAAATCGGATAATATCTCCAAAACTACAGCTGTAATCAAAGTTTTGACTAGTTCACAAGATTAATGAGATCTGTCATTGTCTTCTATGCTACTCTTATTTCAAATTCAGCGCAATTTTTCACCACTTTCGAGTGGTATATTCACACATGTGCTTACAAAAAACGACCCCCCTTTTTTGACCCGACATTTGAAACGGTCGTGGTCCACCCACAAAAAATGCAGCCATTATTTCGAACCACTAATTATTATTTTAATACTAAAATAGGTAAGTTGTGAAACAAATGGCAAAATACTCAGAAAACAACCAGGTGGACCAAGACCCACAGCCGTTCGAAACTTGCGTAGAGTAGTATAGTACCTGCTCGCCGTAGACCTGTCCGTTGGGCAGCGCCATGGGCTGGTTGTGCTCGTTGAGCGGCGCGCGCGACAGGCGGCACACGAGGCGCGAGTGCGACACGTGCGCGTGCGGCAGCGTGCGCGCCAACAGGTTCAGCGGCGGCGCGCACGCCGGGCACGCCGCCACCTGCGTCGCCTCGCTGTAGCACTGAGTGCGCCCGAGTTAAGGAAGTTCCAGCTGGGATAATCACGGTCTGGGTGGAAAAGGGCTATAAACAGTTTTCTAACGAATCCAATATATACCCCTTGAATCACGCGCTTTTTTAGAATACGTTAATTGTTGTTTCGAGCGGACACACGTATAGGTCCGTTACGTCTGGTTCTCTGTTCGTTTATGGAGCAGGGGCCTGTTTTTTGAAAGCACATCATTCGAAAGTGGTATAAATCTGTTTATACCTCCAAAACTATAGCGCTAATCAAATTTTTCACTAGTTCACAAGATTAATGAGAGCCGTAAGTGTTTTCTATGCTACTCGTATTTAATATATTTTCACACATGTGCTTTCAAAAATCGGGGCTCAGATTCCTCGTTCGTCTATTTCCTTGTTTGTCAGCTAGCCATTGGGTACCGAGCCTCTAGTGCAAGTTTTCGCATATAAAAACGCCTCGAACGCGTTCACGTAAACGTCTCAATTACTATGGAATAATTGGCAGCGCCACTAGCGGATCGAAACGGCAACAAACTGTCCTCATAGTATTTGACATTCAGTGGCGTAACAATAGGGTGGCAGGGCTGGCAAAATGCCAGGGGCCCCCGACCCAAGAGGCCGCAAGCTCAAAAATATTAAAATTAAACTGAGTACAACGTGAAGATTTTTACTGATAGGGCCTCATCAAAAGAATTTGCCACGGGCCCCAAATGGTATAGTTACGCCACTGTTGACATTTTAACGCAAACGCGTTCGAGACGTATTTTGTGACCGAAAACTTACACTATGCGTACTGTTTGATACGACAACGAGCGAAGCGAACGTGCTGCGGCCGGCGAAGCGCCAGAACCGAATCTGTATCAGATTGACGATCGGATAGCCTAGTGGTTAGTGACCCTGACTATGAAGCTAGAGGTCCTACGTTGTAATTATACCATAAAGCTGTAACTATTCAATTTATAATTTTATATAATTTTTTTTTTGTTTCTTGCAATGATTTAACCTAATTAACGTATTACACCTAATTTGATTTCTTTGTCATTCCTGCTGTTACTGTCTGCATTATTTGTATTTGTTAGTTTTTTTTTTTTTTGTATGCTTTAGTTTTAAAAATATGGATTAATTTGCATGTTGATTCGTCGACTGAATACTGGTTCACAATATTATATTAAGATCATTATGTACGTATTCTGAGCAAATAATTTTCTTTCTTTCTTTCTTTCTTTCGAATCCCGGTAGGGGCAGACAGTTGTATGGTGAATATGAATGTTTGTGCCCGAGTCATGGATGTTGTATGTATTTAAGTATGTATTTATCAACATTATATAAGTATGTTTATCCGTTGCCTGGTACCCATAGCACAAGCTTTGCTTAGTTTGGGGCTGGGTCAATTGGTGTAATTTGTCCCAAGATATTTATTTATTTATCTATTTATTTTATTATACTATCGAATGGGAAAATGGAGGAACGGTGCAGAATTGCCGACACAGCGTGCTTGTGCGCGTGCTTGTGCTTGTGTTGCAAAGGATATGGCGTGTTGAGCGCGTGCAGGCCGAGCTGCAGCGCGACGGGCAGCGCGGGCAGCGGCGCGGGGTGCAGCAGGCGCGCGTGCTCGGCGCGGAACTGCCGCCGCAGCGCCGCCCAGCGCCCGCGCGCCAGCAGGTGAGCGTACGGCTCCACCTCTGCACACGCAAACTCACATTTTTCCGGAAAATTTCAGCAGGCGGTCGGGTCATTTAAGCGCCCGGTAAACGATCAAATTGTTTGTCAAACTTTACATGTTTGTCAAACAATTTGATCGTGTACAGCTGTTTGAGGCGTTTGTCAAACAATCTACATGTTTGATGCGCTTGATGAAAATCCGGATTGATGTCGAGTTTGACAAACAGGTTTGAACGTGTACGACGGTGTTTGTCAAACAAGATCTCGGTAGAAAAAGTTTCAAACAAGTTTGATCGTTTGCGCGGGGCGCTGTAACAAATTTGTTTGATATTTGGTTTGATCGTTTACGCTTATGTTTGATGAAAACGTGAAGTTTGACAAGCAAGTTTGTCAAACAAATTTGATCGTTTACGGGGCGCTTTATAGTACATTACTGTCTAGGCCAGGAAGCCAGCAACGCTATTCTGGCCGAGGCAAGTATAGTGCTTTTCTCAAAAATCGAAAAGAAAACAACGACAAAAATAACTGAAAATGTAATTGACATAAATTATTAATTATTTTTGCTTTGCCGCCTTTTTCTATCAATGGTATTTGAAGAGAGCATTTTTCTACCCGGAACATCTAAAGCTATTTCAGACACAGATAAACACGTTATCTTACTAGCTTTAGCGTAATTTATTTTGTTTTATTTATTTTATTTGGCGTTTTGTGATTGTCATAAATAAACTTTTTTCTTTCTTTCTTTCATTCTTTCTTTTTTTTTAATTTGGTGTTTTAAGTCTTGGGCCTTTATTTTTAATACTGGTGATTTGCATTTTTAAAAAGTTAATAACTACACAGTAATGGAATTAGTATGCAACATTACTGGAGAGTTTAGCGTTACAGTAATGTTTTTTTTTTAATTTGGACTGACCGGCAACAGTTAACTTCCTGTTCTGATATGTAGTTAACAATAACAACTTTAACGGACATTTTTGAGAAAAAAAACTGATATCTATGGAGATGTTGACTGGGTAAACAAAATGAAATCTTACGAAAACTAGATTTCACGTGACCTTGTTACTATGCGAATTTTTGTCGCCAAGCGTCATCTGTTAGAAGGATGTGTCTGTAAGACACAATTACAAACTCCCGTGGAACAACTTCTGCTCACCAGGGACCAAATGGGGGGGATTAGCCATTGGCTAAAAAGTGAAAGGGACGGTATTATACGAATGTCCCTGTCGCACACGTACCAGTGTCGTTGGGGAAGGCGAGCATGCCCATGCAGTGCTGTATGTCCTGGAGCTGGCCCTCCTCGTACTGCGACAGATGCTTCTTGGCGTACTTCACAGCCTCCAGCCGACGGTCGGCGCGTACCAGCTCGATAAATTCCTGGAACATATTTATTACATTACATAGCTTGTTTTTTTTTTAGTTTTTGCTTTTGCTTTTAGTGTGATAAGGGAACGTGCTGGTGTGAAAAAGGATATAATGACTAGGATAGAAAAAAGTATGCTTAGTACTAAACAGATCTATAAATAGGAGACGTTTTGGAAAAGGTCAGGTCAGGAGTACCCGAAACCGACGAGCATGTATGAAGAGATTGATGACTGTGGGTGAAGCGAAAGAAATATGTCAGGATCGTAGCAGGTGCAAAGTAGTCATTGCCTACCTCTGTGGGAAAGAGGCGTGACGGTATGTATGTATGTGTATGTGTATGTAGCTTTTGCCCGCGAAGAAGAATAGACTTAAGAACTGATGTCGATAGTATTATTATTTATAATTTTTATTATAGCCTTTTTTATTCCGAATTCGCTACAATTTCATTTTTTTTTTGTTGTTATTGTGTTGTTTTTTTTTATTATTATTAAATTGTCGCGTAATTCGGCGTGCCTCATGGCATAGGCCTCCTCCGTGTATTGGAGGGTTTGGGCTATAGTTCCCACGCGCGCCCAGTGCGGATTGGGAACTTAACACACACCATTGAATTTCTTCGCAGATGTGTGCAAGGTTTCCTCACGATGTTTTCCTTCACCGAAAAGCTCATGGCAAATTTCAAATGTAATTTTCGCACATAAATTCCGAAAAACTCAGAGGTGCGCGCCCGGGATTTGAACCCACAACGCTCTGCTTGAGAGGCCACAGGTCAAACCACTAGGCTACTACGGCTTTTAGTATAATCTGCAATAATTATTAACGACGGGACTCTATATTTATCGCTATCCCGTGGGAACTATGCAATTTTCCGGGATAAATAGTAACCTATGTGTCTATCTGGGGTACCAGCTATCTCTGTTCCAAATTTAATCCATCTCCGTCTAGTCGTTTCAGCGTGAAGAACGAACAAACATACACGCTCACATCGTCACATCCATCCATCCACCCTCACACATTTTCGCATTTATGATATTAGTAGGATACAGTGTCCCAAACATTTGTGGGAATACGCCACAACAAAGATATCTCTCCAGGTAAGATAATTATGCCTGGGAACCAAAGTTCGAAGTTGTTTTTATGCATCCGCGTTAAAAAACTTCGCTGGCGCGATGCAGAACATTGTGACAGTATATACATAAGCTAAAGCAGTAAGGAAACTACGAACAAAACGGTCGAAACGAACGCACACATAGACGCGCGCTTCTACAAGGCCCCTAAGCGGATCTCGCGGTGCCGTCAGTCGCGAGCGCCGCGTTGAGACGAGCGGCCGTCTGTTGCGTGCGCCCAGACAGTCCGCGATCTTTTCGTTTTAAACTCGACAAGAGCGTATTGCGCTTACTTCTATGCCACAAACAATACGGTCGGTGGCACATATATTTGATAATGATGGCTGTATATTGATGGCCCCTCGGGTACCTGCAGGCGTATCTTGAACTCGATGGTGGAGTTGAGTTTCCGCAGCTTGGACTTGTTGTCGGCGCACCACTGCAGCACGCGGGCCGTGCGGCGCACGCGCAGCTCCGCCTCCACCTCCGCCGCCGCGCAGTAGATGTCTGCAACACCACACATATACATACATACATAAATCACGTCTTTATGCACGAACACAGGACACAATAAGAAAGGGTGTGTATCATATGTATGTGTGTCTGTCTGTGGCATCATACCTCTCGAGCCGACGGACCGATTTCTCATTCGAAAGACAATTTCCTTGCGGTGGTTCTTAGCCACGTTTGGTAAAAATCAGTCCAGCGGTTTGAAGAATATCAAATCTTTTCCAAACTGATGTCAAGCAAATTTCTAAATGTCAGTGAAAATTAGAACACATAGAAAAATACGAAAAGTAAAGCTATGGCCGGGAATCGAACCCGGATCCTCGTCATTCCGTGACGCGTGCTATACCCCTACACCACCCATAGCAGGTATGAATGGACATGAATTATTTTTTTATTTAAGGATTAAACCTACTCTATTACTAAGCTACCATTACTGGATTAATGCGCGGGGAGTTTTTAATTTTTTTAATTTAACGATATTAAAACATTATAATGTCAAGTGCAATGCCGCGTAACTAGCACTGGTAAATAATACGTATCTGCACAACACCCATAGGGAAAATCCGCGTAACTGGCTTTGGTTAATACCGCGTATCTAAAAATGTAGCCGAATTAAGTTTTCCCGCCAACGAACCTATAATCCTGATTAGTGATTAGAATATACCAGTTCAAACTAGTATAAAATAAGGTGTTGTGTAGATACGCAGTTTTTACCAGTGCTAGTTACGCGGCATTGCACTATCCCCAACGCTATCTATACGCTTTATGATATAAGAAATAAACGAGAACGGATTTTGCGCTATAAAATTAATAGATAGTTCTACAATCCAGCCAGTATACAAAACACTGACCAACGTTGGTCAGACTGCGCAAGTCCCTCGCGTCAGCAAGCTTGGCCGCCGCGTCGTAGTAGCCGCTGCGCAGGAAGTAGTCCACCAGCATTCGCTCCAGCCGGATGCGGCGCCATTGCGTGGTGCTCGTCTAAAACAAAATGGCCGGCGCGTCATTAACAGAAGACGGAAAGGACGTGCTAATCTTGTGTCATTTGTCGCTGCTTTTCTAAAAAAATAAACTATACATACTAGCCGAGTAACTGTACCATACCAAGTAAACCGCGTCAAAGGAGAGACTTAAAACTACTAATATTATAAACGCGAAAGTTTGTAAGTATGGATGGATGTTTGTTACTCTTTCACGCCAGAACGGCATCTGATGCGGATCTGTATGAAATTTGGAACATAGATAGATTATACTCTGCAATAACACTTTTTATCCCAGAAAATTGCGTTATTCCTGCGGGATAGCGATAAACGAATTCTATGCAGACGAAGTTGCGGGCAACAGCTAGTTTAGAATATACTAAGATTTAAATGAAAAATCTCTGTAAAAGTGTTCTGTCGAACTAACCTATCCACATACTGAAAATATTGCGGAATAATTTAAAGTTACCTTGTACAATAATCCCTACTAATATTATAAATGCGAAAGTAACTCCGTCTGTCTGTCTGTTACCATTTCACGCTAAAACCGCGGAACCGGTTTAAGTTGAAATTTGTTATACAGATAGTTTCAGTCCCGGGGAAGGACATAAAATAGTTTTTATCCCGGAAAATAGCATAGTTCCGCGGGATAACAGAATCCTGGGTAGACGGAGCCGCGGGCAACAGCTAGTAAGCTAATAAGCAATAAATAATGCTAAGGATGGAGCTAAAAAATGGAAGCGAGGCAGAGGCTATACAAAACCGACGCGTTCTAACGGAGATGAAGTCTTATGGTTGATTTCACACAGTCAGCGTCACTTCAATGGAAAGGCAAGTAGAGGAATTGAGGAAATGATTTAGCTAGGTACAAATGGAACTAATTTAAGTAAATTACAAGGTATGTCCATTTTTAATACAAACATTCAAAATGACACACATTTCCTGGCCTCGGGTGGTAATGAAATCAAGATTCAAAATTGTATACACCACTAAATAAGCATTTTAACTTATGAAGATTAATGAAACCAGACGAAAAAAAGGCCCTCGAGAGTGAGACAGACAGTGAGAGAAGAAGAAAGACTATAAAAATATTACTTAACTTCAAAAAAAATATTTTAGCATCAACAATTGTAGAAGCTACAAGGGTTGACCCCTTCACTGATTCACTGCAAAATATGAAATAACAAAGTATGGTGCACTCACTCGCACTTGCGGCGTGCTGGGCTCGGTGAGCGAGACAGCCTGCTCCTTCAGATGCTCGAGGCGTTTCTTGCAGACCAGCGCAGCTTGTAACTCTTCAGTGATCGACTCCGATGCTTTGCGCTTCATGGCTGTTAACTTCTCTACCTGTAAGAATATTAATTAATTGAATAAAAACTAAAATAAATAAAATTTACAAATGAGTGTAGGTGCTAGTGAGATAGCAAATCATTGCCAGTTATATGGCGCAGATGGTAAAAGCCCATCGAGGGAATGGGCGAATATCTAAGGAATCACGTTATAGGCGATGCGGCTAACAACCCATCACTATTTTGATTCCCCTTTCCACCTACACGCCCACAATCATACGTGGCTTTTAGGTCTTGTTACCTTAGGCTCTGTCTACCCCGTAAGGGATAACGACGTGATTTATGTATGTATGTCTGTCAAAGCTAGGGACCATGATGGATCTACTGTTGGACTGTTTTTGAACACATTAATTGCCATGCTCCACTCCTAACAGGTAGCAAATGTTTTCCATTCTGCATCTGTAGCGTAAACTGCCTATGAAAAGAGAACACAGCTTAGGTTTTTGGCAGTACCTACCCCAAACTGGCTTGGCTTAGAACACAGGAACGATGATGCACTTCTTTACATTGAGGATCCCCCATCTGAACAATTTGCCTCGGGCTGCCACTGGGTTCTGGGCAGTGTTGTTATGGATATCCATATCCGTAACCGTAACCGTATCTGATATAAAAGTTTTGGATAGTTTCGGATAGGGCGGAGTCTAACTAAATACAACTTAGCAAATATGACATGTCGTGACAAGTTTTTGTTTTTCACCGGCCGGCAGACCAGCCGCGCGCGCGTTTCGTCGTATTGTATTTCATTTTACATTTCCTTAAAAATTTTATATCCGTAACCAAAACTATTGGATAATCCCAAATAATTTAATATCCATAACCGTAACCGAAACCGATATGATATTTTACCAATATCCATATCCATATCCGGATCCAAAATTATATATCCGTAACATCCCTGGTTCTGGGTGCTGTATAAGTAATGAGTAGGACATTCACCAACGAGGCGAACGGATGACCTGGTTAAAGTCGCTTCCAACTGAGGCAACTGGATGTCTATGTGGGAGGCCTATGTCCAACAGTGGACGTCCATTGGCTGATCTGATGATGATGATAAGTAATGCTTGATACCATCCCGCCGAGCAGCTGCGTGATGTCTCGCGCGCTGGCGGGCACTTGCGCGGCGCCGTCCAGCTCTGCGGCCGCGGTCCCCACCGCGCGCGCCTCCATATCCATCACGCGCTGCGCGTTGCGGTAGCGCTTGTTGAACACCTCGTACGGGACCTGATGGACAAAAAAAAACAGGTAGCACTCCGGGAGTACCGGGAGAAGTGAAAACTACACACGCACACTAGCGCAAGCGTCCAGCGCCGCTTAAACAACCCAGTAGCAACTCTCCCTATGTCTTACGAATTTTCGTGTGTCCTGACGGTCAAGTGACCTGACGCAAGTTTATCATTTTTTACCCATCCCAAAACGTGCACTTCAAAAAATTTAATTATTTATTCAGTAACTTAAATTAGAACAATGTTGGAGCCTCTTCTTGAGTATATGAGATACTCGTGCTAAGATATCATCACTCTTCAACATATTGTATCTTACAATTTAATTAAATAAATAAATAAATAAAAATAAAAAAGCCTTTTATGTCTGGTTCTTGCATCGCATGCTAGAAATATTTAACATAGTATATAAAAAAATGTAACAATTTAAATAGATGTAAGAATTGATTATAAAAGATCTAAAGTACAGTCTTGAACCGAGATTGTTGAGCCATAGTAACTTGGCCGTGTAATGTAAATGGGCTAGCTGTCAGCTAGTCAGTAACCAGTAACATTGGTTTTTTTTTTTATATTAATAGGAAGGCAAACGAGCAAGTGGGTCACCTGATGGTAAGTGATCACCACTGCCCATAGACACCCGCAACCCCGGAGGGATTGCAGGTGCGTTGCCAACCTAGAGGACTAAGATGAAATGCCTCTAGTGCCCGTAATTTCCCCGGCTGTCTTACTCTCCACACCGGAACACAGCAGTGCAAGCACTGCTACTTAGCGGCAGGATTAGCGAGTAAGATGGTGGTAGCGAACTGGACGAACCTTGCACAAGGCCCTACCACCCGCATAATGGTCATTGATTTCATGGCTAATTTACGAATAATGGCAAGTATAACTGTAAGGTACTTATTAAAGTATCTGTTACAAATTTAATTTTTTACTCATTTTACAATTTATCGTCTAAGAAATCAGCTATGGAGTAGTAACATTTTTCTATTAGCATATTTTTTGCTTAAAATCTTGTTAAATGTCGATAAGACAGCTCGCTAGAAAAAGAGAACATTAAAAAAAAAAATTAGCATATTTTTAATTTTATTGTTGAAACAACTATCTATTAATTCGTTTTTGAAACCAATTGGAATTTTATTTAATACTTTAATGATAGGCTTGTTTTGCTGACTTTACTTGCATTGTCATCCGTCCTACTTATATATATTTATTATCAATCACTTCCCCAACAACCGCCAGAATCCAGATTCACTGGCAGCAAGTGCTTCATGAACCTGTGTGGTTGTGTGATACAAGATAACTCAACATCGTATTTACTGCCTCGCTAAATGAGGTGATTGAAGTACAGAGCTGGATAATGTTTTGTATCTAATCACAAGCCAATACTTAAACATTTAGAGTTCATGAACTTCGTAATTGCAGATCCAAAATGACAAAGGAACTTGATCTCACCTTTAATGTGGCATGCTCCAAGGACTTTAACTCGTTCATCGTCACAAAATTCCTTCTTTTGACGCTAAGAAGTGTTCCAGAAGCCTCTTATATCTGCTTAGTCGAACTGCTGGAAGGAAAACAAAACTCAGCTGATTGAAACAGAACACCTCAGACTATTAAATATGGCAACTCACGTACACAAAAATCGTTAAAACCAGCAAAATGATGAATTTTTTTACTGCTATACGTCAAAAAATTTCATTACTTTATCAAATTGATGTTTTTGCGTCGTATTTAGGGCAAAGGGGAGGGTTTTTTAAGCAAAAATCTAAATCTTTTTTTCACGACAGTGATATTTTTTTCTTTTGCTGAACGAAAGTCATCAAAGGCAATCTGCCTAGTCGTGAAGATTCGGTAGTTCTAATAGTTCTAAATTATAATTTTCGAAATAAGCATTTTTACAGTTTTCTTTAGTTATTTATAATTTTACACTGTGAAACACAATTTTCTGATTTGTTACATGCATATTTATTTTTTAGCCCGGTTTGTAACTTCACAAATATTTTGTAGTATTGAAAATATATCCAGGTTTCACAAAATGCAATATACAAAATTTAATTATGTAATTTAAAATAAGTATAAAAATCAAACTGTTCATTAAATTGTATTTTTTTTGTTCAAACGAAATAATCGATAAACCGGCATCATTACGAACGTCAGATGCGTGAATTGGACACGAGCAACTTCGTTTCATAGCGCCGACGCGCGTCACTTTCGTTACGCAAATCCGCCATTTTGTACGTCGCTGGCGGTGGCTGAAGGTTTATTTTCTCTGTTAAGTGTTTATTGCCACGAAAAACTGAAAAACTTTGTTAAATTTTGTTTTGCATAGATACCGCGGACATATTAGACAATACTGTGTACCAAAATTTCATCTACTGTTAGTGCTATCGTGATTTGTGTGTGCCCTATAATTGGAGCGCGTGGCTGGTGACTCTTTGTTGTTGGATTCATCGTATTTACCGTAAGTTATATGCTAAATTTGCTTAGAATTAGTAGATTTCGTGGTTTAGAATAGACAAGAATGCTTTTATGGGGATGGGTGTGATAGTTGTAGCGTAAATCGTGTGTTAAAATGCGGTAGCGTCATTGACGCGGTGCGAGGTTTGGCGCGGCGGGCTCGGAGATTGATGGTGGTCCGGCTACGGCTCGGCGGCCGACATTGTGCCCGATGCGACGCCGCCGCGTCACAACCTCGGGCGCGTATCAAACGTGTCGCTCGTGAATTGACTTTATCGAAACGAGACGTTGCTTAGCGTCAGAACACGCGGTCAGGCCAGATCGGCACAATTATTACGCCGCTGACCTACTCGGTTATTAGTGTAGTGAATCGAACAAGTAGTTAAGTTGAAGTTTATTAGTTTGTGTATTGTAGAATCTAGAACTTAGTTTGTAGTGGTGTTAATGCAGAACTTAAATACTTGGATTCTTTTTACCAGTTTTACCTCTAAGGTAAGTCAAACTTTTTAAAAGGAAAAAGTTGGTATAATTTATTCCATAACTTTGGAGCTGCTGGTGAACTAATAATCTTAGTCTCAAGTTGACAGAGTCAACATGGTATTTTAAAAGTCCCACAATGTACACTTGACTAGTAACAAGAGGATACTCATATTTTAATATCTGTTTTCTATTGCTAAATTGCTAACATAATTTCTATTGATCAATTTGATCTATTTCTCACAGTAGATTTCATAAAGTTATGAAGTTGCACTATTTTTTTTTCAAGAAAAAAACAAAAGCATTAAGTTTGTTGTTCAGTCATGAGGCATGTCTCCGTATAGAATTTTGTAAAGCATTTCTGCATTGTAGGATATCCTTAAGAGTCAAATTAGCATGGAGTTTTCCCTCGGCTAACTAACTTCAGATGGGGTAAAAAGTTAGAATGGATTCCATTTGAAACTTCTGCCTTTCATTATAACCTATTTAGCTTTGCTATTTGTTTTAAGGTTTTGCTGTTGTTGAAATTCTTTTGAAGTTTCATTAATTTGTTTAGCAGAGTTTCTTATGAAAGCAGTTGTATTCAAAGGCTCTAATCGGACGAAAAGGTAAAGTTATGATAAAGTATAAATTAAATTTGTTGTTGAGAATTATAAAGGTTTCTGTTAGAAAGTTTTTACATTTATGGTTTGTTTCTTTTGATTACACATCTTTTCTGTCTACTGTTCAGGTGGTTTCAGCTATTTAAACACTACACAGTTTTTAAATAGTTTGTTTTTTTTATTAATCTCGCTTTGTTTTCACACAAATAAAACTACTACCATAGATTTTTATCATTACATTAAAAAACCTAGTGTAGTAAACTCCCAAACAAAATTAAAAAAATTCAACTGTCTTGCTATCACGGTTTCTGAAATACAGGCTGGTGACAGACATACTGTTCAAAATTATCAAGATAACTACGCTTCTTGATAATTATCAGATAACTATTCAATAATTATCACCAGTATAAGAAATTCATTTGTTATTATTGTCTCATAACAAATTCTTACAAAAAGTAAATAAGAACAAGTACATATTATAATTGTTTTATTTAATATCCAACACAAATAAACATCAATTAAGGGTAGATTGAGTGAAAATCAGTGTCAGATAACACATTATACATAAATTTAATTAGATCGACCAAAGAAGCCAAAGGAATATCTTCATACGATGATGATTCTGTTTCCAATGGCTCTGTTGCTGCTGTAGAACTTACTGGTGCTCCTAAAAGCCAACTAAGATCTTGCTTCTTGTTTGTAATATTTAAACAAGAATACCAGCTTTGAAACCTTTTCATTGCCAAATATGTTTTTTAGCTTTGACTGAACTAGCCCAAATATACAGTTCACTTTCACAAGTGCATTTTTGTTTTTATCAATCAATAATTATCCATCTGTTATTATCACGATAATTATCCTTTTGTCCCTGCAGACAGACAGATGGACAGTGGAATCTTAGTAATAAATAGGATCCCATTTTTATCCTTTGAGCATAGATTCCTAAAATGGTAACGGACTTAGTCTATGTTGAGTGTTTTTAACAATATATTAATGTCGACAAAGCCAGCCTAACTAAAGTCAAATAATGTCTGTCATCTATGTTTATTTTGCAACATTTTTTAAGTTATTGTGCTAAATAGATAAGCATACTCTTGTATTACATTATCGGGGTGCCCAGTTTCTGGAAAGTCTGAGTGAAGCCAGAGAAGCAAGGTATGTATGGGTGACTCTTTATTATACATAAAAAACACATGAAAACATGTAGCAAGGTAGTCAGGGAATGTAAAGAAAATCCAGGGAGTCAGTTCTAAAAGTTTGAATATACTTGAAGAGTTTGTGAGGTTAGGTGTGTGTATTTATTGATGTAAGTAGCCTTACTCTAAGCTCTGGTTTTTCCAGTATTCAACAACGAAAAAGACACATTTTTGATTTAAGAATAAACTGAACTAAAATGCATGTGGTTGGTCTAAGAGTCTAGTGATTTGACAAAATGGTTGGGGTGCCAGTGAACAAGCCAATGTAAAAGTATATGCATGTAATTGCCTCTGTGTATGAATGTAAACACATTTATCTAATGCAAACGAATTGTGTAAATCAAGGCGTTTATGCTGTCGCAGTTTGTTTGAGGCGTGACGTGTGAAACATTGGAATGAAGGATTACATTTAATAGGTAGAAAGATAAAGCTTGTACCGCAAGACAGATGTAATGATTATTTTCGAATGAGTCAACTAGGTAATGCAAAATTGCTATCGTATGTGTTATTCCAAATGCTATGCGTGTCTTATTAAGTGGCAAAGCGACACGACATTAACACGTAGCTTTCTAGAAAGTAATAAATGTAATTTAATTGCCCATTCGCACAAATTTGTAATTATGACAAAAGTTCCAAACAATTCTGTACAAATTGCTTTGTGAATATTCATGAAATGTCCATCGTTGCCTCCACAGTTATCCCAGACCGTCAATTTTCCATATGGCCTCCATTCTTAACATTTTCGTCACGGAATTCTCGCCTCACAATGTTAGTATTCGAATGTTCGTAACACCGCAATATACGTTTTGCCGACTCGGAGGAAGTAACAACTATCGTATAGATATACCTACTAGTTAGCTGTGTGCAGATAGCAACGTGAGTGTGTCGTAAACAAAGACAGGCGAGTTGCGCTTCGGTTCGCCTCGACCTGTCGTCTTATACGTATGTACCTATATGATGTCAAGAAGTATAGCCGACTTGCAATATAGATAGTATGGCGGCGTAAGTTGGGCCGAGTTGCGTCGTACAGCATTGCCTGTACGCTCGACAATAGTGCAAACTTCGTAGTTAATTAAACGAAACTTGTTTCATTAATTTTCGTGCCAAATGGAGTGTAGATTATGTATTTAATTGAATCCATATACGGAATATTATACGAACATCTGTAGTTTAATAGAAGTAATGATTTACTGATTTAATATTATCACTTTGTGGCATTGTATCAGTTCAAATAATCGAAATTAGGTGCTAATTTCTGTAGAGAAATCACTTGAAATATTGTTTGCCAGGCTGGGTTATTCAGTTGCGAATCGTATTTCTCGGTAAATAGTCGTACGATGTATTCTCTGGCCACATCCGTTTACACTAGCTAGCCCGCAGTCATGTGTGCGTTCTATCTTTTGTACGTTATATTCACGCACACATGCATACAGTGGTACAACCGGCTCGGTCGCTTGATCGGCTATCGATTGCGTTCCTTTTAAATACCCGCCTACAATCAACGCCACGCACACACTCCCAGTTTTCAACACATTCGTAGTGCTTTTATTACTGTACTTTGTCATCTCTTCTTCAAATTATGAAGCTGCCTACAAGTATTGACTTTGAGTTCAGTTAGTTTTATTATTATCATTCAATGTAATTAAGTGATAAGAAGAGTTTGAAGGACGGTATTTATTATACTTCATGCTGAATTTTATCGTTTAGAGCATTCTTATTTTTCTAATATCAGTGCAGTTTCCTTGAAGGTTATTTTTCTTTTAAACCTTAATTGGTTCTTCTAATCTTAATTACCGCAAGGATCCTGATGGGCGTGGGCCCAATTTATTGTAATTTTTAGATATTATAATAACTTTCAAGGCATTTGCAAAAATTTACGATTAATTACTTTTCAATTCTTTCACAAAAACTGTCACACGCAAAGACAGTATTAGCATAAAAATATCGTTAATTTTGCGAACGCTTCATGCAATTCATTGAATATTTAAGCTTAATGATTGTCTCCTTTAGTGTCATTGACACGATCATTTTTCACGTTGCCTGCCTCGAGTCTCAAATTGTTTGTTAAACTTATCAGTTAACGTGGACTTCGTGCGAGACCTTTCTGGAGCAAATCCTTATACTAAGAACTTACTATTATGAAAGTGTTATACACTACAGATTGCATTGTGAACTCTTTCTTGTCAAAGAAGTAGTCTCTGTATTTAAACATGTACCAGATCCAGTTTAAAGTGTCCGCATCATTATAACTACCTTATTTGCTATTTGCTACCTACCGTGAACATTAACCTCGAGAGTTATAATATCCTACCCAAAGTTAGATAGGTACAAGTTGTCAAGAACAAACAAGACTAATTTGCATGTAAGTTTGCATGTGAAAATCACGCTTCAATTATTTGAAAACATTTTCAAAGCGATATAATTTGAGTTACAAAAACCTCCATTGTACTGGATTCCGGCGGTACTCCACCCCCTCCATTGGGTGGAGGGTGGGTGGACACCCCAGTCGCTGACCGACCTATTAAAATTGTAATTACCAACCACCAGCTTTGTGTATTATTGTTGAAATTAATGTTAATCGATTTTTTGAGGCGGTAAAACGAAATTATATTTTCTGTGGTAAAAACAAGTAATTAGTTTTAACAGGCTATGAATAGTCGTAATCGTAATCATAAGGTAAGTTTCGATCTGCACAGAACCTGACTACAAAAATTATAAATCTAAGGTTTTGTTTCATTCATCACTCTTTCTGACTTAGCGTACAATTACTACACTAGCATATCATCCACGTAATTCAAAATACAATCAGTCTATATTCGGTAGGTATATGGTGCCGACAAAGCTTCGTTGAACAATAGCTAATGTGATTTCGACACAAAGGAAGGAAAGCGACTGAGGGCCAAAGAGGAACGTCTATTGCCTCTTGAGGTTTCTTGAAAGGGATTTCGAATGTTTCTCTAGAATGTCATCCCGACAATAACTGAGATTCGAGATATGACCTTGTTCAGCGTCCCCTCGGAAATAGTAACTTACTTATCAAGGTCCTCATTTCTCCGTGCGCTGCCGTTCGTACTTAATCAAATACTGTTAGACGGGAGTGATCCTATCGAACTTTATATTGACTGGGATTTATAGACGCCTTATTATTGCATAGAAATAAAACTTTTAAACTACAAACCACCATGAAATTCGTTATACATGATGCAATAACGCCCGCAGTTAATCTAATTCTTCTAAATGATGAGTCAAGAATGTATTTGCTTATCAGTTTTTAGGTGTTCTGCCGCCAAATAGCATTTTTAAGCGAATCCTTTTCACATATTGCGCCTCGTAAAGATGTTCAAATATTTTATATCAAAATAGAGATGTATTTTCATGCAGCGATCATCGTGGGGGCGGCGCGTGGCGCAATGCTAGGTTGACTAAAAATACATGTTGAGTGACAAATGTGTGTGTGCGGATTTTTGCCACAATCATTCTGATTAGCTGTTGACGCATTCGAAATAAATAGCTAGTGATTATGTTTAGAAACAAAATTGAGTATCAATTATTAAACATTAATATATTTGGTCATGTGTAGTTAAACAACCCCAATGCTTGATACATCTGTTTGTATTACTTGCACGCTCATTGTGTATTTTGGTTTTAGATTAGATCCGTGCACGGCCGGCATTTTGTTTTGACGGCGGTCTTGTCAGCCGGTGAATAATGCTCGTAACTAAAAAAATTACGCGTAGGCGACCGGCATGTGCATACTGTTTATATAATAAGCTAAGTATTATTAACAGTCTCTTGAGTTTCCTAGCATTAGCATTAGTAATTTGTCATTACAAAACAGTTTTAACTACTTATTTTTGTTTTATTTTCCCCTAAAATTGAATTATTATACCCAGCTAGTACTGCCATAACACATTAAGGTCCCTAAGTTTAAGTTTACGATCACTACTTACGCAGTATTCCTAACTAAACTACAAACCATCTTGGGAATATCCGTAGTCAGGTTTTATGTGAATTCTTCGATAACGACCTTTGTCGTTACCCACAAGTAACGTTTATCGCGCTCCTAACAAGTCTTGACACGTAATTATACACTGTACAGTAAAATCGGCTTATATCCGAGCCGTTTTCGCGAAGCCCGTTCCCCGGTTAGGTTTTTTTTTACGATTTCCGCCTATTCGGTCGGTTAATGAAAGCCGGCGAGATGGAATGGCTAATTGGATTCCGTTTTGTATCGGAAACCGTTGGCTCTCCTGTGTTTCCGACAGCGTTATTCACCTTTCAAGTGTTTCTTTACTGGATATTGTTTTATCGGAACCTTTTATGTTCGTTAATTTGTTATTCAGGTCCTAATAGTTTGATTTATTATTAACATTTAATGTTCTATCGATATTGCTTGTCTACGACCAACTTCGACGTTAGGATAGTTAATGGATTTAGGAAAGGGCTTTCAGAAACTTCTTACATATAAATTTATACTAGATTTCCAAACTTTGGTTACGCAGAACAAGAGTTACGCTATCATCAATTACGGCTCATTTATTTCCGATTCCCCGCCTAACCGTAACAATCGCTAAAGGCGCCATTGCTGAATGTTTTATTAGATAAAAAAACGACCATTACAAGGAAAACAGGCTACCAAAGTCGCGCAACGTCGAATTTGATCTAGAGCTCACTGCTGACTCATATAAGTGGCAATGGAGGGGTAGAGGGAGGTGTAAAGAGGGGGAGAGGAAACCGCTCAGCTCAGCCACCTATTGTAAGTATTGTGGAGGCACGTTGTTTTTGCAAAGAGCGTCGTGTCAGCCGCAGTACGTAAGCTGACGTGGCCGTGGCGAACTAGGCTTTTAAACGCGGAGTCGCTTGTTTGAATAGGCTAAAGATGCGGCCGCTTTGTTGATGGAAATCTGCAAGTGATGTCCTTTGTTCGTCATATCTGCAAAGAAATTTTCATGTTGCACTCATGATTGCTTAGCAGGGCTGTTACGGGATAATTTACATGTTTGGATTGTTTTCATTTTGTTGGATGTTTCTGTTAACTAATAGCACTTTCCGCTGACTTAACTCCTCTGGCTTCGTATTATAAAAAAATATACATAAGATATACATAAAACGCAAGAACTATAAAAGGCAATTACTTAGCCAAGCCAAAGTTATTCCAGGGCGTAGGGGAGCTACTTTTGGATGTTTTTATTTTATCGCATTAATAACCCTTCTTTATTTGTGGTTACATTTTGTTTGGTTTAAGACTTGCTGTCGTTCTTATTGGGCAAACTTTGCCGCTCCAGACCAGAAGTTATCTAAATGTAACTCTTGTATTTATCACGTATAAGTTTTTCGCTAAACACTTATACTAGATCTAGAAGAATTAACTTTTGATTGATATTGATAAGTAAACTTATGAATTATTGTAGTAGTTCTGCTTCAAATCTTCAATTTATTTACAATTATTGGTGAACTACACTTTATTGTTTAAGAATCGATTTTCCAGTCTGACTCAATATGTAGTTAACGATAACTGAGTTCCTTATGAGATTTGGGTAATTTCCTGGCTCTAAATTACGCAATCGGATTTGAAGTGCTGTTGTTAACTGCGTTGGCTATTAAACAAGATAATTGTCATTAAAGATTTATAGAGCGATTTCGATGCTGAAAGTCTTTCTTCAAAATATCAGCAATTAATTGATAAATCCATTGTTGCCGATGACTAAGATGTTTTGAAAGTAACAGATACATGATTGTGCTACAAGAATTGACCGGCGTTTGGGGTCAGTGGGTTATCGGCAAGAAGTAAATAACATTTTCGATAACAATGTAGGTTGTCATGAAAAAATATCGGTAATAACAAGTCTTTATTCATTAACTATTATCAAGTTGACTCGTACAGTTATCTGCCAGTCGTAAACTCGTGTAACTTGGGTTATCTTGAGTAATTAGATTGGCGAATCTTCACCGAACTACTGTGGCGAATTTTTACGAGTTTTAGTAAACATTTTATAGATAGCAATTTTTGGTATCGTGGGTTTAGTTTCGACTCTAATATTAACTTTATATACCTACACTGTACGGTTTTAAAATTAATCCGGTATACTTGAGCAGTTACTTTAACTGAAACCTCTTAATGTTTATTAAGATTTTTTAATTGTCGCCGACAAATGTTTCTATAGATTCTATGTTCGAAGTGTACGGGGTTGAAGGAACTTAATTTTGAATTAAAAATTACTATGAAACATTCCAGAGCCTATCTGAATTTTGAATTTGTTACAATCATTAGTCTTTCTTTACAAATAAGTATAGTGGTAGTCTTATGTACACAGAAATTATAATATCAGTATAGAATGCCATTTCGCTTACGCATGTGCCGCGCTGGCTTCTAGATATATAAGCCAACACTTTTCCGCCGGTCGCTGACGCAAACGAAACTACTCCGATCCAGTTCCCCGGAATTGTTTTCCGAAGCGGTCGGACTGTTTTTACAGAAATGTCATTTGTGGTCGTAAATTTCCATTAGACATTGGCGCCGCGGCTCTTTTTTTTTAGAAATTATTGCCTGTTATCGAACAAAGATCCGTTTGAAATTGGAGCTGTTATGTAGGTACTTTGATATGCGTGTGGTTTATTTAAAAAAAGGAATCATGTGGTACGTTTCTACGGTCTACTGTGTACTTAAGGTTTCCAGACTATTTCAATTTTGGTTGAGGCGTTCAGGAATCAAGAGCGGGTACATAGAAATAAACGCATTAAACGTAGTTTCACCTATATGTTAGAATTAAGATTACAAAGCGAAATTGAAGCTGCAATTTTATAACTTCCTAAAACTTAAAACTAGAAATTCAATAGAGCGTTGTGCGGTATCAGCTGAAATCCGACGCAGTCAGCGTTCCCTTTATGAGGCAGATCGTGCCTGCGAGCCTGGAGCGACCGGGGATAGTAAAAAAAGCTGACGTGACAACGTCGGCTTAATCGAATCTAATGGCTATAGATGCGTAAATTGCCAATTCGTGTATAACGCAAATTGCCTCTGGCGGACTGCGTCATCATCACCCGATGGATATGATGAAAATGAGAAAATAGCTGGCATAGTCCAGAATTTGAACCTATCGCGACTATCGTCGATTTTCGAATACTTGTTTTTTTGACTCCATTGCCCAAGATTCACATTCGCAGCGTACATATCCCTTTGCTACTTTCGGACCTTGTAGCTCCTTAAATATCCAATTTAAATAAAAAATAACTAATAAAATTGATCGTTTAAGAATACGTATCTAAATATCATCATATATACATCATAAATATAATAGCGGTTACTTAAAGTTACCGATTGAAATGCCTGTGAGGCTGTCACATAAGGACATATCTACTGACGTACGAGACGAAACTATAAGGGTTCCGTTTTTGGCACACTGACGACGGAACTCTAGAAACGAGCGCTTTCGTAAACGGGTTTCTCGATAAACGCCAGGTGGCTGACAGCGCACCGGCAGTGTCTCTTTGGCAATTAGAAAAAACAGCTGACGCTGGCTCACTGAATTAGCATAGATTTATGGTTTGCTAGAAAACGAGGTTTTAAATACGGCGCAGGTTTAAAAGTAACTTAATTATACATACGTACATAAATCACGTCTTTATCCCTTACAGGGTAGACGGAGGAACAAGACCTAAAGGCAACGCTTGGCATTATTATGAGCGAGTAGATGGAAGGAATCAAAATAGTGTTGGGTTGCTCGCATGGGTTGGTTGTTTGCGGATAGCCGCATTGCCTCTTGATTATCTGTCAAAGATTTAGCTTCATTACATTAAGCACCACTGTTCAGCACAGCACATGTGACGTAGATGACTAAATATTCCACGAAAATAAGCTAAAGTGAGGTGAAAAGTCACCGATTAATATTTACGTAGGTAACTGTTAAAAAAAAAACACGTTAATATTGAAAAGAACGCGTAGGTATTTTTGCTACGCATTTCCTTGAATTCTTTTAGTTTAATACCGTGATAAATGTTATTCGCGCTAACGTATTATTTTATTTAGTTCCGATTTTATTGCAATTTCACCAAGACGTGTTGCATCATACGCGATCTGCATAATGCAGCAGTGACTCATACACACGATATTTGCATGACAAATGCTGCAAGTGCATCTATGATTCCAATAGGTATTCAATGAACGTGACCAGTATTGTTCAAATGGCAAATTTTCTAGCGCCATACGTCATGAATTACCGTCTTGTAGGTATGATAAATTTGTATCATTAATATTTAGTGTCAGTAAGGTTGAGTTATGACGTTCAACATAATAAAATAAATATTAAAGTATTAACTTGATGTAACATATCCTTCTATGATTGCACACTAGCCAGTTTTATCTTTATTTTTTAGATAGATAATTCCAAACCTCCGGGCGGTCTATTTCTCATCGCTCTGAAATTGTGCTCTAGGATTTTGTGCAAAGTGACTTAAACAGTCCCTCGGCAGTACTGAAATAGACTTCGAAGAACCTAGGACCTGTTTGTATAGCGCGTACATCTCATTACTAACACATGTTACTTATAACCAGAATGCGAACCGGATCTTTAGATTTTTTTTTTCTCTAGTTGTTTCAAGTTTTTGAGTTATGGTCTACTCGGCGTCATTTCTTCGCTTTATGCAAGGAGTTAAAAGCATTTTAATTGGAAAGTGAATTTGTGGTGTGAAATAGAGAAAGTAATTGCTAAAACAACTGCAGATTTCCATCAAATTGGCGTTCGTTTTTTGCGAGTTGCGACAGCACGTTTTCTGAAGATTATGTTTTATTGGAATAATTCAATATTGATCGTTAAGACAATCGAGTCCCGGCGACACAGCTAGGTCGCAGTTTTAGGTTACGTAGACAAGGGCGCCGACCTTGGTCCCCCCACTCCTGACGCCTCCCACACCCCCGCCACCTAGGGTTGACTGATCCCGAATTCGGAACTTCCATTTCTCGATAAACGAAATTTTCGAGCTTTAATTAAACCGGCATATTTGTACGCAAAAATTTGAGGTCGAAGTAATAATTTGCTTCGACGCAATCTCGCTGGGATGTTATATTTTATTTAAGTTGTTGATGAAGCTTTTCTTACCTTTATTGAGTTGCTTTGATCAAGATTACAAATTGATCCATTCCGTCTTGACTTTGTTCTTAAACTTAAAAGAAGACGTTGGGAGTAAGTTTCTGTGTGTTTGGTAATATCCAGTGTGTCTGACAACCCTGCTTCGTACGCCTCCACATGGGACGTGCGGGACGAGATGTGAGCTGACTTTTGAGATCGTACTCAGCTACTGACGATATATTTATACCTACCACAAAGTCTATAACATAAATTATCTGTTAGGCTAATGGAACCAAACGAAGCGACGAATTTGTCTTGTATAATTTGCACCAAAATTTGCATGACTAATAATAGTTTAGTCATTGCGTTTTGACCCGAATTGTGTATTTCGGACTTCAAAATTTGAAGTCAACGTCTTTATGAAGCCACTTTCTGAATTCGTAAAGCTATAATAGCTCCTTTTATTTGATTGTCTAGCCGTGACTGACGAGTTTTTACGCACGACATTCAAGTAATTCGTAAACGGTTTGGTTGAAGCATTCTTCGTTTATTATAGAGACATTATTTTATCTTTTATAGCAGACTTTAATCGAAGGTGGAGGTTCTTAATTCGGTGTTAGCTTGTTACTTCAAAAGTCAGTCATTTTATGAACCATCGAAATAATCTTTTTCATTAAACACTTCAGATTCCGTCGTTTTAATTTTGATTATTAAGTTATGTTGCTCTATAGATATGCTGACAACGCTATTGAAGATCAAATAGTTTCTAATAGAGAATGATTTGTTGTTTGCGATACAAATTTTATTTAACAATATTGGAATTAAATGGCGTCCCTACTCAAATCAAACATAACTTGGCTCGAAGCTGAAGTGAGTGAGTCATTTACGCCTTTTACGATAATGAAACCATTATTACCCCCAGCGGCTTTTCCTTTCCAATGTTGTTTGACAACGGGGTTAGCTGTTCGTTCATAATAAATAGTATACAGCTAGTTATTTATATGCTTTAATACTATTTAGGGGCCATTTTAAAAATATCTCGATTACGAGGGCGACACTGAAAGTTTTTAGAACTGGCCTCTTGTAAACAATATAATAAAAAAGTAAGTTTAAATTTTGAAAATGGAACTCTTTACCAATATTATTGAGTATATATTTCTTTCATTTGTCATTTGTTTTATGATTTGGCGGCAAATTGAAAATTGTCTGTGTCACGTCAACATGAATGTAACGCGAGAAAATTTCCGTGCAATGATTTTTTATGACTTTCGATGTCATTTAAGTCAACAAGAAAGCTATGATAGACTTCGATTGGCCTTTCATGATGAAGCCCCATCTCGTGCGACTATTTACAACTGGTTTAGTGAGTTTAAACGTGGTCGCACTAATCTCACCGATGATCTGCGTGAGGGACGGCCTTCTACGGCGACGACTGAAAATAACATCAGTGTTGTGCGGCGTATGATAGAGACTGACAAAAGAGTGACGTATCAGCAGATTCGGACAAGCTTAGGCATCGGTATGAGTCAAGTGCATAAAATCCTCCATGAACATTTAGCGGTCAGGAAGCTTTGCGCCCGATGGATACCTCATAATTTGACCGAGGCCCAAAAACTCCGTCGGGTTGATTGGTGCCGTGAAATGATTCAAAGATTTAACGGAGGTGACTCAAATGCTGTGTTCGACATCCTTACGGGTGATGAAAGCTGGATTTACTGTTATGATCCAGAAACCAAGAGACAGTCTGCTCAATGGGTGTTTCCTTTCGAGGAGTTGCCAACTAAAGTGAAGAGAGGTCGAAGCGTGGGAAAAAAGATGGTGGCCTCGTTCTTCGGGAAGACAGGTCACTATGCGACAATTGTTTTAGAGGATCAAAAAACAGTTACTGCCGAGTGGTACAGTAACAATTGTTTGCCACTTGTATTGGAAAAAGTTCGGGAGAAACGACCTCGAAGTAGGATCCTTCTTCACCACGACAACGCCTCGTCGCACACCGCCAGGCGAACGATCGACTATTTAGTGACGTCAGACGTGGAATTACTGGGTCACCCGCCGTATAGCCCCGACCTCGCACCTTGCGATTTTTATTTATTCCCGAAAATAAAAGAAAAACTTTGAGGAAAACTTTTTATGAACACCGAGGAAGCAGTGGGTGCGTTTCAAAAGGCCGTCGAAGAGACCCCTAAGGACGAGTGGGCTAAGTGCTTTTCTCAGTGGTTCCATCGGATGCAGCGATGTATTAATGTGAATGGACACTATTTTGAAAAGATATAATAAAACTAATAACTTGCTAGTTTGCTCAGTTTTTGATTTTCTAAGAACTTTCAGTTTGACCCTCGTACCAGCGCAACGTTAACGATTGGATAATACAAAAGCACTATGCCAAACGACTCAAAATAAGTCAAATATACGCAGCTAGTAGCTCCGTTACAAAACAATTATTAGATACTTAGTCTTGCGCTGCACGGGTTCCCGATATAACTTCGACTACACGTGTTTGAAAGCTGCTGTGTTTGATTGCGTCGAGTTTGACGAATTTAAGTGATGAGAATATTAAACCAAGCGAGACTTTCACGGTAACATTATATTCGATGATTAAGCAAGTTTTAACATTGTCTCAATGAGGCGCTCCAAACATATTCTTATTGACGTACACACCAAGCTTGTAACGACTGAGATCAGCGCATTTAGCAGCTCGCATTAAAGATTTAATATGGCAAACGAGTGCATGAGCTAGTCTGCGCATCTGCCGTTCTTGTAAGTCGCGTCGGTGCTCCGCCCGCCTCAACTTACTTTGAACTATATTTTAGTGCACACTCCGTCGAATTGGCCCGGAAAGTTGAGGCGCCAACTTCCAGCCGCCCACCCCAGTTCGGGAGCAGTTCTCGTAACACTGCACGCATACAACTATAATACTGTAGACGGCGAACATAAAACTCGAGATGGCGTTAACTCGCGTTCCGGAGTCGCGTGTATTATGTAATCTTGCGCACTTTCATAACTCCTGAAGTTCACCCTCCCGAGACGCGCTCGCATTGTCATACGCGGTAAAAACATCCCTGTAACGTTACTTTGAATTGTTGCTAATGCGTCTCTAATTTGCGTAACATTTCGCCTTTTGAGATCGTTCCTATTATGCTCATGAAAGGAAATTTTGTTTGCGTTTAATGTTTGCATGAATATTTCATCCTCTGTTTTAAGAGTCATTCACCTTTCTTTAAGAACGCCACGTGTTCGTTTTATGACAAATAAGGTAAATACTAACGTGGTATGAACTCCCACTGTTGCGTTACAATCGTTATTTTTACTGAGCAGTGTGCGCAGGCTCTATAATTATTGTTGTGTACTTATTCCTTAGAGGAAAACGTATCTCGAAATAGCGCTGTTTTGCGACGCTCATGTCCCAATTATACCAGTGGCTTAAATCACTTCTACTAACGACAGTCAAATTGTTGACCTCTTTCACTCTTTGGAGTATCATCAATGAGTCAGGCATCTTAATTGTTGTTAAATAGTTTTATTTTTGTCGAGGAAGTTCTGTTGTCACGTATTTTTAGGCACACATGTACAAGTACATGCAGATACCATCGTAATCCTTTTTTGTTTTGTGTGTCGTTATTTTCTACGTACGTGACCCCATTGAAATAGGCCCTCGCTCGAGTGACAGCCCGTTCTATTGACGCTGGTTTTTTCCCGACAGGCTTCGCAGACTTTGTCGTTTTGGTCGACCATTGCGATTTCCGGGGTATGACTGCGAGCAAATTACAAAAAATACAATTTGTCTTCTGGCTTTTGCGTGCGTCTATTATTACCGCACCTATATTGAGTGGACTATTGGCTTTTTGCTTTTATTCAAGTCACAGACGTATTAGACTTGGATGAATTGATGTATGTTAGTAAAGTCTTGTTACATTCAGTTTGTATGAAACCAAGTACTTAAGCATTGGAAATTATGTTAAACTAACTAGCTGTTGCCCGCGACTTCGTCTGCAAAAAAATATTTCTTCGCTATCCCGCGGGAACAATGCAATTTTCCGGGATAAAAAATAGCCTATTTGTTAATCTAGAGTATCAGCTATCTCCGTTCCAAATTTTATCCAAATCCATTAAGTTGTTTTTACGTGAAAGAGTAACAAACATCCATCCATCCGTACTTACAAACTTTCGCGTTTATAATATAAGTAGGACAAATTCCGTTAGATATAATTTGATGAATGAGTATTCTTGTTACTTCTGCATTTGAAAAATAACTACCTACGATCAGTGAAGTCTACAGATGATCCAATTTAGCAAAGTAGAGCCGCCCCATACTTGGATAATAATAGCAGACCGGTTGTTGCTGTTGTGCATCGTTTGCTACTTGTTATGTACTTGCAAATGACTCGTGTGGTGAGTCACTTTGACCCAACCTTGATAAGTCACGATCACGTGTCTTTTTCTCTACCGCCTCAATTTTTTTTGGCTCCAAAGCGGTATAAAAACGAGCTGCGATAGAGTAATTGGAGCCGGGGCGTTCCTCAATTAGGGCGATTAGAAACAGCACACCGAAAACTAATTGGATTATTTACCATACAGCAGTGAAATGCTATCCCCTCTGAGCGTTAACTCGTATCACGGTCGACGCTGCAGGTACTATGAATACGATGCAGAGCAAACACGCGTTATCATTATCACTACATTGTATTGCGCAATGCTCACTGTTAATAAATACACGTGTTATCTGCGGCGTTCGAGAAGTTTCGCGCGACCGCGTGGCGTGGTGCAGGGTGCAGGCGACCGATACACAAAGAGTGTCTCGTTCGCATAGCCCAAGCGGTGCCTGGTCGCGAATTGCAATGATCGTAAATTGTGCGTTTTCCCCGGCGTGAAAGGCGACCGCTGCCAGCGCGGTGCATTCACCGGCAAAACGTTGGCCGTATCGAATTTATCGCGAGATCGATACGCGCGCTCACCCGAGCCAACGCGTACCCTTACCTGCCGCGCCGCCGACGTCACCACACGTGGCGCGCTTGCCGGAGCGCATGTGTGCGTGCGCCGCGATTATATGGAATTCAGCGATTACGCCACCGACCTACCTATAGTACATGTGAACAGCACCGAGTAGTGCCCGAACGGTAATAATAATAATTAGTCGCCTCATTATTGTTATTCGAGACGGCGGCGCTCGCTGTCACCGGCAGATAAACGCTTCTCGCGACCAGATAGCGTCGTACGTAGCGACCCTCGGTGTGCCTTCCTCGCTATTGTTACCTACTACCTACTATTGTCGCCGCACAAGGACCCGCCCGTACCCTTTTGTGTCGTGACATGTGGTGTAATCTACTTTGGATCGTCAGTCGACCGAATTGTTCGGGCCGACCTAAGGACTCCGTCAGGTAAAGTTTGCTGTGTAAACTTGTAAACAATTGCGCTTGTAATCGTGTAAACACACGTTTATATTAATGTCTCGGGGGCTTACCTGATAGGGATGCGATCTGTACACTAGTCACGCGAGGCCGGCTAGTCGGTGCGTTTCGATCACATGGACGATTGGGTTTTTTTATGAAAAAGCATGACATGCAAATATGCGTATACAAACAATGTCTTGATCGACTCTACCGGCATTATAATATTAATTATTCTGTATAACTTTGAGACAGTCAGAAATCGACAACAACTTTGAAACTAATTAGTTTTAACGGCTTTTTAATTTAGGGTATCATTCGTTTCATATAAAAAAACTTGAAGGAAGAAAAACAAATTTAGCTATAAGTATAGCGAGGCTATAGTCATTCAAACTTCCATAAAACTCTTGATTGATGAAAGTTTCCATTTGAGCAAAAGCTGAGAAAACTTCCCAAGTGGCTTTCAGAATTGTTTGTTGTTCAAGTTAATCAGATTGGCGTTGTTATGGTACGAAAGAAAAACTCGTAAGGCTACGGTTTAACTTTCATGTTGCTTGAATTAAATGTACTATGCAGGTTTCTCAGATTTAAACTTTATTATGTTTTCCTAGGTTGTAGGAACTTTTGAACTACACTTTCAAACTTGTTTTAAACTATTTGGCTGCCACGCCACGGTTTGTTGTGTTACATAATTCTGTTGTAATTTTCGTTTAGTATCTTAGCGCATCAGATAAATATTAATTAGCTATTCTTATCGAGCGTAGAAGCAAGAGCTGCAGGTTACCAATAGCTCAGCTTAAACCCTATCCAGAGGCTAAAGCGAATGGATCGCACCCGAGATCCCAGGCTGCGGCTGTGACGTGATTGATGCGGCAAATCGAGACCCGTCGTTCACATAAATCCTACACCCCGGAGCGGAGTAAAAACTGAGCGCAATTTATGAAACAATGTCCTACGGTGTAGCGATAGAGTTTCGTCACAAGGTTTATGAATGAGCTAGGTGTTATAAACCGCGATAGTTAAGCGAGTACTCGCAATATCTATCATTGTTGTCAAGTGGAGTATTAGTACTTTATGACTAAGTGACGTCGACATGATATAAAAGGCATTAATATCAAAATGTGCTTTAAGGAAAACGCTAAAATTTTGGAGTAACTAATTTGATTACTCGTTATGATACTTAACCTAAATTTAGGCTGTCTGAAATGTCTGTAACGTGACACTCGGTCGACTAATCATGTTCTTCGAAATATGTATTAGGTTTCTAAAACGTCAGCTTGGAATTCAAACTCTACCTTACATGGCAACCTAAATTTTCCACGAATTGAGGGCATGCAATCTCTAGACAACCGATCTTTTGGTATACACTTAAAAGAATGTGATATTTGTGTGAAAACAAGTTGATGCAGTTAATGCTGAGAAGTAAATTCGTAAATTGCAATTACCAATAAACAGAACCATTGTTGACTGCTTTATCGATGTTTTTGCATCGGCGGTTTGAAATGGCGCTTAGTCCGTGTGAAATTATTATTGTAACTATTTCATAACGTGCCTCTGGTTAAGTTATGGCTAATTAATGTTTAACAATAATGCTTCAGTTGTGCAATTTATTGTTGTAGATAGAAATCTTTGATAAAAACAAGCTGTTACGTGACATTTACGATTCAATATCTAATATGTCAGACGAAACATAATTTGCCGTAACGGTTGAGATAATTTTATTGCTACGCCGCGTACATTCTGGTAAAACAGGCGTAATTATATAAGTAAATGTTAATAACGCAATACATCCTGTCCCATTGGATCATTATCAATCCAGTTTTTAATCGAAGTCTCCATCTGTCGTACGGTAATCAATTTATATTTCAACATTTTCAAGATTTCTTTGAAATCTAGCAATAGTAAATAGTTTTTTGTTTCGAATCGGCACAAATAGAACCGTATGGTAGGCTTCGATTATCCAAGTAGCTCTGGACAAAAACTAGCCGTAGCTGTTGCTTAGTTTTGATGCAAAATGATAAAACAAAAATCAACACTTAATATTGGCTTGTACAGCATTTAAATTCCAGCTTCACTTGAAGTTATTTAGCCAAATAACACCGCTGCTCTCAACTCGACCTACGCCACTGCAACTTTCTTTGATAGCGACGACTCACGCTGTATAGCGAAAAGTTTCTATACTCTTATATATGTGTGTACGAAAACGTATGTATGTATATGCTTCGTAGGCGCCCGTTGGACCGGTTTGAACTCCCCACGCTCACACACCTAAATCAAACGTAACATATTAACTTCGTTTTATATAATTACATTGCGTTTCGTTACATTATTCAAAACAGCGCTTTTTTTGATGAACCTAAGCTGGGTGTCCTTAATTTCATAAAGTAGTAGATATTAAATTGACATTTACGTCTATGGAACGATATACGTGAAATATATATCTGTGAATACACAATGCTCCAATTGTATTTATCTTTCTCCGGGCCTCTTCTAATGTCATTTGGGATCGGCAGTTTTAGCTAGTTTTTAAAGGTTTTTCCGCCAAGCAGGTTTGTAGCGTTCTCGGCATTGCACTGAACACAGATACAATTTTATACATGGATGAGATCAATCATTGCCTTATGTAAACATCTGATCTATTTCGTGTGTTTAACTTAGGCTACTTACCCCGGAGCTGTAACTTGATGAAGATGTCTGATAATTATAAAATAAGTCTTCTAATGGCTACACGATTTCACAGAACAATTATTCTGCTATATTTTATATTTTTTTTAGTTATCCTTTAACATAGCACGAAGTTATTTAGACGAAGTTACACTATTTGAGTCTCCTTATTTATCGCCAAGTTTTGAAGCATGCGCATCAGAAGATTTTTTTTATGCCCCACACAAAAAGAGTCGAGACAAAATTAGTAATCGCGTCCCAAAAGATGCCTCGTCACACTCCATCTAAAAATATTGCACTTGGCACTGAATGAAACGGCGCTCACTGTTTGAACCGAGGCCAAGTTGTATTCCTTTTATAATTAATTATATAGGTAACGTGTTCGCTTATCATGACGAAAACCTCACACGTCAAATGATACTTGTGATTGTGACATAGTTCAAAGTAATTTAATTATCATTCTGCTCAAAATAGCCAACGTGTTAAATCGATTTGCGGTTGTTTATGCTAGAATGTAAACTTCAACAGAATATCGTTTCACTAAGAGCTTTGGGTGGATCAGGATTATCGATTAGCTCTTGCCTCTTCAAGGAGTCTAGTAGGAGACAATTTTTGCGAGTTCCATTTCTTTATTCGTTTAAGAATGACCTAATTTTAGTTCTACTATATCGACTGCTCTTCTATGCTGACTATACCCTGAAAGTTAGAAAGTATCACCGAACTTTGGCATTAAACGCAAATATCTCCCCAACGCGGCGATCAGGCCGGCCGGTGTCGGTGATTCGAAAGGCGTCACTCGACCTCGACGAAGGCCGTGCCCGGCTTTTATTGATTTTTTATGCGCATTGTCCATTTCGTCCGTACTTCGCACTCCTACAACTATATACCTATTACGTGCTGGCTACTGTTGTGACCGAAAGTTTTCGGTCTTTGTGTTTATTGCTTATTGCCCCTTTACATACGACTGCCGACATCCATAATAGTTTGTGTGTTCTGCATTTGTCTTTAATAGCCGACGCAAATAGAAGGATGTTGTAACTGTGTTACATGTATACCATCTGTGAGTGATAGAAAACTAAACTAGGTTACCCAGTAACTCTGTAAATGCCGTCTGCTCAAATATTTCCAATATTAATTCAGTTGAATTCACCACGATTTTTCCAGGAAAACAGTTTTCAGTGCATCTGTGTCTGTGTTACTCAAATACGCTCCAACCGGCTTGAAATGCTGAACTACGAATTACATTTACAAAGTCAATATCAATTTACCGATTCGGTAAACAAAATTCACATGCATATTAAATAAGCGTCTAGTTATTTCCATGTTACAGAAACATCCACGTTCTGACCTTAATTAGTAATTATTGTACATTGCAACTTTAATGTTTGCACAGTCCTTTGGTAAATAGAGCTTGGAAGTTGTGTAGTATTTCTCCGCCGAGCAATTTCTAGACTTATTTATGATGCATTAACAACTTGCTCGTTTGTTTTAGGTTCTGGACGTCGTAACAGCTTGGACTATACTGTAAGTTTATGCCGTTTACGGCAATTATTTGACGTTAACTGACACTATTTAAATTTAGCCTCTAGGAGTTTAATTTATTCTTGAATTTTGTTTTAAATGCCGGTCTGCATTAACATAACACTTTATGCACGAGAACGGTTCGAAAAAGATAAATAAGTATTTTTTTCTTTCATCATACATCTACTTCGTAGCCCATTTGCGGTGTTTTATCTTGCGACATCGAATTAAATGCATCCCACCGAAATGACCAGGCCCGCACGCCGACATCGATATTTCGCTGCAAACGCATAAACTGGTTTACGTACCCATCCACATTTAGCAAGAAACCCATCTTTGTCATGCTTTGCAGGTAGGTCGTTATTAGTCTTGACGCGGAGTTATTTGTCCACTTTTTGGTTTTGAATTTCTGTGTAAGACCGTCAAGCGGGCGGGGCTCTTGGCACTTGAAAAATGCTATTGTTCCCAATTTACACTGAGCTGGGAATTTTATTGTTTTGGTCTTTGGTTTTCTTTTGTCCCCAAAGAAAAAACATGGAATTAATGGAACTAAGTAAACAACTATTTTTGTCTTACCGTGCACGTTACATAACGTGATTTATGTGCTATCATCCTCGTTGCGAGCGCGGGTTACATTAGCGACCTGTCTTTGTTCGTGGGATGAGTTATCTCGTGGCCCGAGTCCGCTGGATGAGCGCTTACCGCGCTACAAATCATCAGTCTCGGAGCTAACTCACTCCGCAAGAAACCCCCGCCGCACCCCGCCCGTTCCCTCTAATTCCCACCCCGCAAAGGACACACTCGCCCGCCGTCCTTTAAGCGATTTCCACACGAATGCCGGCATGACGTAAACACCACAATCGCGCGCGCCGATAACGCAGTTGAATTTCCAACGCTCTCGCAGCGCGGCACACGATCATTAAACGTATATCTGTTAATAATAATTGCGATTGTCTGGTTGTACGTGCGCGGCAAGTTATGGCGCAGTTGCCGGGCGCCCTGCCCCCGCCGCACCACACCTCCTCTCTGATCTGTGCCCGCCGCATCTTGAGATGAGGATGGCATTCAGTTTCGTTTTGTGACGGCTGAATGGACGCCCGGTTTATTCGCGTATGCGTGTGAATAGCGCCGCGATATGTATTACATGATAGCATCGGGGAATCTTTTCATGCCTTGGAATTGTTGATTCAGATTCACTTGTGCGTTCATATTCCTTATGCTCTACAGCAAAACACAAGTCTGATTTGTAGTATCGCCATTATCTGCATTGTTATTATTCTAACCGTCATTTTGATGATCCCATAGGCTACATTTTCTAACTAACGCTGATAACGATATCGACTGAAATGACAAATGTTTCTGATTTTATCATCGATGAATGCCGCTCATATGCAGGCATGTTATTACACGAATTGCATCCGCCAATACATGAGCCGTGAATTCATCGGCACATAGCAGAGTCCACGCGGCCTTTCCGTTAGGTTGCACATTTTACGAGCGCTCGCCCGAACGTCGGTAATTTACAGGCCGGTGGAGCCGGCGGGATCTCACGACGACCGGTCCCCTACGTGATCTCCGGCGACGCTCGCCGACTCGATAATAAGTGCTGGGGAATGGTAAAGTGCGAGTGTTATTGCTTCAATACGGTCTACTTGATTTATGGCGCTCTTGAGGTGCTTCACTAACACGACGACGCGTTTGTTAGCGGGGAAATTCTTTTGATGCCGGGGAAGGTGAGACTTCTCTAGACTTGAAAATGAGGGGTGCTATTTAAATGGACATATCACTTGATTGGGTCGAATCGAAGTACGTAATAACAGTAACAGTCGGCAAAGCTAGATCAAAAATTGCGAGCTGATATTGTTCTGACGTCAAGAAAGATGAAAGCTCTAGTCATCTGTGGAACCCTAAAAGCCAGCCGGCTCCGTTCGTGTCTGAACGTCGCCAAACGATCCAAGCTATCGGTATGCGATAACGCTGAGCAAGGCCGACGGAATCCATCTCTTTATTTTGCCCTATCGAGATATTCGAGCCTTAGATATGTTGAGTGCCTACGTCTTCGTTTCGTTTAGGACTTGGAAGTATATAGTTGGAATTATTTATATAGATTCTGGGTGCCCTCCAGGGTGAATGATGGATTACTAGAATAAAATGGTTTTTATGTTTTTGAACGTTCTATAGACATGCCTTACCTAAACTTAATAAATTCGCAAAATATTACGGAATAAGTATCAAAAGTAGAATCGTTCATGAATGCAAACTATTTAATTAAATTGTAAAGCCTGCAGTAGGAAACTGCGAGTATAATAACTTATCTGGGGAATCAATTAAAAACTATCTCCGGAAGTAAAGTTTTGTCGCTCCCAACGTGATTTACGCGCCCTCCCGGCTGCTGTAACTACAACTAACTGGGTAGTTCTCGCACATCTCGGCTCGGCTAGTTCCGAAACATTTTGTTTTTTGTGGGAAGGTGTGCCAAAGTTGCCTTTGTAAATATTTATAACGATCGCGCCGCGGCTTTCGTTTGAAAAGTGTCAAATTCCGTGCAGCTCACTCGCAGTCAGAAACATTTGAATCCTCAATTTTGTAAACGCATTTAAAATATATTTACTTAAACGTGTATCCGGAGAGTACAATTTTATAAAGTCCGTTTTAACGATTTATCTTTCACGCTTAACGAGTCCATACCTCCAAATCGAATGACCGACGATCGCAACGACTATAGCCATTGTCTGGTTTTGGCTCGGTCTCGGGCCGTGCGATGTGAATGACCGTGTCGACGAGAACGCATGCAAATGAGTCTCGTTCACTACTAGATGGTAAGTGCCACCATTTACCATCACAGTTTGTGCACTGAGCCGCCGACGACTCGTTATTAGCTGCCTTTTGTTATACGACACCGAGTGTTAATAAACCCGGAACGGAAGGGAATTCGGTCACACGCCAACAAATTGTAGCCTTGCTTACATTACATTTAAATTTGCTCTCAGCAATGACATTCTAGGTCTTTCATTTCGCATTCCACAGTTAAGTTATTAATCTATGCAACGAAAGTGTCCCATCTTGTAGAATGATCGATGAGACAGCCGTCTCGTATTGCCACTTAAAACGTATCTTGTATTCATAAGATACGCTACAAATGCCTTCTTTTACACATGACTGATATCTTTTCCATCTTAAAATCAAATGTACATAAAGTGAAACTGTCTGACATCGTTTTGTAGCATTCAAATGTTTTGTTTAAATATGAAAATGGATAACAGAGGTTTGAACCCTAACTTCACCGGGGTTCCGAAACATTGTACATTGACTGATGTTTTTTTGTCGGCCGTCTGCAAAGGAACGCACACTACAGAGGAAGTTTTACCCACTGTTCGTTGTTGTTTTCCTGTCTGTGTCATCGCTTCTACAGAATGGCTGATGAATATTTATGTTAACTCCCAACATTTGGCTGTGTGGGTACAGCAAACATTGTTCGAGTACAATTGATATCTCGCTAAAAATCGCGGACTAGGAATATGTTGTGTTGATGGAATTTGAAGCAATGTTAAGTTCGATTAGATTATTCTAATACCGGTATGTAAGTTAAATAAGTATAAAATAGTTAAGAAATTGATGAGACAAGCCATTATATCGCTTTCGAGATGATTTATCAAGTGGTATAACGTACGCAAGCAATAACAAGACCACAGAGGGCTTACCAATGTCAAATGACAGGGCATTGACAATGTAAATTATTGATTAAACCGCCGTAGCATTATATCAACGGATTAGACTCGTGCGAAGGGCAAACACCGAGGCCATATATTCTATGTGTGAGATGGTATAAACGGCTATATGTATGTTGTGTCGAGTACTTGAAATCTATGTGTGGCAGACAATCATGCGATTGTGGTATGATTTATCGTTCCAACCAACCCCGAGTGGGACGTTAGATATACTAACTGATTGGATTAAAACAGTTATAAGGACTATAGCTAATCTGAGCAAGTAGTGACGATGACGATTGTGAGAACGTAGATAGAAGACGGTTCAGAGTGCCGGTCGTAAGTTGACGATCGATGATAAATAAACCCTCGAGATAAAATGACTCAGCATAAATATTTTCGTACCATAAATGTTACAAACAAAACCATTCCGTAGTCTTCATAGTGCGAGTCGTCGAAACATAAACTGCTACGAACACCGAAATATAGCGAAGATGGCAGTGATACGATTTTAATGTCGGTCGTTTGGATAGAACTAGGCACTTTCCTTGCGAACGAGCGCGCGGCAAATCTGGCGACACGGGAATATGTAAAATTATCTAGCGAGCGGAACGTTCGGGGCGTTTACCTCTCGGTAAAGCGTTTATGTGGAAAGTGACCCGGCCCCGGCACACCACACACTTACACGAAACGGCCGAATGGATCGCTTTAAAGGTTTCAGACTGTCCAAATTTTGAAACCAACTGATAACCAGCTTAACGCGTCAGACAGTCAACCGTAATTTATCAGAATTACGTAATGACTAACTCAACTCCACCTTTCGAATATCGCCACATTATCAATATTACTTGTCGATAACACAGCATTTTTACAACGCTTATCAGCGCATAACGGCCATACCTTTCAAAACTCACGAACTTTCATCGACAAGCAGAACGTGGCGCAGCGCGTAACTCTGGCACATCAAACTAATCACCAATCACAATACAAATCGGCGACTGGTGTAGTTCCGAGGCTCGTAACGGGCATGTCGCAACACTAGTCGAGAAAGCGATCCGCTTTCATTTGCTTTCTCGCGTGGCCTAGCAACAGCGTGACTCGCTGTATTGTGTGCCGAAGCCAGCACGTGGACGCTACGTGATTGGTCATTTGCAGTTATAATTCATCGAGTTGAGGTCGCAAGCGCAACACGTACAGTTACCACGCTAACAATTTGTCAAGAATTTGTACGAGTGGCACGACTCTCTTTGAGGTGATAAAGCAGTCGTGACAGTTTAGTAATTGTTATTTTTTAACTTTTTTACCGATTCTATTGACCCACTTCTTATACTTTCAACTAATAATGTAATGAAAATACAGCCGAGACAAAACAGTTCTAAAAATGTGCATAACAGACAATTCGAGAATCTACTGTACACTAGTGTACACAGTGTAAGAACAGCTAAACTGTGCTGTGCAAACGACGTAAAAGGGTGGGAAGAATGTAGGGGGGTCAACGTTTCTTGTATGTAGATACTTATCTCTTTAAACAAAAGAGAAACTACGTAACACACATTTTGCACACGGGATCCGTATCGTCCCGTCTCGTCTAATTAAAGCTTTTAATTCGATACTTTGGTATTCGTTAATTAAACTTGGTGCTCCGATCTCAAATCAAAGTTTCAGCTTAACTAAATTACGACTACTACATATATCTACGTAGATAAACTTTTATACAGTAGTTCCTAAAGTGGTCTTTTACTTGTTAAATGTTAATTTTCTAGTGTGGTGTAGGTACTAACACATACAGTGCATGCTGCCATGTTTTTTTTTGCATTTTCTAATAAAATATCGAGCCATAATATATTAAATGTTATCTAATAAATTTCTAAAGTGAATCATCGACATAAACTAGTTGATTAGCTTTAAAAGAAACCAAGTTCGTAGAACTGAAGGAAAGTAGAGCTTACAATAACCAAGCATTACGTATAGTGTCGAAAGTTTTGATCGCGCTCCATTCGTAGTTTGTACATGGCGATATTAGTTGCGCATGCAGCCACAAAGCCGGCTTTTGCGTGCCCTGTGCGTTGACCCGGCACGACCCGCCGACGCCGCGTATGCGATCTTTGCCTCCAACTATGCATCTGCACATTCTGCACCCAGTGTCTAGAAAGTCACTGTGAATCCTCGCATACTGTGCGCACTTAGTAAACACGTGTCCGTGTCTGCATCTATCTGTAGGGGAATACTTAATGCGGCCGCTGAATAAAATATGTATTCGCAACGACGGAAGAACGTGTTTTAACCGTCTATTAAGGAATGAGGGTCGATTTTTATGAGCTCTAGGTAGAAGTGGAATAATACGCAATTATGGTGCTGCTAAACTATACAATACCTACAGTAGAAATGTTCATATTATACAATTGACGTAGGAAATTCAAATGGCAGGTTTCTAACGATATAATTTCAACTGGATGACTGAAGTTATAAATGAGATGCTATTTGGACTCGCAACAAAGTTTTCCGGGCGTTGCTTCCTAACTTTGTAAGGAGTTGGCGAAAAATTTGCCTTTTCATACTCAAATAAAAGTTGATCTCTCTAGCGCAGTTTAGGTTAATAGCGTTGCACGATGTCTATTTTCTGCATAGTTTCAGCGTTCACTTGCACGGCAAATAGTTTAAGCTCTATTGATAGTTCACAGAACTGCTAACGTTCGAGTTTTCGAGCAATAATAACATTGAAAGACAGCTCGCTCGCTTCCGCTTAGTCCGCTGAAAAGGAATGCTGATTCGGACGGGGAATAAAACCGGCCTTGCACAACCAGAGGGGCTATAACTGTTTACGCCCGCCCGTAAGCTGACTCGGCACTGCTGCCCGCTGACTCCATTCTTGTAACACAACGCTCTCTGCAAAAACAATTCACACGAAATTGCTTACTGCTCAGTTTTAATTTCACAAAAACACCCCGCCGTTTTATATTGCCGTCGTTGCTTTTATGACCCCGAGTGATTCTTGCACAGGAAATACTGTCTCAGTCTCTTGATTGTGATCGTAGTGATATAGATTATATACTCAGAAACAAAGGTATTCTCAAGCGTGTCATTAGACGTAGGCTTTTGTTGTGCATAATAGTGGCAATTGCGACAAAAACTTGGTAAAATGACAGCTGTTCAAAGTCTATTATGAGCTGTATGTATGGTTAGTCTATTGTTGTCAGGAAATAAATGGTCACAGGTGATATACCAACCGTTTTAACATTATTAAAATTATCTTACATTGCATTCGGTGCGATGATTAACTTTAAACAATCTTTTCATCACATAATATCAACCTTGATGTTTCTGATGTCTTGAAGTACTTTTATGCTCCAATATTTGTACCGCTGGTTTTATTTTTGTATAATTAAACTTAAATGTCTGAAATTGAGTTTATGGCGAGTTTAATAGCACTTTTATGTGCTTGCGCTTATTTCACGTGTTTATGTCGACTTTAATTTCATCTCGCTCGGGGATATATTTCAAACATCGACCCACATACTCATGTCTACCGCTAGTCTATTCAATATTTCGATCAAATGCAAATAATGTCTCTTCTATTCAGCATATTGTTTCCACATTTCCTTTGTGAAGCACGAACTGCGAGCGTATAGTGGCGTGGTTTTATTTGAATCGTTCCGTTTGCAGGCGCGTTCAAAATAAAAAGTTGTACGCTCGATACAAAGCTTTAAAGAGGAGGGAGAATGCCCCCGGTGGCATCGGCGACGCAACAAATACACAACTTAGTTAATTGTGTCACGATTCTATGTGTATCGTTAATCAATTTAATTACGCCTGGCTGACATTGCTCGGGGTTTTGCGTTGGTGTGCAATCCTGAAACGTTTATTGGAACAATGCTCGGTTCAAGGGTAAGAAAAATTTAGTTATTAAACTCTACGAGGAGAATCTTTTGCAAGGCTAATTGTTTTCTTATTATACGAATGAATGGCAGTCTAATTAAATTTATTAAATCGTATGGTTATGACATTCCATTATGTTATTAACGGCGTTCCGTCAAGATAGTTAACCCGGAATGAGAACTATAGCCTGAATTAAATCTGCTGTCTGTTATTAGTAGTTGTCGAATGTTAGCGCTTATCAACGGACGGTCCCATTCAATGTGAATGGTTAAATAGGACGTGAGTACACGTGCGCTTTGTACACGGAGTGGGATCGATCGAGAAAGTTCTTGGTCTGACTCCCCTCGCCCACCTGTCTGCCGCCGGCTGCCTAAGAAACGACTGACCCGCTTTTCATTACAATTTCAACTGCAGAGCACCGCCAAAAGTTGAATCACACCAGCAAAACGCATCGGTATACCTTTTCCCATTCCTTTGCCAACATTACGTCATGTTAAACGCAAATTCGTTGAGCAAACTAACTTTATTTGCTTTATTTGTCTTGCTGGTTGAATTTCAGTTGCATTCCATGCCAGAGATTACGATCTGGGTCAGAGTGGCTTGGTAGCGTAGTTTTATTCAAAACCTTAAATGGATAACTCGTCCGCTCAATCTCTGGCTATTCCTAATCTTCCATCTTTATTTGTAGGTTTAGTGTAGCTATTTGCGTTAAACGTGAATCACGTGTGTTACGGTTATTATTATTGTTATTAAGCAAGTAGCAAAACTATCGGATTAATGCTTGAAATATGTTTGAAGAATTTTAATTGTACCAGTCGTGTCCAGGCTTAAATGTTTCATTCATCCAGTTGGGGTAGAACGTCCGCAGTCCACCTGCTCTTTCCGTGACTCACAGCTTTCCCTTCTTTTATTTATTTATTACTGGTTTACACACATCTGCCATTTGAAACCATTGATAATTATCATGACGATTGTTGCCCGCTGTCGATTTATGCATTATTATTATAATCCATTCAGCGAGCACAATGTTATTTACTTCTTTAAACGTTCTAAACGTTCCTGATTAGGTACATCTATTAATACACGTTGGCAGCAACGTATTCATTTGAATCAGAACAACCTCCCAATTAAAGCCGTATTGATCAGTCAGACGACACGGCCATCTTTCTTCTAAATGTTTTACAGTTCGGAAAGTAATGAGCCAGTCGCGGTTATGTACGGTACGCCCGCGCCCGCGGCCCGGCCGGCCGGCCGCGGGGTGAACGACCCTTGCGCGTCCCCGCGATCGAACGCTCGCCGCTTGCCGCTCGCCGCGCGCCGCCCTGGCCCACTTATGGCACGACAATTACTCTTTACACGTACCGAATATGTACTCCAGTGTCATTAGTACTTGCGCAAAGCGATTAGCTTCTCGGTCCGCGAACATACGCGGCTTCGTTACCGTTGCGTCAACGCTCGCTCTTGCAGCTTGCCCTTTTTGTCCACTTTATTACATGTGGGTAATCTTTCAACACGTGGCTTTGATTGCTTGCAAATTTCAAACGTAACTTTGACAGAACTTAAAAACTACGGTTGCACATCGAAATCTCATTAAATTTTTTGAAGTTGTTTATGAATCGTTGAGAAATCGTAAAGATATTCAACGTCCTGAGTACTTATAAACGTAATACATGAGCATGCACACTTTAATAGCCTACCGGAGTTGTCGGACTCAAACGAGCCGGCTTTGCTCTTCGTTTTTACTGGTCTCGCCCCAAGTCGACTTAACCTTAGTCAACACATTATTGTAATGCGCAGTTTTAATGATTTGATTTAGGATCTCTACGTTCGTTTATAGATGACATCTTTTATGTTCACTTTGATTAAAGATGAATACTAGCTTTGATGTTTATAATAGTTGATTTTACTATCACTCTGGTGCGGTCTCCCTAGTTAAACCATGTAGGTTGTGCGCTTGTCGCTAGTTATGGTAATAAATAATGATAATCGAGGTGACCGCCTGCCAACCCTTCATACCTATTTGTGTTATGTTGTAATTACTGAGTAGTAGCAATAAACTATTTTTGTATAACATTACTGAAGTGCCGCTTCTCCAAAGGAGGGAAATGAAAAACATTTTACAAGACGGGAGGCCTCGTCGAACAGTCAAAATCCTAATCCTAAAACCATTGTTACAAAGTAATTTTAATACTCGTCGTTAGAGCGTGCGGCAAGTTGGCAGTTTGCGGGTAGTTCAGCAGTGGCTTACACGAAACTTGTACGGGGAACTAATCCGTCAAAAACATGTTACACCCATCTCCAGTTTTAACCAACTTATCTACTTGCTCTACTTATGCAACTCCATGGAAATTATGCTCCCGTTACTACACGTCTGTGCGGTTTCTGCTGCACATAGTTGGTTGCCGTGAACATTTTCTAATTACTTGCACACACACGCATACACACACACACAACGACTTAAGCTTTTACTTGTTTTTCAGCTTAATGGATTACGTTGGAAAATCTCGTTTGCGTTCCTCACCGTTTTGAGGATTAGGCGTATGAGTAACGATTGTCTCCATTCCCTCCGGGAATATGTTACGAATGTTATTTCTGATATTATCATATCATTAATACGTTTGTACACTCGCTACGCTGTAATCCTTTATCAGTATCAAAAGATAATTCTGAATACTCCGAACGGTATGGCAACAAATATGCATGCATCATTAAGTCTTTGTTATTAACTATAAATGTCACAATCACTTCGTAAATCGGCGTACGTGTCTAATAAAGCCGATAAAAACACCAACGTGTGTTATTTAAATATTATCAAACAAAACTACAGGGAGACGAATCTGTTGAATAATGTGGAACACGTTCCATGTAAAATTTGTCTTGCCTCCACCGAGAAACTTGCTCGTGCTGACCCTGAAAGTTGGAGGCGAAGAAGCGAACTCTCCGAGTGGATGTATACATGTAAAGTTATGCTCGCATACAAGTATAGAGTTTAATTTTGTTTAGTCATCTATAAATTATCCACGAAAGTTCGACTTGGCAGTAACGCCATACTGCTTAGTAATCTCAATATCGTGTATAAACAAGCTACGAAAAGATGTTAAGAAAGCTATAAAGTCCGCCAATGTCGCCCATGCTCAAACGCCTTTATAGCAGCCATAACATTTCTTCGCAATGGCGCACATTAAAATATCCTCTCTCGCCATTTAATCGAAAAGACTGCTCTTCTATCTCAAAAGTTGAAGTCATGATAAATGTCTCCCGAAACTGATTATTAATAGCAGCGATAAGTATGAAATTTGCCAAAGTTGCAAGCGCACCCCCTGGCGCGAGCTAGTACGCGGCACAATATAGGTGGCAAGTACAAGAGTCAGCGGGGACGGTGAAACTTAGTTGCAAAAGATTTAATGGAAGTTAGTCTCTTTGTCTAAGTTTGGGAGTCGTCTGGCCGCGGCCGCCTCGCTCCCGTTCGCAAGTTGACGCGAATGTATATCTGGGGGTTAGTCAAAAGGGAAGTTTTATTGCTCGTGAATTTCATTATAACTTTCCGAGGCCCTCTCTCTTAATGTCTTTAAATGAGGATTGTTGTCTATTTTGTAAGGATTATGGTTAATTTTGCACGCCGCGCCGGAGTCTGAAGTCTGTATCGTGTCAGTTTAAAACTGCTGTTTTTCTAATCTACGAGGAATTGCACGGTTACTTTTACGTTTGAAAATTTCCTATGGTGATTTCGTGAGGAAACCGGCGCATAACTATAGAGGCATATGGACGTACCTAAATAGGCTTAGTTAGTATTATTACATTATGAATGTTATCACATGTTTATCTTATCACTGAGAACTTGTCGGCTTTACAATCGAATAAATAAATTGTCATCATGAACTCATTAACAAAAAAATGTCTAGTACCTAGACCTCGGCAAAGTAACTCGTGGTAATCTGTTTTTTCCTCTGGCCACTTTTTGTGTTTATTTTCGTGCTATTCAAAGCATGGAGTGGCCCGTTTGAAGTGGTTATTTTGTTTATCTAACATAAACAGTGACGATAGTACTAGAAATGAACATTCAACATACATTCACCAGGAAGTTAAATAACCTTTTACAATTTCTGTAAGAATGGAATTGGTAACACGACCACTTAGCCAAATGGATCGTACGATGGCAGTGTAACGGCAGTAAATAATGTATTCTGCGTCGTGTACAATCGTTTGACGGCAGATGGTGGCACGAAACGAATTGTCTTTGTTCGCACATAGTATCTCGCGACATGTGAATACTTATAAGTTTGGAAAGTTGTTTTGAAAAACTAAATTTCGTTGTATTCAAATTTGGTGGACTTGAGGCCGTGCGACTGTTCAGAAGATGTCCGGTCTAAATATTGTAATGTGACCTGACCTATTTGACTCCAGAAATAAACTGAGGCAGCATTGAATAATTCTATAGTGCGTCTCCAGCATTTGTCTGCATTACATGATTTACGTATCTCCATTGAGGATAATATTCCACCAAGTATTTTATATTCAGAGTGGTGTTTATCCTATCTCTTACAACTACATCTGCCATGTTCATTATTATCTCTATTGTAACAAATACATAACGTGTGCTAAACCCACAGCATCGCTTGCACAGAATTCGAAGCGACAATAAAGAAGTAACATGCACTCAAATACGTCAATTAACAATACGAATGAACTGTTAAATGTGACTCCGCTTGCAAAGAATGGGTTTATTGCCATCAAAATCGTAACATCTCACTCGCGGGCCATAATTCACGAGGAAGTTAGATAAAAATGCGTTCAAAGCTTTTTGTATTTAGATTGCAATAGAGCTGGCAATGAGATTTGTACACTATTCCTATTGCAATCTCCTGTATTTGAAACCAAGTTCGGTCTAGCGAGCCACGCTCATGATAGACAATTATAAATAATTTGTTAGATATATGTGTAATTGTTATTTTTTAGTACTCAGGGTCGCTGTCGTTGAAACCGACTCGGAAGACTATATTTACATATAATCCCTTGATGTTTGTTCAGAACTAAAAGTCAATTAATTCGTGCATAGACAGCGTTGTGTAAGTAGCAAGATTATGACGCGTCAGAAGTTCAGGCCGGCCTCGGAGAAAGTTCGCTCGGAGTTTGCTCCCGGTCTGCGCAGTTTGCGAGCCGGCCCCTACAGCCGTAGCTCTAGCTTTGCTGGATATGGTAAAGGCTAGCAGTTACTAAGCATAGTAAGAGGTTACCAACATAGTTTAAATTTAAGAAACAGTATAATAATATAGGCCATCGGCTGATAAAATAAAAAGTGCTGCGTACAATCGTCACTGTCATGCTGGAAACGCGACTGTTTCTGGTTTTGGAATCTTACTTGGTGTTTCAGGTATGTCAATCATGAAAAGGTTTGACATTTCACCCTCCGCTTCCTCAGTATCAGTACCCGGTTCCCAGAAGCTCGAGCGAGGGCTGTTCACTGAATTTCACATTAACTTGTAACAAATATACGGGTACATGTAAATTAGCTTACGTCGTGCTATTTTCCAATAAACGTTAAAACTTAACACAGACTCAAGATAAAATTACACATAAAATCACGCTTCTAGGTACTGTAGAAGAGTGCGGCAAGGGAATGTTCCGTCTAGCTGGGTAAATACAGCGAGGGCGGCGAGGGGCTACAGTTTGCGCACCGTGTGCTGAGTTTACCCACGATATTACACTTACGGCTTTACAGGCGACTTATCACATGTGCTTTTTAACAGCTTCTAACAGGGTAGAGAGTATAGAGATAGAAATAATAGCTTTTAAAGACAATTTTTACTATCTTTGCCACAACCTTAGATTAAGTGTAGAATGGTCGAGTTCATTACAAAATTGATCAATACTGCTGTATAAAATTCCAGTGCGTTAGAGTTCTCTGTCGTTACTTTTCTCATTTATGTCATTTATCTACAGTGATATAACTTAGGATAGAAGAACCTCGACTTCCAAGCTCGCCGGCTGAAGTTACGCCCCGTACACAAACAACTGCGTAAACAAGACTTGTCCGATACGATAAATAACAAGTTGCGGTGTTTATTAGTGTCTTCCTTGAATAACAATCTCGGAGAGCTCATAAGTCTTGTGTCGAGTGCTGTTCTGCTGTTATGAGCGCGAGATACACTCGTCGTATAAGTGCGCGGGTTTATATGCTTTCTTCTGCTTAGGACTTGTTGTTTATTACTGAAGATGTGATGCCATGCAGCTTTATTAGCCTCCTCGAACTTCTCGTTTTCTAATAACGAAATAGTCGAGAAAACTGGAATGTTCATAGTTATCACACGGCGTTCTACTTATGGCGCAACTTCCCTGCATCATGCGTCACCCGTCAGAACGAATACGACCTGACAAAACTGTGTATGATGAATGATTATTCTTATTTTATACAAAAATGCCGTTACAAATATCAAGCATCAAAGGTCAGTCGTACCCAGCTTATCAATTTATCTTGTCATCAAACTATGATTAATTATCCATTATTAACATTCTAGGTTAACTTTGTATGCAAATGAAACTGTCCTCGTGTCTACGTGGATGGAGGATTACTAGATCAATCAATATTGTCGCAATGTGATCGCTTGTCACTCAAGATTATCGGTCGCTCGTAAATTACTCTATGTTTGCACAACGCTCGCTAGGGAAGGACGCTCGGATGGGCATCTATTTCTGTAATGAAACCACGTTTTCCATCAGATATACATCTACGCGTACGACCTTTGTCAACATCCGTGCTGCCATTAGACTTACAGCTAGAGCGATTAAGCGCACTGCGGCGGCTGTGTGCACGCTCGAAATGGCGCGTGTGACCGGAGTCACTAGATACGATACGATCGTAGAGTCTAGAATGTTCTGTGGTTAGACAAAGCGGCCCCTATATCTCCTATATCATTGGTGAAAGGGCTTTATTGGTGCGCTTGAATCGTAGTAATGGATCGGAAACGGTCGCTTTCAAAGCCTCTGTTAAAACGATGGCTCCAATTAATTTCTCTTTATAAGAACCGACTCTTTTTTTTTTTCTTGTTCGCTACAGTTCAAACTTGGTAAGCAAGGCCCCGACAGCAAATGCCTTATGCGACAGACGATAACAACTCTTTCACGACTATAAGTTGTAATAACGATCGTTTGGTCCCAGTGCAAGAGCGGCTGCACGTAATCGATAGTTCGAAGACCCCACGGTAATAACAAGTTATTGCTTTCGAGTAACCCAATGGACGGTTCGGTAGTAGTCCATAAGAAAACGTTTCGAGCGTTAATTAAACTGATAGCTCTTGGAATTGCACGCATCTATCTGCCGAGTTGGCAATTTGGGGGCGGGCAGATCCGAGTTTGCGATGTTGCTCGAGTGGAGCGGGTGCTAGGGGAGAGTTGAATGTCGATCGGGGGATTAAGGAATTGAGTACGTTTCGAGAAGGTTACAGCGCTCCTTGCGACTTCCGCAATGGTTTGATTATGCTTACAGGCTGTTACACTCAATCGGCGACGCCGTTGTTTCTAGTTGACACCGTTACTCCCGACTAGAGGGGACGCTTTTATTGATTTTAAGCATTGGGATTGGCCAATTTTAGCTTTGTAATTATTTTCGTAACGTCAGAAGTGTATAAAAAGCTTTTAATTAACATTCGTGAACATTTAAATCGAGTAGCCGGTTTTTATGTTATCCGTAAAATATGTTTTTTGACAACCGTGTAGCCATAAACGTATCTACAGTACACAATTATCGTTCCGATCCCGCAGAGCTCGTTCGCAAAACCGGCTGTAATTTAAGTGTGAATCGTGTTTTATTCCGAAGGCAGTCGGGGGCGGCGGAACCGCAACTATCGGCTTAATCGCATTACGGTACGTGCGTTATAATTGGCCTGCTTGTCGCCAGGGCTGCTGGCTCGGGATTCCCACACGCGGAAAACCTAAAGGCATTGTTAACAATTGTCTAGACTTGTATCACTTGTGATGTGAAACAGTGAATTAGCCAGCCTCAATGCTCTGTGATTGTGAGTAACCTTCCTTTAACTTTCAGCAACACAAATGCAGTGTTCATTTTACAGAGCGTTATTTTCCTCGCTTGGTAAGTTTCACATAACTCTCAATTAGATTTCGGCTAAGGTTTGTTATTACGAGGACGTGATATAACCACTGATATGAATAGGTATTTAAATATAGAGGACGGTAGCTTTAAGCATGCGGTTCGAATCCCGGTCTGTGAGCTCCGTTTTCTGGATGCGATCAATGGTCTTTTCAATTAAAAGTTTGATCTTCAGCCTCGTTTGTGGGCCGCTGCCGCATTGTTGTGCGGGACTTGACGCCTTTACCCTCCGGCCGTGTGCTTGTTCCTTCCTACCTCTTGTTATAGGCATATCTTGAAATATGCGCTTGATGCAATTTCCTTATAGTTATTAGCCTACGCTCTTATCTCATCCAAAAAGGAATAAACATGTTGTAGAAACTTTTCTCCATTTGAATCTTGAATTCCATTGCCATTGATGCGATTTTTATTTAAACAGCGAGAGTTAGTAAAAAGAAGCCCACGGCTGTTCTTTCTATTCTGATTCCGAACAAACTCTTCAAGTTCGTGAAGTGCGTTTATTAAACTTCGATCAAAAGCTCTCTGAATAAGTTAGTCCACAGTTTGGTTTTCTCATTTAAACTTTTGTTACTGTTCAACTCAGTTTATCTTTTGATGAAGGAATTTTACCTATTCACGAGGGTATTATTCAATACGAATGAAATTTTCATAAAAGCCTTGTTAATGGGGTGGGAATACAAATTCGAAACAAATAGTAGAGATAAGGTAAATTCACCGGCAATAATGTCGGATACTATAAAGCACTCAAAAACATCTGATACGCTCTAACGGCCGTACGAGTACGAATAGAATTGCGTTGCGTGAGATATTTGAGTTGGGAGTGTTTTGTGTTCAACTTAGATATTATTAATATATTATTTAACTCGTACTAAGCTGAATTTTATGTCGAAATTTTGCCGTGATATGAATATACAATACTGGCGGATTAATGAAAACTTTCAAGTAATTTTGTAATGTTGCGCAAACTATTTATATTTTTAAAGTTTATAGTTGAGCATGCCTTCTGAACCGACTGATTCCCTTCTAGTTTAAATACGTTGACGGGTAGATAATGACTCGTATACTTCAGCAACACAACATGGCTATCCATGTTGCGTTAATAAATCAAACTCCTCTGCTAGCTTTGCCTAGTTCAAGTGAAAACGAGACTGTCGGCGCAATAGCGACAAAGTGTTCCTAAATTAAATCCCACAACAACTTCCATTCTGTACGACAATGTTGCACATTAGACTTTCCGGGCGGGCGTAAACTGAGATTTCCAACTTCACAACTTCCACGCGAGTCGTAATCGCTGCCGCAACGAAATCCTTGATGTACCTGTCGTGACGACGCGTGGAAACAATCCCAGGTAAATGTCGCAGCGTATCGCGACATTGTTGCTTCGTTCGCTCGGTGGTTTATGAGCCGTAAAAAATTACGGCGGCACTCGCACGCCGGCGCGTTAAATAATATCGCGATTATTGGCGCGTACGCGTATGGGGGGCTATTTGCGTCGTGATGTTATTCTTATTATGCAAGTTAATCGTCGTAGGTCTTAGTGATGCTTTTGCTATATCAATCGCATCACGTGAGTGATATTTACTTGCCATTTTTGTGTTGAAATTTTTAATGTTATAGCGATTATGTATAATCTTCTCTGCGCCTTAGTCGTTCATGACGTCTAATAAAATTTACTTATCGTATTGTTTGCGGCACTATCAAATCTTATGGTAACTGGACTTGCTACACCGTGAGTGCCTTTAAAATGCGAGTGTAGGTACCACTTGTCCGAACTGCACTTTAGGTATCACTTAATGTCAGGTTAACCGTATGCATGTTTGTTGGTTTTAATTATAATAATAAAACATAATCTGTAACTGCTCTTCCTAACCAAACACTTTTATGTTGTTCCAGGTGTTAGTGCAACGGTACGCGAGTGCATTGTGTGACGCGGACGTGTACGCCGCACGCGCCAGTGTACAGTGTAGTGTGTGTTGTGCGTGTGTGTGTGTGCGGCACGCGTCGGCGCCTGTTTCGGTGTCGGTACGGGCTCGTGTCGCGAGACGTGGCGCCGACGCTGGCGTCAAGTCAATGCCGGTACGCCGATGGAGCGGTGATCTCGGACTGACTACGCAACAAGAGCAGCGCTGGTGAGTCTACCTTATATACTATGGTACACATACATACATATACAAATCACGTCTTTATCCCTTACGGGGTAGACAGAGCCTAAAGTAACATGACCTACAGGGCTACAGGCCACGTTTAGCAAGATTGTGAGTGTATAGGTGGAAAATGGGATCAAAATAACATAATTCCTATAACTTTCGCCCATTTTCTCCCGCCTGTGCCCCTGTGGTATAAGCAGAGATCGACCAATACGGTATGTCCTATCTGTGGTGCGTGTAACGTAAGGAGCCACCCGCCAGGCTCAAGGAAATGGCCGCAAGGGCGCTTTGAATCAGTGAACCACAAAAATTAGTGCTATATGGATAGAGATAAAGACAAACGGTGGTGTAAGTACTTAACATTGTTACGACGTCAGGCTAGTGTCAGTTATCTGTAATCATCTACTATACGACACGTACATAATTACTTAACGATATATCTGGACTTTCCTGAATAGGGAGTATTCTGTTGACTGATTTGATGTGAAACTCGATCTAATCACAGCCAACCTCGTGACAAATTCAAGTTCGTGCCCTTGAATTGACCCGACAACAAACCCGCTATTGATTGAGGCAATCGGTCGTCCCAAAATAAGTTCACATGATGTTGAAAACATTTCTGTTGTAGAAGCCTTGGCTTCCTTCGCATTTAACAGTAAACTTAAACGTGATTTTGCATCTGTCTGGACCGCATGAATTATATACTATGTGCATATTAATTATAGGCCCTTGCCTAAGCACACCAACGGTTATCGCAGTCTTAAAGCAAATTATGTTTCCTTACTAGTTAGCATGTGCAGGCTAAGCCGGTTAGAGATGCAATGCCTTATGTCCGCGATAAACCCAGGATTGCGAAAGCTTCTGCTAATTTAATATTGTGTTAAATGTACCTTCCGTGCATCCTGCACGGCTGTTTTCTCAGCCAGTCTTAGTTTGAAAGAGGCATGCTGTAAATAGTCTGGCTGATAGAACACTGCAGTAAAATGACACTTGCAGTGTTGTCAGTTTTAGGCGAATATTAAATAGTGATGTGACTTAGTGAGTGAGTGAAAGAATGAACGATGTAATTAAATTAATTTGCGTCATTTATGTTGAAATATAGGCCTCCTCCGTGTATTGGAGGGTCCCCTCCAATACACGGAGGAGGCCTATGCCATGAGGCACGCCGAATTACGCGACGATTTAATAATAAAAAACAACAACAACAAAAAAAAAAAATGAAATTGTAGCGAATTCGGAATAAAAAGGCTATATTATTATTATTATGTTGAAATATACAATTTTCAAAGCGTATTTTAATAAAGTAATTTGTTCAATAAGGTTTTTTATATGTTTTCTAGTTAGTAGTAGTGTAAGAGCGCGATTAGGAAATGTGCGGAAGCATGTCAAATCAGTTACCAGTTTTTCACTCATTCCCCATTTTGCCATAAATAAAACAAGAATTATCACATTCATATTTAATTTAATAGTAGTTTTATTTTACAAAACTAAAAATCCGAGTCGTTTTTTTTTATTAAATCAGTTCCATACTTTGAATCCTTTGCTAACTTCGTGAACAGAATAAACTTTACGATGTATTTGCTTACATAATTACATATAAAGGTAAAGGTAGCCTCCCATGAGACTTTTTGACACTTGAAACTTGAATTAATGTTGGAGCAGCATTAGCCTAACTCTAGCACTATTCTGCAAAACAAACAAAGTAATGGTACCATTTCACCTCGCGTTGCGTATTTGCGCCGCGCTATTGGTACCTCTGCTGCTTACGCTAGATATAAACAGCATACTGCATCATTTTCTCATTCGCGAACAGCGCCGCCAAGTGTAGTGCTAGTCTTAAAGTCTTGGGTTTGGTTGCAGTGCGATGTGGAAAAGTCGTTTTTGTTCATTAATATGAACCTTGATCCCCTCAAAAGTATCGCGCTCCATTTAAAATATACTAAAATAAGAATGTGACATTCATAAAATATTTCGTTCGTTCTATAATCAAATCATTCATTACGTGACCTTAGTCGAGCACTAGTGAAATAAATGTGGTATCCTTATTTCGTAAAATGACATTTGGGGGTGTCATTTGGCTGCTGTAATTTATCTGCCAGACTATAAAGACATCGTTCCAATAATTGGATTAATGCGAAAGGGACGTGCTGTCTGAAAGTAAACAAACAACATGTAAGAACCGCGCAACTTTTATTAAATTTATCTTTGTTGAATAAATTTGTAACCCCAGAGCTCCGTCAAGAGTCGAGTTTAGAGTTCCTATATTCAAATGCGAAAATGGAAAGGAAATCCAATTGTATTCTGACAACTATTCAGTTTTCAAATGTTGACTCGGTATAAAGTGGACGGAAAAGCTTTTTCGTCCAGAAATTCACTGCTGTTAATTGACAGATGTTATGAAATGATGCACGTTGAACATTCGCATTCACGTATTAAATGTTTGGATCTATCTGTGAATTGAATCTACCTATCACCGCTACAAGTCTTAATATATACTGATGTAAGTATACTGACATATACTGCGATGTTCTTGTTCGTCCAAGATCTATCTGTTACAGTAAAGTAATTCAAATTCACCAATATGTAGAAATCGTAGAAATGTGGTTTACCATAACCATAACATCAAGTAAAAGCTGTAACGTTACATAAATGTTTTTCTGGCATTTTTCCATTGTTTGTAACTCATTGCTCATAACATCAAGTCTCGTAAAACGAGCCCAAATGCTTACTATGAACATAAAACGTATCTTTTCAAAGTAAAACTGCAGCTCCAAAACTTGGCACGAACAATACAAAACATCGGTTCTATTATCTCGAAAAGCGTTCTCTCGAGCGCGATCCAAATGTCACCCGTCTTGCACGTTATCGTCGTTCGCGTTTTGACCTACATTGTAATAAATTAATGTTAAACAAAGCCGCACTGTGCTGCGTAAAGGGAAACGAAATAGAAAGGACAAGCACATTCTGCCCATTCAAATGAATTGCGAGTATTGCGACCGGTTTTTAACATTTCATTCAGTGTTTATCGCTTTGAATGATTTGACGAAACAAAAGTGGGTTAAATGTGGTGAACAAATGTTTTTTGCGCCAGTAAAAGTTTTGATTAAGTCAGTAAAATTCGTGACAGCCGATCATGACTGTAGCAAGGGAGATTGCCCATTAATAGTATCGCTATAAAGTTGTGCCTAAAGTTTGTTATACTCGTACATAAACACGTCAATAATTCCTATTTTTTAAGGTTTCATTCAGATAATTTAATTTAGTAACAGAAAAACATAACATCTCTGGGTTAAAAGCAAAAAGTGTTTATTAAAGTTGCATCCTTATCTACCCACAAACTAATCTGACCCGATAGTTAAAACTGGAACTAATTTCGTAATCGTTTAAAATTCCATTTAGCGGAATCATAATATTCTCACCAAAGCGATCGTCACTGGGAAATTCGAATATGTAGGTATACAATTGTAACTTTTAAAGCGAATATAAATCTCAGTCACTTGAACATTCTTCTCAGTCAGCAGGATTTATTCGATGGCCTCCGTCGGGCCTATTGTTACGATGCCTCATGGCCTCATGGCCAATCGATACCTTGTGGAAGCAAGGAAAACTATTAAAATATCCGTACTTCCCACGCCGGGAGAAATGATGATTCATGTAAGTAACAGAGCCTTGACCTTGAACCAAATGATCAAGTATAGATGCCATCACATTGGTATGAAACATATATTTCATTGGTATCTAGTTGCTGCCCGCGACTTCGTCTGCAAAAAAAATAGTTTATCGCTATCCCGCGGGAACTGCAATTTTCCGGGAAAAATTAGCCTATGTGTTAATCTAGGGTATCAGCTCTCTCCGTTCCAAATTTTATCCAAATCCATTCAGTAGCTTTTACGTGAAAGAGTATAACAAACATCCGTCCATCCATCCATCCATACTTACAAACTTTCGCGTTTATAATATTAGTAGGATGACACTAATGACTAATGTGTGATTAATTGCAATCAACATTGCATCGCGTTGTTTTAGGCTAAATTAACGACAATTTACAGAACTAAGCACTTATCTAAACAAATAAATTAATAATGATATATGAGTCATGAATAAAACAGGCGTAAGGTGCAAGGAATGTAATTTGGAATTAATATACAATATACGCATTTTGATGGTTCGGTTATTTCGTTTCGTTCGTCATTAAATATCAATTAAATTTAAACATTTGTCTAAGTAAATGTTTTTTGTTCATTGACATGGAGTTCCGCAAAGTAACGTCAATTTATCCTCTCATTTCTAATGCCGAATCCGTTCATTGCCTAATGATTGCCCTACTTTTGAAGTGACGATGTTTTTTTCTTTCATACGTTTTTTATCATTGATTGTCATATTAATTGATGCTAATAAACGGAGTCGCAAGTACTGTTAAGTACTAAGTGGTATTGCTCTTTATTCTTGACTACAATGTGGACGGTCTAAATCAGGGATTTACAAAATTCATAAGTTTATTTAACCCAAATGTTATTACATTAAAATACTTCAAGTGACCTAAAATTAACTATGCGTGCCACGGGGGTGTATTTTATTTATTTTTAGACAGGGGGCGCGTAGCGTAATAAATAAGCTAGGGAACCCCTGGTTCAAATCCTCTCCATCTTCTGTGTGCCGCGAGCCGTCAAACCCTCGCAACGCACGGCAACCGACTGATCTACAAGTCAACGCGCCGCTATCGTGATAAGCAACATGTGTTATGATAATGACCGAAGTCGCAAGTTGCGTTGCCTGCTGTTGCCACTTGCTTTACATTATTCATGACCTTCTTTCTGTACTGCAGTGGGTCATTTTGTATTGAACATTTTTGAGGGGACAAGTTTACGCTCTGATATTATACATTTCAACGTGAATTTGTGAGTTTCCAAATAGGTTATCCTGTTAGATTCCAAATTTCATCTTCTACGAGCTGGTTTCGATCTATTGTATCCGTGTAGTACCTCTAGGTTCAATTTAATACACAAAATTGTTTTCCGGTTTGCTATAAATAGGTACATACCTACATAAGTTAAGAGTGGTACTCAGAGATTTAAGTGGACTCAGTGTCAAGGTCGTGTTGTAAGTTGTGAGGGAGTGTCAAGATATTTATGAGCTCCCTGTCCGCCCCAATCTTTTCGATCCGGTCAGTGAGAGCTCCCAACTCGTTATTTTAATGCGCATTACAACGTTCGGCGTGTCGTAAAGTAGCAATACGTGATTTACAACCGTTAAAATTCTACATTATCATCATCATTGTCATTAATTTTTCGTTTATTTGAGCCGAAAAAATTAAAAGGTGTGTCACAAAAAGCACACATTAATATTATAGAGTCAATATTAGTAGGTATAGATTTATTACTGGTTAATATAGAATTATGAAATTTGGCAAAAAGTAAAGTATCTACGCAAGTAAATGGAATTTTCCAAAAAAAGTGATTTCCGTTTCTAATGAGTTTTTTTTTGCCGCAGCAAAAATTACTTTGCTTTTGATATAAATACCGGTGTGCAGTAAAACCAATTCTTAAATATGTACGAAAATCAGTTTGCGAATGACCGTTTTTTGTTTTGTTATTTCACTTTATTCCATTCAGGTCGTATGGTTACTGGTAGCGAAAAAAACGAGGTTATTAATTCATTTTAGAATCTACTCAAACCCATCTTAAGTTTAGCAGTTTACTTTTACAATGACTTGGTTGAATTTACCTAGATAAACAAAATACATTATTATCGGGGATTACTGCCCGGCGGGGAGCAACTCGTTGCAGCGTTACGCAACCCATTCTATTCTGAAGGACTGAATAACTCCGTCAGGTCATGATACGGTTTGATTGTTTAAATCGAGTCCAAAATACAAAATGTTTCGTTAAAAATTTGCGTAAGCACCTAGTGACAAACGCAAAGTTTATTGAAAGGGTTTAGTTAAGGGTTTGTTGTGTAATTAATATTACTTCAGATATTTATAATTTATTTTTTTAATAGTTTGTTCGATGAGTCAGTCAAGGCTTTGATGAAACTTGCAGAAACGATGTTGACGTTATTGTAATGTTAGCAAAAACTACTTAAAATTATACTAAAAGTACTATCTGTTTAGTTGATAACATTAGCGATGCATAAAAACGAATTCGCTAGCAACCCGCCGCATTTCTAATTTTAAAAGATAGCGCGTACTCTGTTACTATTTACATGATTTATTCGTTCTGAACGCTTCGGCCAAGGTCACCGCCGATACTGAATGACGTAACAGTAATACAGGCAAGTGATCGAACCAGACGCAACAATGCAAAACCTAGAAGAGCTACTGCACAATTGGCCCTGTCTACTAACTGTCGACGCTACCCACCTGCACAAGCTATCCCAGAATTACGACAGACGGAGCCAGCGTTGCGTCGGTTGCAAATACCCCCGTTTTCCTACGTCTAGTAAAGTATTAAGGCCAGCATCCGCCCTTGGATATCGCGCTCCAGTTTTAACCGACCTTCATTATTGACCCGTTTTTGTTTGTACTGGAACGTGAACTTTGACACGTGGAGTACGGTGTTTCTTTTTATGTGTGCTAAACGTAGTACGGACGAATGAGATGATGGTTTAGTGGAGCGTGGGGTTGGTCTTACGTCGTCTAAGCTAAGGCTAACATACTAATATCATCATTATTAGATCGTTAGACTTCAGTCTTAGTTCTAAGCGTTTATCAAACCTAGAACTGAAAGAGATCGTTGTGAAGCGACAAGGTTTTACTGCTATTAATTGCCTTGTAATTGGGTTTTATGCTGTGTTATAACTTACATCGGAATAATATTAAGAGTGACTTATACATACCTGTGATTTCTTATACATACCGACCGAAATCCATAGAGTTATGAATTACTGATGCATTATTACACATAAACGGATAACTCACGTATAAAAAGTCGAGTGATGCTCGACATGTTTATGTGTATGTGTATGTGTATGTGTATGTTCGACTTTTTATACGTGAGTTATCCGTTTATGTGTAATAATGATTAAGTCTCACGGTAGTTTCATGTTGAAAATTACTGATGCGTACAAATTTAATATGGTTTTACGCGTAATTGTTTCGTAACATTATTACCGGGTTAGAGCCACTTACAAGTAAAAGTAAAACCAATAAAATCAACACGTTAGTTACCTTTTTTTAATTATGTAATGTATGTGATATAAAGTACTGTGATTTATGTCTGTGTGACATAAGTTTGTTATTTTATTTGGTTTAACCTCTAATCTGACATTTTACACTTCGGAAAATGACGTAGTTTGAAATATTATAGGCTCTGTGATAATGGAGTCCACTTGCCCCTTCACATTATCGCTTTTAAATTAACACCTAGATTACCAAGAACATTAAAAAATGGGACACTAATTATGTATACTGCAAGAAAAACATGTAAATTAAAAATTGTGCAGAAATTCCTATAAACTCGGAGAGCTTAGGTTCGAACGTTTCTCCGCTGAAAGGCTATAAGTTAATCTGTAGACGGCGACTACCACGGCCTCATTACTACACAATTAATTACTGTCCTACTGTTATTATTATGTTACACTAGCATTAATCATTCAACAAGTGATATTTCTGCCCTAGGTAAATAATGCGCCGCAAGATCGACAGAGCGGTTTGACAACCACGCCCCTAATGACATTGCAATAGTGAGTAGCCGTCCATAATGGTTCTTGCATTAAATACAACACTTAACATAAACCCAGTTTAGTTTTACACATTGTGCCAATGACTTTGATTGTTCGAAGTTGTGTGAGTGAAAGTGAATTATGAATTGTTGATACCGTTGTGCCATAAGGTTAAGTTTTCAGGAGTAAGTACGAAATTGTATGGTTGCGTTTCAAGAAATTTCGGGAATAAATCGACTTGCTAGCAAATTGTAAGTTTTTCCTATTTACATTTAGTTAAGTAAATCTGAACTGGATTTTGTGTGCTGATTTTTAGTAAAACTAAGTTATGTTAGTTATGTTATTGTTTTCCATGAGGGTTTTAACTTATAACTCTGGCTAAATTACATATTTATTCTATCCATATTTACTTAACAACGTTTCTTAGTATATTTATTTTCTCAAACATGCTCGGAAATGTATGCGTTAATGTCCCGATATGAGGACATGAAGTTTCTCGTTTATGGCTCCCTACATTACTTCTTGGCTTAGGCCACAAAAGTTAGTATGAAAATCCATTTTTGTCCGCTGCTTTAATTTTTTAAATTTCTATACTAAAATTAAATTGGCAAAGGAAAAAATTACATACAGCCAACCACCACCACAATCTGTACCTAAGCATAATTGCGACATAAAAAAAAAATCTATGGTACTATATTTATGTGCGGTTAAACATGGTGCTCAAATAGCTGGATCAAATTAGTACATTTAAAAAATAAAAAAGGTGGCAAATCGAAAATCTTTTTTTCTGCTTATGCGTATTTAGTAGTGATTGTTATTATAATTTAACAGAAATAAAAATTACTTCTAGTGATGAAAGTGACGGGGAACTTATGAACTGTACTCCGCCTCATTTAAAAGAGGAGGCAAATTTAACTATGCAAAATATGCTACCGGAAAAAAGTAACTATGATTTACTTGATTGTCTAGTAGTTATTTTAATTTTAATATTTCCTCACATTGTTTGAGAAAAGCACTATACAAGCTTTGGCCGGAACAGGGATTGCAGGACTCGTTCTATCTGGCCTCGTCTTCGACTCTGCCACCTACCCCAAACTCGTCCAGCAATCCCTTACTTCACGGCCTCTGCAGTAAAGTACTATTATGTTTATGTAACATTACGAATTACATTACGTATGGTAACTTCATGGAGGAATTAACCAATAAAGTTCCCGAACGAATTACTGATTTGTCACTAATAAATACCGGACTACCACTATACTTTTCGAGCAATATTATGTCTTTATTAATGGGTAACAGGGAGCACAACACTGTTGGCATTTTTTTATTCTAAAAAACAAGTGAGTGTTGTTCACCATACCGCGCAATGACCAAACATTTAGTATATATACTTACAGGTTTTTAATACTGTTTTAACTTTATTGAATAAGTCCTCTATGCCCATACGTAGACTATGGGTATACCTTGACCATTGACCATCAGACTAGAAATTAAACTCCACTCGAAACTAACGATAGCTCACTAGCATTAAATACTCCCAAAGTGACATGCTATAAACATCGACATCACTCTCATTAACAATATCATTATGTTTATTGTTTATCACCTGTTTGTGTATTGTTGATTAACTAATAGCTCACACTATTAGACGACACTAGTTTCATCATTGTTGACGTGCCCTTTTAATTTGTGGTTTGTTGTCGTCAAGCACTAATAGATTGTGTAAGAATAAGAATTATATGCTAGATTGTGGTCGAAACTTGTGATATGCACTTCATCTTTAAATCATTGTGTGGCTAACCGTTGCCAAGGTTCCAATAAATATTAATTGACGGCTCTGAGTGCGACAGAACAAACGAATAGAGGTAAACTTTTTCAAATAATTTACAGGTTTCATTCACAGATGTTTGGGTTTCTATGTAGGAGGTAATAATCTCTGGAACTATTGGACCGATTCTATGAATTATTTTACTGATATAAAGGTTTCTGTGATAGAAAGTGTCTCTGATTAAAGTAAGCTACAGCAAAAAACTTGAAATATGGCAATGCAATCGTGCGGACCCAAATAATAATAAAAAAGTAAGCTACTTCTATCCTCGGAAAGAACAATGTTCCAGCTAGGCTTAATACTGACAATTATCTCCGCTGGAATGGCTTTAATGAAGTGTAATGGAGGAAAAAAATGAATAATCTCACTTAGTGATTCTACTATTTAGTATTCTGTCATTTTTCTTTTGACTTTCTTCGTGACGTTGACCTCTAAAGAAAATAGGTATTATTAACATTCTTTATGGATTAGGCGGTTGCTTTAAAGATATATGTATATCGTAGAAACCAGCTTACGGTCGCGGTTTCCCCCTGTTGCATAACTCCCTGTCTCGTGGGAATTTTGCTAATCAGTCCTGTTCTTATTGTTACTTGCTCTACATTAACGATACCTTTAAGTAAAATCTCTGCTTTCAATGTACAGTGGTTCAGGCAGGGCGTTGTAGAGTCAGTCAGTCGGTCGATGACATAAAGAATATTGGTATTACAGAAATTTGTTGGCAAAGAAAGAAATAATCGAATTTTATGACACGAAGCTGCTCATCTACCCTGTATAACTCTGTATAAAAACATCCATAGGAGGGGAAACATGTTAGCGAGAGATTAGAAACAACCTTATTACCTCCAACCTGCAATAGCCGTATATTCTAGTTTAGTACAAACTTAAATTTGCTGATCGTATGAATAAATAAATGAGTTTTCTGGTTCAAAACTTGCAAGTGAATTTTTACCCACTTTCAGTTTGCGGATTGTTTTGAGATTTAATACATGTGTAGAGCTTTGATGGCAGTGGAATAATCTAGTACCGCTAGCAAAAAAGCTTGTGTTAATTAATAGACTTCCACTATGTTGCTAAATGTGTGTTTGTTGATTGTTTCAGGTGACGCGCTGCGGAGTGTTGTCAAAGCGGCTCTGCCGCTTTAAATGGACAAACGCAAGATGCTGCCAAAGAGAGCGCGTATGGATAGCATGCGGGGGCCCATTGCAAACGGACCCCTGCAGTCGAGGTGAGACGCCATCTCGTCACATATATTTAGAAAACTAGATAATATACATACATACAGTCACGCCTCCTTCCCATGGGGGTAGGCAGAGACTACTTTGTTCCACTAGCTACGATTCTGACATACGTCTTTCGCTTCATCCACATTCATCAATCTCTTCATACGTGCGTTCTATCCAACGAATGATAAGTGTTTTTGGACTACTTTCACAGTGTATTATTTTAATTAATTTTTTTATTTGTTTGAAGTTATAATTAAGAGTTCGAAACACAGTTTACAGTTATGGGTGTTTGTTCAGATATAGAAAAATATGTTATAATGCTTTTTGTGAAACCCCATGCATATTTTTATTGGATTTAGGCCTCTGATGTTAAAAAAAATATTATTTCAGGAACCATTACATTGGTTTTTGATTTTGTGAATATATGAGATTTAACGCAACTTTTCAGAAGCTACATAATAGCTGTAATAAGTATGGGCGTAGAATAGAAACCATTTAGCTGATTTAATCGTTGCTTAAAAGTAAATAAATCCTTATTGTGAATTTACAGAACATTAATCTATTTACAAAAAGTCTTGCCATTATTTTAGAAAGATAAACGAGTTTAAATAAAGTTTCAGAAATCTTATTTAAACTCACCTACCCTGAAATAGTTTTCCATTGTATTAAGAGTTTCTTTAGTTAGTCGACGACTAGCGGAAGTCAAATTCCAAACGTAAAAGTTTTAATGAAGTCAGCCGCCAGTGTCATAGTTTTATATTCAAGATAGTAACCAGTAAGAACCATTTGAATTTTTCTAAATTAAGCTTTCTGAGGAGGATTCGCACTTTGCATCTGATTCGCGAGTCTAACGTAATCTATTACGACTAGTGTGAATTGTACAAAGTGACTTTAACAATATCATCACTACATAGTATAAAACAAAGTCGCTTTCCGCTGTCTGTCTTTCTGTCCCTATGTATGCTTAGATCTTTAAAACTGCGCAACGGATTTTGATGTGTTTTTTTTAATAGATAGAGTGATTCGAGAGGAAGGTTTATATGTATAATACGCAGACGAAGTAGCGGGCAGAAGCTATTTAACTATAAATCGACGATTTTGATTTATAATTTCATAGTATTTTTGTCAAATATATCCAAATCACCGATTATGGTTAAAGTTATTGTAAAAGTGACTTGGTGCAACTCACACAAATTATCTAGCCTGTGATTATCTGTTTAGCACAATACATTTTCCTTCTGTAATCTTTACTTTCGTAAAGTCAGAAATATGAAATTGCATTGTCATATCACATCAATTCCCAGAAGTTGTTTACATAATATAAGTAGGTAAAATATAATGATTCTAGCAGTTGGACAAAGGTCACAGCACGACTTCCCGTCTCTATTTCAACATTCTCGGCCGAAGTCCGACAAAGCTTCGTCTTATTGGGTTCACTCAACTTATTCTTTTCTCGCGCTAATCCTATTTGGTTTCCATCAAAACTTGCTCGAAGGGGTTGCCAGCACGCCCGCCCCCTTCCCCCTCCCCGCCGACCTCCTCTTTGTTTGCAACCAAATCTGTTTTCGTCTGCCCCGCGAAACTTCGACCAACTCTGGAAAACTCCGCGCTCCCCCCGCTCGGAATTACTTTCTCGTTTCGCTGCCGAAACTTTCTCCCGGCAATAATAATAATTCTGCTTCGCTATGACGAAAGTTTAAATTATTAGTTTAATCGCACTGGCTTGCTTTAATTATTCGGGGGTGTTCGGCGCCGGGGGCCGGGAGGGCCGTGATTAGCTAACTTGCCGCTCGCCACTCGACTCATCCGACAAGTTTCCAGTATTTGCTCACGAATTTAATTTGCCACTCAATTTGGTCCTGTTGTCTAAATTGTCGTTATGCTAATAGCTAGTTATGTATAGGTTTGGGGTTTCAAACGTTTGACCAGGGCGCAGAGAAAATCGATTAATCCGATATATATAGATCTAATTGCAGTATTCCAACAGACCAAAGGATAATAGACCGGTGGGCGTCGCCGCTCTAATTGTTGAAACAAAACTTGTGAATCATATACCTATATGTAGCATGAGAACGTTAAATTAAGAAGGAGCCTTGACTCCTGAACGCGGTCGCCGACATTGAAGTAACGTTCAATTTACTGAACTGAATTTTTAACAAAACTCGCCATAGAGCTCGTTTGCGTCACAGATTTTTATAAATACGTGTACACACGTATTAACAGGCCTTTTTACATAGCACTGCCCGGCATGAATCACACGTCCGTTATTAGGCTAACTGCGACTCCTAACTCATCACGCACGTAATAGCGTAGCAACCGTTCTCAACTCGTATTTGTGTAGACTTCCTAGTCTTAGCGGCTATTAAATAACCATTTTATGAATGCGCGTCCATTCGTGGTAGTTTGTAAACTTTACCTACACCCTTCGGCTCGGCTCGCTAGACGGCGTGAACCAACTCGAGGCGACTGACCTCTGCTTACAACATCTGTTTTAATAACAATGTTAAATGCATCCGAGATCAAGTTCAAGCGGTCGCCAACAATGTAACACAGATGCAAACAACATCAACATTTTCACGTGCCGTGTTGATGTAAAACACCGTTCCAAAGTCGTACCTAAGGTCCAAAATCCATCGACTATGGACTAAGGCTTATACGGTATTGTTGTTACGATTGAGTCATTTTATGCATTGGTAGATTACACATGTCGCAGTCATAATTAATTCATTCAACGTTTCGAATACGCTAGACCAACGAACGGATGTTTAAAATCAGAATTCACTTGCAGAGCTTTGAATCTAATGTAATCTACTAAGCGATAAAATTGCTTAGCAAAGGGAACTTTCCTGCCAAGTTTTTGTTGAAGTCCGTTAGAATTTATGATCGGTATGCTCCGGTTTTGGTCGTAATTATCTGTTTGTTATCATTCGATTTATGTCTAGCATGATTAACGACTTGCGGTGTCCGGCCGCTTCGACGAGGGGAAAAACTATTTCTAACGAGCTCATAGGTAGTTAAATAATGATAGAGTATATTTTGTGGTAACTTTAAATTGCATATACATACTATGTTACACAGTTTTTTACCATCTATGCATAATTGTAAATGCTTCCTATTTTATTAAATAATCTTTCCTCGTATTGGAATAAGATCAAATTTGCAAATCATCTAAATCGTACTAGTTGTACTTGATGAAAATTCAAGCGCCTACCTATTACGGACAGAATAGTAAATGATAGATAAATAAAGTCGTGTTGTGCAGATAATTTTTAGTTAGACAGAAACTTTTAGTTCTACTTTATTTACAGACCTTTTATGGTATGAATGGAAATGCTGTGTTCGCTTGTGTAACGTATTGTATTGTCGCTTTCCAGGCCGCTGGTGGCTCTTCTAGACGGTCGCGACTGCACAGTCGAGATGCCGATACTAAAGGACGTGGCGACTGTCGCGTTCTGTGACGCGCAGTCCACGTCGGAGATCCACGAGAAGGTGCTCAACGAGGCGGTGGGCGCCCTCATGTGGCACACTATCATACTCACCAAGGAAGACCTGGAAAAGTTCAAGGCGTTGCGGATCATCGTGCGCATTGGCTCCGGAGTCGACAACATTGATGTCAAGGCGGCGGGCGAACTAGGTAACAACAACAACAACAAATCAATCACAACAAACGCGTAGGGTGTCTCAGGTGTTAATGCTGTCTCACTCTTAGCTCCCTTCACGGGAGCTGGGCCGACTGCATTGAATGAAAACTAATGTTATGTCTGTATTCAAATAACTTAACCATTAATTTTACGTTACGTTAGATAACATGCATACTTTGACCATTCATTCATTCGTCGCAACTCCTGTTAAACGACCTATGCGCGTCACGTATTTTATCTAGAGCCCTGCAAATAGTATTTTTCGGAGGCCAATACTTACTATAGCCAATAATTGAACTGTACTCTTTATCTCTACGTATAGCAAATCTCTAATGAAATCTTTACCTAGTTTAATGATATATATTCTTTATTATACGGATGCTAATTACAACTGTTGTCATTTATACTTAGGTCACTTTTCATGATCTCAAATGGAAAGTGTCTCGTTGTTCTGTTTATTTATTTAATTCAATATCGGCTGTTGAAGTACCCCAAGGTTCTGTTTAAGTTAACTCTACATTATATACATTTATTTCCTAAAACCTCATGCACACTGTTGGTTAAAGTTCATTTTCAAATAAGTTCAGGGGCCTTACTATGACGTCTTAATGCGATTCAGTTCCGACTCAGTTCAGGTTTTAGGTGTCATTTTTAGTATGAATCTGACAGCGAGCGAACCTAAACTGAATCGCATTAAGATCATGGTAAGGCCCCAGATCACAGGACGCTGTACTAGACACATTATTTTATATCTTGTTTAATAAGGATTTATTTTTATGAGAACATTGTATTTATTACGTTTTGTTGCGATTCCAGGAATAGCTGTATGTAATGTGCCGGGCTACGGCGTGGAGGAGGTGGCCGACACGACGTTGTGTCTCATACTTAACCTTTACCGGCGGACGTACTGGCTCGCCAATATGGTCCGAGAAGGAAAGAAATTCACAGGTAAGCTCTAATACTACACATGCCTCAATTTTTGGCTTGAAAATTATACTACATGACGGAAATAAGTGTGCACTTGGCCCAGTATTAGCTAACGCAGCAGGTAGCGGCGCGAGCGTTGACGCACGCGTGGTCTTATTTTTATGACGTTAAAGTGCACAAATATTTCCGACAGAAATGAAATTGCCACGTGTGCTTGTAGTCAGAGAGGTAGTAAAAGCCTGTACAATACTACTGTTATGATATCTAAATAAAAAAAACTGAGCTGGTTGAATGCCCACTGCACTAGGTTTCACATTTTGAATTGTTGTGTCTTTATCATAACGGTAAAAATGAAAGACTTCCACTTTTTTTTTTGCTGCATTTTCTGCGATACAAATGTTCTAAGAGCTAGTCTTGACTCTTGACTTAATGTGATAGAAAAAGAAGCATGCAGGTTTAAACAAGTTTATGATGGTTCCCCCGCCTATAAAATGCAATAAATAAGGTGGTGGTTATTATCTATTTCTGTGCGCATGTTAGTACACATTGACTTACCTGCGTGTCGTATCGATGATTCGCATATCAGCCACCATAGTTCGCTATCACCCGCATAACGTAATAGCTGTTATCGCAATAGGAATTCTAAGAAAACGTCACTTATGTGAATGTCCTTTCCGGCCACTTGTTCAACCGGAGTTTAGAAAATTGACACGTGTACAGAATGTTTAGACACTACCTACCCTACCTGGCTTAGTTATCTACTCTTGAATGTAGTTAGTGAGGCACCTGATAAGTTTGCGATAGTCTCAAGAGTTATATTTATATATCGCCATTGGTAGTATCGTATTATGTGTTCACGTCTGATGGTGATCAAAGATGTGACACAAGGTGAAGCATGCTTGCCAGCTATATCTATATTTACTTAATGGGCCAATACACTACAGCGTTCGCTTAATGCTGCCGCCCAACTTGTTTCGAACTACTTCGGCTAACAAACGTCGTCTTAGTCTGTCCACCTACTACGGCTGCCTAATTAGGCGGGTTGCAATTCGCTCACCGAATGCGACCGATTACCGTATTCCTAAAACTGTTGCGGTCATGCGGCGATCTACTTAATGTAATTGCCCCATAAGAATTGAAAACGACCAGTGGCCTGATTTTTGAAAGCATGTATGTGATGTGAACATGTGACATTAGAAAGTGGTGAAAAATTTAGTTCGATTTTAAATACGAGTAGACGAAAACTACTGCTCCCATTAATCTCGTCAATTAGATGAAAATTTGAGCACTAGTTTAGTAGCAGTACGCAGATTTTCCACTTTCGTGTGATATGCTTTCAAAAATCGGGTCTCTGATTGTAACTGAAAGATATTAGTCACAGGATCCAGGGTTCTTGATATAGAAAGGAGCCGCAATAAGAAATGTAGGGTTACATACAAAAAGCATGTGCTGTCTTAATCTACCCACATATTATATCACAGTATTGTTCAGGGAATGGTGGCACAACAATTTGATGTTGATTGGTTGTCGAGTGTGTATGGCATGGATTAGACCAGAGGTTCTCAAACTTTTCTCGTAGACTACGTTTAAAGTTATACTGTTATCGGTAGACCCTCAGCTGCTACAAAACCCCTATTTTTTTCGCGCCAACGTGGATCCCCGTCTGGTCTTCCTTGGATCCCTTGTGGTCCACCTAGAGCACTTTGGGAACCTTTGGGTTAGACGATTGTGATACTGGTACATCAATATAAGATCGTGGATTTCAATAAAACCGGATTCGCTGCGACAGCCATCAATATTTCATGATATGGATCGCGATATCACACGATAATATTGACCGTGTAATCCACGTTTATGCGTTTATTTGTGCAGGTCCGGAGCAGGTGCGCGAGGCGGCGGCGGGTTGCGCGCGCATCCGCGGCGACACGCTCGGCATCGTGGGGCTTGGCCGTATCGGCTCGGCGGTCGCGCTGCGCGCCAAAGCCTTCGGGTTTAACGTCATCTTCTACGACCCCTACCTGCCCGACGGCATCGAGAAGTCGCTCGGGCTCACCCGGGTCTACACGCTGCAGGTACCCTAACATACCAATGTGCTACAAGTCCCTGAGCTCTTAGAATGCCATTTGGGTTTTGCTATCTCCGTATATATCTGGTTTTGAAACCCGAATGGCATTCAGGCAAGAGCGGAGGAGTCATTTACACTTCACTAAATAGTATAAAAAAAGTCGCCTTCCGCTGTCTGTCTGTCCCTATGTATGCTTATATCTTTAAAACTACGCAACGGATTTTGATGCGGTTTTTTTAAGAGATAGATGAATGTATAATACATGCATAATATAGTAGAGAAACACCTATTGCACCCGTGCGAAGCCGGGGCGGGTCGCTAGTATTGCATTAGATTTTCGGTTGTTCACGATACCAGAATACTCTGATGGGTAATTTGTCGTCGAATACATTCATGTTACGACGTGTCGTGGCCGGGTCGGATCCAATACCCACCGATATTCTGACGTTGTGCTCCGTCCGTACACGGATTCGGCGCTTTCAAATACCAGACCAAATAAAAAGTAAAGACGTAGTTCTGCAAATGATGAGATGAGATCGCTTTAAAGTACGTCTTGTCGTGTGCGTCTGCAACATAAGTGCAAATAAACTCCGCGACTAGCAAATTAAGTGAGATGCGCTACGCATACGCACACACGTGCAACATGAAGTGCTTTTGCAGTCTGGTCCTTAACGTCTCCCTTCTACTGATTCCCAGACTGCTGCTAAATGCACAGAATTACTTTCTGTACGCTATTAAGTAACATATCCCTGCGTTAGAGTAGATTAATTAATTAGCTAAGCAGCTGGTAGAATGTATGTTTCGTGACCAATTTGGGGAAGTTTTGAAAAAAAGGTCAGGTCATATTACCTGAAACCGACGAGCATGTATGAAGAGATTGATGAATGTGGATGAAGCGAAAATGGTGTCTCAGGATCGTAGCAAGTGGTTGAAAGTAGTCTCTGCCTACCTCTGTGGGAAAGAGGCGTGACGTTATGTATGTATGTACCAGTTGCTTCTCTTCCCGCGCAGATGGGCAGAATGGGTGAAAATAGTAGGAATCATGTCATAGGAGATGCGGCTAGCAACCCATCACGCGTGGCCTTTAGGCTTTGTCACTACGTCTAGCACGACAGCGCGCAAGAGTCGCGTCGCGCGTGAGATAGATTACCCGTCTTTTTCTTACAGTTTGTTCTAGAAAGAGACGGGTAGTCTATCTCGCGCGCGACGTGACTCTTGCGCGCTGTCGTGCTAGCGGGGCTTAGGCTTGTAGACCCCGTAAGGGATAAAAACGTGATTTATGTGTTGTATTCCGACATGTCTTTATTCGATGAGGTAAAAACACCTGTGTGTAATGTTAACTTGTCTGTTTCCAGGACCTCCTATTCCAGAGTGACTGCGTCTCGCTCCACTGCAGCCTCAACGAACACAATCATCACCTCATCAACGAGTTCACTATCAAACAGATGCGTCCGGGTATGTGCCAGCGATATAACATATAAGAGTTATGTCACTTACAACATTTGTAGTCCCTGCGCTTTTGGCCAGGTGAACCGAGTGAGCAGGGCTCGATTTAAGATATAAATATTTATAGCTATAGAGTTACTAAAGTCATGTTATCCTTTAGATTATGGCTTAATAGTGTTAGAAGGTTATGCTAAGACATCTACTTTCAAAGCTGTACAAAATTATGCCTGCAACGAATTTTTTGTTGGTAGCATGGGCGGGTTGAAATTTATTAAACGCTAATACAGAAATGTTATCGTTTGTAGTTACTTTTAGAAACGATGTTGCCACTTTTTAGTCCTCATACTATAGATTTTGTATTTTTGTAAGTTAACAAGTTACTCATTTTAAAAATAATTGACTGAGCTGGAAAATAAATAAGTGTCTTGATATTTGAATTGTTCCGGAATGTTTCAGCAAGCGATTAGGTCAGTTTCATTTAATACTCCTGTAAAAGATTTTCATCGTTTTTTTGGATCCAATATAAAGTTGCCTCTTTGTCGCCAGTACGTCAATATCAAACGTCATTTTTTGACACTCGAAACCTGAAGTAATGTAGGAGTGGCTTAAGAAACTTGCAGAGTTGTTCTATCAAACTGACCCACGTGTGTAGGATGCTAGCTTGTATAGGTGTTGTGGCATATATATTGGCGTGGTTGGTGTCTTGCCTGATGTTCAGTGTGTTGTGGCAGGCGCGTTCCTGGTGAACACGGCGCGCGGCGGACTGGTGGACGACGAGGGCCTGGCGGCGGCGCTGAAGCAGGGCCGCATCCGCGCCGCGGCGCTCGACGTGCACGAGAACGAGCCCTTCAACGTGTTCCAGGGGCCGCTCAAAGACGCGCCCAACGTGCTCTGCACCCCGCACGCCGCCTTCTACTCGGACGCCTCCGCACAGGTACTGCGCGTGCCCAGTAGTGCCAATACAGTGCGTGCTTCGTGTAGTGTACTCTGACGAGTCACTCGGACTTTATTTACTAGGCCGAGTGCTCCAAGCATCTACTTACTCTCGCGGCCGAGTACCAATCTGCTGTCTCGCCACTGTACTCGGTACTTTTACGAACGCTCATAAAATATGAGCTCTGTGCTTTTATAGCTATGCAAAAAAATTGGGCGACAACGGTAACTGAATTTGTAAGAACTCCACTGGTTATTAAATCGTATAGGAATGTTGAGGGATATCAAGTAAGGTATGCAGCTTAGACCTATCGGAGAAGTAGCGTCGCGTTAGCCTTCACTTCCGTCAATCGATTTTCTTGAACTCAAAGGTGAACGTTGTAAACGTTTCAGGAGCTCCGTGAGATGGCGGCGTCGGAGATCCGGCGCGCAATCGTGGGTCGCATCCCCGACTGCCTCCGGAACTGCGTGAACAAGGACTACTTCCTGCCCGGCGCCGCGCCCTCGCTGCCGCCGCCCGCGCCGCCGCTGCCGCAGCCGCAGCCGCCGCCAAGCACCTACAGCGAAGGTACCACACCACTCAGAAACTACGAATATGGCGACTGTATCGTGCCTCTCACATAGGCTTACGACTGATCTGTTTGACTGTTAACGCGGTAGTGACACTATTTCAATCTCTCGTTTGTTGCTACACAACTAAATGGGTTCGGGAGATATCTGCTGATAAATGGAGGGTTCGTATATTGACGAGCGGAATAATCCCCAGCACTTCTTCGCTATCAATTAAGGTTAATCAGATAGTTAGCTAATCAGTTTTGTATTGAAAAGTAAGAATTTTGAAATAGTTCCTATAGTTTCAGAGACTACCCCTACATGCAAATGCCCAAAGAAAAAGCTTTTTGTTATTCTATGTGCACATTAAGTACGGATTTAAGAATCGCTCTTCTAGTATCACGGTGCCCAGTCGCACAGTGCCGGTGTTATTATGCAGTGTGGTGATGATAGTTGTTGGTGTCGCAGGCATGAACGGCGGCTACTATGGCGGCGGCGGCGCGCAGGCGGCGCACTCCACGACGGCCGTGCACGAGGCGCCCGCGCTGCCGCCGCAGCCCGCGCCGCCGCCGCAGCCCTCGCAGCCGCCCATCTCCCTGGTCAGTACACCCGCACGCTCCACAGGCTCACACCAGCACGCGGCTCTGTTCAACACATTTCATACCTAGCTAAGTCGACATAGCGTGACTTGCGCCTGGTCACTTTAACTTTAACGCGACCGACGATTTTGATGTAATATTTCATATGTTTTCTATCAAAAATCGTTGGTTACGGTTACCGTCATTGTTAAAGTAACTCACGCTAAGAAACCGCTTTACCGTCTCTAGTTAGACTTCATTTCGTTTAGACGTTTACTCATTCACTGCCGGCTGCCTGATCCCCAGTCAGGTGCCCCAGTCAGGTGACACAGTGCGTTCAAATTAATGTTTAATTTTATTGTAACAACGGGATTGGGTGAATATTACGAGAATGCATATTATTCGGTTCCGTTGGCGAATGCGTTGAATACTAATATCGCTTATTGCCTATGTTGCATCGTTTAAAAAAAACTGTGACAAACCACCCTCAAAGTTATTCTGAAAGCTCTTTTGCCAATCTAATTTATAGCAGCCGTTGTTATATCTGGAGTAGGTATACATTAACAAAGATTCAGAGCCTCTGTAACTAAGTAAATCTGTTAAGTTAAAGAGTAGTAAAACAAGCGCTTATATTTTAAACATTCATGTTATTGCGACTGATTTCATGAAGCATTTCCCAGGTTAAGTCAAGTTTGATGTTTGCGTAAGATGTAACTAACGCGCGTGTGCGTTGTCCACAGCCAATGAACGCGTCTGACGGGGCGAACCACCAGCTGAACAAGGAGAGCTCGGACGTGCACTAAGCGCGCTACGTTGCAGTACCGCGCCCGCAGACAAACAGACATACAAACAAACAATAGTTTTAACCCGCGCCCCGCGCCCGACGCTAGCCCACACCCGCTAAAGTGAAGTGAATGTTGCGTGAATTAACATTTCATTTTTATATATTTGGAACTTCCTTTAGTAATAAATTCGGCTAAAAAGAATGTAGCTTGATAAAGTGATAAAAGTCGTAAACGCAATAATACACCGACGGACGAAGTACACTATGATTTGTTGTGTGTGATCGTACTATCCGAGTACACGAGTTAGTCTATTCGATGTGAATTAAGAGATTTATATTTCTAATTTTAAGGGGAATTTGTATGAGACAGTAGTTGTGCGCGAGTGGGTCTAGCGCTCCCACGGCGGCAGCAGCGCGCGCCACTCCGACCGTAACATTCGAACTGTTAATTTTAAGTATCAACAAATGGACTGTAGAATTCTATCATCACACTTTGTTAACAGGATGTCTTCATTTTTTTTTATTTGAAATGTACAAAATCATGCTTTCATTTGATATTTTTTTCTAAATAGAGTTAAGTGGACAGTTTGTACATGAGAGCACGTAAGCTTAGACCGATCGCAATAGCGGAAGCCTCCGGCAAACCAGCTGTTTGACCGAAAATTGGTATTTAAAATTAGTATTTACTTACATTTTAGTTTAATGACAAAAACAATGTGTATATTTTATGAGAAAGTGAAAGTTCTTAAATAAAACTATTGTTTTCGGATTAATAATTATGTAGTTTTATTTCTTTTTCAAAATTGATCCCGATCTTTCAGTCTTAGACTCGATACAAAACAATTCTATGTAAAAGTTCAACTACGTTTGTTTGATTACAACATTAGATCAACGTACAAAATACTTAACTATGGCATGATAATAGAGATCTGTTAACTATTGTTAAAACATCTAAAACAATTTTGTTTTTGTTAACAATGAATGAAACGTGCTCGATATTTGAAAGCATATAAATATTGTTTCATGCTTTAGACACGAGCAGAGATTTTGATGAACAAATCTCTGGAAGAGCAATTTCACCTTTGTTCGATTTTCATTATCATGACATTGGCACTAGAATAATATGTACAGCTTACATACAAAAATAATGATAAAAATACAGCAGCTGAGAGCTGTTACGTACATATGACTTGGGCCCTTGCTAACATGCAGGCTTACTTAACTGATCTGATCACCAGATATTGTAAAATATAACATCACTAGCTGTTGCCCGCGCCTGTCTGCAGAATTTGCTTAACGCTATCCCGCGGGAACAATTCAATTTTCCTGGATAAAAAATATCCTCCTTCCCAGGAACTAAAACTATCTGTACCAAATTTCATTCAAATCGGTTCATTAGTTTACGCGTGAAAGAGTAACAGACAAGAGTTTCTTTCACATTTATAATATTAGTAGGGATAATGATGTTATAAGAACCCCTCTCGAACTTATTCGGAAATATAGAAAAAAATAACCGAATCAGTCCAGCCGTTCACGAATTTAGCGGTTGGCAGCACATTTAACCTCTCATCTTTTTCATACTATGTAATGTGTATAGTATGGAATATAGATTACGATTAATTGTATTTTTAAGTCAAGTATCATTAAACAAAAATTTCATGATTAAAACTGTGTTCCATTTACGTATAATTGCACGAACCTCAATATCTGTGGCGTCTACTAAATGCCGGTACAGTAGAAGGCGAATTTACATTTAAGTAAGTCAAATGATTCAACCGCGTCTCTATGTCCTCACAACGGAGTCTTAACATCGATCTCCATACATTTCTGAGACTAGCATTACTCGGCTCTCGTTTTAGCTTACCCCTTACGCGTTATTTCTCCATTAGCCTTCGCTGACGACGAATTAGGCCACTGACCATTGTCTATGCAAACAAAATGGCGTCGTTTCATAGAGAGCGCGCCATCTTGATTTTATATTTTTTATAGACAACGTTTCAAATGTTTCAATGAACTTCGACGCTTTACCGAAGTTTTGAGTGAAGGAAAGCCATAGGGCCTGTTTCACCACTCTTAATTAAGACCCTGATATTTTAAGTGTCGGTTATCTATGATGTCGTTTCTGTCTGTTTCATAGTAAGAAATAGAAAGGGAATCATAGATAACTTAAGATACCAGGAACTTTACAGAGAGTGGTGAGACAGGGCCTTAGTATTGTGGCAAGCGTCGAGTGGAGCTGGCAGCGTGGCGGGCAGCGGCAAAGTGCTCAGTGTAGCCTGCACTCAGGACTCTCTCATACACTTGCTTGTGTTTGACATGAACGCCGCACGCCCCGCCCCGCTACACTCCGCTCGTGCGTCCACTCAGGCCGTACCTTGAGGGTTTTCGCGCAAAATAGAGAAAACTTCGCTCACAGCGCTTAATATTTAAGCCAGTAAGCGAATCTAGAATGTCAATTACATAGGTTAGCCTTAGTGATAAGCCTAATTATTTTACTTAAGCCGTGTGCTCTGCCGGGGTAGTGGGAGGGGTGTGCCCCACCACCTTCAGCCTCCTGGCTTCGTCCGCGTCCAGGGCTCGCTTCATCTCGTAGTACTTGTGTTTGAACGAGAGAAGGTCGCCGTTGACCCGGTCCAACTCTAGACGTAGATCTGTCACTTGTTGCTCGCGCATGCTCAGCTCTAGAACGTAAGTATTATTAACGTTGTGTTATATTCTCTATGGATATGTGTGTTTCCCGTATATAAACCGATTTGCAAAAAAAACAGGCACCCAAAACTCTTTCTTTCAGCAGTTATTTCGATTAGTTCCTGGGGCCCGATTTTTGAAAGCACATGTGTGAAAATACCACTCGAAAGTGGTATAAATCTGTTTATATCTTCAAAACAACAGTTCTATTTGACTAGGTCACAAGATTAATGAAAGCCGTAAGTATCTTTCAAGCTACTCGTATTTAAAATTCAGCACAATTTTTCACCACTTTCGAGTGGTATTTTCACACATGTGCTTTCAAAAATCGGACCCTGATTCGCCGGATTCCTGTTTCGCCTAAAATTTGGTCACGCAATTTTTGCTACATTCGGTTTTATACAAAACTCCTGTTTTGTGCACATAAAGCAAAATTACACGACCCACAGCTCAAAAAATTAGGCTCGTCTGGCCTCAGGTGCGAGTTTCCACGACATACACACGAATTTTTATAAAATACACTATTCGAATGCTGTCAAATTCTCGTAATTGCCACTTACCCGCAATCAGGCACTTCATCTTGGTAGTCCGCTGCGCCAGCGCACGCTGCGTGCGGTTTAGCGTTTGCTGCGGGAGGTACAACTTTAGTGAAAAACTATTATAGTGTAAATGATTTCCTCTTGCAAGATAACTTTGTATGATGTAAGCAACCCAAAAAATGAATAAATTTGCATACAATAGAAAGATCCCTGGGGACCGAAGTCCGAAGGAAGTGAGTTGAAAGTTGTATTTATGCAACCGCATTGAGAAACATCGTTAGCGGGATGTAGAACGATGTGACAGCTATCATTAGAACTGGCTAGGGTCGCGACAGGTATATCAGGCGTGTTTCTTGTACAATATTGCTACGTAAGTTATATTACGTTTAAAAAAATGCTTAAGGACGACATTAAATTACTCCCGACCTTAGCGTTTTACCTGTCTTTTCTATAGGTAGTAATTACATCTCATAAATCTCATAATTCATAATTATAAAAGGATTAACTATTCAAAGCTAATACAGGTAGCGTTGATTCATTAATGAAGCCTGTCTCATCGTAATAACAGTATTGTGAACTGCGTTAGCTACAATTACAACTTCGGCCATGATTTGTAACTGCGTCTATTGGACAGTCAGAGTCAGAGAGTAGCGATCAAAGACGCCGAATACTCGCTCGTAAAACTGTATTTTACTTCTTAGAGTATAAGTATGAGTGGCAACTCTAGTAGGTGCAAGGTCGATTTAACTGAGTCTCTAGTGCAATTTTAACACCAAATACGTTTCGGACGCGTTTGCTTTAACATCTCAATTACTATGGGCCAATTGACAGCGCCACGAGCGGATCGAAACGGCAACAGTTCTCATAGTATTTGAAAGGGCCTTATAGAGAGATCTCGCTCCAGGCAGACTGTTTATGAAGACAATTCAAATTAGTATTCATGTATCCACGTTAAGAAACTTCGTTGGCGCGATGTAGAACAAGTGTGATGTCTCTGGCGTAAGCTACTCGTGCGTCGTAGGAGTTAATGTAGTTGATGTGTAGGTGGCGCTAGGGTCAATACACTATATTTGTTTTTTTTTCATCTTAGAAATAAGGTAAACAATCTTGAACTATTTCTACTGAAAAATACATAGGTACATACATCTTTATGCTTTACGGGGTAGACTGAGCCTAAGGTAACAAGAACAAAACAATCACTACATTATATTCAAGGGGTTATAAATAATTTTATAAATTGTAACTTACTGTTATTTATTTAAAAAAGTTCGATAAAAATAGGTACGTGTCCGGATTGTTCACCTTCTAATGTGAAAAAAAACGGAACATAGATGGCGCTAGGGTCGCTACAAGAGTATAATTTTGTACGTTACCCACAATTTAAGTATAAAATATCGAACTAACTCACACATTGACACGTGTATTCTACGCAATGTTATAGTGTCGGTGCTCAAACACTAGTGTGCGTGAGTGGCTTACCGGATTAAGGTCCGGCCACAATAGAAAGATCCCTGGGGACCGAAGTCCGAAGGAAGTGAGTTGAAAGTTGTATTTATGCAACCGCATTGAGAAACATCGTTAGCGGGATGTAGAACGATGTGACAGCTATCATTAGAACTGGCTAGGTGGCGCTAGGGTCGCGACAGGTATATCAGGCGTGTTTCTTGTACAATATTGCTACGTAAGTTATATTACGTTTAAAAAAATGCTTAAGGACGACATTAAATTACTCCCGACCTTAGCGTTTTACCTGTCTTTTCTATAGGTAGTAATTACATCTCATAAATCTCATAATTCATAATTATAAAAGGATTAACTATTCAAAGCTAATACAGGTAGCTTTGATTCATTAATGAAGCCTGTCTCATCGTAATAACAGTATTGTGAACTGCGTTAGCTACAATTACAACTTCGGCCATGATTTGTAACTGCGTCTATTGGACAGTCAGAGTCAGAGAGTAGCGATCAAAGACGCCGAATACTCGCTCGTAAAACTGTATTTTACTTCTTAGAGTATAAGTATGAGTGGCAACTCTAGTAGGTGCAAGGTCGATTTAACTGAGTCTCTAGTGCAATTTTAACACCAAATACGTTTCGGACGCGTTTGCTTTAACATCTCAATTACTATGGGCCAATTGACAGCGCCACGAGCGGATCGAAACGGCAACAGTTCTCATAGTATTTGAAAGGGCCTTATAGAGAGATCTCGCTCCAGGCAGACTGTTTATGAAGACAATTCAAATTAGTATTCATGTATCCACGTTAAGAAACTTCGTTGGCGCGATGTAGAACAAGTGTGATGTCTCTGGCGTAAGCTACTCGTGCGTCGTAGGAGTTAATGTAGTTGATGTGTAGGTGGCGCTAGGGTCAATACACTATATTTGTTTTTTTTTCATCTTAGAAATAAGGTAAACAATCTTGAACTATTTCTACTGAAAAATACATAGGTACATACATCTTTATGCTTTACGGGGTAGACTGAGCCTAAGGTAACAAGAACAAAACAATCACTACATTATATTCAAGGGGTTATAAATAATTTTATAAATTGTAACTTACTGTTATTTATTTAAAAAAGTTCGATAAAAATAGGTACGTGTCCGGATTGTTCACCTTCTAATGTGAAAAAAAACGGAACATAGATGGCGCTAGGGTCGCTACAAGAGTATAATTTTGTACGTTACCCACAATTTAAGTATAAAATATCGAACTAACTCACACATTGACACGTGTATTCTACGCAATGTTATAGTGTCGGTGCTCAAACACTAGTGTGCGTGAGTGGCTTACCGGATTAAGGTCCGGCCACACTAGAGCGTAAAAGACGTTGACGGTGTTTATGCAACAAAATGTATGAAGAAACAGTGAGAGAACGTGACGCATGCCACACGACACTGCGTATATGCAGCGGTGTGGTCGCTCCTTTATTTTGCCATGTGTACATGTCACCTGTATCTCGGGGCTGGGTTGCAACGCCAACATGTCCTTGACGGCGCTGTACAGGTTCTTCGTCTCCTTCAGCTCGCGGTCCTTCAACACCAGCATTTCACTCTGCGCTAATACTTTCCTAAAACATACCGTAGGTAATTAGTGTAAGATAGCTCTCACTGGAGCGTTGCGTTGCGTCGGCGCAACGGATCAACCAGGGCCGGATTTAGAGGTCCAGAGGCCTCGGGGCAACAAAAGAGCGGAGGCCCCCTCGCCCCAAATTAATCAAATAATCATGTATGTACAATGTACTGTAGGCTGTAGGTAAAGGTAAAAGAGCAAAAAAAAAATATCAAGATGTTTACTAGTATTTACTAGTTGGGATTTGAAAGTTTTTTTTTCCGAAGTGTCTATTGTGGGGGGCACCATGCTTGTGGAGACCCCGGAGCTTTCGCCCCGGTTTCCCTCCCCTAAATCCGGCCCTGAGATCAACGCAACGCAAGAGAATTTTCTACGGCAATACATAAATCAGTCTTTATCTTTAGGGTAGACAGAGCTTAACGCAACAAGACCCAAAGGCCACGCTTAGGACAATTGTGAGCGTATAAGTGGAAAGGGGAAGCAAAATAGTGATGGGTTGCTAACCGCATCGTCTGTAACACGATTCCTAAGATTTTCGCCCTTCCCTCGAGCTTTACCTAAACTTATGGCCTCTACGGAAATAACTGATGTAATGCTTTGAAAATGCTCTGAAGCTTTGTATCGTGAAACGGGACATTGTCATCATATCCTACTTACTAATATTCCTACTAATATTATAATTATAAATGCTAAAGTTTGTGACGAGGTGAGTGAGTGAGTGAGTGAGTATGTTTGTTCCTTCTTCACGCTGAAACGACTGGATGGATTTGAATCAATGTTGGAACAGAGATAGCTGGTAGCTACCCTAGATCAGGGGTTCCCAAACGTATCTTGTCTACTGCCCACTTTGAGAATAAATGATTTTTTAGCGCCCCCATTTTTTCACCTACTTAAAAACCACTATATAACTTCACTATAACCACTTTTTTTTCTGAGTCTCTTACCGCCCCCTTTTAGGCCTGCAGCGCCCACAAGGGGGCGTTATCGCCCACTTTAGGAAAGGCTGCCCTAGATTAAGACATACGCTACTTTGTATCCCGATAGGGATAGCGATAAACGATTCTGATAAATAATTCCTAAGATTTTAGCCCATTCCCTCGACGGGATTTTACCATTTGCGCGGGAAGAGAAGCAACTGGTTTCTATGACTATGTTTTTTCTTTGCTCCCAGACCAGCATGGAAGGAATTAATAATTTTTAATTTAAAGTAATCAAACCGGAGTTCATGACACATTTTTTTTGCTAACGATCAATCAGCACGCGCTGCCGACACGCCATCCCGACACGAAAGGGTTAATAGCTAATAACAATTAGGTGCGATTACTAATTAACAATCACTAATTGACAGCAGTTCCTTACTAAGTTGAGCCCCACGTTAGATCACCCGATTACGACAAAAGACAACAACCAACCGGAGGCATCATGCCCTTCTCCTTTTTTAATTTGGCCCCATCGATTGAAGTCAAAGTAGGTAATAAATACAGCATTCAAAAATCTTGTGACAAAAATGTCGGCAACGTTGTAGGGTAGAATACGGCCAAAAGACCCCCCCCCCCCCCCCTGTCGGGCTCTTATCCAACGGATAAAGATATCCCTCAGAATCTGGCAGGAAATCATTAACCGATGCCCAGGGTGCTCCGGACCAAGCACTGCTCTTCCCCTCGGACGGATCCAAAAACGAACCGCAGCTCTTGACCACACGCGGAGGTAACCCGACTCGCACCCCGCGTCATGTCCTTAAATCTGTAAATAAACCGTCACGGGGGTGACAGTAACAATATTAAAAGCATTCTTGGAACGTGGGCTCTATTTTTGAAAGCACATCACACAAAACTCGTAGCCTACCAATCGAAAGTGGTAGAAATCCGTGTGCGATATAACAAAACAATAGCTCAAATTAAAATTTTCAGCAAAATTCATTGGAATTGTTATTCTCTCGTTGTTCACTTCCCATATCAATAATTATAAATTATCGAAATTCAAATCTTCGCGCCTCATCGCGATTGGTCTATTAAAGTTTATTTGAGAAAGCGAAACGTTCTGATTGGTTAGCGCAATTGCAGCCAGCTTGCGCCTACATGCGCGGAAGCGAGATGGAAAGATCTACTCTTGGCCACTGTGCGAGAGAGAAACAAGATTGTGAGGAACCATCGGACTGAACTCAACTCCGTTTGGAACCGCCGCCGCATGTAGATCAAGAGAGTATTCCGAATTCTCAAAAAGTGCTATTTTCAAGTGCCATTTTGACTTTAGTACCTAAATTGTAAAGTAATCACGGCCGGCCGGCCCAGTGTAAGTGGGTTCGCATCGTGTGAGTGAACGAGGCAGTGGTGTCGTTACTGACCATCCCTCCGACCCTGGAACCTGAAGAAGGACAGCTCCAGCCTCAAGGTACGTGCGTGTAGCATATAACCATCTCAGTTCACTTCGCATTCTCAATTCAAAATTTAACCCAAATGTGACGAAAATCAAAACAAACGTCATTTCGTTACATTTCTTTGTGGTGCCGAAACCAGGGACTTTCAGATCCAGCTTAAAACATAACATAATTAATCATAAGCAATACTCGGTCAAAACAAAATTACAATTATCTTTCGTTCGAATCGTTTCAAATTGTATAAATAATTTTACATTGTACCTACCTACCCGTCATAGTGTATTTTGTTCTTCTATGCATTAACGAATTAATTCTTAAGGATATTGTGTGTGTGTGAGCAACCTTATTCTAATATCAAACTTAAACTTATTGTGTACAACCTAGTTAGATATTGTATAACTTAATAATAACCGCCGCATAATGTAACCCGACCAAGTTGCGGAGTCCGTTTGTTGCACGTAATCCGAGTCAAATTCATACTATTCTATAACCGTCTCAATTTGGCCGAGTAATAAAAAATACCTCGTAAAGATAGAATTCTTCCAGAAGTCTCAATCTCAATGCCTACAATTTCACATGTTTAAATCTTATCGTAGGTATTTCGCGAGACATTATTCTGGAATAGTTTTATTGTTGCAGAATAACTTTAGTGTAATCGAATTTAAAGCGGAGTTCATCAAGCAAACACGTTTTTGTGATCGTGGGTAGTCGTGGCAGATACCGTCTTAGGTATTGCAAGTTGCATACTTCGTCTATTTGTATCAAGTAGGTATCTTTTACGCGGTCGTTTCTTGGTGTAATCACCGTGAATATTAAATTAAATTAAATACTTACAAAGTACCTATAGTAACGCGTCGCGCTCAGTCCAAGTTAATACCTAGTTACCAAACATTATTTGTAGTCGGCAGCTCTTAACTTTGTTTTCTTGCATTATAAATATTTCACATTTTTATATATTTTTTTGCCATCTATACGCCCATAATCTTGCTAAACGTGACCTGGGTTTTTCCACCTTGGGCTTTGTCTACCCCGTGAGGGATATAGACGTGATCTGTATATGTATGCATGAATGTAAATATTTTACTGTTGAAAATATCAACTTCTTTATAGGTATTTGCACATACATAAAATACTGTAGGTATACAAGCCAACATGTATCGAACAAAGAAACTAAAGGGAACTAAATCGAAATCTTTCGAAGCAGAGGGTTTAAGTGTAAACGATTTGCCGGTTTTGCGTCGCAAGCGTACACTTGCCTTCAACCGTTTAACGAAAGCACTTGATATTGCTCGCTTGGCTAAAGACGACGTAAGTCATATCGATAAATTCCTGTCTTATTATTCAGAAGTTCAGAAACTAACCATCAGCTTTGAGGAGGCTCACGGTGACATATTAAGTGTTATTGATAGCGACTCAGAGGATAGGGAGGATGTTATTCGAACGGAATTTGACGACCACTACTTCGAAATCGTTTGTATACATCGGCAACTGACTGGCACAGCTAATGACCAGGACGCAACATCATCTCGCCCATCATGTGATAGAATGAGAGTGGAACTTCCAAGAATTAACCTGCCCAATTTCTCGGGAAATATAAAAGCGTGGCCTGAATTTTATGATGTTTTTAACTCAATTATTCACCAAAATAATTCGTTATCGGATACTGAACGGATGCACTATCTTGTGTCGAGTTTGTCGGGGGATGCGTTAGCTCTTATTCGCACATTCCCCGTAACGGGGTCCTACTATGACGCAGCGTACAAGACATTGGTTGAACGTTACCGCGATAAACGAGATTTAGCATTCACCTGCTGGAAGGAGATGTTAAATGTAAACTTCAAAACAAATTCGCCTCATGAGTTTCGTAGAACCTTGGATATATTTAATGAAAATTTAACAATGCTCACGCGACTTGATTTACCGACAGATAAGTGGGATTTTGTCCTGACGTACCTACTTCTGTCAAAAATGGACACAAAAATGCGTTGTTTGTTTGAACAGTTACCGACGACGAGCGAGTTACCCACTTACGCGTCTCTAAAGAAATTTCTTTACTCCAAGTGCGAGGCTCTTGTACGTGATACACATTTTTCGAATACTGACAAGACTCGCGTGTCCGAATCGTCCCGGTCGTTTGACAGGGATCATGTTACTGGTAAATCTTTCAACAACTTTAACTATATGAAAAAACAGAAACAAACGTCAGCGTTGTTATCTAGTACGGACAGCGCACCTCTAAACGAAACATCTTTACAATCTTCACAAACACCAGCTTCATCCGCTCCTCCTCCATACCGCTGCTCGTTCTGCGGAGAGGGGCATTCGATCATTCAGTGTAAATCATTTACGCAAAAATCACCCCAAGAGCGATTTGACTATGCTAAACAGCAGCGCTGGTGTTTTAACTGCTTAAAATCTTCACATGGGCTTAAGGAATGTAAGTCCATTTTCAAGTGTCAGAAGTGTCACCAGCGTCATCATACTTTACTTCACTTGGAGGGTTCTGATTCTAGCTTAGTGGAAGATGCTTCTGATCTCGAGAAAACATTAACCACGTGCACGCAAGTGAGCATGTTAACGAATACACGTGAAACTTCCATTGTTCTCTTGTCAACGGCTAAGATAAACATTCGCGATGCGTCTGGAACCTTCCAATCATTTCGTGCCCTCATTGATTCAGGTAGTCAGGCTCATTTCATCACCGATCGCGCTGCCAATCGTTTAGGTTTGTCTCGCTCATCAACCTCTCGAACCATTCGTGGTCTGGGGCAGTCTCCAGCTGCCGTCTCCGGCACTGTTAACCTGGAGGTAGGCGTGGGCAACACCACAGCATTCAAAATAGAGGCGCTCACTTTACCTAACATTTGCAGCCCGATGCCAAGTGTGAAATTAAATAAATCTGATTGGATGCACTTACAAAATTTGTCATTAGCAGACCCTGACTGCCATATTCCGGGGAATATCGATGTTCTCTTGGGTGCCCAAGTCTTCTCTTCTATCTTACTTCCTGGCAGTATCAGTGGAGGGCCGCTTCAACCTTCTGCTCTTAATTCTGTATTCGGATGGGTACTTTTAGGAAACGTAAGAGCAGCTCAAACTGGAGATATCGCTGCTCTCTTTATCACTGAAGGTGAACAGCTAAACAATCAAGTGAAGCAGTTTTGGGAGCTTGATTCAGTTCCTACAGCGACTACGAAACTCTCGCCAGATGAGGAACTTTGCGAAAGGTTCTACCTTGACACTTTATCCCGTGACGTGACAGGAAGATACATCGTTGCTTTACCTTTTAAAGAAAAGCTTCAGAATCCCATCTTTCCTGGGTCACGGGAAGTGGCACTTAAACGATTTCATTCGTTAGAGCAAAAACTTGTTAAGAATCCCGAACTTCATGCTCAATATTCTACATTTATGGCAGATTATCTGCACAGCGGTCACATGAGTTTGGTTCCTCTTAATGAATTACCGTCTGGAAAGTTCTATATACCTCACCATTGCATTTTGCGGCCAGACAGCGTCACTACGAAACTTCGTGTCGTTTTCGATGCATCAGCAAAGGATGCACGAAACGTATCACTCAACGAAACCCTTTTGATTGGCCCGAAACTGCAAGCAAACGTTCTTGACATTCTTTGTCGATTCCGCATCCATCCGATCGTGTTTACTGCAGACGTCCGTCAGATGTACCGTCAAATCGTGATAGCTAAAGGTGACCGTGATTTCCAAAGAATCTTCTGGCGCTTTAACACCGCCGAACCCGTCCAAGAGTATCGGTTAAACACTGTCACTTACGGAGTGGCTTCAGCTCCATTTTTAGCGTGTCGCACAATAAGTCAACTGGCTGATGACGAAGGTGCACATTTTCCTGCAGGCAGAGAAGTATTAAGGTCAGATGTGTATGTTGATGACGTCGTCAGTGGCGCCCCCACTCTCGAAGAGGCAAGGCATCGCAAAGCTGAAGTCATAGCCCTGCTACAACGAGGTCAGTTTGAGTTGAGGAAGTGGGCAAGCAATCATCCTGAATTATTGATTGACCTACCGTCGGATCACTGTCTAACCGATGTGGTACCCTTCGACTCCGATCAAAATAGTGCCTTAAAGGTCTTAGGTCTCAAATGGAACCCATCTAAGGATGTTTTTACCTTTGAAGTAAAACCGCTCTCTCGTGAGTGTACGAAACGCACCATTCTTAGCGAATTAGCACGTATCTTTGACCCATTGGGATTTTTATCCCCCCTAACTTTTCTAGCTAAATGTTTTATTCAGAAACTTTGGATTCTCGCGATTGATTGGGACGCCACCCCTCCCAAAGAAATCGTAGAACAGTGGGATCGCTATTCTCAACAACTGTACTCACTAAAATCATTGGAAATTCCCCGCTGGCTGTCCCTAGATGGCATTCAATCGTGTCAAATTCATGGATTTTCAGACAGTTCCGAAGCTGGATATGGCGCTGTAACATACCTTCGTACTGTGGATTTTCTAGATAGAATCCACGTCTTCTTCCTTTGTGCAAAGTCGCGCGTAGCGCCTATTCAACGCGTTTCTCTGCCACGTCTGGAACTGTGTGCTGCCAGCCTCCTTGCTGATCTCTTAAAATACGTAAAGGAAATCTACTCACCGGTCCTACCACCCTTCGAAATATTTGCGTGGTCTGACTCAACCGTAGCACTGTCATGGATTAGGGCACCTTCTTACCGCTGGAAAACATTCGTTGCCAACCGAGTGAGTCACATTCAGGATGCTTTGCCGAATACTCGCTGGAGTCATGTTCCATCCGGTGATAATCCCGCAGACATAGCTTCGCGGGGTCAGTTCCCAGCTGAGTTGATTAACAACTCGTTATGGTGGGCGGGACCCAATTGGCTAACCCAGTCCTCAGAATCTTGGCCATCGTACGAAGCGTATTCGCCACATGATAACACAGACACGCTCAATGAAGAACGCGCCCAGAGTTTAGTAACCAATGACGAAACCCATTTTATTGACCGTTTACTTGAAAAATATTCGTCAATTAGAAAAACTCAACGCATCATCGCGTACTGTCGCAGGTTCACGACAAATAGTAAAGAAAAAACACGTCGGTGTGAACTGTTCCTCAGCCGGTTAGAACTTCACGACGCTTTACTCACTATCGTTAAGCACGTCCAATCGGACTCTTTCAAGACAGAAATTACATGCCTTAAAGAACATAAAATTCTCTCGAAACAAATGCGAAAACTAAACTTATTCATCGACGAACTAGGTGTTCTTAGGGTGGGCGGTCGTTTATCACGATCTGGGCTTGAGTTTGAGCATAAACACCCTGCTCTTCTTCCACGAAACGCCATATTGACTTATAAGATCATTGAGGCTGTCCACCGTGAGAATCAACATCCTGGATTGAACACTATGCATTACCTCTTGACCCAGCAGTTTTGGATACTCTCCCCCAAACGTGCAATCTACCACTGCTTGTCAAAATGTATTCGTTGCTATCGCGTTAATCCGAAACCACTTGAGCCGTTCATGAGTGATCTGCCCGCAACTCGCGTAAATCAAGTCAAGCCATTCTCAATTGTCGGTGTTGACTATGGAGGGCCTTTCCGAATAAAATTAGGTAAGCACAGAGGTGCCAAGATCGGTAAAGCGTATCTATGCTTGTTTGTCTGTTTCACTACTAAGGCCTTACACCTGGAAACGGTATCTGACCTATCCTCCGAAGCGTTTACTGCGGCGCTCCGTAGGTTCGTCGGTCGTCGCGGTCGTGTTAGTGTTATTTATTCCGACTGCGGCACAAACTTCATAGGTGCAAATAACTTGCTCACCGATTACACCAAGATGGCTGCTCATACTGAACATATAGAATTCAGATTTAATTCCCCGTCAAACCCTCATGCTGGAGGCGTGTGGGAAATTCAAATTAAGGCAGTAAAAACTCATCTGTATCGAGTAGTAGGTGACCAAACGTTAACGTTCGAGGAATTGACTACTTTATTTGTACAAATCGAGTCAATATTGAACTCACGTCCTCTTTACTCTATTAGTTCGGATCCTAACGATTTAAACGTATTAACTCCCGGACACTTTTTAACATTGGAACCGCTAACTTCTGTTCCTGATGAGGATCTGACGACCATTAAAATCAGCCGGTTGGGTCGGTGGCAACTTATTCAGCGCTTCCAGCAAGATTTTTGGAAACGCTGGAAGACTGAATATCTGCAATCATTAACACTACGCGCGAAATGGACAACTCATTGTAAACCGCTAGATATTAATTCGATTGTAATTATAAAAACCGAAAACACTATTCCGTTACATTGGCCGCTCGCCCGCGTCATAGATCTCCATCCGGGTCCTGACGGAATTGTGCGTTTGGCTACAATCCGCACCGCGAATGGTTCAGTCTTAAAGCGGCCTTTAGTGAAACTATGTCCACTGCCTATTGGCTGCGACTAACTTTCGCACATCTACATTCAATCTAATTGGTACCTAATGTAAGTTTAGTTTAAGGTTGCTCAAACGCATTGTACTTTCTTACTTCAATTTGTGCTGTGTTCATGCGTAAAGTAACATCTCTTTATTTTTCTTTAGTAAAATACAAAACCTTGTATTTTGGTGGGCGGAATGTTCACTTCCCATATCAATAATTATAAATTATCGAAATTCAAATCTTCGCGCCTCATCGCGATTGGTCTATTAAAGTTTATTTGAGAAAGCGAAACGTTCTGATTGGTTAGCGCAATTGCAGCCAGCTTGCGCCTACATGCGCGGAAGCGAGATGGAAAGATCTACTCTTGGCCACTGTGCGAGAGAGAAACAAGATTGTGAGGAACCATCGGACTGAACTCAACTCCGTTTGGAACCGCCGCCGCATGTAGATCAAGAGAGTATTCCGAATTCTCAAAAAGTGCTATTTTCAAGTGCCATTTTGACTTTAGTACCTAAATTGTAAAGTAATCACGGCCGGCCGGCCCAGTGTAAGTGGGTTCGCATCGTGTGAGTGAACGAGGCAGTGGTGTCGTTACTGACCATCCCTCCGACCCTGGAACCTGAAGAAGGACAGCTCCAGCCTCAAGGTACGTGCGTGTAGCATATAACCATCTCAGTTCACTTCGCATTCTCAATTCAAAATTTAACCCAAATGTGACGAAAATCAAAACAAACGTCATTTCGTTACACTCGTCTTTCAAATTCAGTAATATTTTTCACCATATTTGATCATTACTTTCGAGTACCTACTTATAATGTGTTTTTCATAATTGATCCCCGGCGGTTGCTATTTGATTTGCACACGGCTACGAAACTCTACCAGGGGCCCGATTTTTAAAAGCACATCACTCAAGTGGTATAAATCTGTTTATATCTTCAAAACTACAGCTCTAATCAAAGTGTTAACTAGTTGAGCATAGTAGTATGCTCCTCGTATTTCAAATTCAGCACAATTTTTCACCACTTTCGAGTGGTATTTTCACATATTGTGTGCTTTCAAAATCGGGCCCCAGGTACAGTATTTGAGCTTCACGCACGCATTTAACAGCTGTGACCGCTGCCTTCGTATTTTTACTGAGAAGTATGCTCGTCGTTGGCTTCTCCGGTTGGTTGGATGCCCTAAGATCAAGACAAACAAAACGATTGGCCTTGAAACTTTAGTCTGCGGTGCTCTTCGCTACGCGACTGTCATTGAACGCTACTAATTAATACTTTTGCAAGTTCCAGACGAAGATGACGTACCTAATTTGCGTAGTTTGAGTTATGTATGCAAATTATTATTAATAGATTTCCTAACATCCGTACCGAACTACATGGGGCCGATTTTTGAAAGGACGTCACCCGAAAGTACCACTGGAAAGTGGTGAAAAATAGTGTGTAGTTCCAAATCTACAGCTCAAATTAAATTTTCGGCTATTTGACAAGATAATTTAGAGCTTCCATGCTGGACTGGGACCAAAGACCAAACATAGAATGTAGGTACCAGTTGCTTCTCTTCCCGCGCAGATGGTAAAAGCCTATCGAGTGAATGGGCGAAAATCTTAAGAATCATGTTATAGGCGATGTGGCTAGCTACTCATCACTATTTTTATTCCCCTTTCCACCTATACACCCACAATCATGCTAACGCGGCCTTTAGGTTTTTTTACCTTAGCTCTGTCTACCCCGTAAGGGATAAAGACGTGATTTATGTATATATTTAGAGCTAAGTATAATTTTCTTCTACTCCAGTCGTATTTCAAATTCAACACGATTTTTCACCACTTTCAATATGCTTTACATAATTACAAAATCGGAATGCTGGGCGCTAGTCTGAGCTCTAGTTTTGACAAAATACAGAGGTGTTTACCAATTTTGAAAGATATTTTCGATTAATTTGCATAATTCACTATTTTTACCACTCGTATAGACACTTTAAAGTGATGTTAACGTGCTTTCAAAGATCTCGCCCCACTGACACCAGACTCTAATGCCTTTTCTTTTTTTTTTAACGGAGAGGAAATCTTTATGGATGCCCTAGGCACGGGGATGCCTAGGGTTATGTGGGACTCACTAAAAACTCTCCGGCGTTGCCTCAATCCGGTGTGATGAGGACGCAGTGGGATGCCACTAGGGTTTCACCATAAACGCCCCCCCGGTGGCCCCGGCGCCCGCCAGGACCGCGCCAAAGGGGAGGGCCCGTACGCTGGGCCCGTCGTTCCGTAGACAATGAGACCGTGCAATGCAGGTAGGTAATGAGACTAAGGCCTGGATGGATGCAGACTTAGTACGGATCAGCATAATTTGCTAGATTTCATTTGTCTTACCTAACCTTAATAATAACTCTAACGCATCTCGATGCGGCCGACCGTGCCTTGACACGTCATGCTCCAACAAAAGGTCAAGCTTTTTACGACCAAACTTCGTGCTGATACCTCTGTGCATAAACTATAAAGTCTATAAATACCAACAAAGTATAGCGGCCTCGTCTTCTATTAAAACGACAAGATCCACTCATTAAGGCCCTCTTGGCCAAAAATTAAATTTTTCAACTTTTTAAATTGTCATTTTAGGTTAAGACACAAACTCATTATTGTATTAGGTATATCAAAGAAATGCGAACTGTTTTTATTGCTGGAGCTGTTGTACGTTTTAATTATTATTTTTAAATCTTTTACCAATGGCACTTAGCATTTATTACCAAAATGCACGAGGATTGCGTACAAAGACAGTTGAATTTTTGCGGAACGTTCTAAACTTTGACTATGATATTGTTTGTATTGCTGAGACTTGGCTTGCCGAGGGTTTTTTCGACTCTGAGCTTTTTGATTCACGATATAATGTGTATAGGACGGATCGGAACTTCGATAGAATGGAAGTAACTAGAGGGGGCGGAACACTTATTGCTGTCAACCGTGAACTCCACGTCGATTTAAAGAACACTCGTCAGGTGGTCGATCTTCCTGATGCCGATATCACGTACGTCGAGATCCCTTTTAAAGAAGGTTCTCACATAAAAAAACTTAAACTATTTTCATGTTACTTTCCTCAGGGAAAGCCACAGCAGGAATCGCAGTCTCTATTTTTCGACTTTCTGTCAGATTTATATACTGATTTCTCTGAGGACGTTTTTATTGTTCTGGGGGATTTCAATATTCCCGATGCCATTTGGGTTCCATCGGATAAATCTGTATCAGGTTATGTTATGAATAATCCAGATTGCAACGTTTTAACAAGTCAATTGTCGGAACTCATGAATTATACTAATTGGTTACAATTTAACGGTTTCCCTAATAAAAATAACAGGCAACTGGACTTGGTTTTGTCAAGTCATCATTGTGACGTTTTTACGGTTGATCCCTTAGTACCAATTGACGCTCATCATCCAGTATTTTGCATATAACCAGAGATTGGTGCAATTGAGCGAGTCTTAAAGCCTGCTTCGCGTATTGTTCGCCGATTCTTTGCAGCGGATTATGACCTTATTAACGAACGATTGGGTCAAATCGACTGGAAATCACAGTTATTCGATTCTAATATTAACAATGCGGTCGAAAGATTTTACTTAATTATTAATGAAATTATAAACGATTTTATTCCTACAAAATTGAGCAATGCCAATGATGGTAAATACCCCGTATGGTATTCCCGTTCCTTAATATCATTGATTAAGAAGAAAAACAGTGTACATAAAAAATGGAAAATCTATGGCAGACAATCTGATTATAATTGGTTTTCCAGCTTACGTTCAAAGACGAAAAAAATCGAGTCTGAGTGCTATAGTTCTTTTATAACAAGGGCTGAGAACAATATTCGTCATAACTCTAAATCATTTTGGTCATTTATAAAATCAAAATCCAGTGATAAAGGAATACCGGATGTACTTTATCTTGGTAATGCTTCAGGGGACAGTGGTCCAGTGATTGCTAGAATGTTCAATGATTTTTTTCAATCAGTTTTCGAACCAGAAGTTATATCCAATCACCCAGATATCCAATCTTCTACAACGTCTAGTACCCAGTCGAATTATGTCTGCGGAGACGGTGTCATCAACAATGTTATTTTGGAATCAGCTGTGGTTGAAAGGTATCTTGGAAATCTAAAGGAATGTAAAGGAAGTGGACCTGATGGGATTCACCCAGTTTTTTTTAAACGTTGTAGGAAGACCTTAGCTAATCCTATATCCATGTTATTCAGATTGTCCCTGACGACTGGTACTATGCCTAAAGTCTGGAAGGAAAGTATTGTAGTTCCTATCCATAAAAGTGGTGATAAGCATAATATTCAAAATTATCGCGGTATATCCAAGCTTTCTGTTCTGCCTAAATTATTTGAAAAAATAATCTACGATTCTTTATTTTATGCCATTAGACCGAAGTTAATCTATCAGCAACATGGTTTTATAAATAAAAGGTCAACCGAATCGAATTTATGCGAACTGATGGACTATGTTCTGAGAGCGATGGATAAGGGCTTCCAGGTGGATGCCGTTTACACTGACTACTCAAAGGCCTTTGATAAAATTTCTCACTCGATTTTAATTAAGAAAATGGAATGTTTTGGTATACATGGTGATCTGCTGAGATGGTTGTCCTCATACCTGCGTGATAGAACCCAGGCGGTAGCTGTGAAAGGCTATACATCAAGTTTTGTCCCTATTTCGTCTGGCGTTCCCCAAGGCTCCCACCTGGGCCCCCTATTATTTAATATTTTTATTAATGACGTTGTTAGTTGTTTCCTGCACTCTAGGGTTCTCTTATATGCTGATGATACGAAGATTTTTACTATAGTAAAATCAGAGGCAGATTGCGTTAAGTTCCAAGATGACTTGAATAGACTAGCTCAGTACTGTACAGTTAATATGCTTCATCTCAATTTACAAAAATGTAACACTATTTCTTTTTCTCGGAAGCGACATACAGTCTGCTTCGATTACTCACTAGGTGGTCATACTCTAACGAAAGTCACCGAGATCAGGGACCTTGGTGTATATTTAGACAGTGAAATGCAGTTTACTAAGCATTATAGTAAGATAATATCTAAATCATACCAAATGCTGGGTTTTATATTTCGTCAGGGTAAGAACTTTAAGGACCCTAGTACTCTTCTTCTTCTGTATAATGCCTTTGTCAGATCCCATTTAGAATATGCATCTGTAGTCTGGAGTCCTTCTTATCAAGTCCACATAAATAATATCGAAAAGATCCAGAATAAATTCATCAGACGGATGAAATACAGTTTTAATTCATTTGACAGCGGTTGTATTGATACACTTCAATTACGAAGAGAAGTCAAGGATCAGATATTTTTGTACAAATTAATTAATAATGTTATCGACTCTCGGGATCTCTTAAGCAGGATCTCATTTAGGTGTCCCAGCTTCCGCACTCGTTCTACCAATTTGTTCGCTACGCCGCTTTGTCGTACTAATTATGCCAGAAATTCATTTTTGATACGAGCATGTTCCAGTTACAACAAGAAATACTCATGTGCTGACGTTTTTCACATGAAATTAAATGAGTTTGTGTCCGCAGTTAAAAGTATTCATAAGTAAAACCCAACTGTATTTATAGTAAGTTCATATTTAGTATTTAAAATAAGTAATGTGATCATTTTATGTTAGGGCATCTTTTCTGCTTCTTTGTTATTCACAAGAATCATAGTATGTTTGTTAGTAATTAATAACTAGGTACTATTACTTTATGTTTTTTTTTTTTAAATCTTTGAGCATAAGATTTCATTCAGAATTAACTACAGGTGGAGACTGTTTTGGCTGATGCGTCAACTGAATTTGTCTATATCTTAAGTTTTAATTTTAAGCTGTTTGTTTCCCAATAATAATAAATAAAAAATAAAATTAATTAAAATGATTTAATGTTCTTATACTTTTATAGTCTCATTGTTCCTCAAAATTCTACTAATCCTACTAATATTACAAACGCGAAAGTATGTAAGTATGGATGGATGTTTGTTAGGTACTCTTTCACGCCAGAACGGCTGGACAGTCTGAATTAAATTTGGAACATAGATAGATTATAGTCTGGAATAACACATAGGCTACTTTTTATCCCGGAAAATTGCGTAATTCCTGCGGGATAGCGATAAACCAATTCTATGCAGACGAAGTTGCGGGCAACGCAGCTATGCTAATAAAATAAAATTGTTGAGATAATCATTCACAGAAAAGCGGTTAAATAAAATCCGAATCATCAGGAATGATAATTAAAAGTAAGCTATCACTTTTGATCTTGTGTCATTTTAGTCTTGTTACCCTAGGTTCAATGAACAAAAAATTTACATTGCTACTCCGCTACTCAAGCGAGTGAGTAGCGGAGTAGCAAGGTAAATTTTTTGTTCATTGAAATGGACCTCCGCAAAGTAACGCCTGATTCAATAAAATACCCTAGGTTCTGTCTACCTCATAAAAAGGGATAAAGACGTGATCGTGACGTGACGGGAGTATGAATGTATTTTTACGTTAACACATGGCGTAAGTAGCAACTTTCCGGCTGCTACGAGAGCTGAGATTTCCACATCCTGGCCAGGGAAAGGCGTAAAATTGTGTTCACACTTAAGGCGGTGATAAAGAAAGCCTCAGGTCTCATGTTTACCGCCCTCCCCTTTAGCTCGTGCGAAGAGTTCCTGCGACCTGAGACTATTGATCTCGTGGCGAAATACAGCCCATTTCCATTCTAACTACGCGGAGCATATCTTGATAGGCTGATCACACCAATAACTAAATACATACATACATATATCACGTCTTATTATTATTACGTTATGTATGTTATTGGGGTGGAGAACATACTTTTTTTGTTGTAACAAATTGATTGGTTATTAATAAATGAATATTTTTATTGCATATAATACTAATATTTTTATTACTAATTATGCTAAGAACTCATATATTGCCCGCACTTGTGATTCCTATAACCGTTATTGCAATAATATAGAATTGTTTAACGTTTCCTTCCATACATTTAGAAAAGTTTATATAAATTATTTTAAGTTTTTTTTTAAATTTCCCTTTATTTTATTTTTATTTTTCCTTTTTCGAAAATTTTGCTTGTTTTATTCAAATTAAGTATTTTTATATCTGTTTCGCGTCCTTACGCGTCCGTCACATTCAGCTAGGAGGCTGAATTACTCAAATGTGCTATGTTAAATGTGAACACTGTTTTGTCAATGATATAAACTCTCTGTGATTTGTTTATGAGCCATGTATGACTGTTTGTGTTCCTATAAATAAATAAATAAATAAATAAATAAATATACTTGTTTTGTTTCAGATACAATTAGGTCTTTGGGAACATGTCCACGAACGACTTTGAAAATGCTAGCACAAACGTTACGCGACGTCACTAGAGTCGCCATTAGGTTATTAACCTTTTACCAGGCTAAGGGAAACATGCTTCCCACATGAAACTATTTAAATTGTACCTTATTGTAAGCGTGTAGGATTAAAACTTAATTGTGATCTGACAGTCTGATAAAGGGTTAAGCATGGCGTGACGTTTTCTGTGACATCTGCTGGTGGTTTTCAACGACGTCGGTAGATGTGTTCCCAAAGACGTCTGCAGACGTCATCGGGATGGCATGACGTCGATAGACGTGTACACAATGACGTCGATAAACGTTTATACAATCACGTCGACAGATGTCTACCCGATGACGTCTATAGACGTCTTACTAGTGGCGTCATGCGACGTGAAATAACGACGTCGTGTGACGTCCATTAAATACGTTATACCAGCGTCATCCCAATGACGTCATGAGACGTGAACTAATGACGTCGTGTGACGTCCATTAAAGACGTCATACCAGCGTCATCCCAATGACGTCATGCGACGTGAACTAGTGACGTCGTGTGACGTCTATTAAAGACGTCATACCAGCGTCATTCCAATGACGTCATGCGACGTGAACTAATGACGTCGTGTGACGTCCATTAAAGACGTTACACCCTCGTCATCCTAATGACGTCACGTGACGTCCATTAAAGACGTTATACCAGCGTCATCCCAATGACGTCAATAATGACGATAAATCTGTGACACCGCCACGTGAAACATGACGTCAGTACTTACGTCATAAAGACGTTAACTATGACGCCCTCTCGACGTCTTTCTACGACGTCTTAAATCACGTCAACATACGTATTAAAATGACGTCAAGTGGAGACGTCGATAATGACGTTTAATTTGTGACATCGTCACGTGAAACATGACGTCAGTACTTACGTCATAAAGACGTTAACTATGACGACCTCTCGACGTCTTTCTACGACGTCTTAAATCACGTCAACATACGTATTAAAATGACGTCAAGTGGAGACGTCGATAATGACGTTTAATTTGTGACATCGTCACGTGAAACATGACGTTGGCAATCACGTGATGCGACGTCTAAAATGCCCAATAATTCACGTCAATAATGACGTGACCTTGCTGTCTGGGTTTATTCCTTACGGGGTAGACAGAGCCCAAGGTAACAAAACCTTAAGGCCACGTTTAGCATGATTGTGGGCGTATAGGTGGAAAGGTGTATCAAAATAGTGATGGGTTGCTAGCCGCATATCGCCTATAACGTAATTCCGAAGATTGTCGCCCACCAATAAGGGGTTCGGGTAAGGGAAACGATAATACCACTACTATTTCTAAATGTTATTAGTTATTATACCCGTTATGAGTCGCTTATAATATTTACTAGCTAACCCGGCGAACTTTGTTCCGCCTTAAATTTGAAAAATTCCTTTGTGAGTGCATCTTTATACTAATCAAGGAATAATGTGTAGGCATGCTAAATCTGTCTGTAGCTTTATTAGTACAACATTTTGGAATTTTCCAGTCCCGTGGGAAAATCGGGATAAAAAGTATCCTATGTCCGTCTCCTGGTTCTAAGCTACCTCCTTACCAATTTTCAGCCAAATCGGTGCAGTCGTTCTCGAGTTATAAATAGTGTAACTAACACGACTTTCTTTTATATATATAGATTTCTGGGTGTTCTTTGGAGCCTCTGGATGCTGTTCCATTTTTTGTGTGTATGTACAGTCAAGTGCAAAAATAAGTATCGATACGAACTTCACAAAAATATGTCCCACGACCTTATTACGCCGGTGTAAGAGCGTATGGTACTTATTAAGCCTCGTATTCATGGTAAACATTTGTTTAGCAACAAAGTTGAATCAACGTGTTGCGGAGTTGCTGTCAACATGTTGCTGGCAACACTGCGTGTTGTATAGACTACAGGCCCACGTACAAAAAATGTGGGTCATATGAACCACCAGGTGACGTATATAGGACGATATAAGAGCATAAAATAATAAGATTCAGCACTATGCCGTCACTTGTAAGCTGTCCAACTGGGTGCTGGTGAGAATTCAAAAGTGCAACCCTCGATTTTTTCCCCTTGTCGCATGATTTTTGTACGGCGTTGCGGAATAATGGATTAGAAGCTGTATTGAAACAGTATGAAACTGATGCCGTACAAATGGTGCGCCACAAAGTCGGTATTTTTTTTTGATTTTCTGACCATTTCCAGGGTAAATTTGGTCATTTGATTCTGTACGGCATCAGTTTCATACTGTTTCAATACAGCTTCAAATCCATTATTCCGCAACGCCGTACAAAAATCATGCGACAAGGGGAAAAAATCGAGGGTTGCACTTTTGAATTCTCACCAGCACTCAGTTGGACAGCTTACAAGTGACGGCATAGTGCTGAATCTTATTATTTTATGCTCTTATATCGTCCTATATATGTCACCTGGTGATTCATATGACCCACATTTTTTGTACGTGGGCCTGTAGTCTAGTAGAGGCGATAGCGTCATGTTGACAAGCTCTCGCCCGACAAGCGTAAACATTGATTCAACTTTGTTGCTAAACAGATGTTTACCATGAATACGGGGCTTTATTGAAACTTTGACTAGATATATATTATTACACTTGACTGTAAATGTGTGTGTGTGGCTCACTTCTGCGTGAGGCGCAGCTTGTGCGTGAGGCGCACGCTCTCGGGGTCGGTGCCCTGCAGCTTGCGCCAGCGGTGCACGTTGAGCGGCGTCTCCAGCGCCTCCTCCAGCGCGCGCACGCGCAGCCGCTCGCGCCCCAACTCGCGCTCGATGTTGAACACCTGCGTTCAGACCGAGAAAGCTTAAATTAGAGACTGGTCTGAACCTGCCGAAGTCTAACGGGGTGAAAAAGTTGTTTGGACAAAAGAGTTGCGTCTTAATAAGGGTAACCAAAAGTTTTGGCAACATTGGTAACGTATACGAGAATATTTTAACAGCCGGACAGCCGGGCAGAAATACAATAGCAATCCCAATATTCCCAGTACAAGCTGAAACGGAGACACCTCGCTACGCTAGCACCTCGAGCTCGCTCGGTCAATAAGAAATATACCTGATGGTAAGTGATCACCGCCGCCCATGGACAACTATAGCACCATTGGGACTGCTAGCGCGTTGCCGGCCTTGCAAGAAATGGTACACTCGCCTCTTAAAGGTAACCATGTCATAGCCAGTTGGAAAAACCCCAGCCGCCAGCCCACTCCAAATTTTGCTCGTACGGGGCAAGAAAGACCGCTTGAATCGCACGGTGTTGGAGCACCAACTATCGAGATTCTTCTTTATGTGCCTCTTTATCAGTGAAGGGTGGCAGTCAGGCTCTTAAACTTTTCCCTATTCATAGCCAGCGCAAAGAGTTGCTCTTTGAGTGGTGTTCGTTGCTTGCTAAGAAATATTAGGAACAGAAAAATATTAATCTAAATATTTTTCTTTAAATGGTTTAGTATTTTTTTGTTACCGAACCGATGAAACTTTGTTGTTCCCCATTTTTTTAGTAGTACCTACCTAGTTAGGTATATGTAACACACCATCGAACTTAACGTTGCATCTGCATGCGGGGGGGCTACTACGAAATTCGAAATTCCAAGTTCGTATCATACCTACCATCCCTCTATAGTGTGAGCGGAACAGCACCAAGCGAACTTAGAATTTCGAATTACGGAGCATACAGCCTAACCTCAAGTCTCAGGTCGGTCATGTTCTCGATCCCCTTGGACAGCAGGTTCTTCTCCTTCCTGAGCCTGATAATCTCAAGCCGCAGCAGGCGGATGTCTTCCACTCTCTGCTCGTATTGACGTTCACCTGAAAGGGCCAAGCTTTTAATACTAGCTTTTTATCTTATTGAATCAGGAGGTCCATTTCAATCAACAAAAAAGCAGAGTAGCAGCGTAAATGTTTTTACCATGTGTGTACTTTTTGTTGATTTTAAAGAAGGCCCCAGTCGTACAAATATAAGCTACATGAAAGTTGAAGATCCCACAAGCATCATACCAACGAATCAATCTTAACGTTAACCGCGAATACCTACCCCTGTGCAGCGTGACCTCAAGTATGCGTATCTTCTCATACAGCAGCGATATCTCGTCATTCCGTCGTACAAGTTGCGCGCCGACCACATCGCGTTCGTTCATGAGACCTTCCAGCTCCTTCGTTAACTTCGCACGAGCTATGTCACCTTCCTATAGAAGATAAAGAACTGGTGAAACTGGGTTCACATTGGGCCATGCATGGCTAGCGCTATTGCTGGGAAGCGTCTGCCATGATGAGCCATTGCGATGGTCTGAACTGGGCTGTTTTCAATCATTACAACTGGGACTTCCTAAGGCATAGCAGGATCAAGGGAGTTACATATGCCAAGGAACGATAGAAAAGTGTTATAATGTCATGACCACGCTATATATCTCGTTAATAAAGCGTTCCACCCGTTACGCCCAACTTTATGCCGTCGATAAACGACTGCACCTCTTACACCTCCGTTAATAGCTGCTCGTACGCTTATAGCACTCGGCATTGCAAGCTTATAGACTATTTATACTCTGATGTTATGATAGACTCCTAACATTCTTAACCCAGCTACATCAGATTCACAGCCTACCTGGCGTTCTTTCGATAACTTTGGATAGAGATCTTTGAGTAACGTAACGACGAATGGAGGTCCACCTTTTTGATAATTACTAATAAGCCAACGCCTCTTCTTGCTTCAGAGCCCGCGCGTCAGCCAGCTTGGTAAGTCCAGCCTGCACTTGTGATGCTTTGCAAACTTATCGTCTGTACTTTGAGGCACCCTTAACAATCTCAACCCAGCGTCATCCAATTCACAGACGACTTGGCGTTCCTTCGATAACTTTGGATGGAGATCTTTAGGTAACGACGAAGAGGAGTTCTATGCTTTCTATCATTATTATTCTTACCCCAACAATCCTGTTAAGCCGCGCCTCCTCCTGCTTTAGAGCTGCTATGTCGCCGCGGGCATCAGCTAGTTTGGTCAAACCGGCCTGTACTTCAGCTCGTAGTTGTTCGCATTTCTTGTGGCACTTAGACAATGCGCCTTCGCATGACTTCAGCCCCGTCTCCTTGCCGCTGATATCTTCCTTCAGCTGCTCGATCTGGTATGCTAACATCTGAAAAAAACAAATACCTAACTGAGAATCTTAAGTCCATGTTTATTCATCAGCTAATAGTTAAGTGAATAATAATAAACAAATAAAAAACTGTCTTTTAATGGATAGGCTACTCACGCATTTGTAATCGAAGCACCTATATGTCCGCCGACTTGATTATACACCTCGACAACCCTAGGTCATTATCGTATGTCATTGTACGGTCAAGTGCAAAAATAAGTATTGATAGGAACTTCTCAAAAATATGTCCCACGACCTTATTACGTTGGTGTAAGAGCGTATGGTACTTATTTTTGAATATTTGTCTAGATGCGTATTATTATAGTTGACTGTACGTCATGTTGCACCGGTATTGCTACAAAATCTACGATCACTGTTCATCAGAAGTTCAAAGAAGTAAGTACCTACATCCTCGTCCCTTTTGTGCTCAAGGCCAAGCCAGTTCGGAGTTCCGTAGAGTTAAGCCCGTGGCACTTTGCCAATCCTGCCACCCTACAGTTCTGCCGTCGAATATCCAAAGCCTCACCCTCAGCTTTTGCTTCAGATCCTGTATTTCATCAAGCGCCTCAGTGTAGTTCTTGTGCAGCATGTTCCTCTCAGCCCTGGTGGCGTCGAGCGCGACGCTGGTCTTCCGCGAGGCAATCTGCTCCTCGCGCAGCGCCTTCTTTAGGTCCACGATGTCCGCAGTTCGCAGACGCACCTCCTCTGGACAAACACTAGTTTATAACTGGACTCCAAGCCTGACTTTTCCACAGTAGAATACCAGATAAAGAATTCCCTTCGCGGAGAACACTGGGACGTAGGATTTAAGTTCAATTAGGTTTGCGTTCGTTCGAACACATGGAACTGATTTAAGATGCCCGCAACCTACCCAGCGTCGCACGAAAGCGTAGCACATTTCCGAGATCAAAATTAACCATTAGGAGGATCTATATTCTTTGCAAGCTTCGCTACCATTGTAGTTTGTTTTGTTATGTTGATATTGTCATTGGAATTACCTGATATTTCGTCAATTTTCTCATTCAGCGCTATCGTTTCTTCCAGCATTCTGAAATAAACATACAAGTTTACACTAAATATTTATCATTTCAATACATATACTCGAAGATGCCAGTCTATAATTCGCTTCCATAATTTACTGTTGACCTGGATACGACTTAACAACTTGTTTTGTTTCTTTTTACTTCATTTAAGTAAATATCGTTAGAAATATTTTTTTCCCTCCTTTTCTTTGTTTACTACAGATTAATTTTAAGACAGCGTAGACTCGTGCAGGGTCACCTGTCTTTGTCCTTCTCCAGCTGGCGGATCGCGAGCCGCTGCTTGGTGATCTGGGCCGCGCTCTGCTCCAGTTCGTGCTCCAACTGCTTGCGCCGCTGGTCCGCAAGACTCAGCATGTGCAGGTTCTCCATCGCCTCATCTAAATACACACTCTTGTATCGTAAAAGTATATTCACGCAAAGTAACCATTGAGACAAGCATCATGAATCATGGATAAGTTTTTTAAGCATCCAAATCGTAAAACCCTTCTAACTGGGAATGTGCTCGCGTGAAGGTGACTTGGATAGAAAAAAGTATGCGTAGTTGGTTTGGTCACGCGGAGAAGATGGATGAAAGAAGATTAAACAGATTTATAAGGCGAGTGTGAATGGGGGCGTTTGAAGGGAAAGGCTTAGACGGACGTTCCGTGACCATATTGTGGATGTTTTAAGAAAAGATCAGGTCAAGAGTAAGTAAATAAATCGACAAGCTTGTGTGAAGAGAGAAAAAGATTAAAAAACTTAATAACCACAATTAGATAATATGCTCAAACTAACCCAAAAACACACTAAATAAGTCCGAAATCATTTTAAGACACAGTGCATACTCATTTCAAGCATGGCGACTCAACACGAAAGAACTTATGCAGCCCGAGTCTATGCTTACTCTGGATCTTCTGCATGCTCTTGTTAAGTATTTCCTTCTCCCGGTTGAGGTTCTCGATGTCGCGGCGGTCTGTCTCCGCCTGTTTCTTGCTCAGCATGATCTCACGCTCCATCACGCTCACCTGCTGCCTCAGACGGTCTCTGCGGTCAGAAAGGTCAAAGATAATCGAACATGGTACGTTGTCATAGTTAAGATGTTTGCAAACACGTTGATATGGACATAATTTTTATTAATGTCAGCGTTTCACAGCGGCTCAACAATGAGCAATGAGGCACAGGTCTCACGCACCGCCATCATGTAAATCTGATAACAATACTGGGATCATGGGATGCCAAATGACCAAATCAAAAGGTAAGATCTGATCTGTCTGGTCTGAAGCCACAGTGTAAAATAGTGATCACGCACGAGGTAGACGTCACCTAATACAGTATAGTCAAGCAACACGTTGTATCAGTCTATTTAATAAAAAAATTATGATGTACTCAGGGTTTGCTGTAGGTTAGAGTTCCAATAAGAACCCATAACTGACACAGCGCTGATTTTCAGTACACCCTCAGAGAGCAGACTGCGGCTGCGGCGGCAGCGCACTGAGAAAGGAGCATAGCGTGGCTGATGCATATCGTGGATAACGGGATGCGAGGCTCACCGCTCCGACTCCACGGTGGCCTTATTCCCCTCTAGCCGTTGATACTTCTTGGTCTGCTGCACGGCCTGCTTGATCAGTTTCGATACCTCGTTCCGCATCCGATTGCTGTCGTCGGTCATGTTCTGTGGGTTATCGATACATCTTTTATCAAACCCTTATACATAGCGTCTTGCACGTGTGGGAGCAGAGTATCAAGGAATTGTTTTCATTGAAATGGACATCCGCAAAGTAACACCTGGTTCAATAAATAAACCTTTTCAGACAAAACAACAATTTCACTGCCAAAAACCTTATAAAACTCATGCTTGTCGGTTCTACCTTAAGTTCCTTGGTGGTGTTGGTTAAAGTCTGCTTGGTCTGGTCAAAGGCGGCGTTGGTGGAGTCGAGGGTCTCCTTAAGCTGGGCGGAGCGGGCGTTGGCGGCGTCTTTCTCTGCTGTCGCCGTCTCCATCTTCTGAGTCATGTCTTTGAGCTGGCGTTCACGACGTTCGATCGTGCGCTCTGCTTTATTCAACTAAAGGAATAAATAATGATTATTCTTTTATAGACCTTGCTGCGTTAATAAAGCGCCTGCGGAAATGATGGACTTCGTAAGATTTTGCAAGAGCTATCGCTGTAATTGATTATCTGTAGTCACTATTAAAGAGATTGGAGATGTGGTCTAACCCGACATATTCCACGATTGAGAACATATATACTTCACTATCATCATCACTATCACTATCACTACATAGTATAAAACAGAGTCGCTTTCTCTGTCCCTATATCCCTATGTATGCTTAAATCTTTAAAACTACGCAACGGATTTGATGCGGTTTTTTTAAATAGATAGAGTGATTCAAGAGGAAGGTTTATATGTATAATACATGCATAATATACCGTGCGAAGCCGGGGCAGGTCACTAATGCATTATATAACCAGCATCAGGGGTGTCTGGTTTTTGATGCCGCTTTGTGTTTCGGTTCTAGCACACATCACAATATAATGTTCAATTACATAGGTTAGCGTTTAGAGACTGGAGAACGATACACGGTGTGACTTTAAGGCTACTTTGATTGCTAGATCAAGTTTGAGTTCAACCGAAGTTTATCTTACTAACGAAAAAAAACCAAATCGGACTGAAAGAGATTTTGACTGGGAATAACAAAATATTGAATATTAGTCGTCAAATTATTGGCATTTCGATGTCGATGTAGTTTAAGAGCGTTCACCTGGTCCTGAAGGTTCGCAATGGTATTGCCTCTGTTCTCCACTTCCAGCTTCAGCGTCGCACTCTCCCCCTTCAAGTGGTCCACCAGACGGTTCTGCCGCACTGCGTTGTTATCAGCGTCCTGTGTGAAAACAGGAAGTATGTTGTAGCAAGAGTACATAGTTTAGGGAGAAAATATTTAGCCGCCAACTTGAAACTCAATGACGTACCTATTGTAAAAGTTTACTTGACACGTAATTATGTTAGAAAAATTTAAGTATCGCTTAAGTATTTAGTAAGTACATACCAGATGTGTAGCAGAAAATTTCAGTAAATGTACTCGTAAGTACTTAATCATAAAAAATATTACGTCACTCCGGGCCGTAAATAGCAATTTACAGACCACTAGGCTACGTGAGCGGAAATTTCCTCCTCCTGTTCAGGAGAAGACGTAAAATTAAGTAGGTACACACCTCGAGCGGTGATAAAGAAATCCTCAGGTCGCATGTTTATCGCCCTCACCTTTGGCTCGTGCGACAAGTTCCTGCGATCTGAGACATTGTTTATTTCGTCACCCTTAGGGTGTATGTATTATCACGACACTCTGCAGGGGCGTTTTAAATTGGCAAAACATGATATATTTAGTAAGTACGTATAGTACAGCGTAATGAAATGATGCATGAAATGACAGCATGAAATTTAATGGTCGGTTGTATGTCTGAGCAATGTGTGCTAATAGACAAACTGACCCCCAATCAGTTAAGCCCCATATCAGTTCCGTACACTACTACATACAACAGGTCATTTACTTAAGTTTTAGATCAATTTATCAGTAGTAACCTCGAGCTGTTCCTCTAGCTTGGCGATGGCCTCTTCACCCACGGTGTTGCGCGCCTCCAGCTCGTCGACGTACCCCAGCGCGTTGGTGAGGCGCAGCTTCATGCCGTCCAGCTCGCCCTGGAGACGCGCCTTCTCCTTCTCGAACTTCTCCTTCTCTTTCACGGCTGACGTCGCGCCACTGATGGAGATTAACAGTTAAATAAATTAAAGGTCATGCGGGTTTGCGTCTGGGTTACCAACAAAGTGACTTAGAATTGTCCTGGACTATTTCAGCAGAAGTTTGGCTTAGTTTGAACACTAGTTCGTTTGTCTGGCCTATCTAACATAAAAAAAAACTTAAGCTTGAGACATACATACATACATAAATCACGTCTTTACCCCTAACGGGGTAGACAGGGCCTAAGGCAACAAGACCTAAAGGCCACGTTTAGCATCGTAAAACTTCGAACTAACTTATAACCCAGGACTAAGTGGTGTTAAATGCATGAGACGATCTTATCGTACCTAGGTTTAAACTATATCATTCTTTCAACCTGTTTTTTCCTTCCATTTACCCTCATCCAACGAAGAGTCGCTGAAAATGTCAACAACCAGAATCTCTCTAGCCGGCTGGACTCACCGTCTTTGTGGACGGGTGTATCTTGTACATTTATCATGGGAAGTGCTCAGGCGCATTGTTCGATTTATCACCTGTGGGGCTACGAATATCTCATGTGCACGTACCTAATTTCACCGGTTGTCTCTCTCCGGAACACAATAGCCTAGCATTTAGTGGCAGGGTTAAAGACTAAGATGATGATAATGAACTGGACCGGCCTTTCACAAGGCCTATCATACCGCAAGTGCAAGTGATCTTTACTCTTATTTATTGAGGATTAGCAAGAAGTACCAGTGAGCTGGTCATGTTTGTCGAAGAACTGACCACTGGAGTTCTTGAGAGGAAGCCGGATCTCGGCATACATAGTTGTAGGACTCCTTCGAGCTAGACGGATTGACGATTTGTGGAATGCTGGCAGAGTTGCGAAAAACTACAGGGTAAAATGGCGCGTTTTGAGGGAGCCCTATGTCCAGGAGTAGACTGCTGTAGGTTGATGATGAATGATAAGTGATTTTATGGTTAAGGCTGCTTGTATGTAGGTACGGTACTAGGTACGTACGCATCATCGTCGCCAGCTCGCTTGAGTGCAGTCAGTTCCTTTTCCAGCCGCGCCACCGACTTCTTGATGGTCTCCAGAGACTCAACGCTGGCCAACTCGCGCGCATGCATCGCATCCGCAAGCGCGCGCGCCGTTTCTATTCAATTTCAGTATTTCATGAGGGAATCATGTTAATAAAGTAAATAAAGCCTTGGTAGCCTAGTGATTTGACCGAAGGTCCCTCAAACGGAGGATCGTGGGTTAGAATCCGGGATTTATTTTGGAATTTATGAGCGAAGTCATGTGAAATTTATCATGAGCTTTTCAGTGACGGGAAACATAATGTGAACTGCATAATACACTAACAAAACAATGAAATGGTGAGTGAGGAGTTCCTAATTCGTGATGGGTCCGTGTGGGAACACGGCCCAAGCCCTCTCATGAGAGAAGGCTGAGCAGTGGAACGTATATAGCCTAGAGAAGATGACAGGTTATGTAGCACAAAGTTACACTAATTATTTTAACATTAAGGTGGGGGAGGCTGGTGTGGGCGTGGGATTTTAATTACAGATTGATGAAATGTAGATGTAAGCGAAAGAGGTAAGTACTCTCGCTCGAGAACGTGCGATAGTTGAGCATTCATGGAATGCTGTCACATTGAAATGGTTGCTACACCCGTTGTAAAGGGTAGGCAAAGTCAATACGAGGGCGTGTTACATTGGCTCAATAATTAAAGTTCTAAAAGACTAACCCCCTTATTCATAAACGCTCTTTAGGCTTCTGCTAACTTAGCAATCGGTTGTGCTTATATGTGAAAGGTAAATGTCAAAGTGACTGATTAGGACAACCGATTGCTAAGTTAGCAGAAGCCAGCAGTACGTATATGAATAAGGGGGTAAGAGTGTACCGTACATGTCAGGATCGTAGCAAGTGGAACAAAATAGTTTCTGTAGTAATGGGAAAGATGGGTGGCGATATGTAAGTGGGTATGTATCAGGGTTGTTACGGATGCAAAAATTTAGACATCCGCGGATGCAGATGCGGATGCGCATTATTAGAAGTTCACATCCGCGGATGCGGATTTGATGTGGATGCGGATGTGATGAGGATGCGGATGCGGATTTTGGGATTTTAAAAGAACAATTATTTAAATTTTAAATGCATAATAATACTTATTAGTGCATAATAGTATTTATGTAAACAAACGCGAAGCACGTGCCACTCTGGCTCCGCCCACTTTCTTAACATGTAGTTACTTGTCGAGTCTTGTTGATGTGAATCAGCATCCGTAAAAACTCCACATTGATTGATGCGGATGTGAATGCGGATGCAGATGTCTGAATTAATGCGAATATTCCGCATTTACGGATGCGGATGCGAATAATCGTAACACCCCTGGTAGGTATGTATGATGTCTGTGCAGGGCTCGCTCTTACCAATATCTTCGCGAAGCTTCTCGATGGTCTTGTTGGCCTCGCTGATCTCCAGCTGGTAGTCTGTGATGGTGCTGTCGAAGCGGCCCAGTTTGGTCTGAAAACGACAACTAAGCGTGAGTTACACAAAGTTACTTTAACATTGTGTACATAACTTTTATTTTGATAAATATATAAGATTTAATGCAAGTTTCTTTTGCTGAGTGTACTAGCGTTGTCATCCAACTGATTTGTATATCAAGTTCTAAGTCAATCCGATCGCTAGGGGTGGATGAAATTAGACCAGTAAATTTAAAGGCAATTTACTCACTTAAAGTGAAATAGAAGCCTATAAAAACTAAAACTACGTTGGTTTGATAAAATCAATCGTTTCTTCGGCATTTATACAAAATTACTCAAAAATAATAGAGGATAATATACAAATGGCGGTAGGTATTATCGCTTAAAATTGTTCTCTACCGGACGACATAAAGTTGGTGCCTGGCATGAACCGCAACATTTTTTATTTTTTAAATGCTTTTTTCCTATACCTTGAAATGCTCAATCTCCTCTTGTTTCTTGACATTGTCGCCTTTGAGCTGGTAATAGGAGTCGTAAAGCTTGGTGTACACATCAGAGTACAGCTTGAGGCCTTCCGCCTCGCGCATTTCCTCGAGGACCTGAAGCACAGAATATCCAAATGTTTAAAAAAACCATTCCGTACAAATTCGCCATGATAGCAGCTCCTAAGAAAAATGTAAGCCAGTGAGGTAATTTTAAATTGGTTACAAAGATACAAACAAAACAATTTATTAGTATTCATTTCAACTTTGTACCTCTACGCGTTCCTGAGAAAAGTGTCTTGACAGACGGACAAGGTGATCTGATCTACATATGAGTTCCGTTTTTATCAAATTAAATACTTAAGAATTTCACGTCTACACTAATATAATAAAAAGGAAAGATTTGTTTGTTCGTTTGCATTGAACGCGCTCCGAAACAACTGGACCGATTTGCAAAATTCTTTCACCATTAAAATCCTCATTATTCCAGATGGACATCGGCTACTATTTAATTCTGCGCGAAGTCGCAGGCAATACCTAGTACATAATATTCTGTAGGTACTTATGAAATACCGTAATCTGCTATCACTACTCGACACCACAATATTTAATCTACATTGCAGCCGTGCGAAGCCTGGGCGGGTCACTCGTCGCATACAAAAGAATACCCCATACTTTTTCATATTCCTTCTCGGCCTCCGTGCACTCTGAAGCAATGGCGATGGCCGCTCCGAACTCTTCCTCCTCGTCCTCCTCCATGGCTAAAACTTCTACAAATCTAGTAAAAGCAAATTAAAAAAGGTGTAAACTGGTGTGATGTGCGGAAATGTTTGCGGTCGCTATGGTTACCGCGTCAGCGTCGATTGACGGTTGCCGGGGAGACCGGGCTTGCCGACCTGTTGATAACCTTTTTAGTTGGTAGGTACGTGAGCAAGGAGGGTTGAATCTCAGACCTAAGCCGAAACTAAAGTAAGACCAACGAGACAAGATAGAACACGTAAACAATCGGCCGTTATTGAGTTGCATTGCGATAGCGAGCTAATATTGGCTATGCTTAAGGCTGCGTTTCCGCCAGAGATGTGCGAGGATGCGTTGCGAAAAATGTGTTTTCATGAACCAATAGAAACGCTTTATTTACCTATCCTCGCTCAGCGCAGCTTAGTGGAAACAGCTTAGCGGAGCGAGGATAGGTAACTCTGGTACGCAAAATAGGGTCAGTTGGTCGAAGACAGTTGTGGTTGCGTGATTCGTGGCACAGGAAAGCACAGTAATTGGGAATGGATGATTATTTTAAAAGTGCTTGATGATTTTTCTATTGATAGGAAAACCATTCTTAGCTACAGAAAAAAGTAACAGATTTTTCCATCGAGCCATATATTTTATAAAAATAAAAACGTTTTACTCAGTCGTCACTCGGCGGCCCCCAAACGGCTGATAACAAATAATCATCCATTCCCAATTATATAGGTACCGCAGTTATCACCGTTTCAACCCTCGAACGTGTGTTTACATTCTTTATGTTATACTAGCTTCTGTCCGCGACTTCATCTGCGTAGAATCATACATATAAACCTTCTTCTTGTATCACTCCATCTATTTAAAAAACCTGCATCACAATCTTTTGCGTAGCTTTAAAGATCTAAGCATACATAGGGACAGACAGACAGCGGAAAGAGACTATGTTTTATACTATGTAGTGATTCTTGGCCTTACTTTAGATAGTACTAGCTTCTGCCCGCGTCTTCGTCTGCGTAGAATTATACATAAAAATCTTCCTCTTGAATCACTCTATCTATTAAAAAAACCGCATCAAAATCCGTTGTGTAGTTTTGAAGATATAAGCATACATAGGGACATAGGGACAGAGAAAGCGACTTTGTTTTATAGGTACTATGTAGTGATAGTGATGATGATGTTAAGGAGCGACCACAGAGACGCGTATACGCAGTGACGTGTCGTAGGCGTCACGTTTTCTCACCGTTTCTTCATACATTATGTTGCGTTTAGCTTGTATTCGCGGTCACAGAGAATGGTCTAACGCACTTAGAATCAAGATCGCTTTCACCATTCCTTTCTGACAAACGATTACGGATGAGGGTAGAGAGAGATGGTGAATGCGAGCGCGAGCGTCCGCGCATTGGCCAGTAAGGCCGCAGGTATCCCTTGAGACATGTTCAAACAAAGTTGATTGAATTGTTTGTTACGGAAGACTGCTTGACCGGATAACATCACGTCTGTTTGACCAATCTAAATATCTCGATGATTCGGGCCCTTTGTCACGGTCAAGCTTTAAGTACCTATTAGCTTTAAGGTTAGCTATGGCGCACTGAACCACGGTTTAAAGTGATGGGTAAACTAAGGCCCGCGGGCCAACTGCGGCACGCGAAGGAATTTAATCTGGCCTGCCAACGTTCGTTCTAAATGAATAGTGTTACCCGCGATAACGATATTGTGACGGTCCTGCTGTATAAAAAAAATAGGCGTAGCCAGCTAGGACTAGCCACGTAGTTTCCGTGTAAATGTGTCAAAAATTCAAAACGAAACGCATTTTGTTATAGTTCTGGCCCGCCTCTGAAATATCTTTATTTTCTGGCCTGTCATGAAAGAAGCTTGTCCACCACTGATCATCATCACTACATAGTATAAAATAAAGTCGCTTTCTCTGTCCCTATGTCCCGTGTCCCTATGTCCCTATGTCCCTATGTATGCTTATATCTTCAAAACTACACAACGGATTTTGATGCGGTTTTTTTAATAGATAGAGTGATTCAAGAGGAAGGTTTTTATGTATAATTCGCTAAGTAGCAGTGCTTGCACTGCTGTGTTCCGGTGTGGAGAGTAAGACAGCCGGGGAAATTACGGGCACAAGAGGCATTGCATCTTAGTCCTCTAGGTTGGCAACGCATCTGCAATCCCTCCGGGGTTGCGGGTGTCTATGGGCAGTGGTGATCACTTACCATCAGGTGACCCACTTGCTCGTTTGCCTTCCTATTCATATAAAAAAAATAATAATAATAATAAAACGCAGACGAAGTCGCGGGCAGAACCTAGTTTAGAATAAGGCATTGAGATGTGTAATTTATATTTTTACCTTGTCACGTAAATCGTGTAGGAACTCAAATATTTTGATACGAATAATTATAATTATACACCGACCGCTTAAACGAGCCCTCGCCCGCATTAAGTTTGTGGGATTTGCATGCGTTTTAAGTAGCAGTAGTGGAGGGAGACTTGCATGAAAAACGTACATACATATTTCACACAGGCTTGGTTATCTTGCACGTGAGTAGCGGAGTAGCAAAGTAAATATTTTTTGTTCTTTGTATCGGAAACTGGGATGTAATGGAAACTTTTGGATACTTTGTACCACAGAGCAAAAACAATGCTCTATGCTTTGCATACACAATAGAGTAAGATCCCAGAGCGATCAGACATAACTTATTTTCTGACGAATGAAACCTTAAGTTTTCAGTAGCGTCTCGTGTGCCTTGAATACCTACGCGCTTGTGAAAACTTGCCGAGTGACACCTGGGCAGGTACACACCGCAAAGCTATTCGGTAAGCAGGATAGATACGGCGCGAGCGTGCGTAGGTGCTTACCTGATTATTTTGCCGTGTGTACATGTCTGATTTTTGAATATGTTATTGAAATATTTATTTAAAACTTATATTCAATCAGTCAGACAAATCAGAGTGACCAAACATCCCCTAAGACAAAAAATATTCAGTCAGAAGTATGAGGGCGAGAGCAGTCAGAAAATAAGTTATGTCTGATCGCTCTGGGATCTTGGACTACAATGGTTTGGAATGTTTAGGATCACCAATTGGCCTTGTTAAACTGGAACCTGTGATGATGCAACATGAAACGCCATTGCATGGCTGCCGTGCTGAATGTCAACCATTGAAGCTCATCGCTTTTTAAAATAGCCCGAGGACAGTTCAACTTCCTTTGCTTTTTATGAGGGTGGAAAAGTAGCTGGTGTAGTGCACCACTTAAGATGGCAAATTTGTCAGATGGGTCCTTAATATAAAGAAGTGCATCAGCGACCCTTCTGTGCGCTAAACCAAGCCAGTTCGGGGCCCCGTAGATCCAGGGGCCCGTGGCATTTGCCACCCCTGCCACCCTATAGTTACGCCACTGGATATCAGGAACTTTACAGAGAGTGATGAGACAGGCCCTAAAAGCAACATTAAAAAAAGCTCTTTAAATTTTACTCGAATTCCGTTTGTACATACATACATACCGTCATACCTCTTTTCCACAGGGGTAGGCAGAGACTACTTGGTTCCCTTGCTACGATCCTGACATACTTATTTCGCTTCATCGACATTCATCAATCTCTTCATACATGCTCGTCGGTTTCGGGTACTCCTGATCTGACCTTTTTCCAAAGCGTCTTTTTCCAAAATTTCGTTTGTGACAATCAAAAACAATTTTAACTCAAGACATGCTCATGAACTTCAAAACTACTGGCAGGATTGCACTGTTTCATACAAAGTACTGTCCGCTGTCGTTCGTGCTATTTGTATCCACCTTCAAATTATGACTCCCCGTTCTATTTTCAAAAGCAATTTTAAATAAAGCAGCGCCCTGCACCCCTGCATCAGTTTCCTCGCTTTTCGCTTAGTTCATCCCTTTCCAATTCTCGTGATAAGAGAAGGACGAGTGGGAACACTGCACGTGTAGTAGAGACGGAGCGAGGAACCGAGTTTAGCCAAGAGCTGTAATTGGCGAGGGTCTCTAATTGGATTTTAATCAGGAAGACGGTGCTTAGTTCAATCAGGCTGGGATTTTGGAGGGAGGATCAAGGATTTAGGGACGGCATGTATATTACTTAATTAGGGTTAATTGTGCAAAAAAGGCAGTGGTACACAGGGTCGTTGGTTTGAATCCCGGGCTCACACCTCTGAGTTTTTTGGAATTTATGTGTGAAATTACGTTTTAAATATACCATGAGCTTTTCGGTGAAGGAAAACATCGTGAGAAAACAGCACAGACCAGAGGAAATTTAATGGTGAGTGTGAAGTTCCCAATCCGCACTGGACCCGCGTGGGAACTATAGCCCGAGCCCTCTCATTCTGAGGGGAGGCCTGTGCCCAGCAGTAGGTCATAACATAGGCTGGAGGTGATGAGTTCCGCAGATGTCCTGCTCTGGCAAAAAACACATTTAAAAACTTTGAGTGCTGTCTCTACGTACATTTTCTTAAACCAGACCCCAGATGTAAGCTAGACTTAGAATGGAATGGGACTGCTGGGCTGGATGTCTGCTACATGCAGTATGCACCCACAGCGATGGGCTCAAATCGTTACCAATTGGGTTCGGCGGGGTGGCCATCGAAGCAGAGGCAGACCGCAGAGAAGATGGCGGGACGACTTGGAGCCATAAAAAGAGTTCAGTATGCTCTCGATAGCTGAAGTTTGACTTTTAGGTATGGACACGGTAAAATCGGGGATCTCCAAACACAAATTCTAAAAAAAACTAGTAAATTGAACATTAATTGGTAATTGTATTGATATCATTAAAAGCATAAATAGTTTATTTATCTAATAAATAATCTTAAACCAAAAATTTGCACGTATACACGATTTAATATATGATGACAAAGTCACTGGACAGGTCAAAAAGCCAAGGTACAAAAAAAATGCCCAGATACGAGTGGCGGGAAAAGGCCTTTGTTGTAGAAAAAAAAGAGTGATTGTATCATTTTCAACCTCGGCATTGGAGGAACTATCTATCGAATGCAGAGTTAATTGTATTTAAAAAAAAATGTTGTGTAAAGATTCTACGCTTGATTTTACTACTTTAATAGTCACTCTCCTGTATTGTACCTAAAGGTAAAAATAGAATAATAAACGATAGTATCATTCCCATGGACGTAAAGTTAACATAACTGTGAAAGTTTTTGAACGCGGTAACAAATATTTTGAACTTGAAATAAAACCGACCTCTTTAAAAGTTAGTTCCATTTCAATTAACATTGTCAGCTATAGATCGACCCTTTAAATGAGTCCTCGCCCGCGCGGTGCAGGGGTGCGGGGTGGGACGACATAGAAGACCGGGAGAGGACCTCGACGAGTAGTGCGCCTGCCGGCCGCACCTCTATAGTGAAAAATTCAATTTGATCTGTAGTTCTGTGTTTTTTGTTCTGTATTCACAGAGTTACCACTCTTGAGTGGTGTGATCAAGAGTACCCGAAACCGACGAGCATGTATGAGAGATTGATGAATGTGGATGAAGCGAGAGATCGTGTGCATAATGTGTCAGGATCGTAGCAAGTGGAACAAACTAGTTTCTGTCTACCCCTGTGGGAAAGGGGCGTGACGGCGTGTATGTAACCATGCAAGACATAAAATTATTAAATGTAGTTTAGCACATGACTTCACATTTACCTACCCCCTTATTCATAAGCGTTCTATTCTGCTAACATAGCAATCGGTTGTCCTTATCTGTGAAAGCTAAATGTCAAAGTGACAGATAAGGACAAACGATTCCCAAGTTAGCAGAAGCCTACAGAGCGTTTATGAATAAGGGGGTTAAAGTTTATATACATAATACAGGTTTTAACAAAACTACGAGTAAAAATTGAAGAACCGTAGTTGTATAACTTACTCCAAAATATAAAAAAATATTATTTACTTCATTGATGTGCAACCCCTATTTCAGTAAAATCAAAGATAAATTACGCTGAACGTACCTACATTTCTACCTAATTCGCGGAACAATGAAGAGACATATAACCAAATGTATCTAGAATTCGATTAAATACATATTACAAGTCGAAATTAGGAATATTTTAAAAGATCTAATTTAACGAAACAACCTAAACATAACCGAACCGAAACAACGTAATGTTCCGAGTTGGAAGATACCATTGTTTTGGAAAAAATAATGGAAAACAACACGAAACAATAAAATTGTTGGATATCGATTTGAAATTGATAGTAATTATAATTATTTTTTCCCTATTGACGTTTTTTGAAGCCAATACTTGAGCATAATAACATCCTTGTATTGAGGTAGTAAACATTTTATCGGTGGAAAACTATTAAAATAGGTGTATTAATACATAAAATAGGTAGTTAGGCCCCTCTGTTAAAATATTCCAGTTCCCTGACATGACAGCTTACTAGGGTTGACAATAAAAAAAATTGGCTTTGATATTTAGTTATATATTTTATATTTTTTATATTTATTTTATTTTGTAACACGTTGTCTATTACCTGTAAATAAAATAAAAATTTAAATACGTATTTGCAGGAAACAGAAAATAAAATAATACGATTTTTTCAACAAGTAAACTTTTTAATAGGATGACGTGTGATCGCATGCGCATGGTACCTACCAAAACAGCGTGTCGCAGAAATGCAAATGACAAGGATTTTTTTGTCTAACGTAAAACTGAAAATTTCATGAAGATAAAAGATTTTCACAGCAATCTTAAAATAAAAAGGACAAAGTGTTCTACGTTCGTTAAGTGGCCAGTGGGACGCTATATAAATTGCTACTGGCCAAGGGCGCTGGCAGTTAGCGCAATACCCGCCCGTGTGCATAGACTTGCAATAAAAAACTTATCATTCGAATTTCGAACGCGGAGTGCGCGGGAAAACGTTAGCGTGAAAAGTGACAATTCGGAAACTTGACCAGTGTTTTGTCTTTTGGTGTTTTGAAGATTAATTTTGCAGTAAGTTTTTTTTTTAATTTATTAATAATTTTATTGTAAAAAAAAGAAAAAATGAAGATTAAGTAATCTTTACTTTAATAATGACAAAAATGTTCCAATTTCGTATCGTCCAATTTTTTTAAGGAATTTTAAATTAAAATGCGAATTTTAGCCAACTTATAAAGGGAGGATGCTGCCAGCATCTGTGGTACCATGCCACGGGGGCCCCCCTTTATTAATTATTTTATTTTAAGATTACCTAGTTTTAGTTTAGCTTTTAATTTAATCAGTGTTTAATTTGTTTTTAATTCCCCTTTGTATTTTTTTCATTAATAAAACTTATGAAAAGAGGTTCTCATTGAAACTTTATTTTTATGTATGTTTGTTGATATATTCGCTAACTATAAATTTATTTTAATGGTTCTTTTTTTGTTCGATAGTGTACGTTTTAATGGTCCCGTATTTTTGGATCAAAATCTATTCCGCAGTTGTAATTTTTTTCAAAATTTAAGTAGCCTAATGTAAAAAATAAATTAATAAACAGTTTTAAATAATTAATGATTTAACTACCTAACTTTAACGACGAGATTTCTTATATTTAATTTTGCTTTCGTAGCGCGTGACAGAAAAACTAAACGCTCGAAACCAGAAATACTATTGAAATTTGTTTTATTTTTATGCTTGTTTTAATTTTCTATTACGTGTTTGATAAAGCGATAAAAAAATTAAATACCCACTAATTTATGACTTAAATTAAGACAAAATTTATCAGTAGCCATTTATATCTGTTGCAATGTTGTTCCTTGGAATAAATTAATACATTTCAAGTTGTCGTAAATTAGATATGCGAAATTTGATTAGTACCTACGTTTATATTTTATTACAGTGATCTCATGTTCTCTATTGAAATTAGTGTTACGTTTTGCTTATTTATCTATGAAGTCGTTTAATACGTTAAATATCGTAAACGAGAGAATTATTTGAAAGATTTGAACGGTGAAACAAAGACAAAATATTTATTGATTTTAAATATCAAATGTAGATAAAGTTCTTTTATGGTAATTTTATTTTAAAACATACCAGAATACTTTTTCTTTTTAATATTTAGAAATAGTATTTTATTTGATAGAATACCTATGTCTGCTCCCATGCTGGTCTGGGAGCAGACATAGGCCTCCCGCGCCAATGGTAAGAGCCCATCTAGGGAATGGGCGAAAATCATAGGAATCATGTTATAGGCGATGCCGCTACCCGTCACTATTTAGATTCAATTTTTCACCTATACGCCCAAAATCTTGTCTTGTTACCTTAGGCTCTGTCTACTCCTTAAGGGATAAAGAAGTGATTCGTGTAAGTGTATGCATACATTAGAACATAAACCAAAATCGTTACTTAGCAGCAATCTAACATATTATAGACCGACCGCTTAACTGAGTCCCCGTGGCCTTAAGGTTTTGTTACCTTGGACTCTGTCTACCCCGTAAGGGATAAAGACGTGATATATGTATGTATGTATTACAATAAATAAAAGAGCCTAAGCCTAAGTACATGTAAGTTTTACGTTTAAATAAATGGTGTAATTTACATATCTATTTGTGATTGCGTTTGTGCGATAAAAATGAGAAGTTATTGAAATTAGCTAAGTCCTGTTTTATATTTTACTAACCATTAATTAAAACACACATAGAATCACGTCTTTATTCACGCCACGTTTAGCATGATTGTGGGCCATTAATTAAAAAATCCAAGAAACAAATTTACACTGGTGTTTGATCAGTTAAGTAAACAAACCTAACATGAAAAAGTATTCTTGATTAAGTTTAAGACATGTACCTATTTGAACCTGTAGGTACTTACATGATAGATTAGATTAGATTCATTTATTTCTATTTGTAAATTACATTGTATTTTGATGTCAAAACATAAGAAAGTCACAAAAGTGATTAAGAATAAAAAAACATAATAAAATTATGCAATAACATGCGATAAAATGTCAAACAATACAAATAAAAAATTAAAAAATATAATAAAAAGCAATATGGTACATACAAATATACATAGGTACATATATATAGCATAAACAAATCCGAGCTTTACCGTTACATTCTAGTTAGCCATTCTATTATCGGTTTCTCAAAACTACTGACAGTGACCGTAAAAAACTTCAGTTTTTCCTGTTCTATTTTTTACTGTCATGACAAATTGTCACACTTTGTACAGTACTATGTAATGACTCATAATTATCAGAACTCTGACGTGAAAGGAGGGAAACCCCTTATTAACAATTATTTGCTCAGCGCTAACTTAAAACTTTCAACCATAACCCAATACAGCCAGCGTCATACAGTATGAGTATGAAACATCCAAGGTGTCCAAAAAGGTCGACACACCATATATATGTTTATGTTTATGTTTGAGAACGGCTGAACCGATTTGGCTGAAAATTGGCAGGGAGGTAGCTTAGAACCAGGAGACGGACATAGGATACTTTTTATCCCGATTTTCCCACGGGATTGGAAAATTCCGAAATGTTGTACTAATAAAGCTACAGACATTAAATTTAGCATGCCTACACATTATTCCTTAATTAGTATAAAGATGCACTTACAAAGGAATTTTTCAAATTTAAGGCAACAAAGTTCGCCGGGTCAGCTAGTTCAATATAAAATTACATCACTTAAAATTAAATGTCAAGGAATTTATATTGAGATCGTCAGCTTAAAATAAAAAATAAAAAATGTCAACAATTAAAAATTAAATACAATTCAATTTAAGTACAAATTAAAAAATAAATATTAAATAAATATTATTTGTATTGGTGTACCGAACTATTTGGCCGACTTGGATGCTTCAAAGTATATACGACGCTGACTGTAACATAAACATATTAGTTTTAAATGATTCACGGTTAATTATGAACACAAAATAATAAAAATAGATCAACTTCATCAACTCGCAATTCTCTAGTCTCTAGAGACTACAAAATGATTACAAAAGTATTGATACAATTATAAGCTAAAGCTACCTTAAAAATAACTTAGTAAACGTATATCTCGCAGAAGCTATGTCTAATACATAATTATACATTCCAGGAAAGCATTAAAATTACCAATAAACCCGCGGGTAAATAAGCACAAAGCAAAGAAAGACTCCGACAACATTGTGGTTTTCCCTTTCTGTTTTCACGTAGATGTCAAAGATATTTGACGTCACAAAGTCATAACATCATAGATACTACGTAACTGGGCCTTACCATGACGTTCTAATGCGATGCAATTCCGACCAAAATGTGTTATTGAATCAGGCGTTACTTTGCGGAGGTCCATTTCAATGAACAAAATTTTTTTACCTCGCTACTCCGCTACTCACGTGCAAGATAACCAAGCCTGTGCGAAGTATATATGTTTTTCATGCAGCCTCCCTCCACTACTGCCTATATAACACATATAAATCCCACAAACTCAATTATCCCTTACACCACACAAACACTGACACGTTTCGATTCCTCTACGGGATCATTATCAAAGTTTAATAATAACAAATAATTTTTATCTGTTGATAAAAAATAGTAAGACAGCACTGATGAAAAAAAGCATCATAGGAATTGCACCTAAGATATTTAATAACATTCCGAATCATATAAAATCTTTAAATTTAAATCCATTCAAAAATATGTTAAAATTATTCCTACTCGACAAATGTTATTATTCAATTAATGAGTTTCTAAATGATAATTAAATGTTTTATATTGTTTAAATCTAGGTACTTAATTTAAGTAAAATAAGTACTAACTATTTGCACGCCCTATCAGGCAAAACATGGATGATCCTATATTTATTGTAACACCTTTTCTGTACACCTATGTTTAACAAATAAATAAATTGTATTGTATTGTATTGTATTGTATTGTATTGTAACATATATATTTCACGCAGGCTTGGTTATCTTGCACGTGAGTACCGCTCTCAAGTAGCAAGGTAAATATTTTTTGTTCATTGAAATGGACCACCGCAAAGTAACGCCTGATTCAACAAAATATTTTAAAAAGGGCTATTTTTTCAGACTAAACCAACCTGTTGGAATATTCAGGAACAATTTTAAGAGACTTATATCAGGGGCCTTAACATGACGTCTCAATGTGATTCAATGCCGACTCAGTTCAGGTTTTAGCTGTCATTTTTAGTCTGGATCTGACGCCAGCGAAACTAAACGGAATCGCATTAAGACGTCACGGTAATCCCTCGGCCCGCATATACTTAGTTAAAGATGCTGTATTTGTTCTGTTAGTGACTGATTAGTGTTTGCTGTTAGTAAATGAGGAAAACGTTAAGGATATAGTTATTTTTACACGGCTGTTAATTCGTTTTTGTATGTCCGATTGGGATTTACGTATGAATACGATACCTAAATATAACTTTTTCTTACGTTAGCCGGAAGCCGTACTTCGCGGAACCGTCTGTCCTTCCATCCTCAACATCTTGATGGTTGGCTGTCAAGTACCGTGCATTTTAAACGCAATTTCTTTCCTCGTACGGTAAAGATCTGGAACCAACTTCCTGCTGCAACATTCTCTGAGCGGTACAATTTAGGGATCTTTAAAAAGCGAGCCTTTCTGTTCCTCAAAGGGCCGGCAACGCACTTGTGATTCCCCAGGTCTTGCAGGATTCCCTGTGGGCGACGGTGATTGCTTTCCATCAGGTGACCCGTCTGCTCATTTGCCCCCTCTTATATATAAAAAAAAAGTATCCGTTTACAAAATGTATCGTTCGATAACTAATGAATTTGCCAACCCTTTAGTATCTGCTCCGTTAACTTTAAGATAGGTGACCGTTGGCCCAGCAAAGGCGTCCGAAATGATGTCTGACTCGCAGTCACATAGCGCCCCCCATGGCCCCAACGAAGACTCCATTTTCTTCTCTGGCGTTCAACGTGTTAAAAAAATCTGAAAACCATTTTACGTGGTTCAGTTACTTTTAAAAGTTTTCCGAAAATTATACGTATTAGCAGAAAATAAAGACTTAAAACAACGTCTTCTCTCATCCCTGGTGAGCAGTACATGTTCCACGGGAGCTGGTAATTGTGTCGTAGAGACACATCATTCAAACAGATGACGCTTAACGATAAAAATTCGCATAGTAACAAGGTCGCGTGACAGCTAGTAAAAGATAGAAAAATTCGAACGCTTACCCACCTGCTCCGGGTTTGGTAGCAGGGGTAGGTATAGCACGCGTCACGGAATGGCGAGGATCCGGGTGCGATTCCCGGCCAAAGATTTACTTTTCGGATTTTTCTATGTGTTCTAATTTTAAGTGACGTTTAGAAATTTAAATATATATATATTTGCAATAAATTATTTTGATTTGATTTGATTTGATTTGATTTAAATTAAAACTTGTCAAACGTTTATCGATCAAAATGTTAAGGCGGGTTTAGACCAATCGAGCGAATGCTCATTCTATCCCCACTCTGCTAAATTTATTGTGTCGAGCAACAATAACGGCCTTTCACCCAAATTCTTATGGAGAACTACTCGTTATTTTTGCTGTACACAATAAACTTGATAGAATGAGCATGCGCTCGTTAATGAACCACATTTCTTATTAACAATCCCGAGTTACAGCCTGTTTCAGACACAAGGCATAGCGATAACACAAGATGACCTTTTTTGTTAAAATTCCTGTAGCAAACTTATTATTTTATTGACTAAGCAATTCGGCTCGGAAAATGGCTAATGTGTAACTAATAAATTTATATTCAATTTAATGCAATATATTGAATTGGCTGCACTTTGATATGAACATTTCTTTTGATTCACCATGCAGAGTGTAGGCTTATTACCTAACTCGCTCGCATTCGCCATCGTGTTCATTTGGGTTAGGTTCGTAAGGACTAGATTACATAACGACTCTATAAGCAAAACGTCTTAGTTACATAAGGTCTTGGTAACTAAATGTCTAATTGTACAAACGTCTTAATAGTAGAATGCCCGGGTTTAAGATTGGACTTAGTTCTATTACGTCTTGTTTGTATAACGCCCTAATACCAAAATGTTGTAATAGCAAAACGACTAGGTAGGCATATCGTCAAACATTAATAACGTCTAAATGGCATAACGACTAGATGGTTGAATGACAAGAAAAACTCAAACGTAGTTTGTGAAGGAACTCTTTGATAAAGAAACTTTATGCCGGTATGCAATCATGACGTTTTGCTACCAAGACCATATGCTATCCAGACACTTTTCCTTATGCGTCGTTTTACAATCAAGACTTATTGATAACTTGGACGTAAACTCTATTAGTCATTTTGCAACTTCGGGCGTTATGCTATAGTTGTCGATCGAACAACTAAGACATTATACTCACTAGGGCATTCTGCAAAAAAGACATTGTGCTTACCAAGACCTTATGCAACTAAGATGTTTTGCTTATAGAGTCGTTATGCAATCTAGTCCTTACGAACCTAACCCGTTCATTTTGACAGTTCATGTATCGGCTGACAATTGCCATCGGAATCAGCCAGCTGTCAAATTCATACAAGAACTGTCAAAAGGAACACGATGGCGAATGCGAGCGAGTTAGGTAATAAGCCTACTGGGTGGTTACAATGACGTCTTAATGCGATTAAATTCCGATGCAGTTTAGGTTCGTTCGCTGTCAGATCCGTTCCAAAAATGACAGCTGAGCTGAGCTGAGTCGGAATTGAAGGCCTAAAGGCCACGTTTAGCATGATTGTGTGCGTATGGGTGAAAAGGGGAATCAAAATAGTGGTGGGTTGCTAACTGCATCGCCTATAACATGGTTCCTAAGATTTTCTATCTACTCCGCAAGGGATAAAGATGTGGTTTATGTATGTGTACTATATTTTTATGCAGTTTGTAGGGACCGCAGAGCTCAGTACACGAGATTTTTGCTCGTCAGTAAATTTGGTATTAATTTCAACTTTAAACGGTTGACAGAAGGACGGACAACAATGTAGTCCTACAAGTGTTCCGTTTGAGGTACGGAACCCTAAAAATCGAGTCACAACAAGACAGATGTAATGCGAAGATGCGCGAACGCGTCTATCCTCTCTAGTCCAACCGGTTGTGCAACTTTACCTGCTCTAGACCAACAACCGCGCCCTTTTTCAAGGCCGTCTATTTTTATCACACTTTGTGCTTCTTAAGGGTTAACCATTACTATATTACACGTAGGCAATGTTGTATCGAGCCTCGTAAGTCTCGGATTTTTAATTGCCACAACGAAGTTAAGGGCCCAGCGTCGCCAGACGTCCCGATTATGGGGGGACGTCCCACTTCGGGGATAACTCCACTAAGAAGATTCAACTCCACCTTTATACTGTAATGTGACTTGCAATACACAATTCTATACTATTCTTTTCTATTCTAACTAACCAAACGATAGGGTAAATCTGATTTATTGGTAATTTGAAACTATACCAAGAAGACAATATTTAAAAACTTCCTATTGTATACGTTTTTTTTTCTATGTCCCGCTTTCAACGGAAGAATCTCGCCTTTTTAAAAATCCAGACTTGGCAACGCTGGCTGAGGGTGTGACTCGACGGGAACCCATCTTTGGAACCGAATAGTCGATAGTCGGGTAGTCGGTAAAAATCGGCCCATCACTGCTCTACATTGTAAAGCAGAGTAGCTTGACATCAGATTTGTCTTCACAAGACGTAGCGAAATAGGTCTCATATAAAGTACTCGTTAAATGGGCAAGGGTCAATCCAGCGATCGGTCACTCAAACGTGTTCCCTTCTGCGTTAAGCCTAAAGTTGCTTCTTCGCTATTTACAATGTTGTTAGAGCAATAGATATCAATAAAATGGATACAATACGTCCTGTGCCGTGGTTTAGAATGATTTAGCGAATGAAGTATGAAGAAAAATACATTGTAGAGTACAGTTCAGTTCTTCCGTGTTGGTCTGCAATCAAAGAGAAAACATGGAAGTATCAGTTGCTTCTCTTCTCGCGCATATCGTAAAAGCCCATCGATAGAATGGGCGAAAATCTTAGGAATCATGTTATAGGCGACGCGGCCACCCATCACTATTTTGATTCAATTTTCCGCCACCAAACGTGGTCTTTCGGTCTTGTTACCGCTCTGTCTACCCATAGGGATAAAGATGTGCTTATTTTGTATGTATAGGTATGTTTGTACAGTCACCGGTATTAATATCAGATAGAACAAAACAATAAAAAGCTTTTTTTATATGAATAGGAAGGCAAACGAGCAGGTGGGTCACCTGATAGTAAGTGATCACCACTGCCCATAGATACCCGCAACCCCGGAGGGATTACAGATGCGTTGCCAACCTAGAGGACTAAGATGAATGGCCTCGTGCCCGTAATTTCCCCGGCTGTCTTACTCTCCACACCGGAACACAGCAGTGCAAGCACTGCTACTTAGCGGCAGGATTAGCGAGTAAGATGCTTCCAAATTTTTCATCTTTTCGTGTTCTACAAACTTGTTTGCTTAAATGAAATCCTGATAATTATGTTCCAATACTTCCGTGAAATTTCGTCTCTACCAAAACAGTCTCGCCGAAAAAAAATCTAGAAACGACTCTAAAACTTTACAAATACTTTACAAATAGTAAAATCACTATCATGATGACTATCCATTTAAAAAGTTCAAAAAAACAAAATTAAAACCTTTAATACACTTGTGATCTTTAAACGGATTTCCTTCGATGAGCATTAAGCCAAATAGAAAACCAAACAAACATTTAGGGTCCTTGACCCCCGAAACGACCGCCTCACAACAACCATCGATCAAATCAGTGGCCGCGAGCGACCTGCGCGGGAGTGGGGCAAATGCCCTTTTCGATACTCGAATTCTATCTGATATAGGTAGCTAGGTAACTTAAAAGTTACTATCTAAAAGTGGTAAAAATTCATGTCGAATGCGCTGGTAGAATTAAAAAATACATACATACATAAACATATTACGTCTTTATCCTTTACTGGGTAGACCGAGCCTAAGGTAACAAAACCGTAATTAGAAAAGAAATGTAAAAGTGCCCTTTGCGTCTGACTTACAGATGAAATACTGATATATACATAATGATAAAATCTGTACTGTAATAACCTTCTACCATGCTGGTCCTGGGAGTAAAGAAAAACCTAGAATGTACCAGTTGCTTCTCTTCCCGCGCAGATTGTAAAAGCCATCGCGGGAACGGGCGAAAGTCTTAGGAATCACGTTATAGGCGATGCGGCTAGCAACCCATCACTATTTTGATTCCATTCTCCACCTATACGACCACAATCTTGCTAAATGTGGCCTGTGGTACCTGTTACCTTAGGCTCTGTCTACCCCGTGAGGGAAAAAGACATGATTTATGTATGTATGTATGTCAATTATACTGATGTCAGTACTGAGTAACAATGCATTTGTTTAAGTACGGGCCAGTTTGGCCTTGTCGATATACTCGTAATTACGTATAATCCACGCCAGGATACAAATATATGACAAAATGCTGTGTAAGTAATCGAAAAACAACAAATATAATTTTTTTACTGTACATAACATACATACACCAATCATGCTAAACGTGGCCTTTAGGTCTTGTTACCTTAGGCTCTGTCTACCCCGTAAGGGATAAAGACATGATTTATGTATGGTCACCACTATTTTGATTCCCTTTTCCATCACACTCGGAATAATGCTAAACGTGATCTAGGTCTTGTTATCCTAGGCTCTGTCTACCCCATAACGTCTTTATTCCTTACGGATTAGACAGAGCCCAAGGTAACAAGACCTACAGGCCACGTTTAGCAAGATTATGGGCGTATAGATGGAAAATGGAATCAAAATAGTGATAGGTTGCTAGCATCGCCTATAACATGATTCCTATGATTTTCGCCCATTCCCTCTATGGGCTTTTATCATCTGCGCGGGAAGAGATGCAACTGGTAAATTCTATGTTTTTTTCTTTGAAATTGATGCCCATGAACGGCGCAGAAGAGGTTTAATTAAATAGAAAAAAAAAGTGTTTTGTTTTTAAATTGTGTTGATGGCGCCTAGACTAAATATAACCTGGCATCGAATTATGAAATAGGTTTTAAGATTCTAAAGGTCACCCGTCTTATATTACGAAGTATTTGCGTTATAATATTATAAAATTAATAATGACATATGAATCGTAATTAATATATGACGAGTTATTGTAATTTTTATCGTTTCCTCGCAGATACAGATACCAATGTTTGTCTTTAAAATTAAAATAATTAATACACATAGGTACATTAAATTAATTTATGACATTCTATCCTAAAGTTGAGTTACATACATACATATATACATACGTATATCACGTCTTTATCCCTTACGAGGTAGACAGAGCATAAAGTACCGACGTGATGGTATACTTTCATTGAAGTGGATCAGGACACAAGCTCGCACCCCTGAGTTCTTCGGAATATTATGTGCGAAATTAGGTACATTTGAAATTTTGACTTGAGCTTTCATCGTGAGGACACCTGCGAAGCAATTCAATGGTGTGTGTTCCCACTGGGGCTGCTTGGGAGCCAAAGCCTTCTCATTTAAAGAGGATACCTGTGCCCAGCAGTGGAACTATACACTGCGTCATAAAATTAATCTAGAACACTCCAGCGAACGCACTGTTATTCCACACCTTATACCACTAGGCATTCCAAACGTGGCTTACGAGTGAGAGACGAAATCAACTTATGTATTACCTATTTGAACAGACCTCTAACAATGTGTTGGTGTCCTGGTACTTTTTCTCCGCGACTCAACAAAAAAACACTTCAAAAATCGAACGCGACTCTAGCTCCATTCGTATTTCAGAATAAGCTCTTCGATCTGCTATCCTGGTACTTCAACTCTCCCTCCGTCTTACCTGACGCGAGTTTAACATTTTTTACGTCGCCCCTGGCTGTAAGTAGCAATTTACCACCCGTTACGCGAGCGTAAATTTCCACTTCCTTCCCAGGGGAAGACGTAAAATTGTGTACACACCTCGGGTGGTGATAAAGAAAGCCTCAGGTCGCATATTTATCGCCCTCCCCTTTGGCTCGTGCGACAAGTTCCTGCGTTCTGAGACATGCTTTATGTCACCATCCTCAGGGTGTAATGTACTATTAGCTACTCATCCCAAAAAGTGCTCAACGCTGCTAAAGAAGTTTTCACTTCAAAAAGGGTATATTCGACTAAGAAAGTGATCTATCATTTTTTATGACAGTTCCTCCAACAGAGCGGGTGGTAGGGCCTTGTGCAAGGTCCGGCCGGATCGCTACCACCATCTTACTCGCTAATCCTGCCGCTAAGTAGCAGTGCGTGCACTGCTGCGTTCCGGTGTGGAGAGTAAGACAGCCGGGGAAATTACGGGCACAAGAGGCATTTCAGCTTAGTCCTCTAGGTTGGCAACGCGTCTGCAATCCCTCCGGGGTTGCGGGTGTCAATGGGCAGTGGTGATCACTTACCATCAGGTGACCCACTTGCTAGTTTGCCTTCCTATTCATATGAAAAAAAAAAAATGTCATTTTGACTTGTGAGTGAAAATAGGCTTTAATGTTTTAAGCCATACAAATATCATATCTTTCTTGGTTGACTATAGGTAAATTTCTACACGTCACTGAAAATTTGAACACAGAAAATCCGAAAAGTGAAGCTACGGCCGGGAATCGAACCCGGATTCTCGTCATTCCGTGACGCCTACACTACTCATAGCAGGTAGGTAAGCCTTCTTCTTCTTTTATTTGTGGCGTATCAAGTCGTTATAGTGACGACAACTTCGCCAATATCAATGTAAAAAAAAATATTAAAAAATCTTGTGACTAAATGTCGGCAACGTTGTACGGTAATGGTCAAAGACCCCCCTCCCCCCCTGTCGGGCTCTTAGCCAACGGTCAATGATATCCCTCAGATACTGCCAGGAAATCATTAGCCGTTGCCCAGGGCGCACCGGACCAAGCACTGCTCTTCCCCCCGGACGGATCCAAAAACAAACCGCAGCTCTTAATCACACGTGGAGGTAACCCGACTCGCACCCCAGGTAAGCCTTCGTAAATCAAAAAGTAAAAATTCTTGATTCATTGATAGCGATTACAGGTACTTAATGGTTGGTATTGTTCGCGTGTATTCCAGAATAGAGGCCCAATTCAATCGACATTAACTGTACCGTAAGTGCTTCTGCCTGCACGTTAAATGCAAGATAAAGCGACCTAAAACGAGCCGAAAACCTTGCGCTCACTTCCGACGCCTGCGCAGCTCAAGGCGACGGTAACTGCCACCCGACAAATTGCAACGGCGTTAGTACCTTCATTAAAGTTATAATGAATCGGATACAATGCTGCGGTTGTGTGTCATGCTGTGTACAGCTCGATGTTCACTTGTTTAGTCAAATCCAAGTGACTAGCTTTTGCCCGCGACTTCGTCCGCGCAGACGTCAGTGTGACGACATATCCCATACATCCATACTGATGTCTCCAATCAAGTGTAAAGTTTTTGTTTCCTAGCCCGTGGGAAATTCGGAAAATCCCTTCTTAGAGCACCTACGTGATCCTGTACGAATATAATCTACTAAATATAGTTTTAATTTTTCACCCCGTTTTCGATCCCATTGGAAATTCGAAAAATCCTTTTGTTGTGCACCTTATTACTCAAGGAATATATACGCCAAGTTTAATGTCTGGTAGTTTTATTGGTACAACATTTCGCAATTTTCCAATTCCGTGGAAATTCGGGATAAAAAGTACCTAGCCTATTATGTTATTCTAAATTTCATCCAAATCCGTCCAGCCGTTATAGCGTAAAGAAGGAACAAACTTACATACTCACAAACTTTCGCATTTATAATATTAGTAGGACAAAATACCTACTGATTGCGTTGGCCACGACGCCGTCTACGCAGGTTTCCCTCATCGTTATCCCGCGGGAACAATGCAATTTTCCGGGTAAAGCTATTCTGTCTTGCCCTGGGGCTGAAACTATCTGTTTACTAAATTTCGCATTAGCGTTTTAGGCGTAAAGAGGTAACAGACAAACATACACTTCGCATTTATAATATTAGTATGAATATGAATGACGCGCCCCAGCTTCGTACGTTTTTTCAAACTATAGTGCCTTATTGGGGTAAATTCGAAATTGGGGGAATTTCGAAACTCGTGGTATCCACTAAACGGGGAACAATTACATAATCTAGCAACGCTTACCTAGAAGCCAATGGCATTGGAGCTTATTTAATTGTTCCCCGTTTAGTGGATATCCACGATTTTCGGAATTCCCCCAATTTCGAATTTACCCCAATGCACCTTATACTAATGGCTATAACTATTTATGAAACAGCGTCTAAATCCGTTGGCGTCGTAATAAACCCGCTTTAATGAAGGTTTTAATTTCTGCAGATACAATTTTCATTCACTTGTCCTTATTCCAGTTTGATATTATAAAAGCAAACATTAACGTCAATAAATAACTTTTAGAAACGCGAATTCAAGATTTAATCTCGACTCGGTCGAGTAGAATTATTGCAACAGCAACAATAACATTATATTCTGTTTCAACTGGCAACACCCATGAATCGTCTACTCTGAAATTCGAAATTCGAATTTCGTGCAGTCATACCGTCCCCCTCATTCTCTTATTAATAGCTAATAGTGGGAGGAACAGCACAAAACGAACTTGTTTTTTTACTTCGGAGTAGGCATTACTTTGCAGATGCTTCGTCACTTCTACCGATTTTTTTTTAATTATTGGCCTTCATGAGAGCCTTGTCGTCCCGGCTGACAGAGACCTCAGGAGACCCCAGAGCTGGCGCTTACCTCTCCCAGCGAATTTCTCTGGCTGTACAGAGAGGTAATGCCGCCAGTGTGTTGGGGTCTATCTATGCCGCAGGAGGGCCTTTTAGATGGTGTTTTCTTTTTATAGTTAGGTATATTTATTTACTTTTAAGTTTTGTATATTTAGTTAACTTTTAGATTAATCATGATGTATTGTATTATGTTGTAATTTTAGATTAGTTGGTTTAAATAAATTATTGGCTTGAGTTCTGGACCTTCTACTGATGCGTGTAACTCGACTGTGGCCGGGAGGAAATGTCTCGCTTATGCTGCAAAAAAAATACGATAAGGTTAAAATTGTTTCCGAATATTTCAACAGGTGTTTCACTAAATTGCTACCTACCTTGGGGCTCAATTGTCGTATAAGCCATTTTGGATGAAAATGAGATTTGAATGCAGCCTTGCTCAGTTCTTTTTTCTCTATCGACGTGTGTATTTAAAATTCTCTAAATCCCAAAAACTATCAAATACAACCTCTATTTTCTGTTGCTCTAAACAGGAAATTTAAAAAAAACGAGTCATAAAAGCCAGCTACTCAGAGTGTGAACAATGCAAAGGTATTATTGACCCTAAAACAAAATCTATAATTGGCATAAAGGACATTACTTATCAAACTTGGCGTATACGACCTTATCGATTTCTGATAATTGCACATTGTTCAATGTTTTATTATACAACCTGCAATTACGTTTCATTTTTAAGATGTATACGCCACCACCAAACCAATTTGGTGAATACGACCTGAATTATTTCTAATAACAGAATAAAGTTTGGTGTCCCCAGCAGTGGGATGTACCTGCTGGAGATGATGATCTTTATAGTGATGATCAGTTAACTTTCGACACGAAACTACCGTGAGACTCACTCATAATTACACATAAACGGATAACTTACGTATAAAAAGTCGAGTGATGCTCGACATGTTTCGGACTATTTCGTAGTCCTTCTTCCTGGACACAACACAACACAGAACAGAGCGCACAGTGCTCGTTTCGCTGCCGCCGGGGCGAGCGCTCCAGGAAGGACTACGAAATAGTCCGAAACATGTCGAGCATCACTCGACTTTTTATACGTGAGTTATCCGTTTATGTGTAATTATGATCAGTTAAACTAACCCGTAGACTTATCACCTAACTCACTCGCAATCGCCATCGTGTTTATTTTGACAGTTCATGTATGGGCTGACAATTGGCATGCATCGGAATCAGCTAGCTGTCACATTCATACAAGAACTGTCAAAATGAACACGATGGCGATAGCGAGATAGACAATAAGCCTACCGAGCTGCTGAAATAATCCGGATAAAAGAGAGACCTTGTTTAAGGGCCTCGAAGTTTAAAATCGGCAGTCAAAAGTTCCCGTGATGTTTTTAAACAAGGCCCCAAGTAAGGCTACCAACTTTCAGTTTTGGAGGGTCGGTTGGGATTCATTTACGTCTAGAATCACACTAATATTATCAAGTTTGTGAGTGTGTGTTTGTTACTTCATCACGCGCAAACGGCTGGACGGATTTGGATAAAATTTGGAATAGAGATAGCTGGTACCGTAGGTTAACACATAGGCTACTTTTTATCCCGGAAACTTGCATAGTTTCCGCGGGATAGTGATAAACATGTCAAAGGTCGTAGCTGTCTAGAATCGCAAAGTAAGTAATCATTGCAGAATACAATCATCATCATCATCAGTTCTTAAATCTAATTCTACGCGGACGAAGTCGCGGGCAGAAGCTAGTTCAAAAACCGTTAACCTAGGGTGACCTAGGTCATGGTTCGGCCCTTGAACTTAGGGTGCGCTTCTGTTGATACCACGGAGGCGGAGACGGGCAGAATCGATACATATATACATACATATATCACGTCTTTATCCCTTACGGGGTAGACAGAGCCTAAGATAACAAAACCTTAAGGCCACGTTTAGCATAATCATTGTGTGCGTATAGGTGGAAAGGGGAATCAAAATAGTGATGGGTTGCTAGCCGCATCGCCTATAACATGATTCCTATGATTTTCGCCCATTCCCTTAATGGGTTTTTACCATTTGCGCGAGAAGAGAAGCAACTGGTACATTCTATGTTTTTTCTTTGCTCCCAGACCAGCGTGGAAGTAATGATTTATTCATACGATAAAAATACTCCGATCTCTATTTAGTTTTGAAGCATATTATTTAAAACTATGATAATCACTGGCTATGTTATTTCCGACATGTTGTTAAGCCCGACCTTATGCATCTCACGTTGAGAAACATCGAGACTGATTTAGAGCCTTTTTTTAAGCCAATATCAAGGTAATTCCAATTCAAATTGCAGGAACCGGTAGAATATTTATGTAAGGACTAGCCTTCCGTCCGCAGCTTCGCCCGCGATAAATTAATTTTCCCGCAGGAATAGGTATTTTCCCGCGGTAAAAAGTAGCCTATGTCACTCAGTGATAATGTAGTTTCCTAACGGCAAAAGAATTTTTAAAATCGGTCCAGTAGTTTCGGAGCCTATTCAATGCAAACAAACAAACAAACAATCAAATTTTTCCTCTTTATAATGTTAGTATAGATAACAAAAAAAGTTACTAAAGCAAATAAAAAAAAACAAATGGATATTAAAATAAACAAAGTTTGAAATTCATTATGACTTTCACGCTAGTCTAGGAGCCAAGAAAAAACATAGAATGTACCAGTTGCTTTTCCTCCCGTGCAGACGGTAAAAACTCATAATTCCAGGTGAGAATCTTAGGAATTATATTATAGGCGATGCGGTTTGCAACCCATCACTATTTTGATTCCCATTACCACTTATACGCCCACAAACGGGGCCTTGTTACCTTAAGCTCTGTATACCCCTTAATGCAGTTTTCTCCGAAAATGGCAACTTAACAAGATTTTTATGAGAATAAACCTAACCTAATCTAACCTGCAACAGAGACCAAAGAGCTGGCAGCTTCTCGCACAGCGAATCATCACTACATAGTATAAAACAAAGTCGCCTTCTCTGTCCCTATGTCCCTATGTATGCTTATATCTTCAAAACTACACAACCGACTTTGATGCGGTTTTTTTAATAGATAGAGTGATTCAAGAGGAAGGTTTTATGTATAAGAAATGCATAATATACCGTGCAAAGCCGGGGCGGGTTGCTAGTTAGTAATACAGCGGGGAAATGCTGCCAGCATCTTTGGCTCAATGCCGCGGGAGTACGGATTTAGATTTATTTTAGTTTTATTTTGTAATACATTTGTATTTTTATATTTAAGTAGCTAGTATTAAATATCGATATTGTTTTGCAATGAATGAACTTAATCTAACCTGTAGATTAGGTTAGGTTTATCTGTAGACTACGAGATCAAAGAAGTTCGTCTAACTGATATTTCCACCGAAAGTTGCATTATATGTCTTGAACCTTATGCACTTTAAACTTTATGTATTTTGACCCACGCCTTTTACAAAAAACCCATCGAGGGAATGGACAAAAATCTTAGGAATCATGGTTATAGGCAATTCAGCTAGCAACCCATCACTATTTTGATTCCCCTTTCCACCTATACGCCCACAATCTTGCTAAACGTGGTCTTTAGGTCATGTTACCTTAGGCTCTGTCTACCCCGTAAGGGATAAAGACGTGATTTATGTATGTATGTGTTTCTGTCAGATATAATATCAGGAACTTCTCAGGATAACAAGCCCTAATATAAATATTTACAGATTCTATCTGCAATGGTATTGAATTTATAAAGACCTTGTCCCGAGTTAACCTTCAAAGGTTTTGGGTGAACGCTATGCGTGCGATATGGTTTGAAGTTCACTGGCAACCGATTTAACTAGATCCTTCCCATGCGATAATAAAGTATTGCAGATTGGATCACGTTTAATTGGTTATTTAAAGTTTAAAATTGCGTGTGCGTGTAAAGTATTGTAAAGTAATTGCATGAGTCATGCTCTTAGCGATGTTTTCTTTTGTTTTTGGTTGGTTTTAAATTAGGCTTGAGATTCTATAGAGACTGTATTCCGACTGCAACGGATCTGCCACTGCCGACTGCCCATACATTTCGATCGCAGTTAGCGTGCGATTGTACCGACCGCAATAATAATAAAAAAAATAATAAATAAATATCTTGGGACAAATTACACCAATTGACCCAGCCCCAAACTAAGCAAAGCTTGTACTATGGGTACCAGGCAACGGATAAACATACTTATATAATGTAGATAAATACATACTTAAATACATACAACATCCATGACTCGGGCACAAACATTCGTATTCATCATACAACTGTCTGCCCCTACCGGGATTCGAACCCAGGACCTCTAGCTCCATAGTCAGGGTCACTAACCACTAGGCTATCCGGTCGTTCAATGGAAATGCAATAGAAAATGCACGGGCAGTCAACAGTGGGCAGTTACTTTGCAGTCAGAATGCAGTCCGTCTTTACTGGCTCCATTATATTGTCAAAGACATCAACGCGATAATTGAGAAGAATGAACGCGATATCTATAAAAGAGAATAATTTTTAGAGGAGAATATTTATATACATATTAATAAGATCTTGTCGACCAAGTTAAATGAAGCTTCGGGTGACCAGATACCTGGTTTCTTTTTAGCACAAAGGGTAAGCGTTGCTATACAACGCGGCAATGCTGCCAGCCTTCTGGGCACCATGCCACCGGGTAGTTAGGGCAACTTTTTTATTTATAGTTTCATGACAATTTGTTTTTATTAGTAGTAGTTTTGGTTTTAGTATCTGCATTTATTATATATTGTAGTTGTATAAGGTTTTTATCCTTTACGGTGTAGAGATACCCTAGGGTACCAAGACCTAAAGGCTGCATCTAGGGTGATTGTATAGGTGTATGGTCGTTGGGGCCGAAATATTCAGGTTAGCTGGAAGAGATCCCTTCTTAGGGATAAGTTCGCCTTTGTACTATTTTCTGTGTACTTCTGTATTTTTAAATTTTTTTGTGCAATAAAGAGTTTACCTACATACATACATATTCTCGAGTAGACCGCGGATCGGCAAGCGCAGCGTAGGGCGTCCACCAACGAGGAAGGATGACCAGTAGGCTTATTACCTAACTCGCTCGCAATCGCCATCGTGTTCATTTTGACAGTTCATGTATGGGCTGACAATTGGCCTCGGAATCAGCTAGCTGTCACATTCATACAACTGTCAAAATACAAATAAATAAATGTCACATCACATCATTTGGGCCCCCCAATTTTGATACAGGGCCCTCCAAGGCACGCTACGCCATTGTTTATTTAAATTTTGTAATCCCCAATGTCAAACGAAATGGAGGTCGATGGTCGATTTTAGCATATTAATTAAGGCAAACCAAATTAGAAATAGAAAATTGTAAGGTCTGTTTCAAGCGCACGCATAATAACAAGCAAGGCAAACGGGCAAGTGGGTCCCATGTTGGTAACTGAGCACCACATATGGACACTCGCAACACATACATACATACACATACATACACAAAGCGCTTTTTTATCCCTTACGGGGTAGACAGAGCCTAAGGTAACAGATACCTACAGGCCACATTTAGCAAGATTGTGGGCGTATAGGTGAAAAATGAAATCAAAATAGTGATGGGTTGCTAGCCTCATCGCCTCTCTCCTCCTATGATTTTAGCGCCCATTCCCTTGATGGGTTTGCACCATCTGCACGGGTAGAGAAGCAACTGGTATATTCTATGTTTTTTCTTTGCTCCCAGGCCAGCATGCACACTCGCAATACTAGAGTAAATACCTCGTGTACAAATTATTTTACCGACTTGCTTTCCGCGCCGAAACACAGCAGACAAGCACTGCTGCTTGGCGGCAGTTTTAGCGATTAAGACATGGTAGTGATCTGGATGAACCTACAGAAACTAATTACACCTGTCATTTGAAAAAACACAGAATCCTACTAATATTATAAACTAGCTTCTGCCCACGACTTCGTCTGCGTAGAATTATACATATAAAGCTGCCTCTTGAATCACTCTATTAAAAAAACTGCTTTAAAATCCGTTGCGTAGTTTTAAAGATCTAAGCATACATAGGTACAGACAGACAGCGGAAAGCGGCTTTGTTTTATAATATGTAGTGAAGTGATGCGAAAGTTTGTAAGTATGGATGTTTCTTACTCTTTTACGCCAGAACGGCTGAACAGATGGGCTTAATACCTAACTCGCTCGCAATCGCCATCATGTTCATTTTGACAGTTCATTGGGCTGACAATTGGCTTCGGAATCAGATAGCTGTCACATTCATACAAGAACTGTCAAAATGGACACGATGGCGATTGCGAGCGAGTTAGGTAATAAGCCTACTGGATCATATTTCACACGGAGATAAATTAGAGTCAGGAATAACACAAGGGCTACTTTTTATCCCGGAAAATTGCGTCGTTCCCGTGGGATAGCGATAAATGAAGTCTTTGCAGACGAAATCGCTGCCTGTATACGGATAGTCAGTAGGAAGTATTAACTTGTGGATGTTAGTTAAGTAACTATTTGCTATATTATAGTCATGACCCTTCCCAATAGTTTCTGGTTAATTCGGCTGTCTGGTTAAACCACTTAACTGCGTTAATGACATCAAATGCCAACGACTTCATATATTTGGCGATATATTAAAGTCTGGTATTGGCAGTTCCTGGTTCGTTCGCGTAATTTATTTGCGGGTCACGGTCGGTTGTGCTAGTTGGCCTAGCGTAACATATAATATACTAGCTGTTGCCCGCGACTTCGTCCGCGCTGAATTATTATAAATATAGCCTATGATACTCACAAATACTGTGGCTTTCTATTGGCAAAAGAATTTTCAAAATCAAAAGCGTCACTCGGAATCGAATATATAATTCCCGTTTTTTCCTTATCCCGTGGGAATTTCCAAAAATCCTTCCATAGTGGATGCCTACATTGTATAAGGTATCTATGTACAAAATTTCAAGTCTCTAAGTCCAGTGGTTTGGGCTGTGCTATCCCGCGGGAACTATGCAATTTTCCGGGATAAAAACTATCCTATGTCCTTTCCCGGGACTCAAACTATCTGTATACCAAATTTCAACTAAATCGGCCCAGCGGTTTAAGCGTGAAAAGGTAACAGACAGACAGACAGACAGAGTTACTTTCGCATTTATAATATTAGTAAGGAATATTAGTAAGGAATATAGTAAGGAATAGTAAGGATGTAATAAGTGAATTCAGTGTATGGTTTGTTGTATGTATAGGCCTTGTGAGTTATGACGTTTTATCAAAGCTGGTTGCTTTCTTGCCTTAAGGCATTTGATAAACGTGAATTAGCATCCTGATGCTAAGGACGTTTCGCTAGTGGTTTTATCTTGTACAAGGTCCTGGCCGCTACCACCATCTTGCTGGCCAATCCTGCCGCCAAGCAGCAGTGCTTGGTGCTTGGATAAATTACTAGCACGTAAGGTACATACTTTAGTTCTCGTAGTGTTCAATATTTAACCCAACCATCTCCAATCAGTTATTAAGCCATTAACCAACGGTTGACTAGTTTAGATACTATAAATTAGCTAGTCGTTGTTCGAGATGCACCGGCCCTAACCCTACTGTTACCCACTTTAGGCATTTTAGACAGGGCGCAAGGTGCATGAGCATGCAAGAAAACAAAGTCTTCATTAAATTTGGACAATAATCATCAAGCTCATCAGTGGCTTCTAATTCTTCTTTTTATCTAAGGCTTGAGTAGACGCTCTCATACATTTGCTTGTATTTACCATTAACGCCGCACGTACTCAGCCCGTACGCTTTGATAACCTTTTTATTTACCCTGTGGTACTCACTATCAGTTACCCCTTACCACGAGGAAGCGATAGGGTTATGTGGGGTTCTTACCCCCTAAAATTCCCGGTTTGTTCTTTCCTCGCCATCTTAGCTCGGTCGAGTTGTAGGATACCCCCTTACCACGAGGAAGCGATAGGGTTATGTGGGGTTCTTACCCCCTAAAATTCCCGGTTTGTTCTTTCCTCGCCATCTTAGCTCGGTCGAGTTGTAGGATACCCCCTTACCACGAGGAAGCGATAGGGTTATGTGGGGTTCTTGCCCCTAAAATTCCCGGTTTGTTCTTTCCTCGCCATCTTAGCTCGGTCGAGTTGTAGGATACCCCCTTACCACGAGGAAGCGATAGGGTTATGTGGGGTTCTTACCCCCTAGAATTCCCGGTTTGTTCTTTCCTCGCCGTCTTACTTAGCTCGGTCGTGTTGTAGTTTAATAACCTGTAGGCTTATTACCTAACTCGCTCGCAATCGCCATCGTGTTCATTTTGACAGTTCATGTATGGGCTGACAATAGGCATCGGAATCAGCTAGCTGTCACATTCATACAAGAACTGTCAAAATGGACACGATGGCGATTGCGACCGAGTTAAGTAATACTGTACTGACGTTCGCATCTCAGTTAAGCTTCGGCAGTAATTATTAACCTTGCCGGTTCCGCTCACTGCCGTTAAACTCTTTAAATAACCTTAAGCCGGATTTTTTGTTAATTTTAAACCTAACGTAACGGTCAAGTGCATTCAAGGATTTGTACAATGCGTTAATCTAACGGGTTTTGTTTGATTAATTACACAGCGATTAGTTAAGCCATTCGAATATACGCACGGTTAAACATGTTAACATCTTCATTATGTATGTAGGATGACTTGACAATGAATAAATAAATTAATAAAGTCTGGAATCAGCTAGCGCCACCAATTTTGCCGGAAATGTACCAGTTGCTTCTTTTCCCGCGCAGGTGGTAAAAGCTCATTCGAGGGCATGAGCGAAAATCATAGCAATCATGTTACCTATTGGCGATGCGGCTAGCAAGTAGCAACCCATCGGAAAGAAAGAAAGAAAGAAAGAAAACATTTATTCGTGACATATAATCCAAAAACAAAAAAAGAAGTAAATAAAAAAAACATAAGGACATACATCACGAAATGGTCCCATCTCAGCATAATGCTGGCCTTGCAGCCAGCGCTGGTCTTCCGATGGGACCATCAAGTGCTACTGTAAGCATATATTTAAAAAAAATATATCAATGCAAAACATTGATGAACCGGCATTACAACCTTTATTACTGGCTGAATGGACAATAATTCCTTTACTTATCCCACAAGGGATGAATTTTATAAAAATAAAAATTCTTGGCTCCCCTAGATCACTATTCACTACTTGGATCACTATTTTGATTCCCCTTTCCACCTATACGCCCACAATGACGCTAAACGCGTTAGTTCTTGTTACCTTAGGCTCTATCTATGTCTACCCCGTATACGATATAGACGTGGTTTCTGTGTGTTTGTGTGTGTGTGTGTGTGTGTGTGTGTGTGTGTGCGTCGTTGGCAGTGAACGCGCTAGTGTAAGTTTTTGACACAGGAATCTTTTTAAACGCGTTAGCGTTAACGCATTAATTCTAGTTTATTCAGAACTAGCTTCTGCCCGCGACTTCGTCTGCGTAGAATTATACATGTAGACTTTCCTCTTGAATCACTCTATGTATTAAAAAAAATCGCATCAAAATCCGTTGCGTTTTAAGATCTAAGGATACATCGGGACAGACTGCGGAAAGCTACTTTGTTTTATACTATGCATTGATGCTAACATAGACATGAACATGAATAGTCACTTCAAGAGCAATGCCAACCAACAGGAGCTTACCGCATGTAATCGAGCCAATGAACCGAACTAAATTGATATTGAAGCCAGTCTGCGTCTCTGTACAAAACGTTTTGACCCCAAGATTTCACACTTTAATGGGCTTACAAGAATGCAGCGCTCGTAGAGGGAAGCGAAGGCTGGGCTATGGATTTAGGCACTGTCCAAGGCATTTGTACATTAAAAATGTAATTTTTGCAGTGCCCCTACAGGGTTTGATCTTGTATATTGTATCAAAGCAAATAAAAGTTTGAGTTTGAGTTCGAAGGTCACGGGGGACTTGCCCCCCAAAATCGCAATCACCAAAATAAAAAAAACGGACAGGTTGCACTCCCAGCCGGCAGATGTGAAAACACACTGGCACATTCAAAAGAAAAAAAAAAATCTAAGTACACGATACTTGAACCGCGGTCACTGGAGCGAACGCACTTATTCCACACCTTATACCACTAGGCCAAACGTAGCTTACGAGTGAGTGACGAAATCGACGTACGTATTATTCTCCGTCTTAACTGTCGGTCACGTGACCGTCAGAATCTGACGCGAATTTAACATTTTTACCAATCCCAAAAGTGCTTAATGCCGCTAACGAAGTTTTCACTTCAATAAACATCTTGGGACAATTGACAGCAACTGATCTAGTCCCAAACTAAGCAAAGCTTGCAATTATGGGTACTACACAACGGATAAACATACAATATTAAAAATCCAAGACTCGAGAACAAACATTCGTATTTTTCATATAAATATCTGCCTCGTCCGGGGATCCAACCCGGGACCTCAACCTTCATAGTCAGGTTCTCTAACCACTAAGCCATCTGGTCGTCATCTTCAAACTGACATAAAAAGTTCTGACTGTGACCAAGTCCTCAAGTCATCTTCATAGCACGAGAGTGCACAAGAGTCGAGTCGCGCGCGAGATAGATTGCCCGTCTTTTTCTTTCTATTCGTTCTAGAAAGAGATAGTATACGTCGCGCGCGACGAGATTTCGCGCGTTATGGTTCTAGCCGAGCTGTTGTGCATCAGGAACCTTCTACATTTTGTATGAAATATCTGAAGTCGCTAGTCACGCAGTCGGTCTCGGGAAGTCCAATTTTTTTTAGCGGACTCCGGTTCCTAATATCCGGATATACTTAACATAAGCGTACAACTAGAACAGTTTCCTGATTAACAAGATTTACTAAATGATTTATCGAATTAAACATTAAAGTTTCCGATCAAGGTTACTCAAAAACAAACATCATAATTACAAAAAGTTACTAGAGCCCAGCATCAGTTTCTTCCGTGCTGATCTGGGAGCAAAGGAAAAACTTAAAATGTACCTACCAGTTGCTTTTCTTCCCGCGCAGGTGGTAAAAGGCCAACGAGGGAATGGCTGAAAATCATATAGGCGATGTGGATGGCAACCCATCACTGTTTTGAACCTTTCCAACCATAATCATGCTAAATGTGGCCTTTACTTCTTGTTACCTTAGGCTCTGTTTACCCCGTAAGGGATAATGATGTGACGTCGCGTGCTAGCCACATCGCGCCGCATCGACTATAACATGATTCCTAAGATTTTCTTGCACTGCTGTGTTCCGGTGTGGAGAGTAAGACAGCCGGGGAAATTACGGGCACAAGAGGCATTGCATCTTAGTCCTCTAGGTTGGCAACGCATCTGCAATTCCTCCGGGGTTGCGGGTGTCTATGGGCAGTGGTGATCACTTACCATCAGGTGACCCACTTGCTCGTTTGCCTTCCTATTCATATAAAAAAAAGATTTTCGCCCATTTCCTCGATGGGCTTTTATCATCTGCGCGGGAAGAGAAGCAATTAGCTCATTCGATGTGTTTTCTTTACTCCCAGACCAGCATGAAAGAATATAATGCAGTATTTTTCACATCGAAATAATTCTTGTTTTGTTGGGTTTCTGGCAGCCCATTCTTCTTGGCAATAACAACATGACGGACTTACCGTAAGCGCTGATAGTACAAAAGTACACTTTGGCAGCCTATTTGCAAAATAACCTTCTGATTTTCAAATCAATGTAGATCAATTTAATCAAGACGCAGAATAATTATGCGGCGGAAGTGACGCGAATGTGAATGTAATGTATGATTGGCCATGCAAAAGCTGCGATCGAGGAAACTGTCAACGTGAATGTTCACGAGGAAAGCTGTTCTACGGACGAACTCTGTTCCGGTCGGTTGCCACCTGCAGTGCTTCCGTCATTATGATTTTTGCATATAACTATAGACCGCGGTTAAATGAGTCCTCGCCCGCGCGGTGCGGGGTCGCGGGGTGGGACGACAAAGGGGGCTGAGAGGGGTACGGGCGGCAGGCGCACTACCCTCCCGCTCCTCTCTCTGGAGTTATTGGACCTCACGCGACACTAGCGCCTCTAGTGGTAAATTCACACGCGATAGCCCCCATTTAATAGAATAATAATATATTTAATCGAATTTACCAGTTGCTTCTCTTCCCGCGCAGATGGTACAAGCCCATCGAGGGAATGAGCGAAAGACTTAGGAATCATTGTTATAAGCGAAGCGGCGAGCAACCCATCACTATTTTGATTCCATTTTCCACCTATACGCCTTTAATTATGCTAAACGTGGCCTTAAGGTTTTGTTACCTTAGGCTCTGTCTACCCCGTAGGGGATAAAGACGTGATATATGTATGTAGCCCCCATTGAATCGCATTAAAGACGCCATGGTAAAGCCCCAGCTCTAAAAAAACCATTTTGAGATTTTATAGCAATTGCAAGGTTTGGGCCGCTAGTATAAGTGCCTAAATGATGATGATGATGATGATGTGTGGGGATCAGGCATTCATTTTTTTTTTTACGGTTTTACCCGTTAAAAATTAAATTTCTAAACGAAATCGAAAAAGTAAAGCATACTCGTAGATAAGGTTGGTGTAGCGGTATTGGCAGAGTGCAAAGCGGGTGGAGGGGGTAGCCTAAACGATCACAGCGCTCGCTACGGCTAAAATTGTCATTTTTGTCGCTGACTTGAGCTGTCAAATCCATATTGCAGTAAACATTTTCTAATCGTTTTTGAGATAAAAATATGGTCCTGGTAAGATGTGTTGTTGTGAATTGTAATAACACCAAGAAGAATAGCGACTGTAAATTTTACCAATTTCCAAGACCATGGTGGAAACGAGACCAAAGAAATAAGTGGATATTTGCCGTAAGAAAAAAAAAGTAAGTTACCTAACCTCTAAAATTTCACTGAAAACAACAATTTTAATATTATTGGCAATAATGCTACTGACTACCATTGTCCAAAATTGTGTAATATAGTAAAATAACACAAGATTTCATTAATATTTTTCACAATATTTACTTACTTCTTGTTTGACAGCGGTGACAATATTGTCCATAATGGCCGCTTATCACGTGGCGCTGTCGTCGCGCACGGTCCCATATCGGAATGATGAGGATCCGCGTTCGATTTCCGGCCATAGCTTTACTTTTCGGATTTTTCTGTTTTAATTTTCAATGTCGTTTAGACCTTTTAAATTTCGAATCAAAAATTGAAATGGAAAATCTTTGAAGGTGTCTTCAGTCCAACTAATTCAACCACCCGCTGAAATATTAAAAAATAATGCTGAGACACCATTTATACGTAACTAGCTTCTGCCCGCGACTTCGTCTGCGTAGAATTATACATAAAAACCTTCCTCTTGAATCACTCTATCTATTAAAAAAAACCGCATCAAAATCCGTTGTGTAGTTTTGAAGATATAAGCATACATAGGGACACAGGGACTGAGAAAGCGACTTTATTTTATACTATGTAGTGATTCCGGAACCAAGTTCGTTTAATAGTGCGACCCGACCTTCGCTCTATCTAGTTTCACTATCTTAAAATATGATTATTTTTGTATACAACCTGTTTTGCGATCTAAATTTAAATCGTTTTCGGAAACTTCCGATCAATTCTAGATCAAATTAGGCGTTAGTTTACACGTAGCGTTGGGCAAGAGCCGACGAAGGCCGAGCGCGGCCGAGGCGCCTTGCGAAATCGACGCGCCCACGGCTACAGTAAAGGTGCGATTACACTTGCGCGTAATGCATTCAGTATATTTAGTAGTTTTTGATCATATAGTCCGTGAGCTCTTACAAGAAAGCCGTTCGGCTTTGTCTGACTGTCTCCCTCACTTGGCCGATTCAAGTATCAAACCCATAAGAGTGATAAGACAGCAAAACAAACTAAATGGAAGAGGCAAGAGCTTACGAACTGTACGTGTTGATCACGTTAGTATTAAAATATCAAATACTATAAAAATAAATAAAATAAATAAATATCTTGGGACAAGTTACACCAATTGACCCAGCCCCTAACTAAGCAGAGCTGGTACTATGGCTACCAGGCAACGAATAAACATACTTATATAATGTAGATAAATACATACTTAAATACATACAATATCCATGACTCGGATGCAAACATTCGTATTCATCATACAAAAACTGTGTAAAAACTCTGTTTCGTGGTTGTCACTCGAGAACCTTTCTTCCCCAACAGTTATTCTGTTCTGCGAGCGATGTGGACATTCTTACACACACATTACAGAAACTAGTTTCATGTAAAGAATTAGACAAAAGTTTGTCATAGACAGCCTTGAATTTTTGGAAGAGTATTTTCAAAGCGTGACTTTAAAAATCGACTCCTCTGTAAAAAACCATCTTTCTTTTGTATTTCATTAGTCAAAAATATCGGTTAATCTTGGTCAGACGTTGGCCTTACGCGGATCTATGGAAGTCAGACTAACAAACAAGTGTAATCGCTCCATTACATTGATTGTCCGCTGATAACAGTACAAAGCGGTATTGACCACAAATAAATTGACATTGCTATTAAATTTCTGCGTACTTTACTAACTGTTGGTTTTTGTTTTGCTTTGGCTTTTTTTCTTTTTCTAGCTAAGCCAACAAACAAACAATCCAAGAAGTGACTATACAATAACAATAGATAATGACGCGAAAAATGGCCTTTAGATCTTGTTACCTTAAGTTCTATCTACCTCTTAAGGGATAAAGACGTGATTTATGGAAGTACTTATGTATGTATCATGATATTTTTTGTTGTTGAATCAGGCGTTACTTTGTTACTCCGCTACTCAAAGGCAAGATAACCAACCCTGTGTGAAATATATATGTTTTTCATGCAATCACTCCCTCCACTACTGCCACATAAAACACATATAAATCCCACAAACTTAATTATCCTTTACACCACTCAAACACGTATTATGAAACAGTTTGACGTAGGCTCAAAATAAACAAAGCTTGGACTGTTGTTACTACGCAACGGATTAATATAATGTAGAAATCGAATACATAGTAACGTAAATTATATACATACTTCCTTAAATGAACGTCTCGGCACGACAAGACGGGTGCAAAGGTTCATAGTCATCATTATCATATGCCTCATCATTATCACACGAGTGTTCTGCTCCTACCAGGATTCAAACCCGGGACCTCTAGCTTCATAACACTATATTCAGTAGACAAAACTTTAAAGGTTAAAATAAACATTCTGGAGGTGATACAAGTTTCAACCTCTACCTATGTTCACTGTGTCTTCTGTAGAATTTGTACCTATATTAAAACAAAATAAACCCGTTTGGTACTAATAAAGACATCAAATGCAATAATACTTGTAATTCTAATATTATGCCTTCATTATCTCATACAATTAGTATGTAAGTGGGGTAGCGTGGCTCGCGAATTATGTTGGTTTATAATTGCTCGGTGAACGACCTAGGCCAGGACTACAGAAAGCTGTAGAGATTCCTTTTTATTTCGCTTCGACAATTAGTTTGTCCAATGTTATTTATGATGATTATTAAAATTTTAGTTTTATTATAACAATTGTTCATAAAAACGTAATCAATGAATAATTTTAAATATATTTATATTGTAATCAATTTGTTTCAATAGATAATAATTAGCTTCGCCCCCGCTCCATTTTTTTTAAAGTATTGGTTCATGAATAGATCTAATTTTGGGAATTGATTTACGTATAATAAATTTAGATAATGTTTTTTTTCCAAGAAATATTTTTTATAAATAAATGGATGGTTCTAATACTAACTCGTAAGGAACGAAGATGTGATTTATGTACTTAACTTAAATAAGGATCAGTTTGTTTACGTTTGCTTATTATGATTTCGGAATCCATTGTTCGTAGACTTAATATATTACGGTGACAGCCTTGAATACTCTAATTTTATTCACGGAAGATTATAATTACCGGTCTAAAAACTCAATTATAATTGTTTACTACAATTTAACTCAATTAAAAAAGGACATGGGCATAATTGCTTGAATGATTATTTCTACAAATCTTAAATCTAAATCGTACTACAAAAACATCGGATATCACCAAAAACGGAACAAGGCAGATTCTTGTCAAGATAAGCCATTAGGTAATTGAATTAATTAAACGTCAAACAATGTTTCCGATTACAAGTTCATATTTATTAGCTGTCTTTTACAAGGAATCTGTTTAATAAATTAAAATCGACCTTCGGGAGGGAAAAAAATATATTCGAAGCTCCGCACCCATTAATATTAATGATATCCGAGAAGGCCATAGCAAACAGTTTTAACTTAATCTAAGGACCATGCGTCAAGCTAGCCCTTTACACAACCAACTTGAGACTCGGTTCATTAAACTTCTTAATTAATTCAGCAATGAAATTCAACTTAATGTTAATAATAATAATAAACCATTTATTTCGGGCAGAACCCATAGGTGTTAGTGAACAAAACAGTGAAAGTAAGCTTATAATCTAAGGTTAGTTCGTATTATTTTACATTAATTAGGCACATTTCACATAAAGGAGCGTGGAACTTCGTCTATCGCTGAAGCAAGGGCGAGTCCCACCCGTCAGATAGCGCCGCCAGGATGCTAATAGAACAAAATGAATATATATAATTCCTTACGGGGTAGACAGAGCCTAAAGTAACAAGACCTAAGGCCACGCTTAGCATGATTGTGGGCGTATGGGTGAAAAGGGGAATCATAATAGTGATGAGTTCCTAGCCGCATCGCCTGTAATATGATTCCTAAGATTTTCGCCCATTCCCTCCATGGGCTTTTACCATCTGCGCGGGAAGAAAAGCAACTGGTTCATTCTATGTTTTTTCTGTACTCCCAGGCCAGCATGGAAGAAACAAAAGAACAAAATGAAGTAGATTTAAATACCTATTTAATGATTTAACTCTCAGCTGTTTTAGGGTTGAGTTCGATACAAAATTGCGAAGGTACAAATAACGCATTTTTAGCGACTCTACCTACGTCTCTGTTCCGCGAATCAGATCAGTTCTTTTGTCAACTTTTTTGCGTGTTTGTATGTGGGTCAGGTTTAAACATTTTTTAACGTGTTGTGGGTCAAGATCGAGTAATTGGAGGCACGTTGACCGTGCGGGCTGTGGCGCAATCGCTTGTCTGACATAAGTCCGTCTCACACGATGATGCTAGTTTAACTACTAAAGAGAACCGACCTTAAGTGTGGGTCGCACCATTACTTGAACAATGACTTTAACGGTAACCGACGATTTTGACTTAATTTGGCAATCATGCTAAACGTGGCCTTTAGGTCTTGTATCTTAGGCTCTGTCTACCCCGTAAAGGATAAAGGCGTGATTTATGTTAAGTTACCAACAAGACCTAAAACCATAAAAGACGATATTTGACGGAAAACCTATGAAATATTACGTGAAAATTATCGGTTATGTTTAATGTTTAAAGTTACCTACAGTTAGATTAACTATGTGCAACTCACGCTGTTTTCCTTTATTTGGCAATGTAATAGACAGACATGACATCATCAGGGTCTCAACTGAGAGTGGTGAAACCAGCCCCTTAGAATGTTTTGATACTTTGCGTGAAATCGTGTCTCTTTTTGCCACGCTACATTTAGGGTCTGTCTTACCACTCTCTGTCAAGTTTCTGTTATCTTAAGTGGCCTCTCTATTTCTTACTACGAAACAGACAGAGACGATATCATAGATAACTGGAACTTTACAGAGAGTGGTGAAATAGGCCCTTACACTAGCAAATTTTAACGCGAACTTCCGTCACTTTAATTGCGACAAACTTGAAAAATAGGAAATCGGGTGGCCGATGGGTGGCCGTACCACACGACTTATACCTCATTTATACCTTCTTTAATTAAAAAAATTAGAGGCTTTAGAAAATGGGCTGGCGGCTGGGGTTTTTCCAACTGGCTATAACATGGGTACCTTTAAGAGGCGAGTGTACCATTTCTTGCAAGGCCGGCAACGCGCTAGCAGTCGCATTGGTGCTGTAGTTGTCCATGGGCGGCGGTGATCACTTACCATCAGGTGCACCGCATGCCCGTTTGTCGGTTTTAATATTAAAAAAAACACAAAAGTTGCGGATTTCGGTGCCATATTTAAACGTTCATCAAATTTTTTTATGGATAATGAAAAAAATAAAAGGAAATCAAAGAATCATACCTAGCTGAAGAAAAATCGAGGCCGTTTTCAAGCTTTTCAAGCCTTTTTCCGGGGAGCTCGGATCAGATGCGCACATCAATACTTTATTCAGATACCTACTTTTACATTGTGAACATAGCTTTAAAAATCCGTCTCTTTTGTACAGCTGAGATAGAAAAGGACAAGTGCATGTAGCTATTATGAAGACAGGACTGCATGGAATTAAACAATTGATGGGTTAAATACGAATGATTTATGAATGCTAATCGCCATGGGAAACAGGTCTGTGCCTAATTAGTTTTTATTTAAGCAGAAATACAATGGTCCGCGGGTTTATAGATTTAATAAATACAGTTTTGCAATTTTGTGGCGGCAACAATGGATTTGTTTATGTAGATTCTGCAAATAAACAAAGGTATTGCCTAATCTCGTGCTAAATGGCTAATTTACATGCTTTGCCAGCCTTTTCCGGCCGTTAATAGCCAGAATCGGCTAGAATTTTAAACTGATCTAACTGAATAGTTTTTTTTTATCGAAACGTACACGTTTCGAGTGGTTATGTGAGATACAGAAAACTACTTACACAAAAACTATATTATCACGAAAAAAATAATTACCTATATAGCTATAGTTAATAGTTAATTGTTTTTTCGAATTTAGTTTTGTTATAAATCAAGTAAGTATCCACAAGAAAATGAGTAGAGCATTGTTTTTTTTATATTACTATTAGTAAGTACAAAAAATAACTGAATGCTATTTAAAGGAACATAATTGTATCGAAATAATGAAATGAATTCAAAATGCAATAATTGTCAAAAATATTTAAATGTAACGCTTAACTAAACAACTCAATATAAAAATGTACCTATTGATATTTTAAAAAGCAAGACGCTTCAAATATTAACAATTTAACGTAAAAATGTAATTACATAATATTTTGCATTATTATTGACAACGTTTTTTGAATACCATAAGTAATTTGCGTCGCTTATTCAGACTCAAATATAAATAAATAAATATCTTGGGACAAATTACACCAATTGACCCAGCCCCAAACTAAGCAAAGCTTGTACTATGGGTACCAGGCAACGGATAAACATACTTATATAATGTAGATAAATACATACTTAAATACATACAACATCCATGACTCGGGCACAAACATTCATATTCATCATACAACTGTCTGCCCCTACCGGGATTCGAACCCAGGACCTCTAGCTTCATAGTCAGGGTCACTAACCACTAGGCTATTCGGTCGGTATATATGTATATTCGAAGTCTATAGTCTAGTCAAGGTAAGTCGATTGCTGAAATAACTTTCCGTCACATTATAGTAATGCAAACGAAAGGCTTGTTAAAAATAAACGCTTCTTTAAACCGGGAAATAATTAAATCTTAAAATACAACATTTAATTTACTTATGCACTTTTTGCCACCTAAAAACACATCAAGGCTAGTACACAAAAACCATTTGAACTTTAACTTTTTACAGCTTTAGTCGTTTTTGCAATTATCCTGTCTGAAAGACAGTTAATATTTTAATGACTTAAATCTGAACAAAAAGTTTTCAACCTAAGTGCAAAAATAAATATATGTGCAGCTAAATGTATATGCAAGAAGTTTTTACAATTACTGTGGACCGGTAATAATATATTATTCACACCTCTCATTCAGAAAAGAGTAGGTAAGCTTTGCTCCCTGTCAAGAGGGATCAAAGTGTAACTTTTCTGTTCATGTGTTTTTTTGCAAATGCATTTTTTTTTAAAGTTGATAATTGTAAAACCACGCCATTTTCTATGCTGATTGATAGCTCTTTAATTATATTTAGAATTCATTTTTCAAGTTTTTTAATGTTCGGTGTGAAACGTTATATGAGCCACTCGGGATCAAAATTATTTTCATCTTGGGCGTTGGATTCAATGTAGCGCCCTCGCCGTAAACACATCATTTTGCTCCCTTGTGACACAAATAACTATTAATTTATTTACATTTATCAATAATTACTATTCATGTCTGTGTAACTAAGATGCCAAGACATTTTTCCAAGAAAACATGCCATTATAGTTGTAGAATAATTTGCAGACTGGTAAATCCTTTTTTTATTAATCAAGGTTTTTTTTTAATAGTTACATCTTGCTAGCATAATTAATTATTTATAAACAACTAGTTGTAAGGAATCATTTATTATATAGGCGTTGCGGCTAGCAACCCATGACTATTATGATTCCCCTTTCCACCTATACACCCACAATCATGCTAAACGTGGCCCCTTGGTCTTTTTACCTTAGGCTCTGTCTACCCCGTAAGGGATAAAGACGTGATTTGTGTATGTATATGTGTGTGATTGTTAGCGTATAGGTGGAAAATGGAATCAAAATAGTGATGGGTTGCTAGCCTCATCGCCTATAATATGATTCCTATGATTTTCGCCCATTCCCTCGATGGGCTTTTACCATCTGCGCGGGTAGAGAAGCAACTGGTACATTCTATGTTTTTCTTTGCTCCCACGCCAGCATGGAAGAAATGAATGATGGTTGAAAAATGTTATCGTTTATCAAAACTGTGCCGTAGTGACGTATTATTGCTTGTTAATGAAAATGATTTTCCCATTTACAGTGACAAAGTTCTATCGTAGATTATAGTTCAACTATATAGCACCACGACACTAAAAATATTGACCGCTTGTTAAGTTTTTCGCTCATACATTATCATGTTTTTATCCCCTACGGGGTAGACAGAGCTTAAGTAACAAGACCTAATGGCCACTTGCAACATGATTTTCGTTTAACACCTTCGCTGCGGCAATGGGGGCTATCTCGTGTGAATTTGCCACTAGAGGCGCTAGTGTCGCGTGAGGTCCAATAACATTCACTTTCACTGGTTTCGGCGGGCGTCGTGACTTATATAATTTCTTTCATTTGCCTGTTGAAAAGTGATTTCGTGAAATTATCGCAAATATGGATTATTTGGCGATGAATGTGAACGCTTTGAAAGCGGTTTTTTTTTCGAACAAAACAGAACTGGACAACATTGCGGCATAGCTACTCGATATGATGATAGTTATTTATAATAAATAAACTTAATTAGATTCAAGATTTAAAACTTTGTTTCGGCGCCGATCTTATAAAGTCGCCTTTAACTGTTACCTCTGGATCTTAGTCAACAGTGGCGCCAACTGGTGAGCAAAGAAACGATCGTCCCCATTAAGTTAACTTGTGATTAACAATACATATCGCACCCTTCGTGGAAGAAAGACGTAAGTCCTTAATAGGACTTAATAGGATGGGGGTTCATCGACCCCACTGCAGCGAAGGTGTCTATAAAAAATATTCGCGTCGTTATTTCTTCCACCTTACTTTTTTAATGGCGACTTTATTGGTGACAATAAAGACAAAAATAAATTAATTCTGAATGGCGCTGGTTCATCTGACGACAAGACGGTAGCTAGTTGCGTCATATGTTATTTAATGATATACGAATAAGTACACATTGAATTGTTATTAGCATTTATAAATCAAGTACATTGTACTCGCAACCATCGTCCCTTCCGTGTGTAGGCTTATCTAACTCGCTCGCAATCGTCATCGTGTTCATTTTGACAGTTCCTGTATGAATGTGACAGCTAGCTGATTCCGATGCCAATTGTCAGCCCATACGTGAACTGTCAAAATGAACAGGATGGCGATTGTGAGTTAGGTTATAAGCCTACTGGTCTGGCAGCTAGAAAACATAGAACGTACCAGTACGTCTTCCCGCGCAGATGGTAAAAACCCATCGAGGAATCATGTTATAGGCGATGGGGAACCATTTTAGGACACAACCCGGAAAGTTCCGTAGGTTCATATTGACATGAAATTTTGGTTCGAATGTTCTTCGTGTTTACGATGAGATTGTGTGTGTGTGTGTGTGTGTGCGTGTGTATAGAGAGAGAGAGAGAGAGAGAGAGAGAGAGAGAGAGAGAGAGAGAGAGAGAGAGAGGATATTTTACTAAACTCCATAATGTTTTCCCCCGACTTTCATAACATAACCATAACTAAGAATGAGTACCTACTTATGGACAGACAGACAGACGGACAACGAATTGATCTTATAAAGGTCCCTTTTTTTCCTTTAGAGGTGCGGAACCCTAATAAATGAAAATTTAGACGCAGAACAATGAATGAAAATAGCTACTTTTTAGCGTTATTTTATTGGTATCATAATTTAACAGTCGTGATTTTTTGTAATAAAAACTGACTTGCTAATCCGTCATTTTTTCAATCGGTCATTTTTGAAGGGCGGATTCTGAAGGTTAGAAGAAGTACGATAACAGTATTAATTGTTTGGATGTGGCATAATCTTGACGTTTAGAGTATTAGGTATTAGTAGGTACCTAATTCCAGTTTATAAAGAGCTTTACGTCAAAAAAAGGATTGCAACATCAAAATTGTTAAATTGTCTCTCTCTCTCTCTGTGTGTGTGTGTGTGTGTGTCTGCGGCATCGTAACTCTTAAGCGAATGGACCGATTTTGATGCGGTTTTTCTCATTCGAAAGCTAATTTCCTTGCGGTGGATCTTAGCCATGTTTGGTAAAAATCGGTCCAGCAGTTTAAAGAGCTCTTTACCAAAATAAAGGAAGGCATTTTTGCTTGGTTTTTAAATTTGTAATAGTTATATCTGTTCAAGTTTCTTTAATAGACTACAAGCCCATGGAAAAAAAACATGTGAAATGAACCAGCGTGAATGAATCTTAGGTGTTACTATATCATAAAATAACTCTGAGCGCTATGCCGTCATTTCTGAGCGGTACATTTATGGAATTTCTCAGGTACAAGTGAGGAATTACGACTAATTATTATTTTACGGCGTTTTTATAGCTTATAGATGATTAAAAATAAATGTCGAAAAACCTAGTGCCGCTTTAAAGTGGTGGTGCCGGAAGTTAGTGCATTTTTTTTAATGTATGACAAAAAATTGTACCGCTCAGAAATGACGGCATAGCGCTCAGAGTTATTTTATGATATAGTAACAGCCTTCTAAGCTTCATTCACGCTGGTTCTTTCACATGTTTTTTTTGTCCATGGGCTTGTAGTCTTTAAGCTCAGGTTCTTGCTTCGTAGACGTTCTGTAACGTTCCAAAAGAATATTGGATGGATGCTTTTTCTGCATATAAATTGGACCGCCGGGTATTACCCGTCTATTAAATAACCTTTGTGGTATCTTTTTGTCCAGAAAACTATGGAAAAAACTAGCGGAGCCGCGGCTTCGTATACGTAGGAAATTATTAAGTAACAGACCAACTTGGCGGAATTTCAAATAGTTATGAAATCTCTTACAGATTTTAACCAATTCGCTTATATACATATAGGTCCCCTTAGGGGCCGTGTAAAGCGCGCGCCTGTGTGCGTGTTTCGTTTCAACCGATTTGTTCGTAGTTTCCTTACTGCTGTATATAGCCCCTTTTAATCCGTTTCGATACAATTACAGTACATTATGAGGGTTTAGGCTATATAGTTCCCACGCGGGCCCGCGGATTGGGAACTTCACACACACACCATTGAATTGCTTCGCAGATGTGAGGTTTCCTCACGATGTTTCCTTCACCGAAAAGCTCATGGCAAATTTCATATGTAATTTCGCACATAAATTCCGAAAAACATCAAAATCATTCGTTTCAGAAAGATATTTTTATATGATACTAGCTTCTGCCCGCGACTTCGTCTGCGTAGAATCATACATAAAAACCTTCCTCTTGAATCACTCTATCTATTAAAAAAACTGCATCAAAATCCGTTGTGTAGTTTTGGAGATATAAGCATACAAAGGGACATAGGGACATGGGGACAGAGAAAGCGACTTTGTTTTATACTATGTAGTGATGATGGATTTTCAGATAGACAAAGCACTTCTCGATCGCAATCTTGATTGTTGAAATCAAATCAATCTGTCAAAATTGATACCTACTCGAAAGCTTAGAGACTCGAAAAAATCTGTGACACATACATACACACAAATCACGTCTTTATCCTTTACGGGATAGACAGAGCCTAAGGTATCAGGTACCTACAGGCCACAATTAGCAAGATTGAGGGTGTATAGGTGGAAAATGGAATCCAAATAGTGATGGGTTGCTAGCCTCATCGCCTATAACATGATTCCTATAAGTTTCGCCCATTCCCTCGATGGTCTTTTACCATCTGCGCGGGTAGAGAAGCAACTGGTACATTCTATCTTTTTTCTTTGCTCCCAGACCAGAATGGAAGAAAACCTGTGTAACCCCGTAAATTGATAATTCGGGCAACTAGTTATTAGCATCAGCCGAGGACATGATTGTAAAAATTATATTAATCCAATTAGATCACGAAAATAGTCAATTAATTTATGTAGATTGATGATGATGATGATGAATAATAGAGTCGACTATAAAAGGCGAGGCTGCGTTTGGGCCAGTTGCATAAATATTGTCTAGATTAGTGTAGACTATGGAACGTAATTATTTGAACGGCAAGGTAACTACATAGTAAGTAAGTAAGTAAGTAAATGCTTTATTGTACAAATATAGAGAAGTAAAGACAAATCACAAAAGAAGACCTTAAATATATGCACAAAGGCGAACTTATCCCTATAAGGGATCTCTACCAGTTAACCTTTGAGTAAATGAGAGGAGCATTAAGCGAGAGACCGACAAAGAGTGAGTTTAAAATATCCATATAGTGAAAGCCACAATAGAGCGTACATCTCAAAATACAACAAACAATTCAAAAATAAACTACTAAATATCATAACTACTACATAGTTAAGTTTAAGGGTGTATTTAAACTGACCGCATACCGACAAATATTATCTTTATCTTAATAGGTATATAAAAATGAATCTTTATTTCAATTGGTTATCACGCGTGAACGGATGGAGGACCGATCTCGTTGATTCTTTTTTTGTTGTGTTTATTATTGTCAGGAGAAGGTTTTTATGTAACATTATTTAAAAATAAAATGGTACGGGGGCGAACGCTCAACAATTTTTTTTTATGTTGTCAGCAGAGATACCCGTCTCATTGTAGAACGAACAGTAAGAAAAAGACGGGCAATGGACGCCTGGACGGGTATGTGACTGCCCGTATTGTAATATGACATACTGACATAAACTTACTTGATCACTTACCAGTCGTACTTAGTCTTACTTATCAGGTGACCCACTTGCTCTTTTGCCTTCCTACTCATAAAAAAAAAAAAACGATTTTAACTAACAAAGTATGGAACAAACGCTGTTGTCTGAAATAAACGATTTTTATTTTTTATTATTTTTTTAATATATCGCGCGCGCGACACGACTCTCGTGCGCTAGAGTAGACGTACAGAAAATACTTTGTGGAAATCTAAGAAGAAATATCACGCTATGTATCAAAGCACTTATTTGCGTTAGTTATTGTAAATTGTCTGTATTAACACGTTCACTGCGGGAAAGTATTTCGAAGACTTTCAGTTAGAGCGTCATAGGGTATATAAGATCCGACAAATAACTTTCTGTTAGAGCGTTTGGGGGTCGAAAGGACCTGTTTCACATGCTCGTCTATAAGGGCCATTATCCGCATAGGTTTGATGAATATTGGTAAAATATGAATTGTAACTCATAGACATAGAGTTGCTCTTGGCACAGCCAAGTTCGTAAGTAGATGGGGCCTCTCAAAACTAATCAAATGTATGTTTAAACTATCGGATCCTTTATGCCCGATATCCGCACTGACATAAAAAACTATCGATACATTTTTAGGGCTGTAGGGTGTTAAACAAAACATCGATATCGAGCAACATAAATTTTGATTAAAAAGAATTGAGCTTGAGATTAATTGAGAAAAAAAGAATTTTATTAAAATTACTCTTACCCAAAGAGTTTTTCAGGTTACACATATCGGTGGGCGTTTTTTGTAAATGTTCTTCTGTTTTTGTGTTGTTTTCACTTTCGTAACCACTAGGCATTAACAGTTTCCGTTTAAATCGCTTCATTTTCACTCATTCCACAAATAAAAAAGTCACAGTGTATATTTCGGTTAATTTCAGAAAAACAGATGGGGTAACTATCTTTTGTTCTGCACACCCGCACTGCACTAGACAAATTAGCGTTTAATCTAGTGCGGCTATCGGGTCATTGGGCATCGGGTCACTAAGACCCTATAACGCACTAGACGATATTTTTTTACGTTCAGTCGGCATAGGGCATAAAGGATCCGATGAAGTTTTTTTAAAGTAACTGACTACTTTTGGAGAGACAATACCAAAACACTAACTATCTCACTTATGCTCAACAGATAACCTGTATAAACTTGTCCCGCACCAGCGGTGGTTCAAGGAATTTTATCGCCGCACCGTAGGCTAGATGTGCATAGGATCTATTCGACCCGAAACCGCAGTGAACGTGTTAACACGTAAAGCTAGTAAACATTGCTTTTATGTTTTCCTGGTCAGTAATTACGTAGTTCAGTCATCATGTTACGTCAATCATCCCTCAGTAGTAGGCTTCAAAGACTGTTTAACATTTATAAGAAATGTCTATAATTATAATTACCTCGGAATGCCATTTGGATAATAGTTATACTTAGCGTAGCTCGGTCTCTATTTATTACTCTGCATATGCAAGCAAAGTACATAATATATGTTATTTATTAGCTACGATCCGCCCCTTCCATGCTGGTCTGGGAGCAAAGAAAAAACATAGAATGTACCAATAGCATCTCTACCCGCGCAGGTAAAAGCCCATCGAGGGAATGGGCGACAATCATAGTAATCATGTTATAGGCGATGAGGCTAGCAACCCATCTGGTTCTAAACCCGTAGAGCTAGGGGCCCCTGGCGTTTTGCCACCCCTGCCACCCTATAGTTACGCCACTGTCCCGAGACATACAGCTCGCTGTTCACGCAGAGTATCGTGAATCTACTGGTATGTTTGAAGTGTTCTCTCCTTTTCCAGGTGCAATGGGTTCCCTGCCTCGGGTTTCGGTTGTGTCGGGTGCCCGCCGCGCGGTCCCTGCCGCCCCGCTCGCCTCGCACCTGGCCCGCCTCGCGTCCAGCGACGCTGCTGCGTTGCTTTATACCGGTTGATATAAATTACATATTTTAGATTCTTCTTCTTCTTTTCTAATATGGCCCCATCAAACCATGCGATGATTTCGCCAATGTCAAGGTAATAAATACAGTATTCAAAAATCTTGTGACAAAAATGTCGGCAACGTTGTACGGTAGAACATGGTCATAAGAACCCCCCCCCCCCCCCCCCTGTCGGGCTCTTAGCCAACGGATAATGATATCCCTCGGAGACCGCCAGGAAATCATTAACCGGTGCCCAGGGTGCACCGGAACAAGCACTGCACTTCCCCTCGGACGGATCCAAAAACGAACCGCAGCTCTTGATCACACGCGGAGGTAACCCGACTCGCACCCCAAAATTACATATTTTAGATTACTAGAATAGTTTATTTATATACGTTGACAATGAAGTAACAAGCATGACACATAAAAACCCGTTGATGCAATCTCTATGGTAGAAAAGGTAAACAAAGAAATGAGGTTGTAACACCGGTAAGCTGCAGCTGTGCCTGTCCAATACCAGTCCTAAAGTCAATTCTTTTATATCGGACTAGCTTCTGCCCGCGACTTCGTTTGCGTAGAATTATACATATAAACCTTCCTCTTGAATCACTCTATCTATTAAAAATCCGCTATGTAATTTTAAAGATATACGCATACATAGGGACAGACAGACAGCGGAAAGCGACTTTGTTTTATACTGTGTTGCATGATTTTTTGTAATCTAAAAATAGTGATGTGCCTCCTATCGGAAGTTAACGACGAATTAAATTTAGTACAGATTTTTGTAAGTCATCCTATAAAATCCGGATCCGAAATTATATATCCGTAACATCCCTGCTTTAAACCGGTGAGCTGTTGCTGTGCCCGTTTTGAACCGGCCCTAGGGTAGCGAAGCGACTAGTCACCTTCTGGCACGATGCTGGTGCTCTAACCAAGATCTATAGATAGGTAGCTTGTGCGTTTGCGTGTTTGTGCTCGGTTGCAAACGTTACACTAAAATAAATCAAGCGCCTAGTATATTTACAATGGCAATATTTGTTTACCACGTTTTCGAATTTAGCGTTGGAACAATTAATTAACGCTCAATTTACGATTCAGAATTAAAAAAATCCCCACGCGTTAATCGAGTAATAGTAGGGTAATAGCAAGGTGTAGGGGTATAGCATGCGTCACGGAATGACGAGGATCCGGGTTCGTTTCCCAGCCATAGCTTTACTTTTGGGGGCGTTCAAGTATGTATTACGTAAGCGCTTGAGGGGGGCGGGGGGTCTTTGCTTTGCTTATTTTTGATAACATGGGGGGAGGGGGGGTCGATATGGTGATTACGTCAGCAGATAAAAAACAGAATCCATTAAAAGAAAAATGCATATAGGTACCAATGGTTACGTAAGCATCGGGGGGGGGGGGGGGTAAGAGGTTTGCTTACTTTTGCTGACAAGGGGCAGGGGGGGGTAAATAATTGTAAAAAGTCTGCTTACGTAATACTTGAATGGCCCCTTTCGGATTTTTCTGAATTCTAATTTTCAGTGTCGTTTAAAAATGTAAACCTAAAATTATTAATTAATTATTGAAATTATTAATTATTTTAATTATTGTACACTATTTTCTGCAAATAAATGACTTATGACTTATGACTTAATTCCTATTCTAGATGAGACGTACACAGTGTGTGTGAGCTACGCAGAGCTGAACGTGCGCACAAACGCGCTAGCGCGGGCAATAGCGGCGCGCGCGCATAAGATTGGGGCCAACCGCGACGGCGACTACGTCGTGGCTGTGTGCATGCAGCCTACGCACAAGTAAGTGTCCTTCGGTTACTGTAACGTGCTATAGTTACGGTTACCTACGCTCACAGCAACAGCCGTGGTAGCCTAGCGGTTTCTTCTGTGGCCTCTCAAACAGAGGGTCGCGGGTTCGAATCCCAGGCCGCACAGTGAGTGTTAGGAATTTATGTGCGAAATTACATTTGAAATATACCTTGAGCTTTTCGGTGAAGGAAAAGATCGTGAGGAAACCTGCACACATCCGCGAAGCATGAATGGTGTGTGTGAAGTTTCCAATCCGCACTGGACCTCCGTTGGAACTAGCCCACCAGTGGGGTGTATATAGGCTGGAGAGATAATGACCCTCATAGATGAGTACTCAGCTTATGCAAACATATCTCCTGGGAATCTCCTGACTTATCTCCGAATATCTTCTACAGCACGGTGATGGCTCTGTTGGCAACGTGGAAGGCCGGAGCGGCCTACGTGCCCATGGAGCCGAGCTTCCCTCAGCAAAGAATTAACCATATTCTGGCGGATTCGCAACCAGCTCTTGTGGTGTATGACGACCGATGTAAGTATCTTCTTGGGTTTAGTTAAAAGGAATCGTCAGTAAGGGTTCCGTCGTGTCCGTCTGCTGCTTATCTTAGAGAGTCTTATTACAGTAATTGGTGTATCATGACCCTGGTCCTTGATAGAATACCACTCTGCAGCTAAGAAGAATTGAAATTTGTATTCCAGGCAGCTTGACTTTTCCCTACACTTCCAACAAATTATTGATATGTGTCAACATATTTATAAACCTAAACCTTCCTCGTGAATGACTGTCTATTAATTGGTACAAGCCGCATGGAAATACATTCAGAAGTTTTTGATTTACAACAAACAGACAGACATACGCGGCGAATGACTTTGTTTTATAAGGGGGCGTCCATTAATTACGTGAGGTATTTAGGGGGGGGGGGGGAGGGGGTCGAGCCGAATCTTACTAAATCTCACTTAAGGGAGAGGGGGGTCTTGGTAAATATCACGTAATTTTTTTTTGCAGAAAATGGTGTAAAACTGCGTGAAAATTAAAACCCAAAGTACAAGTTTCGAAAAATCTCACGTGAGATTGGGGTAGGGGGGAGAGGGTCGAGAAAAATCTTACGATATCTCACCAAGGGGGGAGGGGGGTCAAAAAATCCCTAAAAATGCCTCACGTAATTAATGGACGCTCCCTAACGTGTAGTGAATAATATCATATATGTATTTTATGTGGTTATTAAAGTGGTTATACATGCTGTTTATATCTGGCTACAAGAAAGTTTTAAAGATACTAATACAGAACACAAACACGAATAGCCAAGTGTAGACCCACTAAAAAATGACTCATGAAATGAATTCCTCAACCTTCCAGGCAACTCCTCCATGTTCAAGCCGAGCGGTGTTCCCTCCGTCTCCTTCGAGGAGCTGGCTCTGGAAGCCAGTGGACTGTCGCCAGACGCACTTCAACCGCAAGAGCTGCTGGCCGATACCCGTGTTGACAGCATCGCTATTGTGCTGTATACGTCTGGCAGCACTGGCGTACCGAAAGGTAAAAAGGAGCTTCATCCCCATCAGAGCTTGCACGCGAAGATTGGTCGCGGATATAATACAAATATACCTTTCTTACTAACGCTAAACGTGGAATAAAGATCATGTCATCCTACTCTTCGTCTACCCCGTAAGGGAGATGGAAAGTGTAAAGAATTGATCTTTACCCTAGTAATTAAATAACATTTTGTAAATTATAGTTTAATCGAGTATCACATTAAAGACATTTTGAGAGAGAGTGAAGTATTCAAAAAATATAATATTGTTCTTAAAAACTGCCATAGACAAAACTCTAAAAAGGTTATTCTAACACTGCCCCTTACTCGAAGCAATCATAGTGTTTCACAATTTTAAACAGAAATAGAGTATATAAACTATGTGTGAGAGTACACCAAAAAAAAAAACATTAGAAGTTTAAGATAAATTTAAGCACTTCGCAAAGAAATTGTGTTTCACCTTAGGTAAGGCTTTCGTGAAAAGATCTGCCTCTAATTCAGCAGAGGGCTTGTAGGCTAAACAAATTATATTGCGATGAACACACTCCTGTATAAAATGATGATGAACGTCAATATGTTTCGTTCTTCGAAAACATTCGTTCTCCACCATTTTAAGGGTGCTATGATTATCATTATAAATGATGACAGGACAATGCTGTGATTCATTCCCACAATCCAACTCCAATAAAAAATTTCTAATAAACTTTGCCTCTTTGACAGCGTTTCCAAGAGCGTAGTATTCAGCCTCAGTGCTAGAGCAAGCAACATTCTGTTGTTTATGGCTATGCCAATTTACAACACAACCACCAAACCTACTCACAAAACCAGAATAAGATCTTCTATCGGTTGTATCCCCCGCCCAATCTGCGTCGGATGAAATTTCAACCTTATTACTACCCTTCTTGAAATTGAGTCCGTAGCCAGTTGTCCCTGATAAATATCGCAGTACGCGTTTAGCAGCGAGCCAATGCGATTCATTGTAACAAGTGTTATATTGACTAAGCTTACTGCACGCAAAAGCTATATCCGGTCGTGTGCATACAGCTAGATACATTAAGCTTCCAATAAGCTCCTGGTATGGAAACCTTTGGTCGATTGTCTCTGCTTTTGGCAGATTGAAGTTGACCTCCATGGGAGTCGCTATCTTGTGACAATTTTCCATGCCAAATTTAACTAAAAGGTTTTTCACATATTCTGACTGTGTCAATGTTAAAGTTCCTTGCTCTCTGTCCCTTTCAACTTTCATGCCTAACGCTTGTTTCACTGGTCCAAGCAGTTTTATTATAAAGTTGGAACTGAGCAGTTTATATAGCATTTTCTTTTGACATTCATTGGAACTGAATATAAAAAAGTCATCAACATATAATGCTATTATTACTTTGTCTTTAAAGTAGACACATTTTTCAGTCTTTAACTGTGTATATCCATCACTAATCAAAACTTTGTGAACTTTTTCATTCCAAGCTCTACTCGCTTGCTTGAGTCCATATAAACTCTTTTTCAGTAAACAGACTTTGTTCTGCCCCTCAATTGCAAATCCAGTAGGTTGTTCCATAAGAATACGTTCATTAAGGTCTCCATTAAGGAATGCCGTGTTCACGTCAACATGTTCGATATCCATATCATTTTCCATTCCAATGGCAAAGAGTAAACGTAAAGTACAGTGTCTTACAACAGGTGCGAAAGTTGCTTCATAGTCAACTCCATATTGTTGAGTGAAACCTTTTGCAACTAAACGAGCCTTAAATTTTTCAAAGTTACCACTTGGATCTACTTTTTCTTTGAAAACCCATTTACACTTTATAATGTTTCCATCTTTTGGTCGATCGACCAGTTCCCAGACACGATGTAACATGAGTGAATTGTATTCCTCTTGCATAGCTTTCAACCAATCTTTAGCTTTTTCACATTTTATAGCTTCGTTAAATGTTCTAGGTTCATCTCGTCCTGTTAACGCAAGTTCAGTGAAATAATTCATTTCGTAATCCTTGAACTTTATAGGAGGGTTCCGGTTACGAACAGGTCTAGAATTCTCATCAACTTCTGTATCAGATGCATCTTGCGCTATAATATGAGATTCTTGCTGAATATTATTCAACGATTCATTTTCCTGTTCACCAGATGTAGTTTCTTGAACATTCAAATCATTATTAAGATTTATATCAGAATTGGTAGACAAAGCATCAGGTGTCGCATATTCATCATCGTCAGGTTCATTAACATTATCATTAGAAGTATTAGAATTATATACTGAAACTTCAATATTATTTATTAAATCTTTGAAATCATCATTTGATTTTCCATTTTTTAAATTAATTCCTTTTACATTTTCAAGAAATTCAACGGAACGTGCTTTAATCATCTTTGTGCCATCAGCTGGATCACCAAGTCTGTATCCTTTAGTATGACTACAGTATCCTAACATAATGTAAGGTTTTGATTTGGGATCAAGCTTATTGCGATGAGGTTGAGGAGTAAGACCATATGCTGTACAACCAAAGACTCGAAGATGACTGAGGTTCACTTTGGATCCAGTCCACATCTCTTCAGGAGTAGCTTTACTCAAAGCAGCAGTAGGACTACGGTTCTTCAAATAACAAGCAGTATTTACCGCTTCTGCCCAATATTTTCTCTCTAAACCAGCATCTTGTAACATGGCTCTCGCTTTTTCCATTAAAGTTCTGTTAAGACGTTCAGCAACGCCATTTTGCTGTGGTGTGTATGGAACAGTGGTTTCATGAACTATACCGCATTGCTTAAAATAATTCTGAAAACTTTTATTACAATATTCTGTACCATTGTCACTCCTAACACGCTTAATCTTCAGATCGGTTTGATTTTCAACCAATGTTTTGAATTCAATAAACGTATTCAAAACTGTTGTTTGATCTTTGCGATCCAGAAAGTAAATGAAAGATTTTCGCGTAAAATCATCAGTAAAAGTAATGAAGTATCGACAATCACTCCAACTATTGACTGACATAGGTCCACATATGTCCGTATGGATTAAATCCAATTTAGTCGTGCTTCTATGTGCCTGACCACGGGGAAATGATTTGCTCTTTTGCTTCCCTTCAAAACAAGGTGGACAAGGAGTCAAATCTCCATTTGAAAATTCAATACCGCGCGCCAATGAATCACGAAGGATTAACATACCTTTTAAACTTAAATGTCCGAGTCGACGATGCCATAGCTCTAACGAATCAGTTTTGGATATAAAAGCTTTACCTTCAGTGTGAATACTAGGCTCTTGGTTAAATGCAGAATAACATTTCAATTTCTGATCAATTTTGTAAATACCGTCCACATTAGTAGCTGTCAGATCACAGGAACCAGTCACGGACACATTATCCTTCCTGTAAACATTACATCTGTTAATATCAAATATTAAAACATAGCCTTTTGCTGCGATTTTACTAACAGACAAAAGATTAGCTGCTACTTTAGGTACATACAGTGCATCAGTAATCACTTTTTCAACATCATTGTCGAACGTCATATTGATGTTACCTACACCTTCACTATATATTATATCATTATTGGCAGTAGTTATTTTGGATTTAATGCTAGGAGAGTAATTGACCATCCAATCTTTCCTATTAGTCATATGACTAGTGCAACCTGAATCTAAAATCCAGTTATCCTTAAAACAAACACTACTAGCTAAGGCAGTCTCTGTAGAAAATAAAGTCGAGTTTGTACTTCCCTTCTTTGAAGACGACGCATCTAGGGTAGAACCATTATCTGAAGTCTTCTTATTCTTCTTCAACTTAGGACATTTTGGTTTAATATGCCCTTTCTCATGACAGTTGTGACATATTGGAATAAATTTATTCTTCGCAATAAGAATCTTGTCAGATGGTTCGAAATTTGATTTGTCTATCTCCCTTTTAAATTCACTTTGAATTAACTGGCATTTCACAAATTCAGAAGTCAGTTTTACACTTGTGGCTTCCATTGCCATGATTAATGGATCAAACTCAGCTGGCAAACCAATCAGCATCAATTCGGCTAATTCCTCGTCATCGACGACACAGCCTATGTCAGCTAGTTCTTGCGTAACAGAAATAATATTTCCCAAATAGTGATCCATGCAATCATATTCAATATACTTAATTTGGGCTAATTTTCTTTTTAAAGAAAGTCTACGACTTATGCCTGCATTCTCATAAGCAGCCTTCAATTGTTTCCAGGCATCTTCAGCTGTTTTTGCATTTTTGACATGTGGATAGCAAATTGGTTTTATATTCAAACAAATTTTTGCATATGCTTTCTGATCTCTGACAGAATCGGTAGATGCACTTACTAACCCGTTTGCAAAATCCCACAGTCCATTGTCAATCAGCAATAATTTCATCTGAAATTTCCATGTGCCATAATTTGAAACTCCTTCCAGCTTCTCAATTATCATATTCGATCCAGTACTTATAACAACGTTATTCGCCGAAGTACTTGAAGAGCTAGTATCATTTTCGGTCATCTTGATAAAATAATATTTTATCTATTTCGAAAATAATGTCACTATTTTCACAAAACACAAATATAATTATATTATATTATATTACTTTCACTAGGTTCAAAAGCCCATAACCAATGTAAAGAATTGATCTTTACCCTAGTAATTAAATAACATTTTGTAAATTATAGTTTAATCGAGTATCACATTAAAGACATTTTGAGAGAGAGTGAAGTATTCAAAAAATATAATATTGTTCTTAAAAACTGCCATAGACAAAACTCTAAAAAGGTTATTCTAACAGAAAGCACTGAGTAAACACTACATGAAATGAGCCTTACTTCAGCTCCCCAAGCAGAGTTGTAAAAGGAAAGAAACTCACCTCACTCACTGCTCTTGGCTTACACTCATAACATGACCCATTCTGCCGTAGGTATTATACGGAATCATGTGTCTGATCAACCGGTGTTCGACCGACAACATAAAGACTCTTGACTCCTTATAATTCCTGCCATCTCAAGCACAGCTATCACTTTGCAGGCGAGTTTCAATTAGAGAATTACTGTCCTGTTGACTTAAAGCTTCCAATTCCAGTGCTTGCTCGTAATATTTTAGGTGTCCGTCTCCCCTACTCGGCCATCTGCAACCGTCTCTGGTGGCAGTTCCACACGTTCCCGTTCGCCGACACCGAAACCATCTGCGTGTGGAAGACCGCTCTTACCTTCGTGGACTCCGTCTGCGAGATCTGGGGCCCTCTGCTCCACGGTCGCTCGTTGCTGATCCTGTCGCGAGAGACCACGAGAGACCCGCAGAAGCTGGTCAAAGTGCTCGCTGATAACCAGGTAAGATACAGCAATATGGAAACCAGTGTATAACGGCATCATTATTTTTATTGTTGTCTTATAATAATAACACAGTGTGTCTTTAAAGTAATCCAGAATACTTCCAGGTGGTTGGGTTAGTCAGGCTGAACATCCCTGTTAATATTGAACAGGTTTTCTTAACTGTGGCTGATAATTGTTTCCATAAATTGGTCGATGTTTAAATTGTACAGCATGAAAGGGGGTGGGGTGACTTAATTTTAAAGCCAGAAGTACGATGATAATTCTTTACAAGAGTGTTCAATTAAGCTAATATCAGCTGCAGTATTCTGGAACTATTCTAAGAAACCTTGTATCGCTTACTTCTTTTCAACTCTCAGTCTAATGCTAAAAATAAAAATGAGTTTTATTTAAGTAACTGGCTAGAAGATGCACCGATTTTACAATAAAGGTAGAGAGGCGCTGTACGTCAATACAATTTGAAAATCCTTTGAACAACAGAAGAATCCATATATATTCTATGTGCCTGCAACACCTGCTTTCTACCTGACAGATTTTTTTTAAGCTAATAACAATTTTGAGATTTACCTCTGGATATATCAGCAGCTAACCAACCAATTGTGTGAGTTCTATGTATCCAGCACACCTTTATCTTCGCAGGTCCAAAGGCTGGTCCTAGTCCCCACTCTTCTGCGTTCTATTCTCATGTACCTCTCGCTGAACCGCTCGGAGAGACCCCTCCAGAACTTGCGGCTCTGGGTCTGCTCCGGAGAGACCCTCAGCAAGGAGTTGGCTGCGCAGTTCTTCCAGTACTTTGGAGACCACAATGGCTACAAGTTGGCTAACTTCTACGGCAGCACTGAGGTTATGGGAGACGTGACGTACCATGTATTGGAGAATGCTGGACAGTTGGAGATGCACAATACTATTCCTATTGGTAAGTCTGCACTCGAAACACGGAGAATATTAGGTGACTTTTAAATGGCTTATAATCTTAGCCATTTATAAACTTAATACCTGCGCTGAAGTGCTTATGCAATCCGAGAATAAAGGATTTACATTTTATTAACTTTAACCAGCACATAGTAAAAGGAAATTAAAACTGTCGTGTCCCCAGATATGAAGGCTAAATATGGCACTAATTTTGTATGAAAATTTCTAGTTATTCTTTACACTTTCTCTGAAAAAAAATTAAACTGTGGTAAAACGTTGTAGTGCTTTTAGACGAGAAAATACCTATTGCATCCTTTCTCCTCAAAAGTCACCAAGGCAACATTCTTGAGTGCATAGTACTATCATGAATGAAGATCATCCTTAATTTAGCTGTTTATTTGTCCAGGCGCCCCATTGGACAATTGCGCAGTGTATTTGCTGGACGAAGAGATGAACCCGGCTCGCGAGGAAGAAGTCGGCGAGGTTTGGGTGGCGGGCGCCAATCTCGCGTCGGGATACGTGGGGGCGCAAGCGCAGGATAAGTTCCAGGATAACCCCCACGCTAACAGTGCTGGTAATCTCATAGTTAAATTTTAATTCCAACTTAATCCAGGTGGTTGGATTAGTTTGATAAAACACTCCTGTAAGGTGTCGTTGTAGGATGCAAGATTAGTAACCCCTTAATTAACCAATGTATGGGAACCTGAATTACATTTACAGAGCTATTCAGTCAGACAAATCTAACCACCTGCTGGAAGCATCGTATAAAATCATTTTTTCTGACTCAGTATACGTAAGCTAAGATGCCCAATTTAACAAGTGCCACGGTCAGTGAAATCTTTTGGTGTATTTCGCTGTAGTCACGAAGTTCTATCGAGTTAACAGAAATACTTCTGTCCAGAATTTGGGCGTTTGTACCGCACTGGTGACTTCGGGACGCTGCACAAAGGAGTGATTCTGTACGCTGGCCGCACTGACTCTCAGATAAAGGTGCGCGGTCACCGGGTTGACCTGCAGGAGGTGGAACGCGCTGTGGCTGCTGTTTCGGGGGTTGAGAAGGGTAAGTGGGAGTAGTAAAAGGGGAAGTTGGTGGTGGCGAAGAGCGAGTTGAGGAAGTAAAAATGAATCACACTGGAGAAGTCAGTGCAAATGGGAGTAAAGGTGATTCTATAGAAAGTGATTTAGATAAGAGTGAATGCGAATAAATAAAAGCGAGTCATCTCGGATATGGGGACAGTGCAAAAGAGAAAAAGTGAGGTGATAGTGATCCCATGGTGATAGATAAGTACCTATCAGTGTTGCAGAAAGAATACTTTTTATTCGATATGGCTATTGAGAGAAATAAATTTTGGATTAAAGTAGTATAATAAAAGACTGCAACGATGATGGGCGTAATGTTGCATCTCCAGTGAAAGCTAGTTTACGAGTACCTTTTCCAAGTCCGTCATCAAATTTTATAAACCGGGATACCAAGATTAAAAGAAAGACGAATACAAATAACTACAACGAAAGTTACATAATCATATTACTCATTAACCTTAAAATGATATTTTCCAGCTGTCGTTCTCTGCTATGGACTGGCAACTGGTAACCCGGAGATTCTGGCGTTCGTTACCATAGAGCCTTCGGCGAAGCTCGCCTCTCATCACATCGAAGGTGCTCTCAAGAGTGCCCTCACCAATTATATGCTGCCGCAGGTATAGTCCCTAGACCAATATGAAATAATTATTTGTCACTAGCTGTTTATTTATTTATTTATTTATAGGAACACAAACAGTCATACATGGCTCATGTATATCCATACACCCATACTCACAAACTTGCGCATTTATAAATTAGTGGGAAGGATTCCTCAAGAATTTGGCCTAGTTGTAATTAGAGACAAGCTTACCAAATGGTAAATGGGTTACCTGAAGGTGAAAAAGCTTCGGTTTCGTCTCAGAATCATCTTTGATTCAATCACGCATGAACCTGAGACGATGGTGTTAGTAGACCGACTTTCTGAAAAATTATTACGCTATTCACAAATCACGGTTAATAATTATATTCTTCCATGCTGGTCTGGAAGTATAGAAAAAACAAAGAATGTACCAGTTGCTTCTCTTCCCGCGCAGGGAATGGGCGAAAATCTTAGGCATCATGTTATAGGCGATGCGGCTAGCAACCCATCACTATTTCGATTCCTTTCCACCTATACGCCCACAATCATGCTAAACGTGGCCTTCAGGTATTGACACGTTAGGCTCTGTCTACCCCGTAAGGGATAAAGACGTGATTTGTGTATGAATGTGTATGTACAGTTAATATATACACGAAAGTCAGGAATAGTAAACTTTAAAATCATACTTAAGTTGGGTGACTATGTTTTTTGTTACAGGTCATTGTGGTTGAGAGCATCCCGCAGCTTGTAAACGGCAAAGTCGATAGACAAGCACTGCTGAAGATGTATGAGAACACGAACAATAACGGTAAGAGATGATATTACTAGAGACCGTCTACCTCAATCTACGTCTGGCATGTCATAGCCAAAGTCACTGCTGGTCGACTGCAAAACAGTGTTGTTATGGATATCCATATCCGTAACCGAAACTATCGGATATCGGATATAAAAAAATATCCGTAACCGAATCCGATATAAAAGTTTTGGATAGTTTCGGATAGGGCGGAGCCTAACTAAATACTACTTAGTAAATATGACACGTCGTGACAAGTTTCTGTTTTTGCCCAGCCGGCAGACCAGCCGAGCGCGCGTTGTCGTATTCATTTTACAGTTTCTTAAAAATTTAATATCCGTGACCGAAACTATCGTACAATCCGAAATAATTTAATATCCATAACCGTAACCGAAACCGATATTATATTTTACCAATATCCATATCCATATCCGGATCCGAAATTATATATCCGTAACATCCCTGCGCAAAACCTAATCTTAAGAAGACAAAGGGATTAAAAGGGTTTCTGCATGCTGGCACCGCTTGAGTGGTATCCAGAGGCGTCTCTAGCCCGTGTAGCGTCCGTGTGCCAACATTAACCCAGCTCCCCCTGGTAAGAGTGAGGCTCCGTAGCGAGCGGCGCTGGGCGCCCCCGTAGGGCCGCTGCGCCCTTGTGTGTACCATAGGTAAAGACGCCTCTGGTGGTACCTCTGGTGTTAAAATGTCAGTATCTGGTTGTTTTCAAAATTTATTGGGCCCCATGAAAATGCTCAGAAGCCCGCATATTGGAAATGGATGATCTGGATAATGATTAAATAAATGTAGAGTTTGGAGATTAGTATTAATGTGTAATGAAGTTGACTGTAAAAGAAAATACTTGTCTCAAGCAAGCCTTCAACTGACTTGAATCTTATATTGAATCAGGCGTTACTTTGCGGAGGTCCATTTCAATGAACAAAAAATGTTTACCTTGCTACTCCGCTACTCATACCTACTCATTTGACTAGCGGAGTAGCAAGGTAAAATTTTTATTATCACTGTCTTGAATCTGTTTCATCTTTACCATGTAACTATTAGTAAGTCTGTGACCTTCTGTCCGTTATTAATTAAATGCAACTCTATATTAACTATTTGTGCCAGGTGATAAATAGACAGCTGACTACTACCACTTTTTGCAGACGACTCTGAAATCCCGCTCGACATCGACTACACAGGTGTCGATAGTGAAGATATGGAGAAAGCCACGGTCTTGTTCACGACTGTGGGCGAAGTTCTAGGCCGCGCCGCTAGGGGAGCTCTGTCCGTTCGAGCGGGCTTCTTCGAACTTGGAGGGAACTCTTTGAACTCCATCTATACTATCACTCGGCTGCGCGATGTGGGCTATTATATTGGTAAGATGTTCACCAGTTTATGTTCCGTTTTAAAGGACCAGGTAAACTTTGGTAGGCTAAAATTCTAACTCTTAGCAGTTATAATATTTATTTAATTTTTAGTGGAGAGTTTAGTATGTGCATTGCTATTAACTTCACTTTTTATGATTACGGTACAAATTTTAATAAGTACTCGCAATTTCTCTTTTCTCTTCAGTGATTAAGGGCCTATTTCGCCACTCTTTGTTATGTCCATAATATCTTTTGTGCCATCTCTATTTATTACAACGAAATAGACAGAGACACGTAGCATCATATATATCTGAATCTTAAGATATCGGGATCTTAATCATAGAGCAATAGAGACCTTAAACGCACCTACCTACTGGTTTTGAACAAATAGAAAAGATCTGAGACCATTTCAGATGGTCTTATCACACAATCATACTCTATTACTATTAGGATATTGCTGAATATGTCATGATGCTAATAAGTGGAACAGAGAAGTATCTGCCCCTTTTGTAACAGTTCCTATATGGGAAAGAGGCACGAGGGTATGCCCCTATGTATGTTTACTCTTTTACAGAGATCAGTGACTTCCTGGAGGCTGCCAATCTTGGCGAGGTGCTGTCCAAGCTGTCCACCAGCCCCGACTGCCAGGGTGACGGCAGCGAACCCAAGTTTACCGCTGAGCTAATGAGAGACGAGCACAAGGAAGAAGTCATTGAGTAAGTTTTAGGAGTCCCAGATACACCAGACATTAAAAGAGATGGAAATATTATTGGTGAAAAATCTTGTTGTTTTTCGCGTTTTTCAAAATTCAAAATTCATTTATTAATTTAAACAAAGTGGTTACAAACAAGCCAAGGTTGAGGCTTCTCAGTAGGTATATATGTACCTGTATTGAGAAGTCTCGCTCTTCCAAATATAGCACATTTTAACAATAGGTCCACAGTTAGAAAATAAAAGTTTATAAATGAAATTATCCTAGCTTAAAACTAAGCTTATGTTACTTACATGTTACTTGGATGACATTTATTAGAAGCTTATAATTTTAAGTTTCATATGTCCAGGTTTTAATTTAGCTATAAGTACAATGTAGAGTGCCTTGATAATTTTTACTAGGCAACCTCCGGATTGGTATCAGAGCAAAAAAATCTTCCTAAACGCGACTCGTGAACAAAAATCGAGAGAGGGAAGTTTGGTCGAGGGAAAACACGCGTGAAAACCTGAAATTTAGAGAACTCGGTGGGCGAGCTTTTAGGGCGACACACCCTTGGTATATACAATGTTTACGAAGTCTGTGGGTCCACAATGTTGTCTATCAAAAAACCAAAAGTTATCTTTGATGACTTGCTTTGTATTGCCAGTGGCGTAACTATAGATAGGGTTGGCAAAATGGCACGGACCCCTGGCTCTAAGGGGCCTCGAATTGGCTTGGCTTAGAGCACAGAAGGGATTTATGTTGAGGAAGGACCACATCTGATGAATACACCACGGGCCCAGGTAGGGTTGCCAACTATTTTTTGATCGAATATAGTATTTTGCAACCTCAGGTAAATTGAAAAGATAATATAGTACAAACTGACATTTAACTTTTAACGGTCTGTCCCACGCACAACAAAACAACAACAGAACATTGTAAAAATGAGACACCTCCAATTCCGTTTGTAATACTGGCCGAATATGGAATTTTTGCGTACTTAAGTACTTTATATTTTTTCAACGCGGATTTTGACCATGGAGGTCTTAAATGAATAGCAAAAAATGTCCTCAGGCACGTTTGGGATGGGTGAACGATCTGGAGAGACTGCCCTCACTAACTGACTGACTTTTATAATCAAAACAATGCATGCCATAGCTGCTCGCTATTTGAACGGTTGGCAACCCTACGCCCAGCACGTTATACTTACGCCATTCAGTATTGCTATAATAAAGCCTCTCTTCCAGCATGATAGTGTCCTCGTTCTACGAGAAAGCGGAGCTGGAGCAGTTCCTTCGGCACGAGATCGAGCCGCGCGACTACGCGCACTGCATCGGCGCATGCTGGGCGGCGCTGCTGCGCGCGCGCCTCAGCGTCGTGCTCAGGGATGGTACGTTAAGGCGCTCTCAGCCGCCAATGACCTTGAGCAGCGCGACTCTTCACACAAACGGTCCGCGTGCCTGTTAGTGAAATGACCCATAAGCCATAAGTCAAAGGATGATAGACATGAAACCATTTAATGATATTTTTAAACCAATCTTTGCAATTATTTTCTGTTGATCAGATTTGAAATATGAGATGATATTTTAAGTATCAGCATCTATGATTCCCTCTCTATTTATTATTACGAAACAGACAGAGATGACATCATAGGTAACTGACACCTAAAATGTCAGGGTCTTAACTGAGTTGTGAAACAGGGCCTAAACGCTTATTCCCAACCCCAAAAGCATGTAAAAAAGTAACTTGAATAAACTGGGATTAGGTACCTGATACACCTCTGAAATGACGAAGTCGTACATATTGGAACTCTTCAATTCAATAACCAGAACAACTCTGACGAGCAAAAATAACGGCCCACTTCCCTTATAAGGTTGTATGGAAAACTATCCTTTAATTTAAACTGTTTTCACCAACCGCTCCGCTATTCCTATAGATAGCGGCACTCCTGTAGCAGTGGCTCTCAACTTCGACGCGCGCGACGAGCCAGAGATCGAGCTGAGCGGCGGCCTGGCCAAGATCATGGGCTTCCTGGAATTTGTTGAGGGTTCCGTACGAGACTCGGTGTTGCCAGAGGGGAAAGGTGAGTGTTCGAGTGACATGATGCGCAAGGTACGACGAAGGATGATACCGTTCTTTAAGTTAGGTTGTGGGGTGTAACGGGAATCGATGAATAAGTATGATCAATCTATGGTTTACTCCAATAATGACGTGTAGAAATGAAGTCAGTACTTATCCACTAATAAGAATAAGAATAAGAAAAGTTAATTTCACAAATAACAGGATCAGAAGGCACAGGTAAATAGATGTTATTGTGCAAAAAGGATTTAGCATTCGCCGGGTCACGGGAAGTGGCCCGAAGCCGATATTCTGTGTAGCTCTCCATTCGTCGTAATAGTTCCTCTGTTCGATACTAGATGGCGCTTCTCGTTTCCAGGCACAATCCTCCACTCGTTCATGATGGCCACGGCGGAGCATCTGAGCGCGCGCGACAACGTGGCGGCTATCCGCGCGCTCGAGCACGCGACCATGCGCATCGCGCGCGACAAGCGGTTTGTCGGCGTGTTCACCACCAACACCAGCCCGCTCACACAGGTAACACAAGAAGGAGACAGCTGAGAGATATAATGGCAAAACCAAAAGGTTACGTAACTGGCGTCAAAATAAAAAAAGGCACGGGCGCTTGATACCAATTGAACCCGTTGCAAGTCCAAACAAAGCAGAGCTTAAGGAGGGGAGCAATTTGATGAAGAAATTATGCCTCATTTAATAAAAAGTAAAATTTTGTACCGAATTGTAAAGCCATGGAATTAGTGAATTCATTCGAGTTTCGATGTGTGTAAATGCGGTGAAGTACCTAGGGAATGGCAGCTGTCCATCCTCTACCACTCCCTGGCATTTAACAACCAAGACACGAGAACAAACATTCTTATTTTCAATCGAATCGAGGAATCGAAGCCGGGACTTCAAGTTTCACACTGTTCTCTAACCACTAGGTTATCCAGGACACTGACAAGCATCCTTTATTGTTCACAGCAACTCGGGAGGGACGTGCTGGGTTTCCAGACCCTTTTGGACTACCAAATCAACCAATACGTGGACAGCAATGGCGACCGCATCTTTGGTGAGGCCTCCGATTCGATGAGAGCCATCGTCTGTTGGAAAACAGTGGAGTAACCTCAACCAGTAAGATGAGCCCCCGCAGTTACCGTACAAAATGTGGTATTATTAAATCCTATAGTTTTAAGCTGTACAACCTAAGAAATATTCATAAGCTTTTCATTTTCCAACTTCACTTTGTATGATATCTTGTTAATGTTTCGTAGCCGTAATGGCAAAAAAATGCATAGGAGGAACTATGCATTTTGAATCGTAGCATCAATTATATGAAAAAAGAACAGGTTAATAGTGAATACTTACAACGAAAATTATTTTGAACCATCCTTTTATAGTTTTGGAGATATCACCTAATGACTAATAATTAAAATGATCTAGTTTTGGTGGCGCCATCTCTCGATAAGTAGCTGAACTACCGATACTCCTGTATATATAACAACAAACTATAAGTTCATCTAGGCTACGGAACCCTCTGTTATTTCAGTTTTTTTGGTTGCTACAAAATTTCTAAGTTAATTTTGAACCACTTCCAGTGGTCTGATTGACTTGAAAGGTATGCGTATAGAGCCCCGATGACAATTCAAAGACAATACACCATCATCCAAAAAGATTATGTTCATAATGTACTTTTAAGTAGAATGTTAACAGCAGCTATTAAATTTTCACTGGTGGTGTTTGATTTTTACAGAAATTGTATATTTTGTGTTTTCTATAAAAACATCATTTAGAAGCGTCAAGAATAAGTAAAATAATTTTGTATGGCTAGTTATTTAGCACTCTTTTGTTAAATGTAGGTATGTCATTTATTATTATAAGTTTATGCCCCTGTGAATCACAAGCCGTTACAGGAAAAAAAAATTATTTTATCTTTATCCAACAAATACGAATGTCAATGTAATAGACAAAGGCAGACGAATACTATAGATAAGAGCATAAGCATACCAAGCGTGTCTGAAAAAGAATTAGATACAAATAAAATGTATATTTTACTTGCCAGAGAAAAAAACTAGGACCATAGACAAGAAAAAATAGTCTTAAAAAAGCTAGTTAAGAGGCTTGAATGAGTTATAAGAATAAAGAATAAGGAATAATAAAAGCGAAACAATTCCATACAAAATAATGAATATAATATTTTTTATGAGACTAAAAAAATTAAAAGTTCGCTTTAAATGGTTTCGATTCAGCTTGTGCCCCGTACGTAACTAAGTTACATAACCGGCACTGGTAAAACCAATGTAGGATGATTAATTTAGATTAATTTAGGTTTAGGTGCGGCGGTGGTGGCCCTTGGGCCACTCCTAAGCCGCGAACATGTTGGTTTTAATATAGAAATAGTCTTTATTTTACCTTAGAATGTCCTGGTTATGTAAAATAGTTATGTACGGAGAACAAGAGTTTGATTCTTATGCAAGAGCTATGAATTGGATAAACAAATAAGTACAAGTATTTTTTTAGTTATTCGGAGAATACAGGAAATATTGCATGTGGGTAAAATGATAAGACCCGTGCTAGTAAAAATGTATTATAATAAATAATAACACAGCTAGAGTGAGTTAGAGCGAGACGCAAGGCAGACGCCATTCTTAAATTAAAAAAAGATATATAATGACAGTAAAGTTGATTTGCATTTTAATTCAATATTTCATGGCACGGGTTACAATTGGCTTGCCATAGTGTTATAGAGTTAAGTTTTACATTTAAGTTAAACACGTAGCATGTTTGTGATTAAGAAAAAATGCTGTGACTTAGCTGTAGAGTGAGGCAGCTTAATTCTGCTGAAATTATAGAGCTCAGAATTTAGTTGGGATAAGTGAAGTAATTCTATTAAACAAAATTAATTGGAGCTGCGAAAGGAGATGGCGGGGCGATTTGGAGTCTATCCAGCCGGACTAGGAAAGCCTTGCAACAGACAGAGACGGATGGAAAGAGAAAGCGGAGGCCTTTGTCCAGAAGTAGGACACCAAATAGGCAACACAAAAAAATTGGAGCCGACTCTTTTTTCCGAAACTTAAGTACACCCACGTCGAAGTTTTGTAAATTTTAGTTGCCACAATAGCGGAATGTACGGCAGTTATGCCAAGTATAAGTTTTCGGTAACACAATACGTTTCGAACGCGTTTACGTTAACCTTTTCGACGTCAACGACACAGCACCGCAGGTTCAACGCCAACGAATATATTTACTTCAATGCAAAAGCAACCTTCCTTCAATTAGGTTTAGCTTCAACTTAAAGCATCACAATAAAGAAGTCTGGCGTACGGGTGACGTCTTTTTTATTTGACGTGGCGCCGAAAAGGTTAAAATGTCAAACACTATACGAACTGTTTCTGTTCCAGTCATTGAGACGTTTACGTAAACGCGTTAGATACAGTTTTCTGTGTGTAAAATTATACTAGAGGCTCTGTACACAATAAAGCACGGCATTATAACCTTAGTATGTACAAATAAATTATTGTAATTTATATAAATATTGCTAAATCGCTCATAGATGAGCAGTTGTGATAAATTGCATGTAAGAATTAAAAGAACAGTTTGTTTTAATTCGTATTAAAATAACTACTGTAAAATGGGTTGTTTCATTGTCCCTTTGGCGTTTTATAGGCTTCATTTACCTTGTCCCAGGGAGACATCGAGAATTAAAGGTGCTACGGATCAGAATGGGAACAGTTACCCAAAACCTAATATCCAACGTTTCAAGCCCAACTGCATCCAGATTTGGCTTCATACTGCAAACACAGACTCCTAGTAAGACATTGAGTGCCTCAACGTTAGGGTCATTTAAAGAAAGAAATCGTTTATTGGCACAAAACGACATATAGAAATTAAAAAACAAAAAAATAATAAAAAAACATTACAAAATAAAACTATGTGCCACAGCGTTTGGACGGGGAACGTCAAAATGAAAATACATTTTAACTAGACAGATATGTTTATTCGTATGACTAAAAGATGTTTAACAATTAGTTTAATTAGTAAATGCTCACATTGCACATTAATTAAATTGACGCATTGATCAACCCCGTAAGACAATATTTAACTAGACCTATTAACTAAAAATTACAGTGCGTAATGGTTTACTAATAAATTAGGGTTGCCATCCGTCCGGGTTTCCCCAGATTTGTCCTAGTTTAGAGGGCATCCGGGGAGCGTCCGGGGAAGGTTTCATTTGTAGACCGGGTTTTACAAAATAAATAAATAAATAAAATTTGGGCCGCCCGCGAGACACGCACTATTTCACCGTTCCCCCACCCCTCCCGTCACGATGTTGTTGACATGTCCGGCTTTCGGACTCTAAAATCCGGGGTTTTTACGCGTCTTGTTCTGTTTTCCAAATTTTAGAGATGGCAACCCTATAATAAATAGAGGTTAGTTCTCGTGGTCCCACTGTTATAAAAATCCTCGCTAGAGATGATAAAATTAAATTTCTAAACGAGACTGAAAATTAGAACACAGAAAAATCCGAAAGTAAAGCTATGGCCGGGAATCGAACCCGGGTCATCATTCCGTGACGCGTACCGCTACACCACCAGCAGGTAAAACCTATGTTTTTTTTTTATGTGAATAGGAAGGCAAACGAGCAAGTGGGTCACCTGATGGTAAGTGATCACCACTGCCCATAGACACCCGCAACCCCGGAGGGATTGCAGATGCGTTGCCAACCTAGAGGGCTAAGATGAAATGCCTCTTGTGCCCGTAATTTCCCCGGCTGTCTTACTCTCCGCACCGGAACACAGCAGTGCAAGCACTGCTACTTAGCGGCAGGATTAGCGAGTAAGATGGTGGTAGCGATCCGGACGGACCTTGCACAAGGCCCTACCACCCGCAAACCCTGCTGTACCCTGCTATGGGTGGTGTAAATTTAATTTCTATCGGGTAAAACCGTAAAAATAAAAAGATATAAAAATCAAGAACATTCTTTCATTTGATAATAATAAAATTAGGCTAGGTTCGTTAGGTGTATCGAATATTCCGTCGACCTTATGGAGTGTAATTCGTCATTTTTAAAACAGTGGGATCATGAGTCCGTAACCATAAATAGTACCTTAAATATGGCGGAGTGTAATTTGTTATTTTTATAACAGTGGGATCATGAGTCCGCAACCATAAATAGTCCGATTTATAAATAGTTACAAGGGGTTGTTACCCGCTATAGGCTATAAAATTGAATTATCATCATGTAAAAAAACATTTCGCCGGAGTCACTCAGGAAGTAACTCGCTCCCACCATCGTAAAAGGTTTACCACGCCACGCCACCGTTAAGTTCTCATGTCTCCACTGTTATAAAAAACTCGAATTACACTAAACCATAAAGGTCGACAGATATTTCTATTCCGTTTGCCCTTCGGGCATTTGAAGAAACCTAACAAACCTAACCTAATTTTATTATCTCTATTGAGGATTTTTTTTAACAGTGGGACATAACAGTGGAACCACGAGAACTGCAATTTTGTCGACTGAAACCAATCCAATATCTCTACTTCGCGTCAGGTGCGTGGTATTCGTAGAGATACTTTGCCTCTAATCCATAGAACTTTATATTCGCCAATTCTAGTAACATAAAGACGGGACGGATGAAACGCTTAGCCGCCTTTACAGAAATCAAATCACTGTTGGCATCCTTATATTTTAGTTCAGTAATAAAAAAAACATATAATTCTTAGTTAATATGATTATGTTACCCGTGGATTGTGTTGTTGCCTTTCTTAAAATTATCATTAACTACTACAACGCTATCAAAACCGTTATTTAAAAACATCAAGGGCCTGTTTCACCACTGTTAAGTTCCAGTTATCATAAGTGTCAGTTATCCATGACTCCGTCTCTATTTAAAACTACGAAACAAACAGAGACAGGAACTTAACAGAGACACAGGCCCTAAGTCTACTTGTGCTTCTATGAGTATACAAATTCACACTTTACTAAGTCCAAGTTAATATTTAGCCCAACAATAAGTAGGTATAGTATACGTTCATATATCCACAAATTAATAGTACCTAGCCTTCTCGGTTGGCAACGCACATAGGCGTATAGGGGGCCTGCGCTACCAGGACTACTCCGAGATTATAAATCCCATGTTCTTTTCGTGCCGCACTACCAGTAATTTATAGGAGATTGAGTGGGATGGCATGACTGATGACATGAAGTGACAACCTGGAGTGTCTCCAGTGGCGTGCAGTGGGATTCGTTAGGGTAAGCAGCGCAGCGCCTACTACGATCTAAGGACCTCGAGAAGAATGGCGTGTTAAGTGTTCCGGACATGCCATTGCTGGGAAAAGGAGACCAAGATTGGCCTCCCACGTGACGAATTCGGAAACGGATAACCGCCTTCTGGCGGTGTAACGGGTTATACCGTTGAACGGTTACGTCACCAGAAAAGCGGCGAGGAAGGAACACCCCGGGGGTTTTAGTGGGTATAAACCCCACATAACCCCATCGCCTCCCCGTGGTGATGGGGTATCTGGTTAGAGCAGATTTCCCCCGGGCAACAAAAAACAAGGTCATCTATCTTCCGCTATCATCCTCAAGTCTAGTTCAGTTGACGTTCTTCAGGGCTCACCTAACAAAACCAAGTTTTGACAGGTGGCTCACCCTCATTAACCTCATGTCAAATGCCATACTTACCCAAGTCCGGCACATCGATGTCGTCCAAATCCTTCATCGCCACATACCCGTCCGGTTTGATCAGGCCGTAACCGGTTCCATCCGGTTTGATGGGGACATAATCGTCAGCGCCGTCGTTCATATCGACTATCGGATCCTTCAAATTGTCGAACAGGGAGTTCGCTATGTTCGCTTCGTTTAGCAGCTTGAGTGAGTCCTCTAGCGCCAGATGGCGGTGTTCGGGCGTGTGGCCGGATGTAGATGGCGTCCTGTCGGCGGCGGACTTGCGGTGGTGGAGGGAGTTAGTGGCGGAGCCCGCGTAGGGCGGCGGCTGCGGGCGGCTGTAGCTGGCCGCCAGGTTGCACGAAGACTTCGGGCTGTAAGGGCGGGCTAGGCTGTTGTTGGGGCTGCAACAAAGTACAGATGCCTGTTTTGTTGGGAGCCATCGTTTCTATCAAATGTGAAAGATACCGTTTAAGATTATTTCTCGTTTAAGAAATGCGATGCGAATGTGATCCCTCTCGACAGGAAGCAAAGTTCAAGTGCTGTTCAAGGCTTTTCTAAGTGTTTTTTTGCAAATGTAATTTAAAGTGTAAATGTAATTTTTCAATGTACGGTGTAAAGTTGTATGAGCCACTCGGGGAGTAAAATTATTTTCATCTTGGGCGTTAACACTTGAATCCTTCATTACGCTCTGGATTCTACTTTACAATCCCTCGCTACGCTCAGGATTCTATTGTAGAATCCTTCGCTACATTCTGGATTCAATGTAACGCTCTCGTCGTAAATGCATCATGCTCCCTTGTGACACAAATAACTATTACTTATGTACCTGACTCCAACGCTTCTGTTGCTAGTGTTGTCTGCCTGGGTTTGCTCGGTGTTGCCAGTACCGTAGCGGCACAGTTCCACTTTGCCGGACTTGTGCCCTCTGGAATTAATAAGAATGTACCTACATTTAGTAATGTAGATCTTTCCACAGTTTTCAGATTGATATTTCGTATTTGAGGAACCGTTTGGAATTAATTGGACAACAAAAAGTCGAGTTTAACTATTTAGTACACATGTTTATTTTAGATGGGTTGTTATGGTTTGTTAAGTTAACAGTATTAATTACCTAATCTAGTTAATTGAGATGATTAATTATTAGTATCATTCACCCTCGTTGTCGAAAATTAATTCTGTCTATTTTCTCAATTTTATTAATAATACAAAAAATTCTAGATAATGTTAATGATGCTAGGTTGGAATGACTGCGTTAATTAAATAAAATGTAACTTTTCGAACCTCCGCCGTCTGTAATCTGTACAGATATGGAAGATTGTCTCTAAAAAGTATTCTGATTCAGGGTCACGCCTGAAATAAAATAAAACAGGGTTTGTTTCAAACTGATGCGAAGGACAAAGTTCGAGAAAGGTTTCGTACGCAGTAATAACTGTGCTGCCATCTGTAGTTTTTTTTGCGGTACAAAATTACAACGATCAAAGCGAGCGTGCTTCGTAACTCCGCATTCTGCTAACAGATGGCAGCATATTTGTTACAACATTGTTTTACTAAAGAGGTACCAAATTAAGAGATTGTAAAGGAATCCTCGTGATAACTGAAACATTAATAAGGGTATTCTATAATTCGTCATCATCAGCCAAAAGACGTTCACTGCTGAAGACCGCCATACAGACCGGTCTAGTGCGGCCCTTATCTAGTAGGACTCCCGCGATCTTCACTAGGTTATCAGTCCACCCTGTGGGGAGTTTCCTACGCTTCCGGTAGGTACGTGGTCGCTACTAATGGATCTTACGCAGCATACTCACATGGCAGCGTAGTGGAAGCAGACGACGGCAGTGAGCGCGGCCACGGCCAGCAGCAGCAGCAGCAGCGGCGCGGCGGCGGCGGCGGCCAGCTGGCGCCCGTAGCCCCGCGCCGGCAGCGCGCGCCGCGCCGGCGCAGACCACGCCGCCGGCGCCGCCCGCCCCGCCTTCACTTTGCTCAACGGGATGGTGCTCAAGTACTCGATGTGCTCCGTCCTACGGTCGCGGTACACCGTGTTGTACTAAGGAACGAATGAAGGAAGAGTAGAGTTAAATTTCGTAAAGCTAAATCATGTCTTTAGCCCTTACAGAGTAGACAGATCCTAGGCTCTATGGCCTGGGCTCGAGCTCTGTAAGGGATGAAGACCACTTTTAACGGGGAATCAGAATAGTGATGGATCGCTACTTGCTAGCCGCATTGCCTACATAATCATAACATATACATTTGTCTTCCCAATTTCCAGTGTTTGCTGGAAGAGATCTCTTTTTAGGAATAAGTTCGCTGTTGTATTTTCTTTTTAGTGTTGTGTTTTTTATTTATCTTTTGATGTACCTACTGTCCTAAGATTTTCGTCCATTCCCTTGATGAGCTTTCACGATCTATGCGGGAAGAGAAGCACCTGGAACATTCTATATTTTTCTTTGCTTCTAGACTAGCATGGAAAATACTTAGAGCAGTTAACATTAAAGTTAAACTCACCAGTTCAAAGCTGCACCAGTCCAAGGTCAAACCGGCATCCCTGAACAGCCGCTCCACAGTAGTCCTCTTGTACTCTCGCGGACAGCTGGTCAGCTTGGACAAGGGGCGCACTTCTTCTCGAAGGTTCTTCAGCTCTGTCGAAAAAGGCTTGGTGCTGCCTAAGCGGACTACTAACCTGGAAAATGAGACCATGACTTTTTTTTCTCAAACATTGTCGTAAATGTCGTCATTGTAATACTAAGTAACAGAACACCGAATTACATTGCAGGCACGATTTTCTGACCATAAATCGGATTGCTGGACTGTTTTTCATTGTTTTTAACTTTTTTTAAATCAAAGAGACTATGGAATAATGAACAACAATGTCATTCACCAAGTCGATAGCCGAGGAGTGCGCGTTTTGTTCGACGTTTTTATCAATGTCTCAAATAGCTTACGGTGACAGATGACATAAAAAACTTATTAAAAAAGGCGGGAACGTGAAGACCACCTAAGTTGCGAGGAAGTTTAGTGTACAGCATTATATCTGCCTCAGCTGGAAGAGCAATTGCTGGATTCTTAACTTTAAAAAACACCCATCAGGTTACTCATCCACCAATTGGCTACTTCTAGTCTGGTTAACATGTACGTTTTTAGGTTAAATTTTTGTATAGTCTCCGAAAATTACGATCAAGGTGTCATTCGATTCGAAATATTATGTAGAAAGTTTAAGAAAAAGATCCAAAAGGGGCCGATAAAAATTGCAAAAGTTATAAACAATTAAAAAAATAATAATAGGGCTTTGGTTTTTTTTGAATATCTCAAAAACTATCAAAGATATTCAAAATTTGAAAAAAGATCTGAAAATAAGAGGACATTTCCTAAAAAAAAGTCCTACCTTCCGGAACTGTATCTTTAATATTTATAATTTTTACGGAGCCCTGAAAATAGCGCTAAAAGGCTTCCGCTCGTGATTTGTCACCCGGACACGGTAACAATAAAAATCATTTTAACACATGAATTTTAGGACATAAAAATATTTAGTTATATAAAAAATAGATAACATTTTTTATTCATAAAAAATAATACATAGCTGTTTTAAAAATAAAATAAAGAATTAATAAAAAAATAAACTAAGAAAATCCATTTGTTTATTAACAAATTATTTATTAAATAAACAAATTAAAAATGAAAAAAAAAATTTTTTTTCCCCAGAATCTTTAAGAACAATATAATTTATGATTTTTAGAGAAAAAATGGTTCCTTAATATTTATATTTTGTGGTAAAAAACGATTGTTGCATTTTATAGCAAGAAATATTTTTTTTTAAGAATGATATTTTTTTAAAAAATCATGATTTATATCGACAAGTAGATAAGGAAAAAAAATGGTTGATTATCTTATAAACAATGCATTTGTTTATAACAATTATTTAAACAATCGCGGTAAAAAATTAAAAAAATATATTTTCATGTAGCTTTTAACCGTTAGAAATCATAAAATTTAAAATATTTGAAAAAAAATAATTTTTAATTACTTTTATGCAGTTTTTAATTTTTTTATGTTTTCGATTGTTAATAAAAAAGTGGAAAATTAACATTTTTGAATTTTTCCAACGGGGTCTATTGTTATGCCTTTTAAGAATAACCACGAAGTGAAAAAAAATCTAGGGTTGTAGTTTAATAATAATCAGGTTTTTTCTGTTAACATTCTATTCAGAAAAAGTTTTTCATTAACTAATGCATAACTAATGGCAAAATGGGGATAAAAATTTTTCGCCGACGGATTATTGTTTATTTATATATCCCAATAGTACTCAATTTTTTTTAATTCTTTAATATTCATATTTAATGTGTTAAAATGATTTTTATTGTTACCGTGTCCGGGTGACAAATCACGAGCGGAAGCCTTTTAGCGCTATTTTCAGGGCTCCGTAAAAATTATAAATATTAAAGATACAGTTCCGGAAGGTAGGACTTTTTTTTAGGAAATGTCCTTTTATTTTCAGATCTTTTTTCAAATTTTGAATATATTTGATAGTTTTTGAGATATTAAAAAAAAACCAAAGCCCTATTTTTTTTTTTTCAATTGTTTATAACTTTTGCAATTTTTATCGGCCCCTTTTGGATCTTTTTCTTAAACTTTCTACATAATATTCCGAATCGAATGACACCTTGATCGTAATTTTCGGAGACTATACAAAAATTTAACCTAAAAACGTACATGTTAACCAGACTATTCCTAGGCCTCGGCATCTACTATGTCTTCTACAACAATGAATTTATGATCAGTCTTACCCCTCTCCATCGCTGGGTTTTAGCGGCAAGCGCGCTCCCAAGTCGATGGCCGAGGCGAGGAAGGTCGCATACATATCGTGATTGCTCTCAGGCCACAGTTTGCTTCGGAATATATCTTTCAAACGCGTCATCCTGGAAAGACGTAAGTATTAGATATTTTTACTAACATTTATTTTTTAAATCCGAAGCCTTCGAAGTCGTAGACTCTGGAATTAAGTGCTTTAAAATAAAAAATAAAATGTCCTAATTCAATCGCGACAGTTTAACATTAATTTCAGTTTTTTGTTGTACTTGCTAGATGGCGCTATAAGTTCGCTACATCTAGATATCGGTCCTAAGATTGACTTTGTAACACACCTCTGTCAGTTGATCATTGTTTTCATCATGCTCTAGATGGCGCTTTTGTTAGTTGTACGTCGCGCAAGCTAGATGGCGCTGTAACCAATTACCTGTGCTCGTCAAGTAAGTCTTCAACATTCAGGTTGTCTATCTTCAGCTCAACCTCATGACGCGCCATCATCTCCCGTCGATGAACCTTCAATGTAAGGAGTACGCGGCGAGTTTCATAGTCCTGGCGATTAAGGCCTATCACTTCCAGCTGCAAAACAGATATCGTATTTTTTTATGGGTTGATCCTTCGAAATCGGATGTGTTAATTTGAAAGAAAAAAACACTGTAGTTTTCAATAAAAAATGAATTTATAGAAATTTAGTTAATATTCATGACCCAGCAATAAATTATCAGTGCTTGAAGTTTAAGGTCATTTTACCCATTCAGTCGTTTAAATTAAGAACACGATAATGATTTAAGAAAAACATTTTCTAGCCAAGGTCGGTTGGCCAATCGGAATTTCTCAATTTTTGTTTACATTGGCCAACCTTGATACCGATCAACATTGGGCTAAAAATACAGATTATAAACATACGGTGATTGGTGATTTGGTGCCTCTTGGTGGTGTTCCGAAAATAAACCCGGAATGATGTCGTCCGCTGTAAATATACCGAAGCCACGACGGCAACTCTGGTTTGCCCAACAAAGCTGCATGGAATCTGTACTGTTGGTCAAATTCTAAAAAAAAAACAAGAATCCTCTAAATGAACGACTTTTGGACTTTTGCGTATTCAAATAACTTAAGTAAGTACTTTATTTGAAACTGGCTGGAAACATCCGGCAACTTGAACCACTAAGAAAAAAAAATTGGTTTGCTGTTGAAAAAATATCTTTACGTCAAGGCGCAAAAGGCTGATAGTAGCAAAAATGAAATTTCAAATAGTAAACAACACTTACTTCACAAAGGTTACCAACCTTGGTAAGTCCAGTTAAATAAATTAGGGCTGATTGGAATCGCAAACATTTCAGTTTCGACCGCATTGTGAACGTGGCCGGATGTTACAACCGTCAACAGCCCTAATAGAAACACCTGTGCCTTCATGTTGCTCTGAAAAATAAAAACGTTTAAAAAAAACATTGACAACTTGTTTAAAAATTAAAAAGGAACCGCGCAAACTATAGCTACTTTAAACTGACAGATATGAGATGCGACTTTACCTCATTCATGGCCGAATGGGCACGTGCGATGAAAAACTCGACCTAATTCACGAGAATAGAAACAAAGCAATCGATTTCCATTTTGCTGTTTACAGGCGGTGCACTGAATACAGATCGCACATGTGCAGAAGGAAAGGAACGAGCCAGGGAGGGATTCGCGGGCGACGAAATATATAATCTGTCCTGCTCGCACTTACGTTGAATAAAAAACTTTTCCGAAACATTGTTAGTTAATCACATTTTTATTTAGTTACTTATGGAGTAATGCTACTTAGTCACCTTATTAGCCAATTAAATTGTGGTATTTCCCAAACGCGTGGCTACTCTTCAAATTTATTTTATTTAGATGCCAAGGTAGGTACAATATTTTAAAATGAATTCCCCGTGATACGCAGTAAATCAACTAAATAAAGAGCTTACCCACGTCACAAACCTATTTATTGTCTTCCCGGTTTAACATCTTTTTATAATAATTACGTTAACGACAAAAATAAGCAAGTACGTCCCTGAAAACGGGGCGGTGACGTAAAACTAGACTTGACGTCATTGGTTACAATCCTGACAAATCGAAGTGTTTTCTGCTACGTTCCGTTTCACTCTTCACAGTTAACTTCTAATGAAATATAAAAAAACTTACTAAGTTAACGCCAAAAAGTAGTGTTTAGCTCTGTTCGCAACTTTAATGCGATTTAATAACATTGTTTAAAAGTATGAAATCACCTATTTTGTTCAATTCTGAAGTAATAATGGATGATCAATAGAATTTGTCCGAATTATACATTGTTACGTTCGTACGGAAATGGGTGTAAAAACTGACATTCATTTCGTTCCATTCATTCATTTACAAATGTCAGAAAGGGCTAGGCGATTTTGCAATATTGTGAAGAAAATCGTTGTTTACGACTGAAAATAACAAATGTGACCACTAAAATGTTATCAGTTGTGTACGGAGATAGGGCGTGTGCGCGCCAAAATCCCGTGGCATCGAAATAACGTCGCTGGAACAGCAAATAGGGCGTTTATCGTACCTCTTGTGAGGGAAATAATTTTCGCCCAATTCTGTTTTCGGGATCATGTTAAAGTTTAAAAAAATGGGATCGGATAAAGTGCCGCTGCTGTTAGTGACCGCCAACGTAGGATCTATCTTCGAAGACGTGAGTTTATCCTGTTTAATTGATTTTCCCGTCGTAAATCGTCATTAACGCCTACCTACCTTTGAGTAATTAAATTAATTATACTGCTTAACTAAGCACTGAGCCATAGCGAGTTCCGGTTTTTAAATTAGCACTGGTTGTAAAGACGTCACTGTCATTTTTCATTGTTTAAAACTGGCCAGCAATTTAATTATTCTTGTTGTACCTGTTTAGAAAAATACTAAAATCTTATTTTATTTTTTTTTAAAACCCACATCATTTTGCTTGATGCAAATGGAGATCAACTTAGGGGCCCGATAGGTACCATAAATAAGAAAATGCTAATTCATTTTTTTATTCAAGCTGTTCAAACAAATATGTAATGAATTCAAAAATCTATGGTCTCGAGAATTATTAAATTCACCACAGTTAGTTTCAGTCCATTGAACATGGAATATAATACAAGCCGAGTTATAGTTCATTATGAGATACATGGCTAGTAATAAAATTATATTTTTTTTACTTGCACATCAATTTACTTACTCACTGGACTTTAGTGATAAGCTAGTAAGCTGAAAGCTAAGGCTACAATCAAACAGTTTTTTTTTTTAAATTAGACTGGAACAGAATATGTAAAAAAGCAGAAAAGTAAATCTGGAAAACACAGTTCCGTTTCGTTCCATGGTTTTAGGCTCCACTATGCATACTTAACTGAGCAATTATCATACATAGTGTATACTTCGATCCTCTGTGACCGTTTGTAACAGGTAGGTATTTTAAATTACAGGAAAACTGCACTAATAAAGAAACTCAAGATCATTCCAATTTCAATTATTTATTACATAAAAACATACATAATGTTACTCAAAATTACCGAGTTGGCATGCATGCTTGTGCAGCATATATTTGCATCTACAAATATTTAAAAATGCATCGAAAGGATTAAAATATAACTACCAAATGAAATAATCGAGCAGAAAAATATTTTCCAACTGGCCAGCAATTAATTTTGATTCAATGATCCCCAATTCTCAAGATACTGTACACCATCCTGCATCTCTCACAGTTTTAGCTTGATAATTATTTTGATTTGAATTTGGAACTCTACCGCAGGCCACCCTGTGTGAAAACGTTTATCCAAATTCATAGAAATATTTAATTTAAGCTTGTTCTTCGTAACCCACTACCTAGTTACATTACCAGCATTGGTAAAACCAATGTTGGATGATTAATTTGGATTAATTTCGGTTTGTTTTACTTAAGAAATAGTCTTTATTTTACCTTAGTCCTAGTAATGTAACTTGGTTATTTACGAAGTACAAGGGTTAATTTACTATGAGCTTTTGGTGGGAGAAAACTACACAACCATCTTGAGGAAACCTGTACACAACTACAAAGTACTTAAATGATTAAGTTCCCAGTCTACAATGGTCCCAACGCCCAATGGAAACTGCAGCTCAGACCCTCGCATACCTAGAGGATTGTGTCAAGCAGGAGGAACTTAATTTCATTCCATTTTTGGGAATATGGCTCCATCAGAGGCTCAAGGTTAGATAAGACGGCCAAGACTTTAAGTCCTTTTGTACGGTAGCGCTGCCAGTTTTCGGTAGGCTATAAGCCAGATACCAACTACAACAAATACAAGGAAGAACTTGAAGTATGTTGTTATACAGATGACCAGATAGTTTGATGCAGGGTTTCTTAAAGTGGGTCTACGAGCCTTAGGGGTTCGTACCATGTGTGCCACAGGAACTCAGTTAACCCTTAACATATGTACTTAAAGTGATTCATCAATTAGGCTTAGTTTTTTTTCTGTGATAAGCTTGAACAGGGGTCTATGGGCTTTTTGAAATTCTGAAAGTGGTCCGTGACCACAAAATTTTAAGAAACTCTGGTGTAGTGGTTTCAAGTCTCAGGTTCAAATCTCGGTAGCGGCAGCCGGGGGATTTAGGGGGGAGGGGGGTCGATCATTTCTTATTTTTTCTTACAAAGGGGTGGGAGGCGGTCTTGATAGTTCTTACGTAAGATCACAAAAAAGCGCAAAATTAAGATTAAGTATAGGTACTTTGAATAAGTGTGCGCATTGGTAAACGATTTCCATGGCAACGGATCCGCGCCACCCTTCTTAAAAATTGTTACGGGGTGCGAGTCGGGTTACCTCCGCGTGTGGTCAAGAGCTGCCGTTCGCTTTTGGATCCGTCCGAGGGGAAGAGCAGTGCTTGGTCCGGTGCACCCTGGGCATCGGTTAATGATTTCCTGGCGGATTCTGAGGGATATCATTATCCGTTGGGTAAGCCCGACAGGGGGGGAAGGAGTCCTTTGACCGTGTTCGTGTTCGTTGCCGACAGTTTTGTCACAAGATTTTTGAATACTGTATTTATTACTTTGATATTGGCGAAATTATCGCATCAATCGATGGGGCCATATTAGAAAAAAGAAGAACTTTGTTTCTTTGAAAAATAAAAATTAAAACAATCTCAACAAGTATTCATTTTTTCCTTTAGTACCTATCATACGTAATAAATATTACACAGGGGGGAAGGGGGTCGGTCGATTCTTAGTGATTCTATGAGCAATTCCGATTTTTCGTTTTGCGGTAAAGAACGCTAAAAATAGCAAAATTCCAGACAATGTTTAATCTAGACTATACATTTCGAAGCAGGCCTCATAACAAACCTATAGACCGACCGCTTATATGAGTCCTCGCTCTCGCAGGGTAGGACGCAGTGTTGCCAGGTCACTTCCCTTGAAAATTACATTGGCATCCCTAAAAAGTTCCATTTTTGGCAGAAAAGTTCCATTTTCATTTAAATCTTGGGGAACGAGCTTTTTTTTTTACCTCATCCATAGGAATTAGGAATAATATTTGTGTTAATAACAAAAAATTAGCCTGTATTTTTTAGTGTGTATTTAAAGTTTTTTTTACCACGTATCTATTTTTATGCCGGGACCACAAAAGTTCCGAAAAGTGTATCAAAATACAAAGTTCCTCCCAAGTTCCGCGGGGGTGTCAAAAGTTCCGCAAAACGGAACTTTCGGAACCAAACGGCAACACTGGTAGGACGACAAAGGGGACCGAGAGCGGTGCGGGCGGGTAGTGCGCCTGCCGCCCGCACCTCTCTCGGCCCCCTATGTCGCCTTCCCCGCGCCCTTGTGCCGCGCGGGGTAGGCGACAAAGGGGACTGAGAGCGGTGCGGGCAGGTAGTGCGCCTGTCGCCCGCACCTCTCGACCCCCTTTGTCGCCTACCCCGCGCCCCTGTGCCGCGCGGGGTAGGCGACAAAGGGGACTGAGAGCGGTGCGGGCAGGTAGTGCGCCTGTCGCCCGCACCTCTCGACCCCCTTTGTCGCCTACCCCGCGCCCCTGTGCCGCGCGGGGTAGGCGACAAAGGGGACTGAGAGCGGTGCGGGCAGGTAGTGCGCCTGTCGCCCGCACCTCTCGACCCCCTTTGTCGCCTACCCCGCGCCCCTGTGCCGCGCGGGCGAGGGCTCATTTAAGCGGTCGCTCTATAGCATGATACATGCTGTAGAAACTTTAGCAGGCGTAGGTATACGGACAGACAGTCTGATAAATTGGATTTGTTCGATTATTGATTGACCTCAATTGAGTTTTGGTGCTTCACGGGTGACTGTTTCTAATTAAATTAGCATAGTTCTATGCTAGGAATAGATTTTTTTAATAATCTATCGTACAGTCCGCGAGTAAGCCATTCGGGTTTCGGGTAACATCGGCCGATTCAAGTATTAATCCCACAAGTTTTTTTTTTTTTATGAATAGGAAGGCAAACGAGCAAGTGGGTCACCTGATGGTAAGTGATCACCACTGCCCATAGACATTCGCAACCCCGGAGGGATTGCAGATGCGTTGCCAACCTAGAGGACTAAGATGAAATGCCTCTTGTGCCCGTAATTTCCCCGGCTGTCTTACTCTCCACACCGGAACACAGCCGTGTAAGCACTGCTACTTAGCGGCAGGATTAGCGAGTAAGATGGTGGTAGCGATTCGGATGGACCTTGCACAAGGCCCTACCACCCGCATAAGTAAGTAAGTGAGACAGCGACAAACCCGAATTGCATTCTAAGAGCTCACGGTGATTGTAGGCGTATAGGTGGAAAAAGGAATCTAAATAGTGATGGGTTGCTAGCCGCATCGCCTGTACCATGATTCCTAAGAATTTCGCCCATTCCCTCGATTATCACTATCACTACATAGTCTATATCTATACTAATATTATAAAGAGGAAAGATTTGTACCTATTTTTGTATGTTTGTATGTTTGTAATGAATAGGCTCAAAAAGTACTGGGACGATCTGGATGAAATTTGGAACATAGATAGATTATAGTCTGGAATAACACATAGGCTACTTTTTATCCCGGAAAATTGCGTGATTCCCGCGGGATAGCGATAAACGAATTCTACGCAGACGAAGTTGCGGGCAACTGCTAGTATAAAATAAAGTCGCTTTTTCTGTTCTCATGTCCCGATGTATGCTTATATCTTCAAAACTACACAACGGATTTTGATGCGGTTTTTTTTAATAGATAGAGTGATTCAAGAGGAAGGTTTATATGTATAATGCATGCATAATACACCGTGCGAAGCCGGGGCGGGTCGCTAGTAGTTTATAACTTAAGCGTAATGAAATGATGTAAATAAAATTATAATGTCGCAATGTGGGAAGGAAGAAGTCTAGGTACTAAAGTAGTTGTGCTCCTTTGTTTATCCTTTGAATGAACTATTTGTTTTTATCCTTATAGCTAACAGTCATCCATTGAACGAAGTAGGTAGGTACCTACATTAAAATAATAGTCCCTTTTGTTACATTGTTTACCTAAATTACTTACTGGTTGTTGATCGCGTCTTTGTCCACATAGAATATCATGTACATACATACATAGATCACGTCTATATCCCTTACGAGGTAGACAGAGCCTAAGGTAACAAAACCTTAAGGCCACGTTTAGCATGATTAAGGGCGTATAGGTGGAAAGGGAAATCAAAATAGTGATGGGTTGCTAGCCACATCGCCTATAACTTGATTCCTAAGACTCGCCCATTCCCTCGATGGGCTTTTACCATCTGTGCGGGAAGATGCAACTGGTAAATTCTATGTTTTTTCTTTACTCCCAGACCAGCATGGAAGAATTGTGTTTTATTACTCTTCCCTAATCGTTAGCGCTCTAGTTTTGATGAATTTATTAAATGTACACGAACTTTCTACTGATTTATTATACGTATAGACTAGCTTCTGCCCGCGACTTCGTCTGCGTAGAATTATACATAAAAACCTTGTTCTTGAATCACTCTATCTATTAAAAAAAACGCATCAAAATCCGTTGTGTAGTTTTGAAGATATAAGCATACATAGGGACATAGGGATATAGGGACAGAGAAAGCGACTTTGTTTTATACTATGTAGTGATGATGATAATTAACTTCCCATAACACAGAATCAACACATATCTGAACCTAATGAGGCACCGATAGCGGGTAACAAACCTATTTATCTTTTATCCTGCGGGCAATAACGCGCATGTTCGTGATAAAATGTAGTTAAATGAATAACCTACTCGTATTCATGCTTAATCAAGGTTACGTCCATTTATTTTTCTATGCTGGTCTGGAAGTAAAGAAAAAACATAGAATGTACCAGTTGCTTCTCTTCCCGCGCAGATGGTAAATGCCCATCGAGGAAGTGAGAGAAAATGATGAGAAATGAGAATGCGGCTAGTAACCCATCACTATTTTGATTCCCCTTTCCACCTATACGCCCACAATCATGCTAAACGTGGCCTTTAGGTCTTGGTACCTTAGGCTCTGTCTACCCCGTAAGGGATATAGGCGTGATTTATTTATGTATGTATATGTACGTGCATCTGCTCGTACTAGTGCCTTGCTAGTTGCAATAGTAAACTTTAACTCGAATTTCGTGCCATTCCCCTCACACTAATAGACTAGAAGCCCATGGGAAAAAAAACATGTGAAATGAACCAGCGTGAATGAAGCTTAGAAGGCTGTTACTATATCATAAAATAACTCTGAGCGCTACGCCGTCATTTCTGAGCGGTACAGATTTTTTCTCATACTTACATATAAAAAAAAAATTGCACTAACTTCCGGCCCCACCACTTTAAAGCGGCACTAGGTTTTTCGACATTTATTTTTAATCATCTATAAGCAATAAAAACGCCGTAAATTAATAATTAGTCGTAATTCCTCACTTGTACCTGAGAAATTCCATAAATGAACCGCTCAGAAATGACGGCATAGCGCTCAGAGTTATTTTATTTTATGATATTATTATAGTGACAGCTTTCTAAACTTCATTCACGCTGGTTCATTTCACATGTTTTTTTTTGTCCATGGGCTTGTAGTCTATAATAGACATTAATTGGAGAGTAAGAGGGAGTATGATACGGACTTCGAAAATCGAATTTCGGAGTAGCCCCCTGGGCATGTGCTTGCTGTGGCTAATTGGCGAACCAAAAAGTTCACTAATTAAGAGGTGCTACCCAGAGTGGTTCCGTTGGTTTATCGTTTGCAGGTCTAGCCGATAAAATCTACAAGGCTATGCTCTGCTAGAATCGCCTTGGACAGTAAGGCCTACCCTGTGCAAACACTTAGGGCCTCTTTCACCACTCTGTGAACCCGTCAAGCGTCCAAGCGACTACAGTAGTCCCTAACTTATTCGGGCGGGAGGCTTAAAGAGAGAGCGAGAAGCATATATAGCGAGTTGTCGCTGGCTCTTCCAAGGGAGGAAGACCTGGCCAGTGGCGTGAATGCATAATGCAGTCCCTAGGACATTTCCCGCCTGAAAAAGTTAGGGACTACTGTAGTCGCTTGGTCGCTTGACGGGTTAAGTTCCAGTTATCTATTTATTACTACGAAACAGACAGATACGTCGTCATAGATAACTGACACTTAAGATAACTGCAACTTAACAGAGAATAGTGACAGGCCCTTACACTAGACTATATATGGTCTGAGCACTACTAGGTACGCTCTAAATGATATAGATATACAACACGAATAAGGCTTATATATCACGTCTATATCCCTTACGGGGTAGACAGAGCCTATGGTAACAAGATCTAAAGGCCACGCTTAGCATATTTGTGGGCATAATAGATGGTTTTTATAAGCTTTGTTCTTACGCCCTTAATTATGCTAAGTGGCCTTAAGGTTTTGTTACCTTAGGCTCTGTCTACCCGGTAAGGGATTAAGACGTGATATTTGTATGTATGTATGTTGTTCTATACGAAATTATAGCTGGTCACCTTAGAACAAGTAGGGAACGACACACCGTGGACTCTACATTAAACCCAAGCATTTCAACCTTCCAGCCCTCTGTGATGCTCCCAATATGGACCTCCGAGTTCCTCCAAGCCGTGTCCCGCATGGACCCGAAGTTCATTGCCCTCCATCTGCAAGAAGTCGGCGGGAAGGCTTACGAAAAGTCTATGCAGTACGTCAAGGACTTTGTGCAGAGGCTTTGCGACTGTCCTGAACTGAGACTCTATGACAAGATCAGGATATTTCTGGACGAAGACTTCAGTGCACCGGAGAAATTTACGGTGAGTTTTAAGTATATCGATTGTCATTCCACTTACGCATACAAAGTAACAGCAATACAAATGTAACACTCTCACTCCGATGGACAATACTTACACGCGATTAGTCCACTTGCGATAAGGGAAGGGTGCGTGGATCGCATGCATCCAGAGTTGTCAAGTATGGTGTCCTAAAATATTTATTTACTTACATATGAAAGGTGAGTCCTCTATTTTTCATATCTGAATGGCTTCTACACCACTTCACACAACACGATGGCATATTTTTCTAATGTATTAGCGCAAAATTACAATGATAACGTCACGATAACGGCTCGAGCGTCCCGGCCGAACTAATTCGCCGCGCGGTACATATTTTAAGCCGCACCCCCTGCGGTCCACTTCGCGTGGAGTGTTTTTTCGGGCTTAGTTACGCTTCTTGACTTATTACTATTCGTAGGTGCAGAGGCTTTGCGACTTTCCGTAGCTAAGATTCTAAGACACGAAGAAATAGGCGATCAGTTGAACTATACGATTTTGAAGTGAAAACTTCTTTAGCGGCGTTGTGCACTTTTTGGGATGGATAAAAAATGTTAAACTCGCGTCAGGTCGTGATCGTGATCGTGATCGAAAATTGGTAAGACGACGGGAGAGTTGCTGCTGGGACGTTTAGGCGGCGCTGGGCGCTAGTATGTGCGTGTGTGTAGTTTTCACTTCTGCTGGCACTTATTAGGCATGCGTTTGACCACAATCAGCCTAATTAGTAAACGAAGATCAGAGGCATTGTGAATGTCCAGAGTTGAGACCCTACGAAAAGATCAGGATATTTCTGGGCGAAGACTTTAGTTTAGTGCATCGGGGAAATTTACAGTGAATTTCAAGAATGAGGTACCTTAGAATGTTCTCGAATTGTTTCAGAACTTGGTGTTGGAAAACTCCTATAAAAGTTTTTCAATTTTTTTTTTAAACTTGCTGTTGCCGCGACTCCGTCTGCGCAGAATTCCCTTATCGCTATCCCGCGGGAACTATGCTATTTTCCGGGATAAAAACGATATGTCCTTCCCCGAGACTAAAACTATCTCTACCAAATTTCATTAAACATCGGTTCAGCGGTTTAGGCTTGAAAGTTTAACAGAGACAGGCAGATTTACTTACGCATTTATAATGTTAGTAAGGATTTAATGAGTTGACGCACTTGCCACCGCAAAGACGCTACATCGAATAACGCATACGTATAGAATAAAAAATTGTGGTTGCGGTAATTTGCTCTTAGGTTGGTACACATTAAATGCGTACGTCATATATGGTTATTTTAATTGAATTTCCCCATGTATGGTTGAGTATCACCAACAATTCACAGACGGCGCCACTTAGCCGTTGCTTTTTTAGCTACTTATGTCATTGTGTACCACAGATTCAAGCAGCCTTTTTTTTTATTTGTTACGTTATGGACGTACTGCTTATCAGCCGTACAGGGGCCGCCAAGTGACTGAGTAAAATGTTTTTATTTTTATACAATATATGGCTCGATGGAAAAATCTGTAACTTTTTTCTGTAGCTAAGGATGGTTATTCCTATCAATAGAAAAATCATCAAGCACTTTTAAAATAATCATCCATTCCCAATTAGTGTGGTCATTTAAACTGACATTGGCCCAAGCCTTACGGCCGCCATTAAGGGAGAATAGAATAGAATTAGTGTGGAAAATGTGGGACCATTTTTTATTATTATTGTTTTTACAAGCTCTTTATTAACATCTTTATTATTTTTAGTAAGACCATTTTTTTAAACAATTAATGGACGTATGAGAGTTCCTCCATGGTCTGGGAGCAAAGAAAAAACATAGAATGTAACAGTTGCTACTCTTCCCGCGCACATGGTAAAAGCCCATGGAGGGAAAATCGTCGGAATCATGTTATAGGCGATGTGGCTAGCAACCCATCACTATTTTGATTCCTTTATCCATATCCACCCTTTACGCCCACAATCTTGCTAAACGTGGCCTGTAGGTCTTGCCACCTTGGGCTCTGTCTACCCCGTAAGGGATAAAGATGTGATATATGTATGTATGTAATTTTCCTCAGGCACTCGGAAACATGTATTTCGCCCACTCTTCGCTGACGGATCTCAAGATTTGGGACTTCGAACTGAAGGCTTACGTGGAGGCGACTGGCAAGGAGGTCCACAGCGGCAACATCGAGAAGGTGACCACCAAGGAAAAAGCCAAGTTCCCGCAGCATTTCTTCCCTGAGGTGACTAGTTTTCTATTGTTCATAACTAAGATCAAAATTCTTCATTTCTCTTTTGTTTTCTACTTATGCCTGCGTCGTTACCGCAGTTTTGTTTGTTATCCTTTTTCCTCCTATGACAAAACTTAACCGCTTAATGCTGCTCATCTACTCAAAGGTTAACTGGTAGAGATCCCTTAGGGGTCATCCATAAAATACGTCACACCAATTTTGGTCATTTTAGCCCCCGCCCCCTCCCCCGTCACACTTATTACTATGAAAATTGCAATTATTTTGTTCCCGTGTCACAAATTGCCAAACCCCCCCCCCCCCCCCCCCCCCCCAGATGTGTGACGTAACTTTATGGATGACCCCTTATAGGGATAAGTTCGTGTTTGTGTATACATGTAATCTTTTTTTGTTAATTGCTTCCTTTGTGAATATTGATAATGTTAATTTCTCTTTGTTTTTTTTTCTTTTTGACTAATTTCATTTTATTTTTCAAACATCACAATTTTATTATGATGTTATTTATTGTATTGTACACCATAAGTTTGGTAGACTATAGATGGATCAAAATTTTATTGTATCACCTTATATTTTATACCTATAGTCGGACAATAAAGATTTTTGTATTTGTATTTACTTGCTTTTCTTAGTTTGGGAACTACGTCGATTGGTGTAAATTGCCCCGTGATACTTATTTTTATTTGTTTGTCGCAGTGCAAGTGGTCGCGCAAAGGCTTCCTGCGCACGCGCTGGCAGGTGCGCGGCACGGCGGTAGAGTTCGTCAACATACATCTGTTCCACGACGCTTCCAATCTGCTGGCTCTGCAGCCCTTCCCCTCGGTAAGACTGTACGGAGAAACTGAATCACGTGTAGATGAAAAACTTAAGTAAATGACCTGTTGTATGTAGTAGTGTACAGAACTGATATGGGACTTGTCGCTTTTCTTGTAACTTTGTTGATAGTTTCTACAACTTTGTTGACAGTTTCTACAACTTAGTTGACAGTTTCTACAACTAAGTTGACAGTTTCTTCAACAAAGTTGACAGTTTCTACTGCTTAGTTGACAGTTTCTACATCTAAGTTGACAGTTTCTACAACTTAGTTGACAGTTTCTACAACTAAGTTGACAGGTTTTACTACTTGGATGACAGTTTCTACAACTTAGTTGACAGTTTCTTCAACAAAGTTGACAGTTTCTACAACTTTGTTGACAGTTTCTACAACTTTGTTGACAGTTTTTACTACTTGGATGACAGTTTCTACAACTTAGTTGACAGTTTCTACAACTAAGTTGACAGTTTCTACAACTTAGTTGTCAGTTTCTACAACTTAGTTGATAGTTTCTACATTTAAGTTGACAGTATTTACAACTTAATTGACAGTTTCTACATCTAAGTTGACAGTTTCTACAACTTAGTTGATAGTTTCTTCCACTAAAGTCTGTCTGTGCTGCAGGTGTACTGCCGCAGCCGGCAGCGCGCGCTGCGGCACACGCTGCGGCATCTGCACTCGGACGTTAACGCGGCGCCGTACTTCATATTCGGGGACTTTAACTTCAGAACGGACACCGGAGGCGTGGTTAAGGTAATTTAATGTTATTTGGAGTTGGCCAAGTATTAAACAATTTTAACGGAGGCTAATAACGCAGCAATCAGTATGTTAGTTTACCGTTTATGTTTTTTAAAGTTAGATGGCAATGTACATGTACAATCAGCACAAAAAGATTGTTTAAAAAAATAGGTTAGGTTATTTTAATCTAATTTTTTTTTCAGAAAGTGACGGAAGAACTAGCGGCATGCCGTCTCCAGAATGGCGGCTCTGTGGAGTCCTCGCGCCTGCAGTACCGGTCGCAGGCAGACGGACGGGTGGTCCTCACGGTGGGGAAGAAGGAGTTCGCCCACGTGGACCATCAGAAGATATTCCGGGAGCCCTGGGTGAGTACTAATGGGACCTGTTTTAGTAACTGTCTGTCTGTCACCAGGCTATATATATATTTTTTTCTCAAAAATGTCCGGTAAAGTCGTCATTGTTAACTACATATCAGAACAGGAAGTTAATTGTTGCCGGTCAGTCCAAAATTAAAAAAAAAAAAACATTACTGTCGCGCTAAACTCGACAGTAATGTTGCATACAAATTCCATTACTGTCTAGTTATTAACTTTTAAAAAATGCAAATCACCATTATAAAAGAAAGGCACAAGACTTAAATCATCAAATTAAAAAAAAAAAAGCTAGTATGACAACGTGTTTATCTGTGTCTGAAATAGCTTAAGGTGTTCTGGGTAGAAAAATACACTCTTCAAATGCCATTGATAGAAAAAGGCGGCAAAGCAAAACAATTTTCACTATTTTATTTTCATTTATTTTTGTTGTTATATTTTCGATTTTTGAGAAAAGCACTATACTTGCCTCGGCCAGAAAAGCATTGCTGGCTTCGTATTATTAAACGGACTCGCAAGCTCGTCCGTTCAAACCAATACTCAGCCAGCAATTGCCTACTTCCTGGCCTAGACAGTAATGTACTATACTTTCCCTCATGAGAGTATAATAAAAAGTAAGTGAATTGCTTCTAATTTCCCAACGTTTCGGCAAACCTCGCATTGTCCCATAATACTTCGTCTCCAGCCTATATACGTCCCACTGCTGCGCACAGGCCTCCTCTCAGAATGAGAGGGCTTGGGCTATAGTTCACACAGACCATTGAATTGCTTCGCAGATGTATTCAAGTTTTCTCGCGATGTTTTCCTTCACCGAAAAGCTCATGGTAAATTTTAAATGTAATGTCATACATAAATTCCGAAAAACTCAAGAAGTGCGAGCCCGGGCTCGAACCTACGAACCTCTGCTTGAGACGCCACAAGTCAAACCGCTACCATGGCTATTTTACTATTATATTACTACCATAATACTTGATGTTCGCATAGTAACAAGGTCACGTGACAGCTAGTAATAGATAGAAAAATTCGAATTACCCACCTGCTATGGGTGGTGTCGGGGTATAGCACGCGTCACGGAATGACGAGGATCCGGGTTCGATTCCCGGCCATAGCTTTACTTTACGGATTTTTCTATGTGTTCTATTTTTCAGTGTCGTTCAGAAACCTTTATTCCAGTACTCACTCTGCTTGTCACCTTTATTGCTATGAATTAAGGTTGAAAGTGTCGGTTATTGGTTCTTGTCGGCCATTGGTGCCACTACGCTAAGTAATAGTTTTTTTTTTAGTAAAAATGCGGGTGGTAGGGCCTTGTGCAAGGTCCGTCCGGATCGCTACCACCATCTTACTCGCTAATCCTGCCGCTAAGTAGCAGTGCTTGCATTTCTGTGTTCCGGTGTGGAGAGTAAGACAGCCGGGGAAATTACGGGCACAAGAGGCATTTCATCTTAGTCCTCTAGGTTGGCAACGCATCTGCAATCCCTCCGGGGTTGCGGGTGTCTATGGGCAGTGGTGATCACTTACCATCAGGTGACCCACTTGCTCGTTTGCCTTCCTATTCATAAATTTGAGTGTCGTCTAGAAACGTATTTGTTTATTTTTATTGTTCTAGTTGCAACGCTTCGACCGCGAGTTGGAGGCGCTCCGTCCACACTTGTACGAGTTCCCCGTCAAGTTCCCGCCGACGTATCCCTTTGAAGAGGACGTGCAACTACCCACACATTACATGAAGACCAGGTCAGTGCCTAACTGTGCGTCACACATACATAAATCACGTCTTTCTCCCTTACGGGGTAAAGAGGGGGTAACAAGGGGGTGCGAGTCGGGTTACCTCCGCGTGTGGTCAAGAGCTGCGGTTCGTTTTTGGATCCGAGCAGTGCATTTTAACCGATGCCCAGGTTGCACCGGACCAAGCACTGCTCTTCCCCTCGGACGGATCCAAAAACGAACCGCAGCTCTTGATCACACGCGGAGGTAACCCGACTCGCACCCCCATGGCAACGATCTGGGCGATATTTGTACAGTTTGACAACAAAAATAATGCTCCACGATGTACCTGCGCAGTATACCAATTTTAGTAGCGCGGGAAACTCTGGCGCTGTTATTGGTCGATCGATTTCGTACCAACAATGGCAAAATCGTGTAAGCGGGACAGAGCTAAGAATGCAAAGCAAGCAATACTCTGCCAGTTGCGCTTGCAAATAAAGTTCAATATAGATTATTTACACGTTCGGCTACCATCGGAAACTGGTCTGCGCGTCTCTGCGCAAACGAATACTGCCGATGCGCATTATATTTGTTGTCAAACTGTAAATATAGGTATTTAGGATTAGATTAAGGTAGATAAAGGTTTTTTCGTATCAACTTTTAACTTGTAAATAATATACTCGACTCGAGAAGCATAAGGTCTGATGTAAAAATCCGACCAAATTGACTAGATACGACGTAATGCTTCAAATATTTTAAGCTGTTAATTTTATACAGTAATTCGTATGTTAGTTTCAGACCTTATGCCTGTAATAACATTAACATTTGAGAATAATATGAGTAGTTAAATGCAAATAGAAACAAAAAAATCTTTCGCAATAGCGTTACTTATGAAGCATAAAGTCGGAAGTCGCTGTTTTCATTAAAAAAACGTTTTATCGATATATTAAAACCGCAAAAAAAAATAACTATATGAAAATATAGGTACAAGTAATCTTCCAAAGATGTAAAAAGTTTCGTGATCCTAACTGTAATAATTCAATAATTATACGCAAATTCATTTATCAATTTTGTTTTTGCTCTCCTGAAAAGTTAAGAAATCACACATCAGACCTTATGCTTCTCGAGTCGAGATATGTTTGTTTGAATAAAATAATAGAATTCAATGGTGTGTGTTAAGTTCCCAGTGGGCCCCCGTGGGAACTATAGCTCTAGCGCTCTCATTCTGAGAGGCCAGTACTGGGACCACTTGGCGTATTTATTATGGCATATTATTTATAAAATTTTGCGTGAGTGAAGGGGATGCACTATATTGTTTCTGGCGTGTGCGACGAAGATGTCAATAGCCAAGTGGAGTGCCACCCTAAGAGAGCTTGTATTACCTGTTGGGCTTTACGAGGTTGTTTGTCAGGTGCCCCGCGTGGTGCGACCGTATCCTGCTGTCGCAGTCAGCTCGCCTGCTGGTGCAGCAGCCTGACGCCTCCAGGCCAGAAGCAAGGCATCTCCACACCTCCAGGTTGGTGCCAGTGTAATTTCTTGATATAACGTTTTGAAAAAAGGTCAGATCATTCACCCGAAATTGACGAGGATGTATGAGAGATTGATGAATGTGGATGAAGCGAAAGAATTGTCAGGATCGTAGCAAGTGGAACAAAGTAGTCTCTGCCTACCCCCGACGGTACCTATGTATGTATATACATAGTGTACCAAAAATTATAATAAATATTTTTTCTCCACTGCTCGTAAATGTATGCCTTACTGTAGCAAAACTAGTACAGTCGCCATCAGATAGATGTTTGTTACTCTTTCACGTACAAACTACTGAATGGACTTGGATAAAATTTGGAATGGAGATAGCTGATACCCTAGATTAACACATAGGCTATTTTTATCCGGGAAAATTGCATAGTTCCCGCGGGATTGTCGCGGGCAGCTGCTAGTACATACATCACGTCTTTATCCCTTACGGGGTAGACAGAGCCTAGTTTAGCACGATTCAGGGCGTATAGGTGGAAAGGGAAATCATAATAGTGATGGGTAACTAGCCACATCGCCTATAACATGATTCCTAAGACTCGCCCGTTCCCGCGATGGCTTTTACCATCTGCGCGGGTAGAGAAGCAACTGGTAAATTAAAAGTTTTGACTAGTATGTTTGTCTTGTATTGATGACCATGGCGTGTGTCCATTGGCTGTCACGTCTAGATGAAAGAAAGAAAGAAAGAAAGAAAGAAAGAGGACATTTATTCCTTTTTGCAAGACACACAAATATAAGAGAATATACACAATTTTATAGAAAATAATCAAGACATGGAAAATAGATCAAGACCGTTGTATGTGTCTTCGCAAAAGTGAAACGGTCGCTGGCTCAGCATTACGCTGAGGTGTTAGACACCTGCAGTACTGATTTTCAGCCAGAACCGTCGATGACTGACGGTCAAGAGGTTAATTCACCTTTAATTGTTTCCAGGAAGTCTGTAGCAGAGTCCACAGATAGCAGCGGGCGAGTATCTTCATCTGACACCAGTCCGGCACGCTCCGGCTCGCCGGCGCACAGCCATCAGGTAAAACTGCCGGAACTGCCCTCACTATACGGTTTAGACCAGTATAACATACACATACATACATACACAAATCACGTCTTTATCCCTTACGGGGTAGACAGAGCCTAAGGTAACAAGACCTACAGGCCACGTTTAACAAGATTGTGGGCGTATAGGTTGAAAAAGGAATCAAAATAGTGATTGGTTGCTAGCCTCATCGCCTATAACATAATTCCTAAGAATTACGCCCATTCCCTCAATAGGCTTTTACCATCTGCGCGGGACGAGAAGCAACTGGTACATTCTATGTTTTTCCTTTGCTCCCAGACCAGCATGGAAGTCCCAGACCAGTATAATGTATACATATAATAAATTAGTACAAAGTTCGTGTCTGTACATTAAATAAATTCATCAAAAATAGAGTGCTAGTTAGGGGAGAGTAATAAAACATAAAAAAGTAGATTTGATAATTTTTGCTTGTCTTTATGTGTTCATTTACGTAACTGTTGGACCGATTTAAATGAAATTTGACGTGGTACCTTATATCCCTGACTATTTTGGATTTTTCTTACTCGGAATGGTTTGCCCTATCGTTTCTCATAAAAGAAAAAACGTGTCCCAAAACTTCCATTACAGTTCGTCACTTTTTTATCGTCGTTTTTTTTAATGTATGGAACGTGATGAACAGGAAAAAATTCCATAGTAAAATCTGCCACACATTTTTTCTTGTATGAGAAACGATAGGGTAAACTATTCTGAGTAATAAAAACCAAGAATAGTTAAATTCTGGCAAAAATGTTCACGTTTTTTTTTAAAAAAAAATGCTCAGTTTTAACAAGGATCATTAGCCCTTTAGACTGGGAACCAGTGGCGTGCAATGGAGCTTGTCAGGGCAAGCAGCGAGAAGGTAACTTAGCGCATTTTGAACGCACTGCCTACCCTGACAACTCCCTCACGCTAACCTAAACAAAGCATCTGCAATCCTGGTTGCGAGTGTCCATGGGTGTCCACTAACCGTCAGGTGGCCTTACTTGTCTATCTAAAACTTTTCTCCCTACAGTCTAGCCCTGGTAAAACCCTGGAGAAGAAGTCCAGCATGGCGGACCTGGACGGGCTGACTGTGCCAGGCATCGGCGTGGCCAGGAAAAGCATTGCTGACCCTACCAGCGTGCAGCAAGCTATCAACTCCAGGTAACCTTCGTTGCTGCACACTAACTAGCACTTTGCCCTTACGAGGTAGACAGAGCCTAAAATAACAAGACTAAAGGTCCCTGATTTTACTAGGTATTTTTTTTTCTGTACGTCACGTTCCATACATAAAAAAAAAATACAAACAAAAAAGTGACGAACTGGAATGGAATTTTTGGGACACATTTTTTCTTGGGTATTGATAGGTTAAACGGTTCTGAGTCTGGAAAAAAATATCATCTGCACTTTTTTTGAAAAACGCTCTATTATCATATTATTTACATTTGAAGTTGGTTAACTTTTTCAGTTTTAGTGAAATAAGTTACAGCTGATGCAAGTCTGTGTATATTTTACTGAGCTGTACATGTTTCTTCTCAATACTCGTAAGCCCTTATTAAATGCTTTTTTTTGTATTAAACTAGAAACTATTTCTAAAATTACCTAACTTTTTCATACTTTTTTTAGACTATCCAAAACTTTCTGTAAACATTTTTCCGAATGATTGATGGAACTCTTGACAGTGCTCTTAAAAACTTTTTTTAAATATCTCTGTAGGAAAAGTTAATCGTTGTTTTTGAGTACGGCGGTTCACCTTAAGCTTTCAGTAGTTTTACTGTTTCTCTCTGCTTTCTGTCTAATATTTAGCTGTCAATAACCTTAATTTATTGCTTTCCAAGGATTTTAAACTTCTTGAGCGAAGACAAGGATGGGTAATCACATATACTGCTTGGTTGTTTTTGTGTTGTACTGGTGCCCTTAGTTTCGTCGAATATTTTTTTGGTCTAACGTATCGCTTGATAGAGTTTTCGTTTTGCCTAAAATTTCTCCGGCTGAAACTGGAAATATTTGCAATATATTTTACATGGGCTGTGTAGAGTTGAGGTTTAAATAAAATGTTCTTGAAAAGTCGATGGCGTCAATATGAGTTCGGATTAGACCAAACAATTATTCGATGAACCGATGTATAGTGCATTAGTGTTGTTTTTTTTTTTCAAAGCCAAAGTCAAAGTCAAAGACTTTGGTGATATGTGTGAAATGAACCTCCTGCTAGATTATCGTGAAATTGTGTTTGTGTTATAAACCAATCATAAACTAAAAGAGGTTACCTTATCTTTAAGTTTGAAGACTTAGGTACCCACCTGTTATGGGTGGTATAGGATTGATGAGGATCCGGGTTCGATTCCCGGCCATAGCTTTACTTTTCGGATGTAATGTGTTCTGATTTTCAGTATCGTTTGGAAATATAATTTTAAACGAAACCATAAAAAACACTAAAATCTGATAGTAGCTTTCATTGAAAACAGTGCCATCTCTGGTCTGCGGTGAGCAGTAGATGTTCCACGGGAGTTTTTAATTGTGTACAGACACATTATTTCAAACAGATGGCGCTTGGGGACAATATTCGCAAAGAAATTAATTATCGAAGGCTTAGCCACCAGCTATGGCTGTTGTAGGGGTTGATGAGGATCCGAATTCCCAGCCATAGCTTATTTCAGTACTGTTTAAAGGTTTAGAGGCAGACCATTGTTCTAACCAACCACGCGTTTTGTAGAGTATCTGACTCGGACGGGTCGCCCGCGCGCCGCAAGCTAGTCCGCAACCAATCAGAGGGCTCGCCGAAGCCGAATGACGTCAGCAGCGAGCTGCGCCGATTGGTGGATGCGCCGGCGCGCCGTCGCAGCGAGTACGGTGCTATAGGAGACACGGCCTGCATGGGGGATCATAAGGTAACTATAATGATTAAATTAGATTAGATTTGTTTATCATATTTTGAAAAAATACATTACTTTTACACCCCTACTAATATTATAAATGCGAAAGTAACTGTCTGTTATCTTTTCACGCTTAAACTGCTAAGCCGAATTAGTTAAAATTAGGTATACAGTTTTTTTTTCAGGAAAACAGTAAGGTGCATTGGGGTAAATTCGAAATTGGGTGAATTTCGAAAATCGTGGATATCCACTAAACGGGGAACAATTCCATAATCTGGCAACGCTTATCTAGAAGCCAAAGGCATTGGAGCTTCTACGTATTGCTATATCATGTAATTGTTGCCTGTTTAGTGGCTATCCACGAGTTTCGAAATTCCCCCAATTTCGAATTTACCCCGACGCACTATATAGCGAATTCTGCGCGGACGGAGCCGCGAGAAGCAGCTAGTATTTATAGTTAATTATGTGGCTGATGCATAACGAGTGTTTTAACGCCTAATTATGTACAATCGCATACATAACTTCACATACTTTCATATCATAAGTTTTCGACAATAAACGATTTCACATTAAAATACGTGGGTAACATTATACTCTGTTCTTCGAAGGTTCTTTATGTTTTGTTCTTAAATTTTAAGACAATAGTCTTAGAGATTTTGTTATTGAAGATGTTCGAAGTTTGAATGTAATTAGAGTATCGATATTGATACTCTAAAGTAAACATTATAATACGAGCGTAGATACAGGTTTGTTAGGCCATTTGCTAATCGCTCCTCAACATATTGTAGAGAAGTTATGATATGGATGTAGATAAAATGTATTAAACATTTATCGATTACTTACCCAGTATTACTTCCATACTGCTCTGGGAGCAAAGAAAGATCATAGAATGTACCAGTGGCTTCTCTTCCAGTCCATGGAAGGAACGGGCGAAAATCTTAGCAATCATGTTATAGGCGATGCGGCTAGCAACCCATCACTATTTTGATTCCCCTTTCCACCTATACGTCCACAATCATGCTTAACGTGGCCTTTAAGTCTTGTTACTTTAGGCTCTGTCTACGTGAGGCATAAAGACGTGATTTATGTATGTATGTTTGTATGTATGAGTGAGTGTGATGCGATAGTCGAATGTTGTAGTGCGGCGTATCGATACGTTCGCTTTATCTATGTCTGTAATCCGTTTCATAAAACTTAATTATTATGATAAGAAACAGTTCCGTTTTACGTGTAAATCCGTCATCTATTTGTATTCAAATATAGTAATCGCGTATAATCACGTTATCAGCTTTTCCGAGAAGTTTTTATTGGATATTAATTAAATTTTGTGTCGAAGTCATATCAGATGTCAATAAAGATGTTTTTAGCTCGCCTTCTATTAGAACACGGATGGAAATTAATATTTGATCCGCTTCAGTTTTAGAGCTTGTAAGGATTTTTGTATTGTAACTTTTTATTAATTTTGATCGTTAAGTATTCCAATATAGGAAAATAACTTAAGACCCAAAAATTGCAGGTTGACTGAATGAAACAGACTAAGTAAGTCTCCCAAAATGTGTTATTCATTCGAATCAAATACCAAATTTTCGATTAACGAACAATACAAGTTAAATAATAGCTATTAATCACGTTGAAAATTTCCCGGCCGGACGGGATTCGAACCCGCGCTTCTTGGCTATACGCGCGTAAAGTCCTACCAATTGGACCACCGAGACCCCGATCAACTCACCGAAAAACTTAATAGCTTGTACACGCCATTTGACACTCCGAAATTATATTGTTGTTTATAATAATTCTAGGGATACATACATATATCACGTCTTTATCCCTTTCGGGGTAGACACAGCTCAAGGTAACAAGACCTAAAGGCCACGTTTAGCTGGCGTATAGCTGGAAAGGAGAGCTAGCCGCATCGCCTATGGCATTACTCCCAAGATTGTCGCCCATTCCCTCCATGGGCTTTTACCATCTGCGCGGAAAGAGAAGCAACTGGTACATTCTATGTTTTTCTTTGCTCCCAGACCAGCATGGAAGACTAGGAATACGTCTACAATCATTAACCAAGTATTTTCTTCCACAGCCGATCTACCTCCGCGTGCTGCTGCAAAGCGACCGAGGTACCCTCCAATGTTGCGACCCTTTGCTCCCCTGCGCCCTTTGCGCCTCCTTCCCCTCCACCCTCTCGCTCTTGCGCCCTCGCCTGTCTCGCCTCCCCACAGACCCAGACCTATATATAAAGAAAAAGCTAGACACCTCAACCATCAACCTAGACACGGCAACAGACGTTAAAAGGGCAAGAGCCGGCTCTTTGAATGAACTTCTACTTATTCCTGACGTAGAGATCACAAGTGCGGGCTCTAGTTACGATGGTATATTCGTTAACGATGTGGATACAACTTTATTGACTGTAAGACAATGCTTAGACCCTTATACGCCGGAGAGCATAGACTCCCACACGCCTAACATAGAAGCGGCGTCATCTGGCTCTGAATTGTCCAATGAAATCGCCGATGTAATGGGTGACATGAAAATTGATATACCATCGTATAAACTTACTAGAGACCGCAGTGTGTCCCCTACGCAGTTGAAGAGTAGGTTAGATAGGCTTTTGAATGATGGAAAGTTAGCTAAAGTATCTGAATTGCAAAGGCTTAATAGCAGGGATTCTTGTAAGTCTGATGCAAGTAGGAAGGCTGGGCTGTGCTGCCTGGCGTTGAAATGCTATGGTTTTTGTACGAAGCGAGCTCGCAAGGTAGAATGTAAATGTAGAAGCTTGAGTTGTTGCACTTGCTAATGTTTTGATGTAGTATTTGAGATTGCACTGTCAAAAAAAACTTTTTGAAAAACTGATTTTTTTTTAACGTGTGGTAGTTTTTTGTTTGACAGTGCAAATTGCAAGCTTTTTGACTTTTGAATTGTAAATAGAACTTTTTTGTCGAAATTGACAAATGTGCGTTCGTCATTTTTGACATGGTGTCGTGTTTTTTGTTGACTATGCATTTAAAAATCTATAGATCAGTAGTTTATGCCTCTGACAAATGCTATGAGGACATTATCACAAAGTTATAATAAAATAATACTTATAAAAAGTGACTGCCTTTCCTAAGGCAAAAAAAATCACGATATTACAAAATATAACCTCGAATAACATTTATTATTCGTCAAAAGTAATTAGTGCACGGAAATACGTGTTATTATTTTACAGAAGAAAAATCTATAAGACCGTTTTTTTCTTGACTGAATAAATTGTAGCTTTGCGGTAAGTCTTCATTTTATTTTTTAAGCATAATTAATTATGCAAATGAATCCATAATTTATTTTATTAAACTCTGTCTGGCTTTTTTAATTTTAAATCTAATTTAATTCTAAAAACGTAACGCCAGCTTTTGTGTTCAATGTTAACGGACTTTTAAATACATCACTTTTTAATTTTAATTAATTCGACCAACTTACTCGAACTGTGTTAAAATAATCTTGTAAGAGAGTCGTTAAACTACAAACACGTACCTATTGCATTGTTTCGTTTAAAACAAGTCGGCCATTTTGAAACTAAAACTGCAATTTTGCGTTCAACGATTTTGTATGAACGCGCACGTTGCCGGCAAATTAAGTTACTTTGGCCTAATACATATACAAACTTAAAAAAAGGTCGACTTAACTTGTAAGTATCCCACCCATTTTCTCACTGTGACTATTTTACTATGGCCCTTTCAAATCAGGCTCTTACTAAAACGGTACGTGTCAGAATTTCAGTACAGTTGTCCAACTTACATAGACCTCACCATACACTTTTAGCCAGTAATGTTTAACGACTGTCTTATTTTTTTAATTATATCATAGTTTAGTTACCACGCTAGGATCTTGCTTTGCGGGCCAGCCACGAGCATTGCACGCTCGATTCTTTTACCAGAGGAGTTGCCTTGACGTCTTAATGGGATTCAATTCCGATTCAGTTTAGGTTCGCTCGCTGTCAGATCCATACTAAACATGACAGCTAAAGCCTGAACTGAAAGTGGTCATGATGGTGGCTGGTATTTCACCGAACACTGTCAACCTTACCGCACAAGATCAAGAGTCGTCTGGCCGTGTCTTATCCAACCTCGACATTGGCGGAATCATCGCACCGTTCGATGGGGCCATTATCATCCCAAAAATTGAATTGAAGTCGTCATGATAAGGCCCCAGATACAGTTTAGTTAGCGACAAGCTATGTATTATAAAAACGCTTGCCGCGTTGCTGATCGTGTATAAATGGGGTCGAGGAAATTGCAGTATCGCTTGTCTTTTGTTTTGTGGTCCTGCTGATCCTTTCGTGGTACAAACTAGAAACAACCCTGCGGTTGTACTGACCAAAAAAATGGTACATTTATTATTATTTTAATCTCGAAGCTAAGAATTAGTGCATGAGTGTTGTAAACGGCATGCAATGCAATATTATAATAAAATAACAAAATAATTTTATTTATACGTTTAAAATGGGTGCCAGGGAAGTGTGTGCAAAATGTAAGTGCCAAATACCACCAAAATTTCAGTAGGAAATTGTTATTTTACTGAATTTTCTTGTTGGACCATTTTTTGAACTAGTTTTTCTTTCATTTCTAAAAAAAGACAAAGGAGTACATTCCATGATCGCATTTGATTTATAATTTTTTTGCTATAATTATAGCGATTATGGGATGATAAATGCTTTGTAGGTGAAATATCCTACTTTTATATCTAACGCACTCTGAATCGCAGGCGCATGTATGTCTTTCTAGCAGTATATGATAGCGATAGAAAGAGATGGCGAATATGACCGCGCTTTAACCAAAATGGCCTACTAATCTGTAAACGATTTTTAATTAAAACGCATTTGCGGTATTTGGTCCTCGCATTTTGGAAACTCAACTTCTAGCGCTTGCACTAAGATAAGTCATGTATCCATTTTTTTTTCGGCATACACGTCGGATGAACCGATTTCGATGCGATTTCGACTAGTCTACGGCACAGCTGAGCTGACTGTTATGCAATTTTAAAATATGATTTTAATCAGCTGTGCAAATTATTTTAAAATACCAAATGGTTTTTAAGTCTAGTCTGTCTGCTCAAGGCGTGTAAGGGCTTTATTTATAAACATTAAAAATATTAAAATATTATGATAAAGAGTGTATAGGGGTAAAAGTGATAAGGGGGTCTTTAGTTTTAACCGATTTCAAAAAGGTGAGTTTTTTTGGTTTGTTTATTTTTAAAATTTATTTTAGTTTTTTTGACAATTTCGGTTGTTAATATTCAACGCTAAGGCAAAACGGTTCGACTTGGAAAGCTGTTTTATCTTTATAGCCTGTTTATATAATTTAAGCTATCACTAAGAAGGGAATTTTAGAAATTAATTTCCTAATAGGTTCAATTTGGGATTGGCCCAATTCTGTGCAGACGAAGTCGGGGGCAGCAGCTAGTAATTAACGAATATCATTGAACAATTGACGCCGATAGACTGACGGGTAAACATACTAATGAATCAAAATCAAAATCAAAATTTTATTTTTGCAAATTGGCCGCCAAGGGCTCTTTTACGTGTCTTTTTGAAACCAGCGCATTCGGAAAGATCATCATTGCCAAGAAGAATGCGCCGCAAGAAATTCGACAGAAAGTCATTTTTTCAATAGGTTTTTAGGTAAATAGATATTAAACTTCCAAAACTAGAACAAACAAGACCGGGGATCGGACCCGGGCCCTCAAGCTCGTAGTCAACGGCTAACCACTAAGCTACCTGGTCATTTAAAAGCCAATTAATATCCCCTTGTCAATTTTACCCCTTGTGCCTCTATTGTAGGCGGTATTTTCGTTTTATTCGTTGGAAAATATTAAAATTTAAATTATATACAGCCATTCTCGTCGAAGTAATAGCTGCTGTTACTACACGGCATGGACGAAAAGAGACAGGACTGTTGACAGCCATACAAAATTGCACCACAGATGATCAAAACTCGTACAAAATAGTTTTTTTAAATCTATATATATATAAAAGAAAGTCGTGTTAGTTACACTATTTATAACTGGAGAACGGCTGAACCGATTTGGCTGAAAATTGGTAGGGAGGTAGCTTAGAACCAGGAGACGGACATAGGATACTTTTTATCCCGATTTTCTCACGGGATTGGAAAATTACGAAATGTTGTACTAATAAAGCTACAGACATTAAATTTAGCAAGCCTACACATTATTCCTTGATTAGTATAAAGATACACTTACAAAGGAATTTTTCAAATTTCCCACGGGATAAAAACACAAGGTAAATAATTAAGACTATAAATAGTATATAATATTCCAAGAGGATCTGTAGGTGCTCTAAGAAGGGATTTTCCGAATTTCCCACGGGATAGGCAATAAAAACCTTATACTTGGAGACATGATAGATAGATAGATAGATAAATCGTTTATTTGATACTGCAATACACATAATCAAGATAAAAATAACAATAAAAAAAAGAAAAACAAGAAATTACACATTAGACTTAACTTACAAGTATTTTGTTGTGTGCGTTGCAGCAGTGCAAAAGGGCTATGGCTCAGTGGTCAACATTGCTCGTGGGAGCAAAACACTGATATTCTGCCACAACCCAAACATGAGTGCCACATGAGTGGATGTATGGGGTGTTTCGTCACTCTGACGTTATGTGCGCGGACGAAGTCGCGGGGAAAAGCTAGTCTATTTATAATTTAGGGACTTAAAGTCATAACATTAATTTTTAAAACATACACAATTCATTAAAATATACAAACACTAATCCTAAATACCTACGTATCTGTGTTAAAAATAACTATAAAAACCTATATACAAATAAGAAATGGACTGCAATGACATTTTATTCCATGCTGGTCTGGGAGTAAAGAAAAAATATAGAATGTACCAGTTAGTTCTCTTCCCGCGCAGATGGTAAAAGCCCATCGAGGGAATGGGCGAAAGTCTTAAAAATCATGTTATAGGCGATGCGGCTAGCAACCGATCACTATTTGGATTCCCCTTTTCACCTATACGCCCACATCATGCTAAATGTGGCCTTTGCCATTACCGGTAATAATACTAAATAAACGAGATATTTAACCCGCAATACTTGCTTGTTTTTATTTAAACGACATTGAAAATTAGAACACAGAAAAATCCGAAAAGTAAAGCTATGGCCGGGAATCTAACCCGCATCCTTGTCATTCCGTGACGCGTGCTATACCCCTGCGCGACCCATAGCAGGTGGGTAAGCCTTCGAATTTTCCTATATGTTAGTAGCTGTCACGTGCCCTAATCTTTTATTTAAAAAACGAAAAGTTACGTTACGTGTTGTAAGAAAGACCCCCCTCCCCCCCCCCCCCCCCCCCCCTCCAATATCGATACTACTTGAACGCCCCCTAGGAACTACCAAAACATTGATAGGTAAGGTGATTGGTGTAAGGTGATGTACTAATTTTGTATGGCAATATAGTACTGTCTTATTTCGTCTATGTCACGGCGACCAAATGGTTATATACGCAGGTTTCCCACATGCTAATGTGTAAGAATTAGTTGTAAGGTACCGGCCATTTTGAATAGTTTGGGTGCGGAAGGCCCCCGGGCCAATGGGGAATGACACATGTTGTATAGACAATAGGGATTGTGACAAGTTCGTTCGCCAACGTTGTCGCGCGTTTGAAACGCTCAATGGGGGCTGTCGCGTCTTAATTTGCCACTAGAGGTGCTAGTGTCGCGTGAGGTCCAATAACATTCACTTTTCACTTTGGCAGGCTTCGTGGCATAAATTATGATTTATTTCATTTACCTGTTGAAAAGTGACCTTCGTGAAATTAACGCAAATATGGATTATTTGAATGTGAACGCTTTGAAAGCGGAATTAAGAAAAAGAGGCGCAGAAATAAGCGACCTCAAATCTTAAATTAAAGATTTAAAACTTTGTTTCGGCGCCGATCTTATAAAGTCGCCTTTGACAGCTGTACCTGTGGACCTTAGTCAACAGTGGCGCCATCTGGTGAGCAAAGAAACGATAGTCCCCATTCTGTTACATAATATTTGACATGGCTATAAAAGAGAATTTAATATCTGCGGATACGGTACGAGTACTCGGCATCATGCACTCCTTTGTATAGGATAATTCATAGCAAAAACAACCTCCAAAAGGGGTCTGTTTAACTTGGACTATACTTAAGTTTGAATGTATGTCCAATTTCGAATGAACTTTATGAAACGGGTCATACTAAACTGGTCATCAGTTAACACAGTGTAATTTTTCAAACTGTGTAGACCTCTACCTTCTCTTATTTACTTCGAGTGCTATGTTTTGTGTTAGTAAAACAATAAAGAGTAGAAATTATTATGATAAAACTATTAAAAAAAAAAAAGTTTGCAAAGTTTTAGTTCCTTTTTTATTCAGTTTTTCCTGTTTATTATAGAACTTTATTTGCATATTTCAATGCAATCTTTCAATGCAAATAGATATACTGTAAAATCATAGAACAATTTGATTGCCTATGCACCTTCAAAGATATAAAAATACTTGTTGAAAAAAATCCATAAGATTTGGGATAAATATCGTTGAATAATGTTAATTATTTCATTAAAAAAAGCTGAAAACTTCTTAATCGATTCTGAAGAATTATATGTAACAAAATAATTAATATACCTAAAAATTAAATTGTTTCTTTCTATACGATACTGAAAACTAGAAAATAACACATGGAAATCCGACAAATTCAGTGAAATTACTCGCACATGAGGTTTATCTTAGCCTTAGGCTGGCAACACATCTGTATCCTCTAGTGTTGCGGGTGTCCCTGGGTGGTGGTGCTTACTTACCATCAGGTACCCTTGCTCGTTTGCCTTCCTTGTTCAATATATAAAAAGGTATTTTTCCGTTTTGACTACAGAACTGTAATTAAAAGAGTGGCAGTTTATGTCAATAATATCTTTGGAGGTGTAATGTATCTTTATTACAATTAAGTAATTGATATTTCCCACGCTAAATTACACGCTGCTTATTTGTAATACGTAAAGTGCACTCCATAACGTACCTTAAATGTAAGCCACGATGTTTTATAATCGCTAGGTGCTAATTTTACTGTATGAATAAACATTCCGCACTGAATTCAGTTTATGTTTTTTTTTCCTGTAATAATAAAATAAGTTTAACAATATTTGCTGATAACATTTTAAAATAATCTTTATGCTTCATTCATTTTAACAACATAATAATTATTTGAAATTAACACATGGGAACTTAGCGGAACTGCTGTCAATAGTACCATAGTGACCTTAGCGCCACCTAGACGTCGTCTACATAAACTGCTGCGACCCACGAGTAGCTAGCTCTTGTGACGTCACACGTTCTACATCGCGCCAACGAAGTTTCTCAACGCGGATGCATAAATACAACTACCGAATGTCTTCCTTCGGACTTCGGTCCCCAGGCATAACATCTGCCATCTCTATTGCCTCATTGTGGCCTCTATCCACAATACTACCAAACAAATTAATATCTGACCTTTGGTTGAACCTTCTCGTAGTAAATCTCATAGTGACGTTGCATTAACTTGGCAAGAAGATCCACTGATGTTTATTGCGAGAAGGTTTTATGATGGGTCAGGTATTAATTTGTTCAATACTGTGACCCGTTTCTCAAAGCTACAATGTTGCAATTTTAAAAGACTAGACAACATTTTTTGCCACATTGTCGCATTAGGCATCGTATGTTAATATTAATTGTAAGTGTGTAAATAAATAAATAAATAAACATTGGTAAAATTCCAACTGATTGGTTGATTTGACCATTGTCTGGGGCGTACTCATGACGTCTTAATGCGATCGAATTCCGAATCAATTTTACGTTTTTGCTTAAATTTTTGATAGATACTTCTAGTAAGGATCTAACGGCGAGAAAGAAAGAAGAAAGAAAGAAGACATTTATTCCTTTTTGCAAGACCACACAAATATAAGATAATATACACAATTTTATAGAAAATAAACAAGGTAAAACAAAAAAAAACATAGACATGAAAAATAGATCATCAGCGTTGTGTCTTCGCAAAAGTGAAACGGTCGCTGGCTCAGCATTACGCTGAGGTGTTAGACACCAGCACTGATTTTCAGCCAGAACCGTCTATGACTCACGAAACGATACACAGATAAAATATACTACACAATCCATAAACTTTTACGTAAACAATGCAATACATAGATAGAACCCGACTTATGTGTAACTAAAGAAATACATAAATTAATTGAATAGTTTACAATAAACAAAAAATAAAAAAGGAGGGGAAACTAAATTGTTCAAAAACAACGGTACATCAAAGTATAAAGTACAAAGCGAGCGTCTACTTTGGTTCGGAATTGAATCGCATTAAGACGTTTTGGTAAGACCCCTATTTAAACTTATAAAAATATAATTTTCAGAAATTGTCCACTGTACAGTAAACAGTGGAGTATTTATTTTTATTTAAATTGTTTTTTAACCTCGGATGCAAGGTGTTATATTGGTCGTCCATGGGTATTTGGATGTGTCTGTCGGTGGCGTCGTAGCTCTCAAACGGATGGACCGATTTGGATGCGGTTTTTTTCATTCGAAAGCCAGTTTCATTGCGGTTGTTTCTTAGCCATGTTTGGTAAAAATCGGTCCAGCAGCTTGGAGATTATTAGCGCTTGTAAATTGATCTAAGGCGTTTTTGGCGTAAAATTTGAATTATTTTTTTATTTACGTATTAATAAATCGATTAATGTTTTATGACCACCGGATATTTACAAATAAAGTTCGCAACTATTCTCTTTCTTACAAACAAACGAAAACGCTCTCAAAATATTGGAACCATTTGATTGAACGCACATGCGCGTTTTCGGCATATGAAGCAACTGGTTTGTCAGCCCTTTAATTTAATTAAAAAAAACTAAAGCTTTCAGCAATATTTTTGTGCGCATGCGTTTAGAACATTAAAAGTATAGTACCCGGCCATAAAGAGTGCACTTCGGTCTTAAGAAAGTGACAATTGGCGTCTCTTTCGTCGAGTTCTTTGGACACGTAAGTTAGAGCGAGACAACGCTTCACGAAGCTGAAATTAGCCAGACCGATGTGCAATGTTTATGACCGGGTGCTGTGTGTGTTTGTTCATAATTATATGTGTCGCAGTTGTAAGCTATGATTCAGTTATATCACAAAGTAAATTTGACACGAGGACGATCTAGTAGTACCTATAAATATATTAGTAAACGAATTAATCTAGTGAAATTGTAGTTAATATATGCAGTCAGTCGCGGATTTACAAATTTTCAAGGTATAGGCTGAATAGTTTTTGCCGCCCTTGCCTCAACAATTGTCATAACGTACCTACATTATTTTTACAATGCAACAATTTCGTGGTAAAAAAAAATCGTTCCCCCAATTTGCCGCCCCCAAAATCTGCCGCCCTAGGCTCGAGCCTACTCAGCCTGCTGGTAAATCCGCCACTGTATGCAGTGGCGTAACTATAACGTCTGGGGCCCGAGGCAAATTCGTCAGATACCTCCTTCCTCAATATAAAGAAGTGCATCAGCGTCCTTTCTGTGCTCTAAACCAAGCCAGTTCGGGGCCCCGTTGAGTTCGGGGCCCCTGGCATTTAACCACCCCTATAGTTACGCTACTATTAGTAAACTAATTAATCTAGTGAAATTGTAGTTAATGTATGTAACGGGTAGCCTCGCTCGACCGATCCGCCCTACTTCGTCTTTCTCGCTCGCTTCGCTCGGTCGATCCCTCCCTCTAGATTACTTTACTGAAACAGTTACAATAGGTACTAGATCTCGCTCGTTTCATAAATACAATAAAGTAAGTAGGGACCGCATTAGTTTCATGACTAAAATTAAAATAGAAAATAACTATATCACGGCTTCAGCATCGTGTGACATAAAATTATGCACATTTTTGGTGTTTTCAGTTCACGTATGTAGACGTTACGCGTTATGGCTTCGCTTGTAAGTAGTTTTTGTTATTTTCTTTCTTGTGCCTAACCTATTTTCCTATTTAGCTAGTTACTTAACCTTACTTCAGAAACGCCTTCATAATTTTGGTTTCAAAATGCTCTTGGTTCTTTAAAAAATATTGCGATTTGCTAACTTACTGCAAATTACTGCAAAGGCTATTCCAATTTATACCTAGTTACTACTAGTGGTAATAGAATACTAATAGTTTTAGTTGTATTTCCTGTAGTAATACTAATAGTTCTAGATGTATTACCAATAGTAATGCTAGTAGCAGTAGTAGTTCTAGTTGTACTCTCACAATATTACTAGTAGTACTATTTGTATTTCCTGTATTAATACTATTAGTTCCAGTTGTATTGCCAGTAGTAATACTAGTAGTTTTAGTTGTATTGCCAGTAGTAATACTAGTAATTCTAGTTGTGTTAGCAGTAGTAATATTAGTAGGTAGTTGTAGTTGTACTACCAGTAATAATAATAATACAAGTAGTTCTAGTTGTACTACAATATGACTGGTTCAAATAGTAGTACATTTCTGAATGCTAGAGAAATAAATCGAAATAGCCTTCTAAATTCCAATTGAAATCCACTAACACAAAAAACGTTTCTATTTCATTTATCTTCTTCCTTAAAATAATGATCATAATCAATCTTTTACCACCGATCTTGTGTTCCAGGCAACTTTCGCCAGGAGTTCCACTCGGAGTCGTCTCCGAAGCACCCCAAGCCTGATGACCAGGAGCATTCGGAGCCAGTTCCTGACTCGCCAGCTTCACGCTTCATCCACTTTAACGTCGACACTCAGGACAGCATCTTCAAGGAGACCGATATTTAAGAACAGATTTGGGACAACATCGATGGATGGCAAGTCTTATTCCTTTAAAACATTTAAAAAGAACTCTACTTTGTCGTGGTAGGTAGTATGATGTATTTTATTTTCCACCACATTTCAATCATAAGCGCGAACGATAATGATAAATCATACAATGATATTAAGGGCTTCGCCCTCTGGGACGCCACGACGACGTCGCTATGGAAATTTGACGTCGCCAAAACGTCGCCAATTTAGTTGCCGTAGAAGTCAATTAAAAATGTCCTGAAATTGTTCTGGAACATTCCAGCAGCTTCACAACACGACAATTGTCGGTGATAAGTGACAATTCTGTTTACTTGCCTTGAGCATTGTGAGACTACTCGTACATAGGGGTAGCTTTGTGCACTTCCAAAGAGCCGTTAACTTAACTTTCGCACTCAAAGTCATTACAAGAAGCTTTCCGGGCTCTGTACCTACATGATTTCTAAAGTTTTAAATTGACGCCAATTTGATCTTAAGGTTTTGTAGGAAGAAACATGATACTCATATACATATATCGTACATATTTCTACTATTTGTTTAATATTTTAAATAGTACCTTCCAGTGATGTGGCGTCAACTATATCAAAATTTAACTAGCCTTTTCCTCTAATTCTGCACAATAAAAGTGCCCAACTGCCTTAAAATAGACAAGCCGATGGGAACTGAGTTCTATGGATGCCACGTCACTGGTATTTTCTGCGATACATGGCGTCTCTCGAATTGTGTTTGCTATGAAATGTTAATTTATTAATTTGTTATACGTACAGCTCAAGTAACTACATATTTTGTGCATATTGTAATCAAAATCCACTTCATTTTGCTTCCTTCTTACTTGCAAAGTTAAAGTGAAATAATATTATAGATGATTAATTAAGTAAGTAAGTATCATACTCCCTTTTACTGACCTATGTCTAATTTTGCCATTTTTTCCTTGATCAGTCCATTACAATAAATACAAGTGTTTTTATGATAGCTATGTATTGTAGAAAGTACAACAAATATGACAGAATTAGTCATACTTCAATATTTTTCTAGTAACTAAGTTATATTTACTAACTAAATTATGACTTTAATAGCATACTCGTAATATACTTATCTAGTCTTTAAACATACTTATTTACTAGCGTGGTTAAAGTTAAGTTCCAGTACATTCTTTACATAAAATTATAAACAAAATTGCAATTGATATATTCATTTTGAGAATAAGAGTAGTTCTGGACAAATCTAAAATATGATTTGTGAATCCTTATGCGTATAAACAATATTTTTAGATAAATACTAAAATTTTAAGTTAGTAAGCTGTTTACAATTTGACCCTATGTAAGAACATTGCGCTAGAATGTAATATTGTCGTAATAGTAATTCCAAGGTTCGTCTACTTTGGTGCACTATGCCTCATTTATTTACCACAATCTATGAATTCTACTTCTTTTATCTAACTTTGTCGTTTACTTCTATTAAAATTGGGAACAAAAAGAAACCATATTGTTCAGGTGCAAAAAAAGTTGCCATGCGAGTCCATTGAACGGCGTTTGTGAAAAAGTTAAATTTTACACATTTTCAGCACGGCTAGCACAAGGGCCACTACCCGTCTTCTAGAACTAACAATAAGGTAAAGGCAGGTATTTTATCTCGCGCGCGACATAAGCTCTGCGCCTTGTGCTGTGCGTGAAGGAAGGGCTTTTAAAACAGGGTACACTATTTTGCCAATTGAGACGTTTCTTTAAATTTTGAACGTGTTTATTTTGATAAACATATAATATGCATATCTAGATAAACGTATACTCATAGTTAATAGCTTAGATAATAGATAATTGAGCCATTGCAATATATCTTATGCGTTTACTCGTATAAATAAGCATACGCGGTACAAATTGAGTAAACAGAGCCATCTGTTAGAAATTAATGAAAGCAAGTCGTTGACCAATCAGGAGCCGCGCTCTATCGCGCTATTGGTGTAAAAAACTTTTTGAATAATAAAAAATAGGATCGAATAGGCTGTACGAGTTTGATCTATGGTGCGGATTATACGGTCATATTATCGTGATCCTCTTAAGTCATTCATCACCATAGTTTAATGACATGGATCGCGATATGCACTATAGATCACATTAGAACATTGATTGTCTAGGCCATGCCAATTGGAATCTAGTTTGTATAGCAAGAAAGTCATGAAAGCTATTTTTAAAAATATTTTTAACTGTGGCTTTGACCAAACAAGCCATTTGCTGTATATTTAGAAACACATTATCTTTGATATAAAATAGTTAAAGATCCTCTAAGAATCTTCTACGATACAGTAGTATTTTAAGGGTAGTTCGCAAACTCGTTACAAAAACGAACTATGTCACATTTATGAAGTAATGAACATAACCTGAACTTAAAGACACTTATCACATTATTTATTTACCATAAAAAAACAATCACGAAATCTTCTAATGTGTCAGCAAAGTACTGCATTGTCTAGTCCTTTTTAGTCTTAAAATGAAATCTAGTCTCATGTATTTCGACTAAGTTAGTAATTTAAAACACTAACTATACTATGCAGTTTACTATAAACGTAAGTTATTATTATATAGTGCATTGGGGTAAATTCGAAATTGGGGGAATTTCGAAACTCGTGGTTATCCACTAAACGGGGAACAATTACATAATCTAGCAACGCTTACCTAGAAGCTCCAATGTCTTTGGCTTCCAGATAAGTGTTGCCAGATTATGTAATTGTTCCCCGTTTAGTGGATATCCACGATTTTCGAAATTCCCCCAATTTCGAATTTACCCCAATGCGCCTTACTAAATTTTTATGTATTTTAATGTTGTTTTGTGACATAATTTATTAAAGTAGGTAGACATTATCTTTTCCTATTATGTGTATGACAATTTTAAGCTAAAACATAATTGCTATTAATTTAATTATGATTATAAATTATACATAATAAGAGTTACTTGCCCATAAAAGCCAAATGTTGGCAATATTTATTTGTATATTAATTAATACGTACTTATAGCTATTAACAGTGAATTTCTTAAAGTACCTGCGTTAGTTAGTACATAGAATTACTTTTAACCATATCATACAACATACATATGTCTTTAACATTAACTGGGTGTTCTGTATAATATTAGAATTTATAGCGAATCATTCCATAAGTATCTAGACAAATACGAAAAGCTATAGGAACATGCGTGGTCCGAAAAAAAAACTTTTAGGATCATAAAGACACTTATGCTTCACTTTTATTGCATAGAGGAATTAACTAATAGAGTAGAAATGCCATACAATTTGTAAGAATTGAAAAAAAAAACATGAAACAACTGCGGCGGTTCTGCACTCTGATTAACCGTCTGGAGCAAATGTAAAGAAACTCAATATTTTCTATTTAAAAAAGTAAATACATCATAATTAAAAATTAAAAACCATGCTAATACGAGTATGGTACATACATACATAAAATAAATAATAAAATAAATAAATATCTTGGGACAAATTACACCAATTGACCCAGCCCCAAACTAAGCAAAGCTTGTACTATGGGTACCAGGCAATGGGTGATGTATACATACATCACGTTTTTATCCTTTACGGGGTAGACAGAGTCCAGAGTAACAAAATCACAATACATTCTATTATTTTTCTTTGCTCCCAGACCAGCATGGATGCAACCAATTATAATAGTACAATTGACAAACCGCTTGTGTTGTCGATCATACTTTCAACCGGTACTATTACAATGTTATGTTTATTCCTCTATGCTTTATTGTAATAAAAAGTCAGTAACATATTTATGATCTTGACTCTCTTACCTCGATTGCACTAATATCTGACACTCGCAGCCTGCGGTACCATAAATCAGCGCGTTAGAGACGTCACTTATCGATAACCGCTTATCGTTTCCTAAAAGTATGAATAATAGTGCTGGCGCGTGATAATTTATCATTAAATGTGTATAATTGCCCCGCGGGAAGAGTGTTTGATATTAATATAATTATAACTCATGGAATTACTGATAAGCAGAATAGAAATGTCACTCAAGCTTATAAACGAACCGTCTATATAGGAGCATCCTCACTGTCAACATTCTTACCTGAGAATTTGTAAACAAGCAATCATCATAATCATTAATCATCATTAATCATTAAGGTTTGTACCGCTCGACTCAACGTCCACGCCACTCAAATATTCGACGCCGCTCTCAGTGAGGACGCTCCTTATGGCTAAAAACTAAAAAACATCTAATTAGCGCCTTCTGTCGTCCCTGGTGAGCAATAGATGTTCCACGTGAGTTTGTAATTGTGTTGTACAGACACATCATTCAAACAAATGACGCTTGGCGACAAAATAATAATAATAATAATAATAATATCTTGGGACAATTGACACCAATTGACCTAGCCCCAAACTAAGCAAAGCTTGTAATATGGGCACTAGACAACGGATAAACATACCTATATAGATAAATACATACTTAAATACATATTAAACATCCAAGACTCGAGAACAAACATTCGTATTTTTCATACAAATATCTGCCCCGACCGGGGATCGAACCCGGGACCTCAAGCTCCATAGTCAGGTTCTCTAACCACTGGGCCATCCGGTCGTCAAAAAACCGCATAATCGCATTGTAACAAGGTCACGTGACAGTTAGTAACAGATTGCCCACCTGCTATGGGTGGTGTAGGGGTATAGCTCGCGTCACGGAAGGATCCGGCTTCGATTCCCAGCCATAGCTTTACTTTTCGGATTTTTCTATGTGTTTTCTAATTTTCAGTGTCGTTTAGACATTTGACATAGTCTGCAACTAAGTTGACTTTTGTATACAAATGATAATTATAGATACTGTTATTCAAAAACTATTTAATTTATCTGGTGGGTACTGTAATAGCGAAAACACAAGAAAATTAACATCAGCACCAACTTTGATTCTGGGAGCAAATAAATTAAACTATGACATTTCTATTCTTCTTATTAGTTCTGTAAATAACTGTTCTAGAACATAGTGAACACAATATAAATGCTATAATTTCATTAGAGACGACGCTTTTGGATTGTCTAAGTGACTTAAAACACTACTGTTTTAAGCAATTCAACTTCAATAACTTTAAGTACAGAGTTGTTTTCTCTCTGTCTTATGTAAGGTGCCATTGTAGTTAAATAAATATATTAAATATTAAATAATTGTAATGATTACTCTTAGTTATAATCAACTTGTAACTTAATTTAGGTATTGTCAAACAAAAGTGTTACCAATATTTATCCGATGTCTAAACCAGGGAAAAATCTTATTTAGAGCCTGTTCCACCACTTTCTGTTAACTTCCTGATATATTATCTCGATTAAGTAATAAATAGAAACGGCACCATATAAAACTGTCATTGTGATATCAGGAACTTAAACCAATAAACGCCGTAGTTAGGCAAAATATTTGAAAAACAAAATGTACCTACCTACCTGTATTAAATAAAAAAATAAATAAACAGACAATGGCGGAACAGGCACTTAGTTTATCTTTTTTTCGTACAGCCGAGGGCATAAATATCGATACAGACATTATGCCATATGAGAGAGAGAAACATTTATTTACACACATTCGAGACACGTAGATATATAAAAGGAAAAAATGCAATATATTTAAGAATAGCACCGATATGGTGTAAAAGCAGACCTTATTGTTTGTGACGTAAAGGTGTTAGATGTTTTTGACGTCTTGGTAACGCATATACATATATTTATGCCCTTGAATGTACACACTTGTATTAATATTACAGTATTCTAACACTATGCTATTGAATGATGCTAATACCTTAAATTAATTGTGGTATTGAAAACCATGCGGCATAGTTGTTGTAAACAAAAGACCATTATTTTCTCTGGAGTCCAATCGGAGTGCTGCGTTTAAAAAAATCATAGCTGATTTTCTGATGCAAAATCCATATTGTCTGAAAAACCATGGAAAAATAAAAGGGTAATGCTCTGAACTAAAATTAATGATAGAATATTAAAATGGCGAGCTAGCGATAATCGCTATGTATTCAATTAATACACCAAATATTATAATAATTAGACACATAAATTAAAAATACTCAGATTGTAGTAAAGATGTGTTTGAGTAATTGACAATATTTCATTTTCGAGTTTCGAATTATTTTTAATGCGAAAAACTAAGCAAGCGTAAGTTAGAGCAAATCTAACTGAAGTACTTATAACATCAGCTTACGTTAGAGATATGTAACTGACGTACTTATAACACCAGCGTAAGTTAGAGAAATATAACTGACGTACTTATAACACCAGCGTAAGTTAGAGCAAATGAGGTACTTATTACACTAGCGTAAGTTAGAGCAGATCTAACAGATGATTTATTATTATTACGCTAGCGTAAATAATAGAGGGGGTAAATAAATTACAGCACATATATAAGTGACTATCGCTGTTTTAATATTGTATCCGGAATAATCCGGACTTGTCTAATTCCTTAATACAATGGAAATCCATTTCTACGCTACCTACTAAAAAAATGAAATTTTGTCAATTACGAGTTCATACGTATATGTCATTCCCATTGGTGTTAAAAACTTTTAATCAAAATAAGTATAGATGAAGTGTTTTACCTATTTTTGTAATTTTAGGATAACGTTTTCATATAATAGGATTTTCCTTTTTTTATAGATGTTGTATATTTATTTGTGCGTGGATGTTGTTTTATATGCCACTTTTAAAAGTTATTGTAAGTATGATTTATAATTTAAATTAAAATTTTATATATATATTACGTAGATAGAAATCTATGCGAGGTTTGTAATTACCAAATGTTCATAAGGCAATCGCGCTCAGTCGCGTTGCCTGTCTCTAAAGATTCTTTAGAATATGTACAAGATACTATTTAATCTCGTCCGGGTCTTAGTTGTCTGCATAAATAATTTATCATAATTCGTTCACTTATTTATTTAGGCATAATAATGTTAACATTTCCCAGACAAAAATAAAATTTTATATAAATGAGCTAAGTCTTCTTTTTTCGAGTCTAAAATTTGTGGAAACTGTTTGACAGATCAAAATGTTGCCAAACAAGTACGAGAAAAATGTAATTTACTAGTTATAGATAAAATATCGATTAAAGTTGATCGATGTATTTCGGACGTACAGCAATAAACATAATGAAGAAACAAACGTTTGCCATTTTAATAATGTTTTTGGGAAATCATGACTAACTATGTCATTTATATTGCTAATGTGCAGTTTATTATTTTGTTGAAATGATTGATTCGAATTTAATTATGTTGTTTTGTCTGCATATCACTAATATGTACTTGGCTAGACTGGTTGAACTATGACAAATGGCAAAATTTGTACAGTCGAGGGCAAAAATAAATTATGTAGCAGCTCCTTAACTGCAACAATCCCACAAATAATGGATTAGTGGTTAAGCATAATGACATGCTTTTTGTTTTTTTTTTCTGAGAAATAAACAGTTTTTTTTTCTATACAGCCAAACACGTCAAACATAATGTATCATCGACCTTATTATTTGTGCCATAAATGTGTTGGTATAAATATTTTTAACGTCTTGGTAACGTATATATATGTATTTATATACGTACTTGATCCTTCAAACATGTTCGGCCGTTTTTGGACTTTTCAAAGGTCTCTTTCTTCTTTATGAGTTTTAGATTATACTACGTGAAATGTGGTTCGACCGTTATTTAATTAAGTAAATTAGTAAATGGTATGATATCAATTATTGTTACTACTTGGAGCTGTTTGTAGTAAAAAAACTAGTTTTAACTAATGCGGTATACTTAGAGCTGTCATACTTAAACCAGTAGGCTAATTATCTAACTCGCTCGCAATCGCCATCGTGTTCCTTTTGACAGTTCATGTATGGGCTGACAATTGGCATCGGAATCGGCTAGCTGTCACATTCATACAAGAACTGTCAAAATGAACACAATGGCGATTGCGAGCGAGTTAGATAATAAGCCTACAGGTCTTATATTCCAAATTTGAATAGCCGGCTCTCTCGCACTAATAGTGTTTCATATTAGAGTGGAAGGGACGGTTGGATTCGTTCGGATTTGAGAGTAGACCCCTAGATTGCGACTACGACTCTAGTCATGCTAGTTTTTTTTCTGCAAGCCTTAATAAATACAAGAGCTCAATCAGTTTCAATACAGTAATTAAAACCTAGTCTTTGAATTAGAATCTGTTTTTGCCAGACATTCCGCCTTAATTTGATAACCAGTGTTTGAAAAATTGTGGAACCTTGTCGCAGTAAATGTCATAGTGACGTGCTATTGAATTGGCCTGGATAACAATTGACGTTTATTGTGAGAACGTTCTACGGTGGGTCAGGAAACAAAACAAAAAACGCATACGATTCAAGTAAGTGAAACTGGTCGAGCTTCAGATACTCTATCTAGATCAATTTGAAGCTAAATGTTGTCTGTATATCTTATCTAGTCAATATATATATATATTGTGATCAGTGTTGAGTAAAGCATGTTTTCGGAAAGCCACATCTGTTTTTTCTTTAAACCTTATCTCATAATATTCCATACCAGTCTTGGTTAACACACACACACACACAAATCACGTCCCCTTACGGGGTAGAGGTAACCAGACCTAAAGGCCACATTTAGCATGATTGTAGGCGTATAGGTGGAGGGGAATCAAAATAGTGATGGGTTGATAGCCGTATCGCCTATCTATAACATGATTCCTAAGACTCGCCCATTCCCTCGATGGGCTTTTTACCATCTGCGCGGGACGAGAGGCAGCTAGTACATTCTATGTTTTCCTTTGCTCCCAGACCAGCATGGAAGGTCTTGGTTAAGACCCTGATATTTTAGGTGTCAGTTATCTATGATGTCTGTGTGTTTCGTAGTAAGAAATAAGAGATAATCTGACACTTAAGATATCAGGACCTTTACGGAAAGTGGAGAGACAGACCGTATCCCACGTCATACGTAGCGTATTAATTACTAGTGGGGTAAATGAGGTATAAATAATAAAGAAAACTTTACTCGTCTTTTTGTGCGAGAGGGTAAAAACAAAATCGTATTCAGACTCCCACATTAGAAGAGTAAAAATTAAACGAAAGCGCCACTTTATAAGTAATTGTCACATTTTCGGCGTATAATTAATCTATACTATCTATTACTAATATTATAAAGAGGAAAAATTTTATTGTTTGTTTGTTTGTTTGCATTGAATAGGCTCCGAAACTACTAGACCGATTTTAAAAATTCTTTTGCCGTTAGAAAACTACATTATCACTGAGTGACATAGGCTACTTTTTACCGCGGGAAAATCCCTATTACTACGGGAAAATTAATGTATCGCGGGCGAAGATGCGGACGGAAGGCTAGTTAATAATATACATGTAACATAATTACTTCCATGCTGGTCTGGGAGCAATGAAAAAACATAGAATGTGCGTCGCTTCTCTTCCCGCACAGATGGTAAAAGCCCATTGAGAGAATGGCGATGCGGCTTGCAACACATCACTAATTTTATTCCGCTTTCCAATCATACACCCTCAATAATGCTAAACGTGGTCTTTGAGTGCGTGGTCTTCTTCCATGCTGGTCTGGGAGCAAAGAAAAAAGGTAGAACGTACGAGTTGCCTCTCTTCCCGCGCTGATAGTAAAAGCCCATCGAGGGATTGAGCGAAAATCTTAGGGATCATGTTATATATAGACGATGTGGCTAGCAGCCCATCACTGTTTTGATTCCCATTTCCATCCATACGCCCACAATCATGCTAAACGTGTTCTTTAGGTCTTGTTACCTTAGGCTTTGTCGATTAATTAATTATGGAAAATGTCAACACTTTTGTATGACCATATTTAGTTCTTTGAATCCGTTTTGCGCTATTTTATACAACTGGAAGGAGGCCTGTGCCCAGCAATGGGACGAAAATAGGCTGGAAGATGAGGATCATCACGTCTAGCACGAGAGCGCACAAGAGTCGCGTCGCGCGCGAGATAGATTGCCCGTCCTTTTCTTACTGTACCAACAAGAAAGAGACGGGTAGTCCAACGCGCGCGCGACGCGACTTTCGTGCGCTCTCGTGCTAGGGGGGCATGTGGGAGTCTAGAGTCTAGTCAACTAAAACCAGTTAACTTTATATTTTTATAAAGCGTATATTCATAACTTCAAATATTATCATAACTTGATAGCACAATACAGTTAAATTCTATAAACGTATATTGACACATTGCAGATTAAATCTTATGCTTAACCTAACCAAAGAAATAATTTTATTATGATCTTTTGATCCATCTTGTACAGCTACTATAACACAGCAAACATAAGTAAGTTTTTCATGGCTAACAACGAACGAAAGCTAGCCAATGCAAAAATAAAGTAACATTTCAAATTTTCTATACTTATTATAATATAGCCCCTTTTTTTCCGTTTCGCTACAATTTCAGTACATTGTGTAGTCTTTTTTTTATAAATTATCGCGTAGCTAATTCGGCGTGCCTCATGGCATAGGCCTCCTCCAATTATTGGAGGGCTTGGTCTATACTTATTACATTTGTCGAAACTAAAGGTAGTAAATTGATAAAAAATCTTGCCGGGCCCGGCAGCGCAGCCGCCAAGTCGCGCAAAAAGTACTACTCGAATTACTTATTTTATAAGTTACTACTAAACGACAAAGGGTACCTTTAGTATTAAGGCTGGTGGTTAATGTACGTTTTCTATATAAGAAGTTTGCGATAAGAACTAAATCAGATCAATAATTTACGTGAAAAACTGTCTAAGTAAAAAACGATCACTTTATTATTATTGTCATCTTGGACGGACGGACTTTTGTAGGGTACTTAGACCGCCATCTGCATGCTTAATGGGCTTAGCGTGTCTTAGTCTTCGCAGACTATAACAACAGCCACTCTACTCAAAGTTATATATTGAAATTTAAGCTATTTCCTACAGTATACATTTTTTAAAATTTATTCAAATTGAAGCTATTTCCTACAGTAAATACAATTTTCAAAATATATATACTACGCACCAAATAAGCAATGTTTTAAAAAACGAAACTATAATAGATTATGTTTTGCCTTACAAAACAATCTAAAACTTATCAAAACCGGTTAACACTTAGACGGTGTCGACATGACATCATTATCATAATCACTATTTGTATTAAAATACCAATTTTCGCTCGTACTTCACAATATGAAGAGTCATTAAGACCATAATATGTTGACTTGAACATAATATGTTGGTTTGAAACCACATTAATATATTCTGTTCGAAAAATTACGTACGTTATTAGAACCTCAAACTCAACAATCTGAGGAAAACATTTGCGAATAAACGATGTTAACGATCTAAAAATAAATTAAACATACATCTTCAACTATCTTATCAACAATAACATATATAATTAAATACTTAATCATCCCAATTAAAAGATTTCGAAATAAGATTACAAACCAATTAAATATAATCTCTTAATTTGTAAATTCTTCATGAGTAAATTAGTTAGTATAGTAATCTTCGATCAATATCAAAGTTCAGATCACAAAATAAAAAAATAAAAAATCCTGTGCTTGTGTATAAATAGGTACAGTCAGCGTCATACAGTATGAAACTTCCAAAGTAACCAAAAAGTTTGGCACGCCTTGCTATTTCTATGGTGTACTATTTGGCCGACTTGGATACTTCAAACTATACTGACCTACTATCATAATGATACAATGGTCCACTTAATTGTTTTAATCTCAAGCTAATTACAACCATAACAACCACCTACAGTACCCGGCCATAAAGATTGCACTTCGGTCTTTAGAAAGAGACAAAGAGACCACTGGCGTCACGTAAGTTAAAGCGAGACAACGCTCTACAAAGCCGAAATTAGCCAAGACCGATGTACCTTTATGGCCGGGTACTGTAGATTTCATACCAGTAATAAAATGGTCTCAAATTTTCAAAATATAGTCAGTCATATCAATAAATGTCAAGAACTATTCAAAATAAGATCTCACGTCGCAAGTGAGACGTAGTTTGCAGAAACTACTTTTAAACATCAACCCTTAACCTTGATATTACTGATTGAAGGTTAGTTTTTTGTGTGCCTATTGTTTCTTTGACTTAGGAATTTTGGCACATATCTTCTTTAATATAAAATAGTTGCTATGTTTGTACTTAATATATAAATAGGTACTTAATAACAAAGCAGGTAATGTTATATGGCATGTCGTTGACAGAGGTAATTAAAATTAATATGCATTGTTAAACAATTCATATCATATTCACATTTGATCACGTTTCAGTCTCCATTCATATAATTGAGTTGTACTTAATTCATAAGTCCCGTCGATCTAATTTATATTAGAGCGGCTAAAGTTTTCGAAAATAGGGCATTCACTAAAAATTACAGAGGAGTCGTCAAATTACTGTTATTTTGAGCACTTGTAGCTTCTAATCTAAGTGTGAGTTGGACCAAGTTACATAACCGTTTGACCGTTTTAACGTAGGTACCTAACTATATTTGAAAGTAAACTTATGCAATATAATATACCTGTCAGTGTTGCGGCGATAAGACTGATGTATTTATAAATGTGTATTTTTGCAACTTTACACGAATCCTTATTTTTGAACTTGGCTACATGTTTGCTTTAGCGCAGCTAGTACTATTGGCATTTGCCCATGCATGCAAATTTTTGCAGCGCCTCTATCGGCACGTATTTAAGCTGTTTGTTACAACGAGAGAAGTATTTATCTTATATATAAAATTCTCGTGTCACAATGTTCGTTCCCGTACTCCTCCGAAACGGCTTTACCGATTCTTACCAAATTTTATATGCGTATTCAGTAGGTCTGAGAATCGGCTACTATCTATTTTTCATATTGAAATTTAGAAGAAAAAAAAAAGGGAGCGAAGCCGCGGGCAACAGCTAGTAATTATATATAAACGGATAACTCACGTATAAAAGTCGAGTGATGCTCGACGTGTTTCGAACTAATTCGTAGTCCTTCCTCTTGGAGTGTTCGTTTCGCTGCCGCCGGGGCGAGCGCTCCTAGAGGAAGGACTACGAATTAGTTCGAAACATGTCGAGCATCACTCGACTTTTATACGTGAGTTATCCGTTTATCTGTAATTATGATTAAGTCTCACAGTAGTTTCATGTTGAAAGAGAAGTATTTACTTACTCTAATTACACTGTCTCATATTACATGCTTACTATAGCTACATTAAATAATGTTGAACATTTCTCGTTACATAGGTAAGTAACTACTTACATATATTTATATTTTTAAATATAGAGAGGCACTATATAATTATATCACACTGAGGCACAAACAAGTTCCACACATTGTATCGAGAAAAAAAATATAATAAAAAATATAAAAATGTCTTAAAAACGTAATAAATTCCTCACTTTCAGACTGATTAGGCTGATACGGCTGAATTCTTTTGTCAACAAATCAAATAAAACCATACCGCATGTAGTAAATATCCTTATAGCGTATATGCATAGCATTTCCCATTGACAAGGAAAATCTCAAGCAAGGTTAACAAAGTCTCTTATCCAATACACATCACAAACCTGTCCATAATCACAAAACATTCCACAAAAATAGTTGTATTGACTTTTATATGCGTATTTATTCTAGACTGACCTGCCAGTCATACTTTTTGGACACCAAGTACTGAAATATATAAAATTTATAACATTAAAGACATATCTGTTACAACTTGACTTCAAATTTTTATTTAGTTTTAACTTTGTTTTTACAACAAATGAATTCAACCAACATGTGACATACAATACACATGAATAACATAGACTCCTTTTTATAACGGGAAAGTCAAATATTATGTTCCCATAGGACACAGTGAACTATTATACTTATCCCTAATATGCATAAGTTTATATGAATAAGTTTCCATAATTCATATCATATTTTGCTGTTGTTATAATAATCATTAAGCAGTCTATATTTCGTTTTATTTTGCATAAGAAAATAAACCTTGACCTGTTATTTTATTGATAAATGCTTTTTATCACTTTTTTCATATATATGAGACAATACCTACATAATTATCAAATCAAACCGTAACAACATTACTGAATATTAACTATGCATTTTATTTTTTAGAAAATGGCAGATCATACATGTATCATTATCTCTAAGCAACAACTTATTGATTTATTTTCTGGTATGTGACTAGGGAAACGGTGGACGGCAGTATGGGTGGTTTGTTCAACGAATCTTCACCATTAGTCTCATAATATTTTCATAACTTCTAAAGTTATATTTTTGAAAATCCAAGATGGAATACTGGTGATGACTGAAGACATTTAAATCCAATATTACTAACAATCAGTGGCATGCAGGGGGTTGCCACGGTAGGCAGTAGGTGGTAACAATTTGTAGGATATACCTACCTCAGCAACCCTCCACTGCACACTCTAACAGCCCTATTATTTGCAAATAGGTAAGGAAGTTAAAAATTTGAGTGTAAAATACTTTGGAGCACCTGTAGTATAAAGTTATATCAAAATTTTACTTGGCATCTGAAACTTAAGTACTAGATACAACCGCAACATGGTCTTCCCAGCTAAATATAGGTATTTGGCAAGCCCGCTTTATATCAGACTTTCCATTATTTGCACTACACGGTATACATGTCCATTATATAATCGTTATAACGCAACACTTAAGCAGACAAGACATCCCGCAGAATGTAAAACATTGGCTCTAATCAAAGCACCCATCGCAGTCACAATCGCAGCCAGCATCAGAGGATTCTGCAACAGTGTCACCGCCATCACCGCTTTCACAACAATCGTGCAAGCACTCAGCACAGCAGTCACCGCTCGAGTCCAAACAACTGGCGCAACCTTCGCAGCACATCCCTAAGCACTGGCAGTACAACCGACACATAATATACCAGCACCAAGTATCGTCCACGCACGAGTCCGCGCACGCGTAGCAACAGAAATCCTCTCTCCTCCGAGCTCTTTCCTTCTCAAGTTCCAGCTGCAGGACTTCAGTTTGAGCGCACAGTTTTTCAGAGTCCATGTTCATATTGTTCATGGTGGGTTGGTCTACTACAACGAAACCTATCGGCGGTGCGCTTGGTGTTATATTTTCTGGCACCATTCCATTCGGTGTTTCTTTTTCTTCCAAAGGAGCCGATGGTGTTGGCTGCAACGTGACGACGGGTTGCGACATTTTGTACAAAAAGTAGTGTTTTTATTAAAAAAAAGTTGTACGGTGCGACCGTTTTGCGTCCGTACTCCGACTACACTATGTTAAGTTACGTAGTCTCCGACTCCGTATTTATCATAGAGGCGGCACTCCACTTGGCGTATTTATCCAAATATTTCCGTGAGTGAAGGGAATGCACTATATTGTTTCTAGCGTACGCGACGAGGATGCCAATAGCGCAACGCAAACGCTAAACCAAGTGAAGCACTAACTTACATTTTATATTTTGAAAATGTCACATTGTTGACACTGACAGCAAGTGTCAGCCTGACAGCTGTTTTTTTTAATACACGCCGTAAATGGAAAAGATAATGGAGTTTGATTTCACTCTGCCAGTTTGTCAATTTTTTACTCGACTTCGGCGAAGCCCAAAAGGAGGTTATCAATGGTAAGTAACTTCTAACAAAGTATCTGTCTAAACTTCGAGTCCTAAAGATAGTTATAATATCATTCTACTAATATTATTAATGCGAAAATTTGTGAGTATGGATGGAGGTTTGTTACTCTTTCAAGTGAGAACGACTGAACAGATGTGCCTGAAATTTTGCACTTTCCATTCCGGAAAATTGTGTAGTTCCTGCGGGTTAGCGATAAACTAATTCTTTGTAGACGAAGTCGCGTGCAACAGCTAATAGGTACGAAAATAAAGGAGCATGGCAAAGCTCCCAATGCGAAAAAGGCACACGTATAAGTAAGTCTATGTGGGTATTCGAATTAATATTAATTAATGCACATTAACTAATTAACAGACTACCTAACTAATTAATGTGCGAAATTATTTTGAAATTTGCCATGAGCTTTTCGGTGAAGGAAACAATCGTGAGGAAACCTGCACACATCTGCGAAGCAATTCAATGTGTGAAGTTCCCAATCCGCACTGGACCCGCGTGGGAACTATAGCCCAAACCCTCCAATAAATGGAGGTGGCCTATGCCAAGAGGCACGCCGAATTACGCGATAATTTATAAAAAAAAGACTACACAATGTACTAAAATTGTAGGGAAAACGGAATGAAGGGGGTAATATATGCTATATATAATGCACATTCAGAAATTTTTAGGTACCTAATTAGGAAATTAAAGCCATTATCATTGTCAATATAGCTGGACGTCTTTTTTCATCTGCAGGTTCTTAAAGTAAGTTCGGAGTCCGAACTGAAGCAATCTGCAGTTTTCTTTGGCGGTTATAGTTCTAATCTGTAAAATTAAATGAAGTATCAAAAGGTCTTCATAAGTTGATCAAAATTTTACTACAGAGATCATATTTTTTTACAGTGTAGTGCAGTGTAGGTAAAAGAAAAATCATTGCTATTATTTTCAATAGGTGCAAAAAAACGGCTTCGATCGCTTCGAATTCGGAACTTCACGCACCATTAAGGCGACTAGAGCTACCAATGACCAGACAATATGCATGTTTCCCTACATGTTTTCCTTCATCGAAAAGTTCATGATAAGGTTTCAAATGAGATTTGGCACAATCATTCCGAAAAACTCAGAGGTGCGGGCCCGGGCTCGAACACAAGACCTTATACCTGAGAGGCCATAGATCAAACCACTAGACTAAGTACTTAATGTCTTTTGAGTATACTAAGCTCTTGCAATTCACGATGGCGAGTGAGATTTATTCGTGGTATAGGTACACGTATCAGCATACGGTGTCAAAGTGTGCGTGTTTTACGGCGCGATTTTCGAATACGATTTCTCTTTATATTTTCATGCTTATCATACCGTTTTCGCTCTCACGCACACTTTGAACGCAGATACGTGTTTACCACAAATAACACTCACTCGCTATCATGATTTGCAAAATCTATGTATCTAATGGGGAGCGAGGACAAAATGTGCGATTTGTTTGGAATTATATTGAATAAATATTGTAGCCAGTAGGCTTATTACTCAACACGCTCATGTAGCTATGGGCTGCCAATTGGCATCGGAATCAGCTAGCTGTCACATTCATACAAGAACTGTCAAAATAAACACTATGGCGATTGCGAGCGAGTTAGGTAATATAGCCTACAGACGCGATTTGGTAATAATTATTATGAGCAGGTAGCGATTTATGGCGCTCAGCTGGTTTCGTCGAATCTTAGGGTACTGTGACGGTCATTGTTTAAAGTTACTCTGAACTTATGAAACATTTTATTTGTGAATGTTATCTTTTTAAAAGTTGAACTAATCCGATTTTGGGTCAGAGTGCAATAAAACCATTATTTCGTACAAAAGCGATTATATTCGAGGTAAAAGGCAGAAAGTTACTAGTTAGCTTAAAATTCGCAACTGGTTAAAATAAATGAAAATAAACCACTGGAGCTAAAATAGTTTAGTACTTAAAATCTTTGTAACTAAGTAATAGGTTGTACCAAACAAATAATGAAAAACATTTAGGTAATCGATTCTTATCAATGTATCGAGAAATTCATTCACTAATTTTGTATTTTATTTTTACGGTTAACACGATACAAATTATATTTCTAAATGATATATCTACTGAAAATTAGAACACATGGAAAAACGCAAAAAGTAAAGCTGAAAAGTCTAATCAAAGGCTCACCTACCTACTATGGGTGGTGTAGCGCTATAGCCCGCATCACGGATTGATGAGGCTCCGGGTTCGATTCCCGGCCATAGCTTTTCTTTTTGCATTTTTATTTTGTGTTTTAATTTTCAGTATGATTGTAAAATTAAGTATTCTAATAATTATGATGGAGTAAGTAAGCAGATAATTTTAAATTGAAAGGATATGTCCAAATATTCGTTGATTTAACAGATGTGGGCATTTTTCAAGGGTTACGTTAACGATCGCAAAGCAAATGCAGAATCCGCGCCAGGTAACATTTTTTACTCTAATCTGGGTTACTCCAACATTCGATTGTAAGCGAACCGGTTTCCATTGTTTCAGAATGGAATCGCCACAAACACAAAGCACTTCTACTTACAATTTTGTGTATTAAATTTTAAAATAATGTTATCCTGTAGATATAGGGGTGCAATAAAAAGCTTAAGTATTGTTGGGAAAAAATCTGCTATGCTGATGATTACATTTTGTTTAAATCGCCGTCAAAAGATGTGTTTTGGTAAGTAGAAATACTATCCACGTCCCTCACAGGTAGTTTATTCTTAATCATGAAATTTAAACAAAACAATCGTACGCATAAGTAGCTACCTATTTGGTACGTTCATTAATTCCATTTCTGGAAGCATCAAGGTTTACTTAGCCTTTTAGTCGTACGTGCCATCTTTATATCTACGTTCCTTAAAATTTTGTATGTGAAAATTTAAAAACTGCGTTCTAGTCTAGTTTATGAATAAGGGGATTAGCCTATTAGAGCGCGTACAAGTTCTTACGAAAGAGTGGAAAACGTAATAGATCGAAATACAAATTACTCACTTGATAGTTATTTAGGTACTACTTAATTAATTAATTAATTACCTACACTATTAAGCAGACGATCATTTTTGGTTGACTTGTGTAATCTAAAGGTTGGTTTACCTACTATTTATTAACAGGTTTTAATTTATCACAATCTTGTAGTGTTAATGTACCTATTAAATAATTTGGTCAAATGATTGGGTCGTATAATTTTTCCTTAGTTGAATATTAAAGTATTTGGGAAACTGTATTTATTTAGATAGCTTCTTACTCGTAACATAGAGGTTAGTTAGGTTTACCCCTACCCTAGTGCCACCTAGTAGCTGAATACATAAACTGCTACGACGCACGAAAAGTTAACGCTGATGTCGTCACATGTTCTACATCGCGCCAACGAAGTTTCTCAAAGCGGATGCATAAATACAACTACCAACTGTCATTGTTTGAACTTCGGACCCCAGGCATAACAGCTGCCTGGAAAGAGATCTCTATTGTGGCACTGCCCACAATAGTTCCTGAAATGTCGGTGGTTTTTATAATTTGACGAAACACAACATTAAGCGTACCTCGATAAAAGTATGTATCTATGTATAATTCTTTATTGTACTTTAAAACACATTAAATTTTACAGGCAAAACTAAAACAATCTCAAATAGGCACAAATACAATAATACCTACTATACCTAGTTTCGCGCAGTTTAGCAACCAAATGCGTCGCAACTAATCAGGAAGCAATTAGTTAACTACCCTATTAGGTTTATCTAAATCATTAACGTAAATGATTGCTAAAAAACTTGCTTGCTAATATGAATGAAATGAACTCATTTGTTAATCAAGTTAAATATAATGTTAATGTTCCACGGGAGTTTGTAATTGTGTCGTACAGACACGTCATTCAAACAGATGACGCTCGGCGACAAAAAATCGCATAGCAACAAGGTCACGTCACAGCTAGTAACAGATAGAAAAATTCGAAGGCTTACCCACCTGCTATGGGTGGTGTAGGGGCATAGCACGCGTCACGAAATGACGCGAATCTGGTTTCGATTCCCGGCCATAGCTTTACTTTTCGGATTTTTTTGTGTTCTAATTTTCACTTTCGCTTAGAAATTTAAGTTAAATTCTTGTCGGCCTAACTTAAAGCCGCAAATAAAAAAAAACTATGGAAGAAAAACTGACATATCAATGTTACCATCGGATATAGCTGTTATTGCCACTCTAGTTATTTCTATGGTAGACAAACAGCTGTAAGCAAAGGATGAGTAGATTATTTCAATATATTACTTGTGTTATTTTCAATTTTACTACGATAAGCTGGGTATTCCAATATGGGGGTATTGTTTCATTGTTTCAAATTGGCACAACCTTGAATTCTCTCGAAGTTGCTTACATTTCAAAAGCAATTCCACTAAGAACTACCTGCCCACGGCCATTAAATATAATCCGATTACGGCTTAAAATGTGTAATAAACCCTTGCTTCTTAGAAAATAATAGAAATTGTGCTTTGTATTAACACACTCCTTAATGATGGTTAGCCCTAAATACGTGGTAGTAGATACCCGGTCGCATTCATCAACGTGGTATTTTTAAACAGTATAACATTGCTACTAGTTGTACCTACCAGTAGTTAGTAGTGTAGTATACAATGGTTTCTTTAAATCGTTCCAAGCAAGCAAGTTTTTTAGCAATCATTTATGTTAATCTATACATACAATAAATCAGTAGAAAGTTCGTGTCTGTACATTAAATAAATTCATCAAAAATAGAGTGCTAACGATTAGGGAAGAAGAAACTAGATTTTATAATTTTTGTCTGTGTTCGTTAATCTCCAAAACTGTTGGACCGATTTAAATGAAATTTTGCGTAATGGTACCTTATATCCCTGGTCAATATTTTAGCTACTTTTAATCCCGTAAAATTAAAGAGTTCCCGCGGGATAGTTAAAAAACTGTAATAACTAATTTAGCTTAGTTCACAACAACTTAGAATCTAATTAAATAAAATTGGCGTGCTGACACCTTATATTGCTGCATACATACATAATTAGGTACAGTCCCAGGGACGGACATAGGATAGTTTTTATCTCAAAAAACAGCATAGTTCCCGCGGGAAGCGATAAGCTAATTCTGAGCAGATGAAGTCGCGGGCAACAGCAAGTATAGACATACATATATATATCACATCTTTATCTCTTACGGGGTAGAGAGAGCCTAGGTAACAAAACCTTAAGGCCACGTTTAGCATGATTGTGGGCGTATAGATGGAAAGGGAAATCAAAATAGTGATGCACTTCTTCTACTTAGCCAAGGTATAGTAACTAGGTACCGACGTAGCCTACATTGACTTATTAGATTCCAATTGATATTCTACCTCTAAAGTATATTATATACTTTTCGTTAGTCACTTAAAACATACATAAATCACGTTTTTATCCCTTACAGTGTAGACAGAGCCCAAGGTAGCAAGACCTAAAGGCCACGTTTAGCATGATTGTTGGCGTACCTATAGGTGGTAAGGGAAATCAAAATAGTGATGGTTTGCTAGCCGCATCGCCTATAACATGATTCCTAAGACTTTCGCCCATTCCCTCGATGGGCTTTTATCATCTGCCCGGGAAGAGAAGCCACTGGTAAGTTCTAGGTTTTTTCTTTACTCCCAGACCAGCATGGAAGAGACTATTATCCTAATATATTAAGTGCGAAAGTTTATGAGGATGTACCTACTACACACGTCTAGATATATGGATGTATGGGTGTTTATTCCCTACACTTTCACAGCTGAATAGATCTGGATGAATGTTGAAACCAAAATAGATTATAATCTGAAATAACATACAGGCTGCTTCTAATACCGAAAAATTATGTAATTCCCATGGGATAGCGATTTTTTCACTGAAGTTAATAATAACGGTTTATTGTTAATAAACTTAATGAAAAAAGAGATACTTAAAATGTAAATACAAAACTAAAACTATTATTAAATTAAAATAACTAAATAAACTTTAAAATTAATTGTACAAGAGATCACGCAGGCAACATTCCCGCGCTGAACTGGGATAGCGATAGAATAATTCTTAGTGCGATAAATTGTAGAGATAAATTAAATATTGGGTAGGTATTGCCAATGGCCGCTTATTAAGAATTCTAAATAACTGGCTGTTTTTTTAACCACCGACGTTAAAAGAGAGGTGGTATACATTTTACGTTGATGTCTGTGTGTCTGTCCATCATAGCTCTCAAGCCGATGGACCGATTTTGATGCGGTTTTTTTACGAAAGCAAGTTTCCTTGAATTATTTTTTAATTTACGGTTTGATAACTCGATTAATGCATTTTTTAAATTTAATGATAATTAGAACCCTAAAAAGGAGAGTTACTAGCTAGTTAGCTATTTTAATTAGCTGCTTCATACTGCTTTCTATCCCATGGGAATTTCGCAAAATCAGTCCGTATCGCTTGTCTACAAAATAGACTCTCCATTATCTATACTAATATTATAAAGAGGAAAAATTTTATTGTTTGTTTGTTTGTTTGCATTGAATAGGCTCCGCAACTACTGGACCGATTTCAAAAATTCTTTTGCCGTTAGAAAGCTACTTTATCACTGAGTGACATAGGCTACTTTTTACCGCGGGAAAATACCTTTTCCTACGGGAAAATTAATTTATCGCGGGCGAAGCTGCGGACGGAAGGCTAGTAAACAATATTTTTATTCTCTGTTCGTTTCGCGTGCCTTTCACTTTGCCACAACGGACTAGAGAGAGAGAGAGCATGCTCGAAGGCTTCGCGAGGTAGGCCCCGCCCTTATTCGGGGTAGGGATTCGTGGGGATAGTTGCCCTCAAGAAGCTAGAACCGAAACATTGAGCATTCCGATTTTGGTTCTCCTCGAGAACAGTATACTTCTTGGTGTCTCTACTTTTCTATATGTGCCGGCATAATTTTATTGGAACACTTGTTTTAACGCTATTCTTTATTACTACGGTGGTAAAGCGTAACGTTAATATTGTTTCGTGTGTTCCGGTAACCTTTGCCGGTGTAAGTGAACCAGTTGCCATGAAGACTATCAAGATGTCTGAAGCTGGAGCTCGTAAGAGGGGACGCCCGGCCGGAAAAGACCGAGTGCCGCTGAGTGCCGTAAGTCCTTTTGATTTTTACTTAATTATTACCTCAGTCGGTAGAAAGGAAGCCGGACCACACTTGTCCATCCGTCCGTTCTGTCAAGATCCTCTTCCTCAAGAACTGGATCACACTGTTGTCCATCCGTCCGTTCTGTCAATGTCAAGATCCTCTTCCTCAAGAACTGGATCACACTGTTGTCCATCCGTCCGTTCTGTCAAGATCCTCTTCCTCAAGAACTGGATCACACTGTTGTCCATCCGTTCGTTCTGTCAAGATCCTCTTTCCCTAGAACTGGATCACACTGTTGTCCATCCGTCCGTTCTGTCAAGATCCTTTCTCAAGAACTGGATCACACTGTTGTCCATCCGTCCGTTCTGTCAAGATCCTCTTTCTCAAGACTGGATCACACTGTTGTCCATCCGTTCGTTCTGTCAAAATCCTCTTTCTCAAGAACTGGATCACACTGTTGTCCATCCGTTCGTTCTGTCAAGATCCTCTTTCTCAAGACTGGATCACACTGTTGTCCATCCGTTCGTTCTGTCAAGATCCTCTTTCTCAAGAACTGGATCACACTGTTGTCCATCCGTTCGTTCTGTCAAGATACTCTTTCTCAGGAACTGGATCACACTGCTGACCACCCGTTCGTTCTGTCAAGATACTCTTTCTCAAGAATGCATGGAGCTATCAAGCTGTATTTAATATCGAATTCCCCGTGGCCTTACGACGTCTTAATGCGATTCAATTCCGATTCAGTTTGGGTTCGCTCGCTGTCAGATCCATACTAAAAATGACAGCTAAAACGTCAACTAAGTCGGAATAGATACGTATATAGGGCCTGTTTACCACTCTCTGTTAAGTTCCAGTTATCTTAACTATCTATTTATTACTACAAAACAGACAGAAACGTCATCATAGATAACTGACATTTTAACGGAGAGTGGTGAAACATCCCCCTAAGATTGTTTGGGTTAGTAGGTATCATATGGTCGTAAACGAAACTGCTCTACCTACCTCAACTCGTCCTAAAATCATCTCGACGAAATCTGTTACTTGACAGTTGACATTTTGTCTTAGCCTGACGAGAAAACAATGATTGTTCTTTTCTTTAATAGGTCTGTAAATTTCTACGATTTTTTCTTATGTTCCATTGCAATGCTCTTTAGATCGTAAAATACCGTAGACCGAAGTGGCCAAATATCTGTACACTATTAACTTCTTAAGCCCCTGGCGAAAAACCTTGTTCAGATTCTGGCCTGGTGAATTTCTGACTATGCTGTCAAACGTGGCAACTTTGCCCTTTGCAGACAACTTTGCCCAAAGAACCTTCATTGACAAAATTTGTTACGCATTAAAAACAATGTAGAAATCAAAAGTTTCTTAAGTCTAAAAAAAGCTTTCGGAAAGACTATCATTGCCAAGAACGCCGTAAAAATTGGCAGACAGACATTTTAACAAAACAAAACGACACTTATTAGGTAGAGACAATTGATTAAAATAAATAGCCTAATAAAAACTCCGCATCATGCTTTTCTAACAAAAGTTAACACAGCTTGTCTCAAAGTAGATTAAACAGTCATACATGGCTCATAAACAAATCACAAAGAGTTTATATTATTGACAAAATAGTGTTCACATTTAACATAGCACATTTAAGTAATTCAGCCTCCTAGCTGAATGTGGCGGACGCGTAAGAACGCGAAACAAATATAAAAAATAGATACTTATTTGAATACAACATAAGCAAAATTTTTGAAAAAGGAAAATTAAAAAAAAACCTAATGATTTATATCTATATATATACTTTCTCTAAATGTATGGAAGGAAAAGTTAAACAATTCTATATTATTATAATAACGGCTATACGAATCACAAGTGCGGGCAATGTATGAGTTCTTAGCATAATTAGTCTTGTAAAGCGGTAGGTAGGTACCTACATGGAATAAGGTATTGTGACAAAGTTTATTTATTTATTTATCTATTCGGTACAATTACATATTGTAAACAACAACATAGCAAAACAAATTGTACAGAGAAAAACGTATTGTACTTACAACACAATTACAATTGTACACCACATTTCAGCACACTGTTCCTTCTACAGAAAAAAAGAGAAAAAAATAATAATAAAATACTGCAATAATATAATACTTAGGTATATTTAAGTTTGCTTACATATTTTCCTTTTAAATGTGGCTAGCGAATCAAAGAAAATTAAGTAAATGCTGTTTACAATAGGTATCATCATACTTCATACCTACTTATATATCACGCGAACCAATCTGAGAGCGCGTTTGATGTTTCGCCGAGATAGCACCGCCCTGTGGGTGGGACGGTTGCGCCCGCGCAGCCATACGTGACAAACATTAACTGATACCTACTTGCTCTCTATTTACTATTTCAAGCCTGGGGTATAATGCGATTCATTTCAGATCCCATTTTAGGTTTTAGCTATCAATTTTGATACTTCTAGTGTGAATCTGACAGCGAGTTTTAGAGTTTGAGAAAATTTCGTATGGGTATCTGCCTGGAGAGAGAGGTTCACAAAAAGGATAAACTTTTTGGTGTTGATAGGTTTTTAGCTATACCTATTTGTTTTAAGTTACGCACCGGCAAAATTTTCCGAAAAACAATTTAGTTTTTTCTTAAGTTAGGTACCTAAATCATACCTAGTTAAAAAACCATAAATCAAAAACATTTTGTTTCGTTAGGTAGTTACAGCACAAAAACAAAGTTTAAAAAAAATGTTACTACTACCTACTTATTTGTTAACACATTTAGTTACCAAAAACAGGTAGGTAAAGTAGCTCACAAGGTATATATAATATATATATATAATATATATTTTTAATTGTTACTTATTTTTACAAACGGAAGAGACAAAAACATTCTGTAGAAATATAGATACAAATTTAAAAATCAGCCATGCACGATACAGGGGGATTTATATTTTATTTAGTTAGTCTTGCATTTATTTAACTTTAAACTTACAACACGAACAAAAAAAATACCTACATAACATTAAACATCTAAGACTCGAGACCAAAAAATATAATCGGACTCAAAAACACACTTAATCCTATTTTTGCTCATCTTTAACCGTCATTAACTTAATTTTGCAGGAAGAGCGGAGGGCCAGAAACGCCCAGTACGAGCGGGAGCGTCGCGAGGAGCTCGCGGAGGCCGTCAGCGACCTCGCCGAGGCCGCAGGGTGCAGTAGCACTGTAAGTCGAATTAATATTATTGTACAGTCGAGGACATATTTTATATATCGATACAGCCATGCACCACCACCACAAATCACGTCTACCCTTACGGGGTAGGCAGAGCCTAAGGTGGCAAGGCCTAGGCCACGATTAGCAAGATCGTGGGCGTATAGATGGCAAAAAATCAAAATAGTGATGGGTTGCTAACCGCATTCGCCTATAACATGATTCCTATGATTTTCGCCCATTCCCTCATACAGCCATCATGTCAAATATATAAGTGTCACCGGCCTTATAGCTTATGGCATAAAGAATGTTTTTGAGGTCTTGGTAACGTAGGTACATAGATTTATGCCCTTGACTGTACAAATTCTACTTAGTCCCTTACGTTAGGTTTTTACAATATTTATTACAAAAGTAATACAACAATTCAATACAAAATATAAATCATATAACACTAAATATTATAAAGAGGTACCTAAAGTTTGTGAGGTCGTAGAGCGTAATCTCTGGATCTGAACTGATTTTAACAATTCTTTTACCAATAGAAAACCACATTATTTGTGAGTGTCATATTTGATGCTGAGCAGACGAAATCATGGGCAACAGCAATTTAGATATATACTAGCTTTGTCCTAAAAATAATCTGGAATACTTCAGAAAATGTTTGGATTGATTTCAATGAACAGGAACATCCTGTAAATGATTTTCCGAATTTTCAGTCTCATCTCAGGGGCATTTTACAATACTCATGAATAAATGCCATCGAAGGTCTCGTAATTGCTACGCTTCCAACTTCTTTTTTATTAGGGGTTCCTGATTGATTGTGTATGATTTCCTAGGGGTCTGTGACCGAACAAAGAAACACTGCTCTATTGTCTCTGGGTGATGGTGTTCGCTTACCATCATGTCACTTGCTAGTTTGCCTTCCTTGTCGTATAAAAAAGTGACATGTTAAGTAGACCAGTAAGCTTATTACCTAACTCGCTCGCAATCGCCATCGTGTTCAATTCAATTCAATTTTTAAAAATCTAGCTCCATCGGTACTGTCGATGGCCATCGTGTTCATTTTGACAGTTCATGTATGGGCTGACAATTGGCATCGGAATCACCTAGCTGTCACATCTATACAAGGACTGTCAAAATGAACACGATGGCGATTGCGAGCTAGTTAGATAATAAGCCTCCCGGTCCCTATTTCACCAATGCGACAATTGTCGGTGACAAGTGACAATTCTGTTTACATTACAAACTCGACCAGAATCTACGCCAGTTGGCTATATTAACTAACTATGTCTTGCATTTCGAATTGCCATGTTCTTTTTACTTGTATTAAACTTATAAAATTTATAATTGTTGACAGGTATCCAACAAAAATTTGTTACTGTCGGTAATAGAAATAATACACAAGCATAAAAAGCAGACCAAAAAGAATCCAACGGAAGTGATACGCAAGGAAAACGGGCTTCTGGAACGTGAGAGTAAGTGTTTTTTTTTATTTGTAGCTCGTGCTAGAGCTAGCGGAATACTTCTTGGTTTTAAATCTTTACTACTTGCTGGCTTATATTATTCGGTCAATATTACCGCGTGATGCATTCATATCGCGATCCATATGAAGCGGCGCAGGTCTTGGTTAAAGGAAACGCCGATCATACAAATAGAAAAGACTGTATTTCCACTTCCAATCTCTAGTACAATAATATTTTAATGCTTTTGCGTGGGCGGTCACCGTACAACTGCTTTATACATACAAAACCTCTATCTACCTACATTATGTTTGATATGAACTCATACAATCTATGTACGGTATCGTACATATTCCGCAGCGCGACAAATGTATTATGAGAAATTAAAACTTACTCTACATCATGTTTTCTTCTTCATTTTACAACTCTACAAACTTCCTAACATTTTCCCAACCAAACATTTGTTTAGGCTTTCGATAAGAAAACAGAAGCAGCAACTTACAAAGAATTATACAATGAATGAAAATAAAAGAAATTAACTTAAATTCTTAATACGAAAGAAATACCTTTTGCTTTCATCAGTAACTGATACCTTATTAATAACAAAGAGGTATTTTTTTTCTTATACTTAAACAATACCTTAATAAGAAAGAAATACAATATTTCTTCTATTTATAACTAATGGTAAAAATTGAGAACAACAAATAAGATCTAATCAGTCTCAATTGGGAGTACACATATTTTGTAAATACTAGTTCTAACTATGGAACCTTTTGCGGTTCTAATGGAAAGTGCTCTCACTTTGCCATCTGGCCCAGGAAAAACCTGCACAACTCTGGCCATTGGCCACATTAGAGGAGCAATGTTGTCATCTCTGATAATGACCAATGTGCCAACCGTTATATTTTTACATTCAGTGCGCCATTTTGGCCTGTTCTGCAACTGCACTAGATACTGTTTGTGCCACTGTTTCCAAAAGCTTTGGACCATCTGTGTGCATTGCTGCCAGAATTTTAAACGGTTTGTTGGCACGTTAGCACAATCATTTTCTGGGTATGACATTAACGGGGCACCTGTCAAAAAATGACCTGGGGTTAAATAAGACATTTCAGTGAAGTCCGTCGCTGGCAAAGCGGTTAAAGGACGTGAGTTTAAGATTCCTTCGATTTGTATCACCACGGTGTTTAACTCTTCGTACGTCAAAACAGCTGCGCCAACGACACGCTTCAAATGATGCTTAACACTCTTAATGCCGGCCTCCCATAAAGAACCAAAGATAGGGCTGTAACTTGGGATAAATTTGAACTCAATACCCAATTCAGACGCTTGATTTATAACAGATTGCTGGTGGTCGACATTAGACTGTAATCTATATAATTCAATCAATTGGTTATGCGCCCCCTTAAAAGTACTTGCATTGTCGCAATATACAACAGACGGCTTGTTTCTACGCGAAATAAACCTTTTAAATGCATTTAAGAACGACTCTGTCGTCAAGTCTGAAACTAATTCGATATGCACGGCTTTTGTTGTGAAACATACGAACAATGCAATGTACGCTTTATATAGGATAGGTTTTCTAACACGATACATTTTTATGGTCAATGGGCCACCATAATCTATTCCTACCTTGTCAAATACCCTACATGAATTTACTCTATCATAGGGGAGCGATCCCATTAATTGTTGGGACTGTTTTGCTTTCAACTTAAAACAAATTATACATTTATAAAGTACATGCCTTACTTCTCTTATACCGTTTATTATACGGTATTTTAAACTTAAAGTGTTCAACACAAGCTTTGCTCCAGCATGCAATAATGCCCTATGCTCATTTTCAATAATGTACTGAGTAATCTTCACACCTTTAGGCAAAATAATCGGGTGTTTCTGTGAGTAAGGCAGGTTTGCGAGCTGGAGCCTTCCGCCTACACGGAGCAAGCCCATAGAACACAGGAACGGATTTAACTCCTCGAGCTTTGATTTTATAGGTTTATTCTTATTTAGAGCCTTTATCTCTTCATCAAAGTGTTTATGTTGCTCGTATCTAATAATAACATTTAGGGAATAATTTAATTCTCGAGGTGTCAAACATCCTAGTTTCCTGTCGCTATGTTTCTTTGCAATACATTTTTTACAGTTATCTACGAACCTGTAGCACCATGCTATAGTTCGCTTCATTTTTGTTATGCTAGAACAATTATTAAACAATGGCATGTCCACATTTTGCGTAGCAGTGACTAGAGCAGTCTTCAACTCAGGTATTCCTTCCGGCACTATTTTTTCATCAAATTTAGGCTTAAAATCTTGCCTACTTAAAGCAGCAGGCCCATGGAACCATAATAAGTTCTGCTGCAAAAGGTGCGGCTCTACTCCACGAGAAAGGCAGTCCGCAGGATTCATAGCTGTGTTAATGTAATGCCAGGAGAAACCCTCAGTCAAATCGTGCATAGCCTTCACTCTGTTTGCTACATACACAGTTAGTTTTACAGGATCTATCTTTAACCAAGCAAGTACTACTTGCGAGTCGAGATAGAGATACACATTAGTTGCAAATTTCATTTTTATTATATCATGCACCTTGTGTGCTAACATGGCCAATAGCAAAGCGCTATTGAGCTCAGCGCGTGGCGTGGAAAGTTTTTTAATCGGGTTAACACGTGATTTTGAACATAGTAAATTCACGGTAACCTTGCCGTCTCCGCTAACAATCCTCAAATACAGGCAACAACCATAAGCCAGATTCGAGCCATCGGCAAAGCCAAAAATGTCAATAGATTGCGCACTATGTGTATCCATATCTCTTGGCACTATAATTTCTGACATTCTTAGTAAGCTAATCGCAAAGGCCCTAAAATCTTCGTTGAGCTTCGCAGGCAAAGTTGAATCCCATTCTACATTTGCAAGCCATATTTGCTGCATTAATAACTTTGCTTTAACCACAATGGGGCCCGCCAAACCTAGCGGATCAAATATTTTGCTTACGAAGCTCAAAGCCTTCCGCTTTGTATACTTATCAAGTACTTCTTGCTTAGGAGAACTAATTATTAGAGTATCATTAGCTAGGTTACACTTAAGACCTAATGTTCTAACAAAATCTGAGTCTTTATTATCGGTAAAATGAACTTCCTTTCCTTCTTTCCTACATTCAGAAGGGATTTCGCGTAACAGCGAGTTATCGTTAGCGCACCACTTGTGCAGGCTAAAACCACCTAACTTTAATAATTTAATTAACTCATCGCGAGTTTTTATTACAAGCTCTTTATCATTACATGTTATATTCGCGTCATCGACATACGTATTGTGTAACAATACATCTGCAGCCAGGGGGTAATCGTGCTTATACCTATTGACCAGCTCGAGCAAACAACGAGTGGCGATAAACGACGAGCTTTTAAGACCATAGGTCACTGTCTGAAGCTGCAGGCATTGAATTTCTTTATCAGGAGACGCTCTCCAAAGTATGTTTTGTAAAGGGCGATGTGATGGCTCCACCAAAATTTGTCTAAACATTTTTTGTATGTCACAGCTTAGAACATATTTAAACAGCCTAAAAAGAATTAAAATGCTGAACAGATCATTTTGCACAACAGGCCCATTGAGTAAGACATCGTTTAAGGAAATTTTACTTAAGCTTCGCATACTCGCATCAAAAACAACTCTGAGTTTTGTAGTTAAACTGTTTGGATTAAATACAGGATGATGAGCCAAAAAGAAAACTGATTGATTTTCTAGATCATACTGAGAAACAGGAATGTGAACTGCATGACCCAGTTTGACATATTCATCAATAAAGCCTTTGTAACTTTCAAATAAATTAGGATCTTTAGCAAATCTAATTTCTAGGGATTTAAACCTTTTTAAAGCGCATGTGAGTGAATCACCCAATTTCAAAGCCTTAATATCCTGCTTCAGGGGCAAAGCTACCTGAAATTTATTATTTACAAGCACAACCGATTCTTTAAATATTTGTTCCGCTAATTCTTGCTCGGAATTGGCTTCAATAAAAATTTCAGGCACCTTCTCCGTCTGCCAGAACTGACAAATTGACTTATCTAAGCTGTTTAAACTTAAATCATTGTGAAAAGGCTTGCAGCAAACAGCTGAGGCAAGATGAGAGGCAGCATGAGCAGTGCTGCCCTTTACCTTTCCTGCTACAATGTAGCCAAAACGGGTGTTGTGGAGATACAGCTCCCCGGGTTGTACCGGAAGCTGATCCCGAAGTAACACCTGGAAAAATATATCACAACCTAAGAGGATGCTAATCCTGTCACAGACATGGAAATCTTTATCAGCCAACTTAATATATGAAGGCAGAACAATGTCTTTTTTATTGATCACAAATTGTGGCATTTTACTTATAATATTGCTAACTACATGGCATGTCACGGACATACTAAAATTATTTGCAGTTGAAAACAAGTCAAATGTAGCCTGTTGTGTTGTTTTACTGGTACCATCACATACACCACTAATTGTAGTTTCAGATTCCTGGAATGTACAGCAAAGTTCCTTGGCCAAGTCCGACCTAATAAATGAAACCTGACTACCAGAATCCAGAATGGCCCTGGCATAAATAGAAACACCTTGTTTATTTATCAACCTAACCCTAACAGTGGGCAAAAGTACATTATCACTGACCTTTGTTACTAAGCTCACATGGCCTGAGCTTTTACCAGGGACACTGTCCTCGTGTAATAAAGAATTATGTTTCTCCTTACATACTGAACATTTAAATCCAAAAAGGCATTTTTTACCATAATGGTCATTTAAACAAATTTTACACAATTTATTTGCATTTACAAATTCTTGACGCTGCGCTAAGTCTATCAACTTGAAGCTCGGGCACTGGTGCATCTTATGCAATTGGGAATTGCAGTACTTACATTTGTGTGGTTTGGTAGGACTACTTGTATTGGCAGCTACTAAGCTGCTCCTCCGGCCACCAGCTTGAGTTTGGCCAAGCGTTTCGAGCGCGGTGGCTCTCTCCTCTAGAAACGTGAACAAATCATTGAGTTGAGGCAAATGTAAGCTTTTATTTTCTAAATGAAATGCCCTTAGCGTATACTGATCAAGCTTTCGTTGAAGTATAGTTATGACAATCAAATCCCAATGTTGCACAGGCACATTCATGTTTTTAAGCGCGCTTAGGTGTTGTTTTGTATTTATTACTAAGTCGCGAATGGCCGCTGATGACATTTTATTAATGCAAGGAAGGTCAAGAATGGAAGTAATGTGATAATTAATCACTTGCTGCTTATTGTCGTAGCGCTCCGAAAGTAGCTTGAGTGCTACTTCATAATTGTCACCGCTTAACGGCAAATGTTTAATTATATTTAATGCTTCACCATTTAAAAGTGACCTTAAATAATAAAATTTGTCACAAGGTGACAAGTTCGGGTCTTTATTTATGACACTGTTGTACAGGGCAATAAAGTCGTGAAATTGACCTACCTCACCACTAAACTTGTTTATCTCAATCCTCGGCAAGCGTTGAAAACTTGCCGATACCTGCGCAGCCGGCGGCGCGGATGCCGGAACCGCAATCGGCTCGGGAATGGGCGAAATTTTCGAGTTGAGGAACGCCGACATCTCGAAATACGCACTTTCAACGGTCTCAATGACCTCTTTATCATCGGAATCTATCAAAGAAATTTCTAGATTTAGTTCCATGTACTCAGTAAAAATCTTTTCTAAGCGGTCTTTCTTTTCACGAAATAAATTTAAATCGTAGTTACCTGGATCTAAATCTCTTATATATGCCTTCAACCTCGTCATGAAACCTTTGCATTGTCCCCTGGCTGCAATTAGACGCTTCAAATCTTCACCCATTGTGACACACCAAACTTATTGTTAAATTTAACTGAATTGCGATCACTCGAATGAAAAAATAGTTCACGTACAAACGTGCTAAACAACTTAACAAAGGTAAACAACGTTTACTTTTTTCTTACACACTAATTAAGTATTACTAATTAGCAAACAATCTAATCGGCGACGCTAAGCCGCTAACAGGCACAGGGAAACAAAACAGCAAAATCAAGACAACGGAACGCGAATACCGGCCGGCGAATTGTCGGCCATTACGACACGTGACCAGGCGCAGCAGGGATTTTAGCCAATGATAGACGCTTGGCGTGCAGTCTCGCGCTGCGATTGGCCGCAGCTAGAAACGTTCCAATCCCGCGCAGCGAACTAAATGATGATATGCGTAAATGAAATTAGAATGTTCACGCTGTTTTCCGATGGTCGTAGGCACAATCTAGAAAGTCTGGGCGAATCACTGCCTCCACACGAGTTCACTTTGATAAATTTCTTTATATATTAAATTAATTAAATATGCACATAAGTACATTTAATGCATACACTTCGGCGATAAATTGTTCTACCTATACTAAAGTCTTACGAAAACCTGTAAGTAGGTAGGTATAAATTGTTCGTCGAATATAAAATTGCGAGCACTGCACGCACTTGATACAACGTTTCGGTTGCTTGAAAGGTTGAAAAATCGAAGAAATGTTTAGCTCGGTAAATGTCCTTTCACGCACACTGTATACTTTCACCTGTAAAGGTATCTCCGCACTGCAGAGTAAATCCGTTAGCTGGAACTAGGAAGGTCGACGTAAAGATGAGCACTGCAAATCAGCCTGTTTTTAGTTTATTTAAACCTGCACAGCAGAATTATAAACCAGGCTCGCCTGACTTCGTTCCTGGACGGCGGGTATTAGGATGGGTGCACTGCACACCAAATGGATCACACTGTGATCCGACGGAAGCTGCAACAGCCCTCGTTGAAAATTGCACTGGATCGCAACACGGTTGTCGAACCTTCACGCACTGCGTATATGCCACTAAAATATGGCTTAAAATTAAACGTTCGAGTTGTACAGCCACGGGCGTCGACAATGTGTCGACCGCGAATATCACTGAGATCACTTGCACCGCGTTAATTCACTGAATTAAAAACCGCGTAGCACAACAAAAGTTCTTTAGCTCGAAGGACCAATGAAGGGCGCAGGTCTTGGTTAAAGGAAACGCCGATCATACAAATAGAAAAGACTGTATTTCCACTTCCAATCTCTAGTACAATAATATTTTAATGCTTTTGCGTGGGCGGTCACCGTACAACTGCTTTATACATACAAAACCTCTATCTACCTACATTATGTTTGATATGAACTCATACAATCTATGTACGGTATCGTACACCATAATATTACAAAATATTCGTGCGTAGCGCAGCGAATCCGATATTCATCTATTATGTTCACTGTGATATACCTATGTATGTATGTATGTGTGTAATATTAACCGTCTAATCCAAGCCATTACAAGGTACCAAAATACCCCCAAAAGCTGGAAAAGGACTAAATGGATTTTGGTAACCTAGGAGTATGAACATAGAGGATATCTAAATAGAGTGGCAGTACCTAAGGGCAACACATCAGTTTATTTCAACTGAGGTATACCATACTATAAATAACGAGACCATACTATAACGAGAGCGTGCAATAGCATATGGAGTGATGATATTGTGTTTATAGGCATTCTGTATTTTGAAATATCCCTTTTCCCGTACTATCGGCACTAACAGAGGTTTGTTTGTGTGTTTGTGTTCGCATTGAAGAAGAAAGTTCCAAAATAATGTCGGTGTCAAATTCTAAATTAGTATTATTTACGTTGTGCGTATATTTTAACGGCTGATTTTATTATATTCTCAATTTCATTAAATTAAGAGAAATAATTAAGTTATTCTCCCTTCCATGCGAACAGTACAACCACTACAAGCAATCAACGCTCTTGCTAATTCATTATTTCTCACAAACACATTTTTTTCACAAACGTCTTGTCACATCTGATCTTGAGAGCTATCATTAGATCCGTCTTACTCGGGAGAGTGATACTGGACTTCAAACTTATTAAAAAATAGACAGAAATAGTGACAGACAGACATACAGAGTTACTTTCGCATTTATAATATTAGTAGGGATGAATTAGTTATTACAAACTTTCTGCTCTATTAAATTGTTTGCATGACATACACAAACATAGTTATTGAAGTGCAACCCTTGGTACACCTAGAATAAGACTAAGGACTATACAACACTGACAATCTATTTACAAGTTTGCCCAATGTTCAAGTAGTGACAAGAGTACTTAACGATTGGAGGACTATAAAAAAAGCGTGTATTTTTTTAGAGTCACATAGGTACCCCTAAAGGAAGAAAATGCAACCCTTATAGGATCGTTTTGTTTTCCATCCGCCCGTCTGTCAAGACACTTTTTGTCAGGAATGCGTGGATGTATCATTAAATTAGTACCTACCTACCAAGTAGTCAGATCTGCTGCCCTTTGGTGAAGTTAAACAAATGAAACTTCGTCTCCAGCAATATACAGTCATTGAATTGAAAAAAGTGTTTCCGTATAAAATGCCGTGCTACCAAAATCTATGAAGTACTTAGTACTAGAAATTTGGAATTTAGACACAACTAATGATAAGTACTATCAAATGAATCAGGATTTTTTACTTCTTGATTTTTTATGTTTACTTTTACTGTTAGCTAGTATAAATTCGAAGGCTTACCCACCTGCTATGGGTGGTGTAAGAGTTTAGCACGCGTCACGGAATGACGAAGATCCGGGTTCGATTCCCGGCCATAGCTTTACGTTTCGGATTTTTCTGTGTTCTAATTTTCTGTGTCGTTTAAAACTAATGAAATAAGTACATCTAAAAATCAGTTTTTTATGTCCGATATCATTAGCTAATAAAAAATAACCTGAAGCTGCCTACATTTTGCTTACAAGCACAGACAGCGTTTTAGATTAACTTGCTGAACACGGAGCGCTCGGTGCGCAAATACAACTCGCACATGTCCGGGTTTTTTTTAACAAAATCTATTTTTTTTACAGTAAGTCTCCTTGAGCTCGAACTGGAAATGATTGACATGTGAAGTGGCGATGGGGACTAAACTGCGCGTACGACATCCACGCAGGCCATCTGCAAGACGCGCCAAATACCTCGCCAGATTCCGTCGCGTCGAGACGTCATATTGCTTCGAGACTTCAACCACCTTTCCCTCACAGTTGGTCAGACAAACCGAGGACGCTGCGATGGACTTAGATTAAAATATACACACCTCTCGCTTTTACGTACAGCTGCGTCCTTTAGGCCTGTCTGACAATCTATTCGTTCTCTACAAAGTTGCCACCTTTTTTTTGAGACAAAGCTAGTTTTCATTTATCTTGTTGAAAACTAAAGTGACAGAGTAGGTTTATTTTTATTAACATATTTTTTTATTTATTTTTTAAAACATCACAAATGTAATTTAAAAATGTTTTTAAAAAATTGCATGAAATATTTTATCTAGAAAAAGTGGTTAACACTATTTTGTAATACGGGTGGCAACCCCATTAGATTCCTCGAAAAAAAAAACAACTCGACGTTATTAATTGTCCATGTATATTCCTTTGAATTGATGGTTCTTACTTATATCACCTCAATTATCAACCGACACACCTGTTACTCAAAGCACACAAATATCACCGAACAGCTTTGTCAGTCGTATATCTTTGTATCGCCATTTTTCTGTCATTTTACGCGAGAGGTGAGGTCACCTACGACTTACGAACACCGACCAAAACAATTTATTGTCCGTCATATTATTCGGCATAGGCTATATTTCTGTCACTAACTTTGAGATTATCTATAGATTACAAATGTCGGTTTTTTCTTGAGGTCCCTTATTTAGTGCGGCCCCTAACTTCTCAATCTCCGGTTGTTGGGGCAACAGTGCAATTTTATTTTTAGTATATTCACAGATTATTCCGCAGGATTATGTGCCTTTATATATATAAGTAGGATCCATCACATATTATAGATTTAATGTTTGATTATTGGGCTGATTTTAAATTTTAATGCCATGGAGAATGTTTATTGGATACATTGTATTAAAAAAGAAAAAGTAAAAAAAAATATTCGATCAATTGATCAGTTTTAGAAATGTGGATACATTCTCCAATAAGTGCAAAATTTTGTATTGAATAAAAACATCAGACCCGTTGACATTGTTTCACTAATTGTTTCCTCGTGAACGTATGAATAAATGAAACCCGCATTAACTGTAATATCGAGAGCTGCCAAGAGTTTTAAAGTAAGTACTTAGGTATATTTGATCCATAGTAAAGACTATTATTATATAATATTATACATAATGCTTAGGATTTAGCTTCAAACATCTCTAAATATTTACCGTAGTATCTATATGCCAACTTTGCCCAAGGTACGGGTGTCCAGAAAGTATTTTTTTTATTAAAGTGGTAACTAAAACTTTTGCATTCACGGCAGTATTTTGTATTCGGTGGAAAACTGATTCGTGGATGCTCACGCTCGACTACTTGAGTAATCACTACAATACAATACAATACAATACAAATACTCTTAATTGAACACCACAAATCAGTACAAAACAATACAGAAACAAAGAACAATGTAGACAATAGGCGGTCTTATCGCTTAATAGCGATCTCTTCCAGACAACCAAAAAGCTAAATAAGTTGGAGACAGTTTAACACTACATAGTATAAAACTAAGTCGCTTTCTCTATCCCCATGTCCCTATATCCCTTTGTATGCTTATATCTTCAAAACTACACAACGGATTTTGATGCGGTTTTTTTAATAGATAGAGTGATTCAAGAGGAAGGTTTGTATGTATGATGCTACGCAGACAAAGTCGCGGGCAGAAGCTAGTTTGATATAAAAACAAAATGCTATTGCTAACTATTATTATTTGCAATTTGCTATTGAAAACACAGAGCAGTAGATGTTCCACAGGAAGTTTGTTATTGTGTCGTACAGACATTCAAACAGATGGCGCTTGAAGACAAAAAACAGTTCATTAAAAAAGACATGAAACCTGGTACAGATAGCATAATTCGAAGGTTTACCCACCTGCTGTGGGTTGTGCAGGGGTAAAAACACGAATCACGGAATGATGAGAATCCGGGTTCGATTCCTGATCAAAGCTTGTTTTTTCGGATTTTTCTATGTGTTCTAGGTTTCAGTATTGTTCAGAAGTATAATTTTTAACGGCAAATCATAAAATTAAATTCAAAAATTGAGAAGTGAAATTCTTGATTCATTGATAGTTGCTGTAAGTAATAAAAACGTGTCTGTACGGTTGCTGAAGGGTTGGTACGGAAGGAAATATAGCTGTGGTAATTCGTTTTACAGAATAAAATTCCAAAGTTCCTAACAACTAATGAAAACTAAGCGTTATCGTTGCTCAAATGCTTGAAATAAATTATTCGTAATAGTACTTCGTAATGAAAACAAGTATGTTTTAATAACGAAAGGGCTATATTATTATTAGAGTTACAAATCGGGCAATGTTGGCCGAAAGTCTGGATAATTTTGCCCGTAGTTGAAATCAAGCAAAAATGTATAAAAGAAATTTGATTTATTTGTCGCAGATAAAACTCGTCTTTAGTGGATAAAAATCTTGAATTTTAATTACATACCAAGTGAAATGGAGGCAGGATTTTCTACTCAGACCTCGGCACCCAACTACATATCAATTATTTTTTCAGCGAACTCAATAACAATGCATATTTTTAATATTGAACTTGGCTATCGTTACACATTCATGTTTTTGATGGGATTATATTTTTACAAAACATTAATTTGAATTTGATGGCGAAGCGTAAACAATTGTGCTGGACTCCCAGTTGGGGCAATAAAACCTTCCTAATTATGAAGTCGTTTAAAAAATTGTGAAAGGCAATGCATTAGGTTAATGATCGCTACTTAGTCATAATTAACATAAACAAAAACATTAAAAAAACATTAAGAACAATTGTTTTCGTCCCTTATAAACAAGTACAATTAAGTTAATATTCAAGAGGTGAGTGTTTACATAATTAAACTTTGTTTTTTGAGTTTGTTAATTTGTTTGTTTGTTTAAGATCAAGGGATAATGGAAGTATTTACTGAACACACAGCTGATGATTGAAAATATAACTCGTACCTAAGTAACCATTCTAAAGTTTCGGAAATAATGTTTTATTCATTTCTAATTCATCTTATCAACTAGTCGAACTAATTGAAGCTGCAGTTATGTAGCAGTAAGATTACCATTTAAAATATAAACTAGAGATAGATACTTTAAAAATAAAACTTACGTTAAAATTTTTAATAAATTATCCTTATCTAGGGTCCCTGTCACGCAGATCCCGCCCTGAATTGCAATTGCAAGTTTTTGCACATTTTCAAATAATTTTTGGATATTAAATATACGAGATAATAAATTTTATTATCTCGTAACTTCATTAACAGTAAAAATGAGGATTTTTTTACCGGAGAACAAACCTAATAAAAACAGACTACCTACTTTAATTTCCCAGCCCAGCGGTGGGACACAAATGTAGGATAATATAATAATTATAATAATACTTAAGCTACTTGCCACTTGACTTACATAACTCAAGTTCTATGTCTCGGGGGAGCTAAAATACATTTGTTTTAGTTAGAGTTGAGCTAAATTTTCTTGTACCTATCTATATTATCTGTAGTTTGTTTTTTGATGTTTATTGTTTGAAATGAAAAACTTTTCTGTAACCTATATATCGGGGCAACGAACGTCCTGAGAAGATTGTCGGCTTTCCCTCTTTGAATCGCAAAACCGATGGGTTGGCCGAGGAACGACCTAGCCCTGTGATCTTCATTTTATTTAATTTTTAAAATTAACTCAGACTGTAGCTACCCAGAAAGCCAGAGTGCCTATTTCAAAGAGATTCTTACCGGTATAGTTCAAAGTAGCAAACCATACGGCTTTCCAATTGAAAGCAGGTAAGGTTTTATGACTTTAAGCCGGCTTCGCCCAATCTTTGGATATCGTAAGATTGTTTCTATTGTTCTAATACTTAACAAACACAATACCTTTCTTCGTAAGCGTTAGATATCGCTAGGTTTAACAATGGAGATATTGGCATAAACTTTTATGGTCGTCATGAGCAATAAAATCAAAAAAAAAAGGTGCACACCTGCGTTGTTAAGGAATTTTTAGTATATTTCGATTTCATAAAGTTGATTGATCCTTCCGACCGATTTCGACCATGGCGACCACTTCGACTCCTAGTTGATATGACGCTCATGCGTCCGAAGATGACTTATAGCCGATCATAGCGGTGAAACCGAACAAGGTACGATCTTACGAGCTTGCTACGATCATGAGATCACTTGCTACGATACGAAACTGAAACTATTATACCAAATTTCAGTTAAATCGGTTCAGCTATTTAAGGGCGAAGAGATAACACGTTACAGGACAGACGGACAGACTTTCACATTTACTGATTTTGTTTTCGACATTTGTATTTAACTAGATTTAGGTAAGTAGGTACTCTCAATACCTTCTGAGTCCGCAATATGCTCAATTTTAAAAGTTCTGTTTATTTTGTTTGTAGTTGCTATTGTTTTTCACACCTCTAGACTAAGAAGTTTGTATACGTTTATCTACACGCTAAAGGTATTTTATCATAATATTTTCTACCGAAAATGTTCGTAACGTGTAGGTATAGGTAGATAGCGTCTATAGATATCCGATGGGAGAGAATTTTAATTCTGCGTGGACTAGGATTTAAAAACGCAGAAAATTCCCGTTTTTCTAAAAACGCTGTTTTTTAAGTTTCGTTTCGGAAAAAAACGGAATAACGTACCTACTTTGAAAAGGACTTGTGAATTTCCATTTAAATGTAGCTATTTAATTCATATACCTAGTATCGACGATGTCATCGATTTGGGTATGAAAGATTTAAGTGATGGCAATTGAAGTCCTATTTATTTCCAAAAAGAAAAGCAGAATAAAACCATAAATCGAAAACCTCAAACAGTCCCGAAAGTAGCGATTTGATTTTATCCAGAATATTTAACTCTAGCGTGGACGTAGTCCCGTCCAAAAGCTGATTGCCAATAAGAAGGTACTTACATATGCAAAACCTAAACTAAATACTAACCAACAACACTAAGTACCTATTAATTAAATAAACTAATTAGATTACATTACGCGAGTTTCAAACTGTGAGATGATTAAAAAATGTCACGTCTCGTAATCTAATGAAGCACTTAGCGCGTAACTAAAAGTATCGCTTTAAAAGATGTCTCATTCAGACTATTAAATTGATTTGTACCATAGTACCTACTTAAGTGAGTTAATCAATTTTGTAGTGAAGCGTTCATGATAATAAGAAACTAAGAATCAAAATATTTTTTTGTAGCGCACAAAGTCCTACAAGAGAGCGCGTTTAAGGGACGGGCCCGCTGACCGCCCTACGTTCCAAAATGGCGGCGGGGAGTGGGGATAGCTGCTCCCGCGCAGGTACCGATAAAAGCACATCAAATTTATGTTCAGTTCATTCGTGTCTTGGGCCTCCCAGCGACAAGTATACTTTTGGTTTTCAATTCAACTTCGTAAATTAAATACTTAGTAGTCATGAGCGGTAACTCGAACACTCGAAAACGTGGAAGGCCGACCGGCAAGAACAGGGTTCCGCTAACAGCCGTAAGTTTCTATTTTGTTTTGTTAGGTTTTGATGTTTTATTTAGTATTGTATCCTTTTAGATTTAGATTGAGTACCTATTTGCTTTTTAACTTTATTTTCTGTGATTTGTTTGAACTCTCCTCAAAAATCATTTGCACAGCCGTTCTTTTAAAGGTCTTGATATTTTATACATTTAAGATTATTTTTTTATCAAACGTAACATTTCATTAAGTAGGTACTCTTTTGTGTACAGAGTTTTCAGATGAAACTTTTTATTTGTTATCTGAATCGTATTTGAACCGACATGTGTTTGTGTGCAGGAGCAGCGGCGTGCGCGCAACGCGCAATATGAGCGTGAGCGGCGCGAGGAGATGGCGGACGCGCTCAGCGACCTCGCGGGTGCCACCGATAGCAGTAGCGATGTGAGTAGCCCACAGAGATCTTTTATAAGAAGATCTATATATTGACGTAGCCAGAAGATGTGCAATTTGTAGCTATTTAATTTAATTTGTCTAATAGAACAATTTGTTGTTGACAGGTTCCTACGAGCAAGCTACTGCGTATCGCATATAAAATGATAAAAAAATCTCAGAAACCTAACAAGAAACGCACGGCCGAAAAAATAATGGAGCAGAATAAAGCGATAGAGGATGAGAGTAAGTTTCACTATTTAACATAGTCTTATTTTTAGAATCTAGTCAGATTTTTGTCTCGGTTGAACTGCATAGTGCTTTGTGAAACTAAATTCCTTAAGAGCCCCAAGAAACTTATAATGTGCGGCGTTATTATCTCAATGTCTCAACGTTGATAGTTACTTGTATTGTTCTAATTGGGGTTTTTTTTGCAGTTGCCAAATTGGAAGAGCAAATAAAAATCATGGAAATAGAGGACTGGTTAAAATCGCTTGGCCCGTGTCAGAATCCAATCCAGAACTGAAAATGGTCAGACCGGACTACTGATTCATTCTTCGCCTTCCATCCACTCTGCTGTCTGGCACACAGTTCGCGTCTTGTGTTTGCGTTGCGCATCCGTCGCTCACGAAGGCGCACGTGAGCGACGTGCAAGTCGGTCAGATACCCGCATTCTACATATACAACAAAAAGGCCCTTCTGAGGGCCACCACATTGTTCATAATAAAAAAAATCGTTTCTCTTAATACATGACGTCAATCAATCGATATCCGTTATCAAAACGCTGCTGTAGCGCAAATGCGACACTATCCTCAGACATCACGGCGTTATGAGACAGCGTATCGTGACCAATTCAACCATATACATAATAAGATTCCAATAGAAAGTATAAATCATAAAGAGCTCGAAATAGTTAAGTTACAGTTGCAGACAAAACAGGGTTCATTCTAAGTTCCTTAGTAGGTCTATGTTACTTAGTAGGTTTGGAATTGGCTTTAGAGACAATCTACCCCACACATCGTACTCACATGAAGATTAAAGTTTATCGCAGGGCATCTTGCAATAATATTTTTAATCTGGATTTATTTGATGCTTGACACACGCGTTGCAATTGCAACACTAAATTAATTTCCAAAAAATTACATTTCAACAAGACAAGTGCAATAAAGAGTGCAATAAAAAATAATTAATTATTAATTAATTAATTTTATGTGCAATAAAGAGTTTACATACATACATACATACATACAAGTATTACCAAAGGATATTGTGGACGATCAACCTTCATACATCTGTAAGCTGAAAGGTAAAGGTGCTTACTTTGTACTAAAATAATATTGTTTTTTAACATATTTGGTTTCTAGTAAAGCCGTGATTAAACATTCGCCTTCTACAGAGATTTGCTTCCCAAACGTATAAGATTCTTATTAAATGTTAATATCACACATAACACAACATTTAAATTGAGTAAAACATACATACTACATAATAATATATGGGTTAATATCCACATCGCCTATAACATGACTCCTAAGATTTTAGCCTATTCCCTCGATGGCCATAATATCTATGCGCAAATGAAGTTGCGGGCAAAACAGAATCAACGCTAAATAATGTTAAAATATCGATGACATAGAAAATGTTCCTTTATTTTAGAAACTAACTTGGGCTGGATTTATCGGTTTAATACCTGAAAAAAGGGTATAGACCACCAACCAAAAGGTGGTCCCACATGAAAGCAGGTAAAGATTTATGACTAATAACCTGGGTTCCTCCGATCTTTGGATATCGTAAGAGTGTTTCTATTATTTTAAATACTTAAAATAAACAGGTATTATATACGTTAAGTATCGCTTAAAATCAAAATAAAAAGGTACAGCGAGGCTCACGTATAGGCGTAGAAGTGGCAGTTCTAAAGCAAAAAGCTTAAGCTAATTTGAAACAATAACTGCAGTTCTTCAATACTTGCCTCAAAGCTGTGTTAGCCTAGCTCCGTGCACTTGAGCTAAGTATCTGCTTAGTATTATTAACATACGGTGATCTAGATGCCCCTAGATAGATAGGATATGGAGAGAGCTATGCTTGGGCTATGCTTGAGCTATCCTCTACGGGATTGAATCAGAAATGTATCTACGTAGAAGAACAAGGTTCACCGGCATAGCCAAACAAATTAGCTCGTTGAAGTGGCCGTTAAGGCCGTAAGGCTCTCGAGTGTAGACCGCGGGCACGAAGTGGACCGATGACCTGGTTAAAGTTGCGGGTTCACAGTGGATGCAAACTGCATCCAACCGAGGCAACTGGAGTTCTATGGGGGAGGCCTGTGTCCAACAGTGAACGTTCTATTGTTGATATGATGATGATGATTAGATGTAGATTAGAGTCTGATTCATCAGCGTCATAATTTCAATTTTATTGCGACTATTTGAAAACAGTTTGTATGTCAGTTCTAAGTCCGCTAAGCTAGTATATTAAATAGCTCCACCAATTTTCATAAACAAGTTTCGTCGACAATACTTTTCATATTGATAGCGCGAGTGTAATGGAGTGAGTTAAAACAGACCGATGGATTCTATGCGCTAAAGCGTTTGCAGCTTTTGCGGTCTGGTTTTTTGTTTTCAAATAATATACCTATTTCTTTGTCTATCGAATAGGTAGTGTTTATCTATGGGTCAATTTCCCAAGCAGTAAATTTTGATGGCAAGACTGAAAACGCAGGTGCAGAAGGCTTTGATAATGTAGAACTATTTTTTTTAGGAAACAGCCCCCTATTGTCTACCTCGGGCAACAGCTAAAATTAAAATATTATGTTATTTAATCATTTAAAAAAATATATTTAGACCGTATTTCTCATCGAGGTGGGTTGTCCCGGAGCCGGTTTTAGTTATAAAATGCTGGATAAGTCGAACACTATCCGTGACAACAAAAAAAAATTACCTTTGTTTTATTACCATATAAACAGGTAACAAAAAAAGCACATCACCTGATTTTTACCTCATTTGTAAACCTCTGAATATGTGCATATACATTTGTCCGGAGAGACGGTCTCATTCCGCGGGTAAATTTTGGGAACGATTTATTTGCCGAGTTTGACCCTTAAGCCCCTTCGTCTCCCGCGCACCCCGAGCGATAGTCGAACTGCGGCGCTCGGCGAGAGTAGACGTGTGTAACGACGAACGTTTCCGAGCAAAACATGAGTATTTCTCATCGCCATGGTGTGGGGACAAAAAAAGTTTCATTCCGGAGTTAGTCATAACTTTTATATTTTGTATCGCTTTTCTTTTAAATTTATATATGTCACGTCTAATGTAGTCCTGATTTCAAGAGTTTAATTAGTTTAAGAACACGAGGCTTACTTTTTTTTTAATATTTATTTTTATGTCGAGTTTCTCATTCCACCATATTTATTTCGGTGTTTCCGGTGTAGTTAAACCGGAATGACATCAAATGTAGCTTCACTTTATTATTATGAAATGGTTCCGTAGCATAATTTCTAAAATCAAATACTGAACCTATTTTATTGTACCACAGCTCATGTTCTTAGATAAAATTTACGCTTGTAGGCCATCACGGGGCGCTACAAAAAGGGTTTAAAAATTTGGTTTCCGTACCCAAAGGGCAAAAACTGGACCCTATTACTAAGACCACTGTTCGTCTGTCTGTCTGTCACCAGGGTGAATCTCATGAACCGTGAATACCGTTATAGCTAGACAGTTGATTTTCACATACGATGTAGGATTCTTTCGCAGCTACACAATAAATACTAAAGACAGAATTATTTTTATCTTTGTCTGTCTATGTAAGGTATTGTCATTCTTACCTGTCCTATTTGGTAAACAAAATTCTAACCTCAAAAAGTCTCATTTTCATAATTTTTTAACTATTTCAACGTAAATAAAGGAACTGGAGATAAAATATCAGCAAAATTATGTACAAAATATTACCTCAGGTTTATTAATTACATAATAAATCCTGTACGATACTTGAAAGCGTAGTGTATTGCTATCAAGTATTGAAAACATGACACATATTGTTGTGTGTATAAATTTATAATGCTGCATCCAATTATTATTTGATAACTGGAAGGTTTATCATCATTTCATAAACAACATTTTTCAAACAATCACTTCTTAACAAACAACGATTTACAAACTATTCATTTCACAAACCTGTCATTCCTAAAAATGATCAATTTACAAATAATTCAAATCGTTCAAAGGTTAACTGGAAGAGATCCTTTTTAGGGATAAGCTCGCCTTTGTGCATGTGTGTTGTCCTGTATTCATCTTTTTCTTGTGTTTTATATACACTAAAGAGTTATATACATACATACATGCATAATTCCTCGGTAATAATCTCATATATCTATTCTACAACATAATTATGATGTTTTTTCAAGTAACCAATGTTTTATGCAATTTCTAATTTGTGAATCGTTGATTTGCCTAACGTTGTTTGCAAAATGAATACCTATTCATGAAATGTTGTTTACCAAGAGATGAAATACCTACTTAAAACATATTCATCAACCGGCACCAAATTTTCGTTCTTAGGACTATTAAAATGCCACTTACTTAAGGTCTGTCTGTATTTTTTCTAAATAAAAGACGTGATTATGGAACCCTGTTTATTACTTTAATTCAGGTGGTCTATATTTCATTCCAGTGGGCTGATATTGTCATCCCAGTGTATATTTATCATTCCGTTGTAAGGTATCATTCATTACGGTGTACATTTATAATTCCGTTGTGTGTTTAGAAATTTGACCTCTAATAACTCAAAAACTATTTAAGATTTCAGGTTCCCTTTTACATATGTCTTGCAAAATAGTCTAAGGTATCGTTTGACATTTAAAAATCTAAAATAATAACACATATAAGGGATCACACCGAAATGATACAAAAAATGAGTACTGTTGAAATTGACCCCTATATACCTTAAAGATGTACTTTTGTGCATACCTAAACGCGATAACTCTAATTAACCTACCTACTTACATGGTTTACGCTAGATTCAATCTGTGATACAAATAAAAGGCAATATTATGGGCCCTACTACTTACCTAAGCGAAAGTATTGCTTTAAAAGATGTCTCATTTAGACTACAAATGTAAGTATTTAGTATGACGCAAGTACTTTTAATGGGTACTTAAGTATTAATTTAGTAATGAAGAATTGATGAACAATAACGACAAGTGCACGCGTTTAAGGGATAAGTCCGCTGACCGCACGATGTCCTAAAATGGCGGCTCTCGCGCAGTACTATAAAAGTGAAATCAAATCAAAAAGTTTTTCATTCGTGTCTTGGTTCTCCCAACGAGAAGTATTATATTGGTTTTCGATTAGATTCCTTCGCAAATAAAATAGTAGTCATGAGCGCCGGTAACTCGAACACGCGAAAACGTGGTAGGCCGTCCGGCAAGAACAGGGTTACACTGACAGCCGTAAGCTTATATTTTATTCTATCAAGTTTTGGGGGTTTAATTTGGTATGTATATGTAGTAGTCTGTTCGTGATCTTTTTTGTTTCATTAATTCTTCCTCGAAGTTTTCTTGCACAGCCGTTCTTTGGAAGATCTTATTATCATAGATTATATTTTTATCAAACATAACATTTCATTCTGAACTCTTCGTGTATAGAATTTTGAGAAGAAACTTTTTATTTTCTATATGAATCCTATTTGAACCGACATTTTTTTATGTACAGGAGCAGCGGCGCGCGCGCAATGCGCAGTATGAGCGTGAACGGCGCGAGGAGATGGCAGACGCGCTCGGCGACCTCGTGGCCGCCACCGATTGCAGTAGCGATGTGAGAAACATAGGGAGACATTATAAGCAGATCTATATAATAACGTAACCAAGATGTGGAATTAATAGTAATTTTATTTGATTTGTATAATACAATAATTGTTGTTTACAGGTTCCCGAGAGCAAGCTACTGCGGATCGCAATTAAAATGATACGAAACTCGCACAAACCTAATAAGAAACGCACGGCCGAAAAAATAATGGAGCAAAATCAAGAGATCGAAAATGAGAGTAAGTTTCACATAGTCTTATTTTTAAAATCTGGTCAGTTTTTTTCCACATTAAAATTGCATAGTGCCTTGTGAAACTAAATTACCTAAACTTATAATGTAGGTACGCAGTTCTTGTGTATAGTTACTTGTATTGGTCTAATAGGTTTTTTCTTTGCAGTTGCAAAATTGGAAGAGCAATTAAAGATTTTTGAGATCGTAGACTGGCTGAAATTGCCCTGCCCATGTCAGGGTTCAATTTAGAAATATAATTGATCAGTTCGGCCAACTGCCCCATTCTTCGTTCTCTATTCTTACGTGCAAGTCACTCAGAAACGCCATGTCACGCTTACAAGAGGCAGGAGAGCAGGCGAAGCGTTTCACCTCGCTCACTACCACAACCGCCAGCAAGGCACTCCAGACGTTGGCCGGGATCTCGCTGCCCGGTGAGCTCACCAAGCTTGCCACCACTGAAGACGCCATGGCTGTTAGACACACGAGTTCAAGTTGACAGTGCGATAGGTGATCCACCCGCATTCAACACCTATATCAAAAAGGCCCTTCTGAGGGCCACACCATGATTCATAATAAAAGTTTTCGTTTCTTTTAATACATGACGTCAATCAATCGATCAAACGATATCCATTACCGAAATGCTGCTGCATCGCGTTGGCGACACTATCCTCAGAAAACACGTCGTTATAAGACAGCGTGTCGTTGCAAGTTCAACCATTTTTTTATTGTACATACCTACAAATATACATACCGTCACGCCTCTTTCTCACAGGGGTAGGCAGAGACTACTTTGTTCAACTTGCTACGATCCTGAGATCACTTGCTACGATACGAAACTGAAACTATTATACCAAATTTCAGATAAATCGGTTCAGCTGTTTAAGGGCGAAGAGATAACACGTTACAGGACAGACGGACAGACTTTCACATTTTTGATTTTATTTTCGATATTTGTACTTAACTAGATTTAGGTAGGTACTCTCAATACCTTCTGAGTCTGCAATATGCTCAATTTTAAAAGTTTGGTTTATTTTGTTTGTAGTTGCTATTGTTTTCCATCCATTGATTCTCTGGACTAAAAACTATGTGTAAGCTTATCTACCTACATGCTAAAGGTGTTTTTACCATAATATTTTCTACCGAAAATGTTCATAAGGTGTAGGTATAGATAGCGTCTATACCCGATGGGAGAGAATTTTAATTCTGCGTAGACAAAGGTTGAAAAACTCAGAAAAAATCCCGTTTTTCTCAAAACTATCGACTCAGAACTATCTCTACAGTATCGACGATGTCATCGATTTGGGTATGACAGACTAAGATGATGGCTTGAAGTCCCATTTATTTCCAAAAAAAACAGGAAAAAACCATAAATCGAAAATTAAAACAGTCCTAAAAAAAGCGATGATTTTATCGAGAATTCTTAACTAGCGTGGACGTAGTCACGTCTAAAAGCTGGTTGCCAATAAGTAGGTACTTACATGTGCAAAACCTAAACTAAATACTAACCAACAACATCAAGTACCTACCAGACCTATTAATTAACTAAACTAATTAGATTACGCCAGTTTCGAACTGTGAGATGATTAAAAATGGCTCGTCAAATAATCTAATGAAGCACTTAGCACCTAAGTTTTGCCCGTAGTCGAAACCAAGCAAAAATGTATAAAATAAATTTGATTCATTTGTCGCAGATAAAACTCGTCTCTATCTTTATATTCATAGTGGATAAAAATCTTGAGTTTCAATAACATCCCAAGTGAAATAAAGGCAGGATTTCCTACTCAAAATACCCATATACGACATATCAATATTTCTGTCAGTGAAGTCAATAACAATGCATATTTTTATATTGAACTTGTCTATCATTACACATTTATGTTTTTGATGGGATTATATTTTTCAAAAAAGGTAATTTTAATTTGATGGCGAAGCATTATAAGCAATTGTGTTGTACTCCCAGTCGGGGCAATGAAACCTTTCTCATTTTGAAGTCGTTTAAAAAAGTCTGAAACGGAATGCATTAGGTTAATGATCGCTACTTAGTCATAATTAATGTAAACAAAAACATTAAAAAAACATTAAGAACAATTGTTTTCGTCCCTTATCTAAACTAGTAGAATTAAGTTAATATTCAAGAGGTGAGTGTTTGCACTTAGGTAAGTAATTAAACTTAGTTTTTTGTGTTTGTTAATTTGTTTAAGATCAAGGGATAATGGAAGTATTTACAGAACGCACACCCGATGATTGAAAATATAACTCGTACCTAAGTAACCATTCTAAAGTTTCGGAAATAATGTTTTATTCATTTCTGATTAATCTTATCAACAAGTCAACCTAATTAAAGCTGCAGTTTTGTAGCAGTAAGATTACCATTTTAAATATAAACTAGATGTTACAGACTCCTTGCGCCGCCCTCCTACATTTACTTTATTCTCTTAATGTTGTTTTTTTGACATGCTAGTGTCAAATAAAATGAATGTATGTTTTGTCAAGATACTACGCCTTTTCTTAAACGAAAAATAAATCCCGTGAAAAATAAATGTTACGCTAAAAATTATAATAAATCTGGACCCTTATCTAGGGTCCCCGTCACGCAGGCGGCATTCCCGCGCTGAATGGCAATTGCAAGTCTGCACATTTTCCAATAATTTTTGGATATTTACTTTCTCATATTAATTAACAGTAAAAAAGAGGGATATTTACTACTGGAGAACAAACCTAATAAAAACAGACTACTTTAATTTCCCAGCCCAGCGGTGGGACACAAATGTAGGATAATATAATAATTATAATAATACTTAAGCTACTTGCCACTTGACTTACATAACTCAAGTTCTATGTCTCGGGGGAGCTAAAATACATTTGTTTTAGTTTGAGTTGAGCTAAATTTTCTTGTACCTATCAATATTATCTGTAGTTTGTTTTTTGATGTTTATTGTTTGAAATGAAAAACTTTTCTGTAACCTATATATCGGGGCAACGAACGTCCTGAGAAGATTGTCGGCTTTCCCTCTTTGAATCGCAAAACCGATGGGTTGGCCGAGGAACGACCTAGCCCTGTGATCTTCATTTTATTTAATTTTTAAAATTAACTCAGACTGTAGCTACCCAGAAAGCCAGAGTGCCTATTTCAAAGAGATTCTTACCGGTATAGTTCAAAGTAGCAAACCATACGGCTTTCCAATTGAAAGCAGGTAAGGTTTTATGACTTTAAGCCGGCTTCGCCCAATCTTTGGATATCGTAAGATTGTTTCTATTGTTCTAATACTTAACAAACACAATACCTTTCTTCGTAAGCGTTAGGTTTAACAATGGAGATATTGGCATAAACTTTTATGGTCGTCATGAGCAATAAAATCTAAAAAAAGGTGCACACCTGCGTTGTAGAGAAAATTTTAGTATATTTCGATTTCATAAAGTTGATTGATCCTTCCGACCGATTTCGACCATGGCGACCACTTCGACTCCTAGTTGATATGACGCTCATGCGCCCGAAGATGGCTTATAGCCGATCTTAACGGTGAAACCGAACAAGGTACGATCTTACGAGCTTGCTACGATCCTGAGATCACTTGCTACGATACGAAACTGAAACTATTATACCAAATTTCAGTTAAATCGGTTCAGCTGTTTAAGGGCGAAGAGATAACACGTTACAGGACAGACGGACAGACTTTCACATTTACTGATTTTGTTTTCGACATTTGTATTTAACTAGATTTAGGTAAGTACTCTCAATACCTTCTGAGTCCGCAATAATAATATGCTCAATTTTAAAAGTTCTGTTTATTTTGTTTGTAGTTGCTATTGTTTTTCACACCTCTAGACTAAGAAGTTTGTATACGTTTATCTACACGCTAAAGGTATTTTATCATAATATTTTCTACCGAAAATGTTCGTAACGTGTAGGTATAGGTAGATAGCGTCTATAGATATCCGATGGGAGAGAATTTTAATTCTGCGTGGACTAGGATTTAAAAACGCAGAAAATTCCCGTTTTTCCAAAAACGCTGTTTTTTAAGTTTCGTTTCGGAAAAAAACGGAATAACGTACCTACTTTGAAAAGGACTTGTGAATTTCCATTTAAATGTAGCTATTTAATTCATATAGTATCGACGATGTCATCGATTTGGGTATGAAAGATTTAAGTGATGGCAATTGAAGTCCTATTTATTTCCAAAAAGAAAAGCAGAATAAAACCATAAATCGAAAACCTCAAACAGTCCCGAAAGTAGCGATTTGATTTTATCCAGAATATTTAACTCTAGAGCGTGGACGTAGTCGCGTCCAAAAGCTGATTGCCAATAAGAAGGTACTTACATGTGCAAAACCTAACCTAACCTAACCTAACCAACAACACTAAGTACCTATTAATTAAATAAACTAATTAGATTACATTACGCAAGTTTCAAACTGTGAGATGATTAAAAAATGTCACGTCTCGTAATCTAATGAAGCACTTAGCGCGTAACTAAAAGTATCGCTTTAAAAGATGTCTCATTCAGACTATTAAATTGATTTGTACCATAGTACCTACTTAAGTGAGTTAATCAATTTTGTAGTGAAGCGTTCATGATAATAAGAAACTAAGAATCAAAATATTTTTTTGTAGCGCACAAAGTCCTACAAGAGAGCGCGTTTAAGGGACGGGCCCGCTGACCGCCCTACGTTCCAAAATGGCGGCGGGGAGTGGGCATAGCAGCTCCCGCGCAGGTACCTATAAAAGCACATCAAATTTATGTTCAGTTCATTCGTGTCTTGGGCCTCCCAGCGACAAGTATACTTTTGGTTTTCGATTCAACTTCGTAAATTAAATACTTAGTAGTCATGAGCGGTAATTCGAACACGCGAAAACGTGGAAGGCCGACCGGCAAGAACAGGGTTCCGCTAACAGCCGTAAGTTTCTATTTTGTTTTGTTAGGTTTTGATGTTTTATTTAGTATTGTATCCTTTTAGATTTAGATTGAGTACCTATTTGCTTTTTAACTTTATTTTCTGTGATTTGTTTGAACTCTCCCCAAAAATCATTTGCACAGCCGTTCTTTTAAAGGTCTTGATATTTTATACATTTAAGACTATTTTTTTTATCAAACAACATTTCATTAAGTAGGTACTCTTTTGTGTACAGAGTTTTTAGATGAAACTTTTTATTTGCTATCTGAATCGTATTTGAACCGACATGTGTTTGTGTGCAGGAGCAGCGGCGTGCGCGCAACGCGCAATATGAGCGTGAGCGGCGCGAGGAGATGGCGGACGCGCTCAGCGACCTCGCGGGTGCCACCGATAGCAGTAGCGATGTGAGTAGCCCACAGAGATCTTTTATAAGAAGATCTATATATTGACGTAGCCAGAAGATGTGCAATTTGTAGCTATTTAATTTAATTTGTCTAATAGAACAATTTGTTGTTGACAGGTTCCTACGAGCAAGCTACTGCGAATCGCATATAAAATGATAAAAAAATCTCAGAAACCAAACAAGAAACGCACGGCCGAAAAAATAATGGAGCAGAATAAAGCGATAGAGGACGAGAGTAAGTTTCACTATTTAACATTTTAGAATCTAGTCAGATTTTTGTCTCGGTTGAATTGCATAGTGCTTTGTGAAACTAAATTCCTTAAGAGCCCCAAGAAACTTATAATGTGCGGCGTTATTGTCTCAATGTCTCAACGTTGATAGTTAGTTGTATTGTTCTAATTGGGGTTTTTCTTTGCAGTTGCCAAATTGGAAGAGCAAATAAAAATCATGGAAATAGAGGACTGGTTAAAATCGCTTGGGCCGTGTCAGAATCCAATTCAGAACTGAAAATGGTCAGACCGGACTACTGACTCATTCTTCGCCTTCCATCCACTCTGCTGTCTGGCACACAGTTCGCGTCTTGTGTTTGCGTTGCGCATCCGTCGCTCACGAGGGCGCACGTGAGCGACGTGCAAGTCGGTCAGAGACCCGCATTCTACATATACAACAAAAAGGCCCTTCTGAGGGCCACCACATTGTTCATAATAAAAAACATCGTTTCTCTTAATACATGACGTCAATCAATCGATATCCGTTATCAAAACGCTGCTGTAGCGCAAATGCGACACTATCCTCAGACATCACGACGTTATGAGACAGCGTATCGTGACCAATTCAACCACAATAAGATTCCAATAGAAAGTATAAATCATAAAGAGCTCGAAATAGTTAAGTTACAGTTGCAGACAAAACAGGGTTCATTCTAAGTTCCTTAGTAGGTCTATGTTACTTAGTAGGTTTGGAATTGGCTTTAGAGACAATCTACCCCACACATCGTACTCACATGAAGATTAAAGTTTATCGCAGGGCATCTTGCAATAATATTTTTAATCTGGATTTATTTGATGCTTGACACACCCGTTGCAAATGCAACACTAAATTAATTTCCAAAAAATTATATTTCAACAAGACAAGTATTACCATAGGAGATTGTGGACGATCAACCTTTATACATCTGTAAGCTGAAAGGTAAAGGTGCTTACTTTGTACTAAAATAATATTGTTTTTTTAACATATTTGGTTTCTAGTAAAGCCGTGATTAAACATTCGCCTTCTATAGAGATTTGCTTCCCAAACGTATAAGATTCTTATTAAATGTTAATATCACACAGAACACAACATTTAAATTCAGTAAAACATACATACTACATATATGGGTTAATAGCCACATCGCCTATAACATGACTTCTAAGATTTTAGCCTATTCCCTCGATGGCCATAATATCTATGCACAAATGAAGTTGCGGGCAAAACAGAACCAACGCTAAATAATGTTAAAATATCGATTACATAGAAAATGTTCCTTTATTTTAGAAACTAACTTGGGCTGGATTTATCGGTTTAATACCTGAAAAAGGGGTATAGACCACCGACCAAAAGGTGGTCCCATATGAAAGCAGGTAAAGATTTATGACTAATAACCTGCGTTCGTCCGATCTTTGGATATCGTAAGAGTGTTTCTATTATTTTAAATACTTAAAATAAACACAGGTATTATAAACGTTAAGTATCGCTTAAAATCAAAATAAAAAGGTACAGTGAGGCTCACGAATAGGCTTAGAAGTGGCAGTTCTAAAGCAAAAAGCTTAAGCTAATTTGAAACAATAACTGCAGTTCTTCAATACTTGCCTCAAAGCTGTGTTAGCCTAGCTCCGTGCACTTGAGCTAAGTATCTGCTTAGTATTATTAACATACGGTGATCTAGATGACCCTAGATAGATAGGATATGGAGAGAGCTATGCTTGGGGTTCATCTACGGGATCGAATCAGAAATGTATTTATGTAGAAAAACCAGGTTCACCGGCATAGCCAAACAAATTAGCTCGTTGAAGTGGCCGTTAAGGCCGTAAGGCTCTCGAGTGTAGACCGCGGGCACGAAGTGGACCGATGACCTGGTTAAAGTTGCGGGTTCACGGTGGATGCAAACTGCTTCCAACTGAGGCAACTGGATGTCTATTGTCAATAGACTATTGAGGAGGCCGGTGGCCAACAGTGGACGTTCTATTGTTGATATGATGATGATGATTAGATGTAGATTAGAGTCCGATTCATCAGCGTCATAATTTCAATTTTATTGCGACTATTTGAAAACAGTTTGTATGTCAGTTCTAAGTCCGCTAAGCTAGTAAATTAAACGGCTCCACCGATTTTGACAAACAGATATGATATTAGTTTCGTCTTGATAGCGCGAGTGTCACGGAGTGAGTTGAAAACAAAACGATGGATTCTATGCGCTAAAGTGTTTGCAGCTTTTGTGGTCTGGTGTTTTGTTTTCAAATAATATATCTACTTATTTCTTTGTCTATCGAAAAGGTAGTGTTTATTTACCTTAAAGATATACTTTTGTGAACTCTAAGAAACGAAATAAGTGCTGACTAATACTAAGTCATTAACTTAGTACTTAGTTTAGTTTACGCTAGATTAAATCTGTAATACAAATAAAGGGCACTATGCGGTAGGTACTTACCTAAGTGAAAGTATTGCTTTCAAAGATTTAGACTACAAATGTAAGTATTTAGTATGACGCAAGTACTTTTAATAAGTACTTAAATATTAATTTAGTAATGAAGAATTAATGAACAATAACGACAAGTGCACGCGTTTAAGGGATGAGTCCGCTGACTGCCCGATGTCCTAAAATGGCGGCTCCCGCGCAGTACTATAAAAGTGAAATTAAATCAGGAAGTTTTTCATTCGTGTCTTGGTTCTCCCAACGACAAGTATTATATTGGTTTTCGATTAGATTCCTTCGCAAATAAATTAGTGGTCATGAGCGCCGGTAACTCGCACGCGCGTAAACGTGGAAGGCCGTCCGGCAAGAACAGGGTTCCACTAACAGCCGTAAGTTTATATTTTATTCTATCAAGTTTTGGGGGTTTAATTTGGTATGTATATGTAGTCATCTGTTCGTGATCTTTAATGTTTGTTTAATTCTTCCTCAAAGTTTTCTTGCACAGCCGTTCTTTGAAAGATCTTATTATTTTACACATTTAATATTATATTTTTATAGACCGTAACATTTCATTCTGAACTCTTCGTGTATAGAATTTTGAGAAGAAACTTTTTATTTGCTATATGAATCCTATTTCAACCGACATGTTTTTGTGTATAGGAGCAGCGGCGCGCGCGCAACGCGCAGTATGAGCGCGAACGGCGCGAGGAGATGGCTGACGCGTTTAGCGACCTCGTGGCCGCCACCGATTGTAGTAGCGATGTGAGTAACCCAAGGAAATATAATAAGCAGATCTATATATTGACGTACCCAAGATGTAGAATTAATAGTTATTTTAATTGATTTGTCGTTTGTAATTGTTGTTTACAGGTTCCCGAGAGCAAGCTATTGCGGGTCGCAATTAAAATGATACGAAACTCGCACAAACCTAACAAGAAACGCACGGCCGGAAAAATTATGGAGCAAAATCACGAGATCGAAAATGAGAGTAAGTTTCACTGTTTCACAAAGTCTTATTTTTAATATCTGGTCACTTTTTTCTCATTAAAATTGCATACTGGCTTGTGAAACTAAATTCCTAAAGAGCCTAAACTTATAATGTACGGCGTTCTTGTGAATAGTTACTTGTATTATTGGTCTAATAGGTTTTTTCTTTGCAGTTGCAAAATTGGAAGAGCAATTAAAGATTTTTGAGATCGAAGACTGGCTGAAATTGCCCTGCCCATGTCAGGGTCCAATTTAGAAATATAAATGATCAGTTCGGACAACTGCCCCATTCTTCGTTCTCTATTCTTACGTGCAAGTCACTCAGAAACGCCATGTCACGCTTACAAGAGGCAGGAGAGCAGGCGAAGCGTTTCACCTCGCTCACTACCACAACCGCCAGCAAGGCACTCCAGACGTTGGCCGGGATCTCGCTGCCCGGTGAGCTCACCAAGCTTGCCACCACTGAAGACGCCATGGCTGTTAGACACACGAGTTCAAGTTGACAGTGCGATAGGTGATGCCACCCGCATTCAACACCTATAACAAAAAGGCCCTTCTGAGGGCCACACCATGATTCATAATAAAAGTTTTCGTTTCTTTTAATACATGACGTCAATCAATCGATCAAAAAATATCCATTACCGAAATGCTGCTGCATCGCGATGGCGGCACTATCCTCAGAAATCACGTCGTTATAAGACAGCGTGTCGTTGCAAGTTCAACCATTTTTTTATTGTACATACCTACAAAGATACATACCGCCACGCCTCTTTCTCACAGGGGTAGGCAGAGACTACTTTGTTCAACTTGCTACGATCCTGAGATCACTTGCTACGATACGAAACTGAAACTATTATACCAAATTTCAGTTAAATCGGTTCAGCTGTTTAAGGGCGAAGAGATAACACGTTACAGGACAGACGGACAGACTTTCACATTTTTGATTTTATTTTCGATATTTGTACTTAACTAGATTTAGGTAGGTATTCTCAATACCTTCTGAGTCTGCAATATGCTCAATTTTAAAAGTTTGGTTTATTTTGTTTGTAGTTGCTATTGTTTTTCACACCTCTGGACTAAAAACTATGTATAAGCTTATCTACCTACATGCTAAAGGTGTTTTTACCATAATATTTTCTACCGAAATTGTTCATAAGGTGTAGGTATAGATAGCGTCTATACCCGATGGGAGAGAATTGTAATTCTGCGTAGACAAAGGTTGAAAAACCCAGAAAAAATCCCGTTTTTCTCAAAACGCCCGGTTTTTTAAGTTTCGTTTCGGAAAAAAACTGAATAACGTGCTTTGAAAAGGACTTATGAATTTGTCTATTTTAATGTAGCTATTTAATTCATACAGTATCGACGATGTCATCGATTTGGGTATGACAGACTTAAGTGATGGCTTAAAGTCCCATTTATTTCCAAAAAAAAACAGGAAAACACCACAAATCGAAAATTAAAACAGTCCAAAAAAAGCGATGATTTTATCGAGAATTCTTAACTAGCGTGGACGTAGTCACGTCTAAAAGCTGATTGCCAATAAATAGGTACTTACATGTGCAAAACCTAAACTAAATACTAACCAACAACATCAAGTACCTACCAGACCTATTAATTAACTAAACTAATTAGATTACGCCATTTCCGAACTGTGAGATGATTAAAAATGGCTCGTCAAATTATCTAATGAAGCACTTAGCACCTAAGTTTTGCCCGTAGTCGAAACCAAGCAAAAATGTATAAAATAAATTTGATTCATTTGTCGCAGATAAAACTCGTCTCTATCTTTATATTCATAGTGGATAAAAATCTTGAGTTTCAATAACATCCCAAGTGAAATAAAGGCAGGATTTCCTACTCAAAATACCCATATACGACACATCAATTATTTTGTCAGCGAAGTCAATAACAATGCATATTTTTATATTGAACTTGTCTATCATTACACATTTATGTTTTTGATGGGATTATATTTTTCAAAAAAGGTTATTTTAATTTGATGGCGAAGCATAAGCAATTGTGTTGGACTCCCAGTCGGGGCAATAAAACCTTTCTCATTTTGAAGTAGTTTAAAAAAGTGTGAAAGGTAATGCATTAGGTTAATGATCGCTACTTAGTCATGATTAGTGTAAACAAAAACATTAAAAGAACATTAAGAACAATTGTCTTCGTCCCTTATCTAAACTAGTAGAATCAAATTAATATTCAAGAGGTGAGTGTTTGCACTTAGGTAAGTAATTAAACTTTGTTTTTTTGTGTATGTTAATTTGTTTGTTTGTTTGTTTAAGATCAAGGGATAATGGAAGTATTTACTGAACGCACACCCGATGATTGAAAATATAACTCGTACCTAAGTAACCATTCTAAAGTTTCGGAAATAATGTCTTATTCATTTCTGATTAATCTTATCAACTAGTCGACCTAATTAAAGCTGCAGTTTTGTAGCAGTAAGATTATCATTTAAAATATAAACTGGAGATACCTTAGAAATAACTTAACAAAAATAAATGTTACGCTAAAAATTTAAATAAATCTGGACCCTTATCTAGGGTCCCCGTCACGCAGGCGGCATTCCCGCGCTGAATGGCAATTGCAAGTCTGCACATTTTCCAATAATTTTTGGATATTTATTATCTCGTAACTTCATTAACAGTAAAAATAAGTTTTATTTTTACCGGAGAACAAACCTAATAAAAACAGACTACTTTAATTTCCCAGCCCAGCGGTGGGACACAAATGTAGGATAATATAATAATTATAATCTTTCTCTGGCTGTACAGAGAGGTAATGCCGCCAGTGTGTTGGGGTCTATGCCGCAGGAGGGCCTTTTAGATGGTGTTTTCTTTTTATAGTTAGGTATATTTATTTAGTTTTAAGTTTTGTACATTTAGTTAACTTTTAGATTAATCATGATGTTTTGTATTATGTTGTAATTTTAGATTAGTTGGATTATAATAATACTTTAGCTACTTGCCACGACTTACATAACTCAAGTTCTATGTCTCGGGAGAGCTAAAATACATTTGTTTTAGTTAGAGTTGAGCTAAATTTTCTTGTACCTATCTATATTATCTGTAGTTTGTTTTTTGATGTTTATTGTTTGAAATGAAAAACTTTTCTGTAACCTATATATCGGGGCAACGAACGTTCTGAGAAGATTGTCGGCTTCCCCTTTTTGAATCGCAAAACCGATGGGTTGGCCGAGAAACGATCTAGCCCTATGATCTTCATTTTATTTAATTTTAAAAATGAACTCGGACTATAGCTACCCAAAAAGCCAGAGTGCCTATTTCAAAGAGATTCTTACCGGTGTAGTTCAAAGTAGCAAACCATACGGCTTTCCAACTGAAAGCAGGTAAGGTTTTATGACTTTAAGCCGGCTTCGCCCAATCTTTGGATATCGTAAGATTGTTTCTATTGTTCTAATACTTTGAACGAACACAATACCTTTCTTCGTAAGCGTTAGATATCGCTAGGTTTAACAATGGAGATATTGGCATAAACTTTTATGGTCGTCATGAGCAATAAAATCTAAAAAAAGGTGCACACCGGCGTTGTAGAGAAATTTTTAGTATATTTCGATTTCATAAAGTTGATTGATCCTTCCGACCGATTTCGACCATGGCGACCAATTCGACTCCTAGTTGATATGACGCTCATGCGTCCGAAGATGACTTATAGCCGATCATAGTGGTAAAACCGAACAAGTTACGATCTTACGAGCTTGCTACGATCATGAGATCACTTGCTACGATACGAAACTGAAACTATTATACCAAATTTCAGTTAAATCCGTTCAGCTGTTTAAGGGCGAAGAGATAACACGTTACAGGACAGACGGACAGACTTTCACATTTACTGATTTTGTTTTCGACATTTGTATTTAACTAGATTTAGGTAAGTAGGTACTCTCAATACCTTCTGAGTCCGCAATATTCTCAATTTTTAAAGTTCTGTTTATTTTGTTTGTAGTTGCTATTGTTTTTCACACCTCTAGACTAAAAAGTTTGTATAAGTTTATCTACACGCTAAAGGTATTTTATCATAATATTTTCTACCGAAAATGTTCGTAACGTGTAGGTATAGGTAGATAGCGTCTATAGATATCCGATGGGAGAGAATTTTAATTCTGCGTGGACTAGGATTTAAAAACGCAGAAAATTCCCGTTTCTCTAAAAACGCTCTGTTTTTTAAGTTTCGTTTCGGAAAAAAACGGAATAACGTACCTACTTTGAAAAGGACTTGTGAATTTCCATTTAAATGTAGCTATTTAATTCATACAGTATCGACGATGTCATCGATTTGGGTATGAAAGACTTAAGTGATGGCAATTGAAGTCCTATTTATTTCCAAAAAGAAAAACAGAAAAAGCCATAAATCGAAAACCTCAAACAGTCCCGAAAGTAGCGATTTGATTTTATCCAGAATATTTAACTCTAGCGTGGACGTAGTCGCGTCCAAAAGCTGATTGCCAATAAGAAGGTACTTACATGTGCAAAACCTAAACTAAATACTAACCAACAACACTAACAACCTATTAATTAACTAATCTACTTAGTTTACGTGAGTTTCAAACTGTGAGATGATTAAAAAATGTCACGTCTAGTAATCTAATGAAACACTTAGCGCGTAACTAAAAGTATCGCTTTAAAAGATGTCTCATTAAGACTATAACATTGATTTGTACCATAGTACCTACTTAAGTGAGTTAATCAATTTTGTAGTGATGCGTTAATGATGATAAGAAACTAAGAATCAAAATATTTTTTGTAGCACACAAGTCCTACAAGAGCGCGCGTTTAAGGGACGGGCCCGCTGACCGCCCTACGTTCCAAAATGGCGGCGGGGAGTGGGGATAGCTGCTCCCGCGCAGGTACCGATAAAAGCACATCAAATTTATGTTCAGTTCATTCGTGTCTCGGGCCTCCCGGCGACAAGTATACTTTTGGTTTTCGATTCAACTTCGTAAATTTAATACTTAGTAGTCATGAGCGGTAACTCGAACACGCGAAAACGTGGAAGGCCGACCGGCAAGAACAGGGTTCCGCTAACAGCCGTAAGTTTCTATTTTGTTTTGTAAGGTTTTGTTGTATCCTTTTAGATTTAGATTGAGTACCTATTTGCTTTTTAACCTTATTTTCTGTGATTTGTTTGAACTTTCCCCAAAAATCATTTGCACAGCCGTTCTTTTAAAGGTCTTGATATTTTATACATTTAAGATTATTTTTTTATCAAACATAACATTTCATAAAGTAGGTACTCTTTTGTGTACCTACAGAGTTTTCAGATGAAACTTTTTATTTGCTATCTGAATCGTATTTGAACCTACATGTGTTTGTGTGCAGGAGCAGCGGCGTGCGCGCAACGCGCAATATGAGCGTGAGCGGCGCGAGGAGATGGCGGACGCGCTCAGCGACCTCGCGGGTGCCACCGATAGCAGTAGCGATGTGAGTAGCCCACAGAGATCTTTTATAAGAAGATCTACATATTGACGTAGCCAGAAGATGTGGAATTTGTAGCTATTTAATTTAATTTGTCTAATAGAACAATTTGTTGTTGACAGGTTCCTACGAGCAAGCTACTGCGTATCGCATATAAAATAATAAAAAAATCTCAGAAACCAAACAAGAAACGCACGGCCGAAAAAATAATGGAGCAAAATAAAGCGATAGAGGATGAGAGTAAGTTTCACTATTTAACATAGTCTTATTTTTAGAATCTAGTCAGATTTTTGTCTCGGTTGAATTGCATAGTGCTTTGTGAAACTAAATTCCTTAAGAGCTCCAAGAAACTTATAATGTGCGGCGTTATTGCCTCAATGTCTCAACGTTGATAGTTACTTGTATTGTTCTAATTGGGGTTTTTCTTTGCAGTTGCCAAATTGGAAGAGCAAATAAAAATCATGGAAATAGAGGACTGGTTAAAATCGCTTGGCCCGTGTCAAAATCCAATTCAAAACTGAAAATGGTCAGACCGGACTACTGACTCATTCTTCGCCTTCCATCCACTCTGCTGTCAGGCACACAGTTCGCGTCTTGTGTTGGCGTTGCGCATCCGTCGCTCTCGAAGACGCACGTGAGCGACGTGCAAGTCGGTCAGAGACCCGCATTCTACATATACAACAAAAAGGCCCTTCTGAGGGCCACCACATTGTTCATAATAAAAAAAATCGTTTCTCTTAATACATGACGTCAATCAATCGATATCCGTTATCAAAACGCTGCTGTAGCGCAAATGCGACACTATCCTCAGACATCACGGCGTTATGAGACAGCGTATCGTGACCAATTCAACCATATACATAATAAGATTCCAATAGAAAGTATAAATCATAAAGAGCTCGAAATAGTTAAGTTACAGTTGCAGACAAAACAGGGTTCATTCTAAGTTCCTTAGTAGGTCTATGTTACTTGGTAGGTTTGGAATTGGCTTTATAGACAATCTACCCCACACATCGTACTCACATGAAGATTAAAGTTTATCGCAGGGCATCTTGCAATAATATTTTTAGTTTGGATTTATTTGATGCTTGACACACCCGTTGCAAATGCAACACTAAATTAATTTCCAAAAAAATATATTTCAACAAGACAAGTATTACCAAAGGATATTGTGAACGATCAACCTTCATACAACTGTAAGCTGAAAGGTAAAGGTGCTTACTTTGTACTAAAACAATATTGTTTTTTTTAACATATTTGGTTTTTAGTAAAGCCGTGATTAAACATTCGCCTTCTATAGAGATTTGCTTCCCAAACGTATAAGATTCTTATTAAATGTTAATATCACACAGAACACAACATTTAAATTCAGTAAAACATACATACTACATAATAATATATGGGTTAATAGCCACATCGCCTATAACATGACTCTTAAGATTTTAGCCTATTCCCTCGATGGCCATAATATCTATGCACAAATGAAGTTGCGGGCAAAACAGAATCAACGCTAAATAATGTTAAAATATCGATGACATAGAAAATGTCCCTTTATTTTAGAAACTAACTTGGGCTGGATTTATCGGTTTAATAACTGAAAAAAGGGTATACACCACCTACCAAAAGGTGGTCCCACATGAAAGCAGGTAAAGATTTATGACTAATAACCTGGGTTCGTCCGATCTTTGGATATCGTAAGTGTTTCTATTATTTTAAATACTTAAAATAAACACAGGTATTATATACGTTAAGTATCGCTTAAAATCTAAATAAAAAGGTACAATGAGGCTCACGAATAGGCTTAGAAGTGGCAGTTCTAAAGCAAAAAGCTTAAGCTAATTTGAAACAATAACTGCAGTTCTTCAATACTTGCCTCAAAGCTGTGTTAGCCTAGCTCCGTGCACTTGAGCTAAGTATCTGCTTAGTATTATTAACATACGGTTATCTAGATGCCCCTAGATAGATAGGATATGGAGAGAGCTATGCTTGGGGTTCCTCCACGGGATCGAATCAGAAATGTATCTATGTAGAAGAACCAGGTTCACCGGCATAGCCAAACAAATTAGCTCGTTGAAGTGGCCGTTGGGGCCGTAAGGTTCTCGACTTGAGACCGCGGGTACGAGGTGGACCGATGACCTGGTTAAAGTTGCGGGCTCACGATGGATGCAAACTGCATCCAACCGAGGCAACTGGAGGTCTATGGGGGAGGCCTGTGTCCAACAGTGGACGTCCTATTGTTGATATGATGATGATTAGATGTAGATTAGAGTCGGATTCGTCAGGGTCAGAATTTCAAGTTTATTGCGACTATTTGAAAACATTTTATATGTCCGTCTTAAGTCCGCTAAGCTAGTATATTAAATAGCTCCACCGATTTTCATAAACAAGTTTCGTTGATAATACTTTTCATATTGATAGCGCGAGTGTAATGGAGTGAGTTAAAACAGACCGATGGATTCTATGCGCTAAAGCGTTTGCAGCTTTTGCGGTCTGGTTTTTTGTTTTCAAATAATATACCTATTTCTTTGTCTATCGAATAGGTAGTGTTTATGTATATACCTTAAATATGAACTTTTGTGCATACCTAAACGCGATAACTCTAATTAACCTACCTACTTACATGGTTTACGCTAGATTCAATCTGTGATACAAATAAAAGGCAATATGGGCCCTACTACTTACCTAAGCGAAAGTATTGCTTTCAAAGATATCTCATTTAGACTACAAATGTAAGTATTTGGTATGACGCAAGTACTTTTACATACATACATATATCACGTCTTTATCCCCTTTTAATGGGTACTTAAGTATTAATTTAGTTATGAAGAATTAATGAACAATAACGACAAGTGCACGCGTTGAAGGGATAAGTCCGCTGACTGCCCGATGTCCTAAAATGGCGGCTCCCGCGCAGTATCTACTATAAAAGTGAAATCAATTCAGAAAGTTTTTCATTCGTGTCTTGGTTCTCCCAACGACAAGTATTATACTGGTTTTCGATTAGATTCCTTCGCAAATAAATTAGTGGTTATGAGCGCCGGTAACTCGCACGCGCGTAAACGTGGAAGGCCGTCCGGCAAGAACAGGGTTCCACTAACAGCCGTAAGCTTATATATTATTTTATCAAATTTTGGGGGTTTTACTTGGTACGTATATATGTAGTCGTCTGTTCGTGATCTTTTTTGTTTGATTAATTCTTCCTCGGAGTTTTCTTGTAAAGCCGTTCTTTGGAAGATCTTATTATTTTACACATTTAAGATTATATTTTTATCAAACATAACATTTCATTCTGAACTCTTCGTGTACAGAATTTTATGAAGAAACTTTTTATTGCCTATATGAATCCTATTTCAACCGACATGTTTTTGTGTACAGGAGCAGCGGCGCGCGCGCAACGCGCAGTATGAGCGCGAATGGCGCGAGGAGATGGCAGACGCGCTCGGCGACCTCGTGGCCGCCACCGATTGCAGTAGCGATGTGAGAAACCCAGGGAGATATTATAAGCAGATCTATATAATAACGTAGCCAAGATGTGGAATTAATAGTTATTTTATTTGATTTGTATAATACAGTAATTGTTGTTAACAGGTTCCCGAGAGCAAGCTACTGCGGATCGCAATTAAAATGATACGAAACTCGCACAAACCTAATAAGAAACGCACGGCCGAAAAAATAATGGAGCAAAATCAAGAGATCGAAAATGAGAGTAAGTTTCACATAGTCTTATTTTTAAAATCTGGTCAGTTTTTTTCCCCATTAAAATTGCATAGTGCCTTGTGAAACTAAATTACCTAAACTTATAATGTAGGTACGCAGTTCTTGTGTATAGTTACTTGTATTGGTCTAATAGGTTTTTTCTTTGCAGTTGCAAAATTGGAAGAGCAATTAAAGATTTTTGAGATCGTAGACTGGCTGAAATTGCCCTGCCCATGTCAGGGTTCAATTTAGAAATATAATTGATCAGTTCGGCCAACTGCCCCATTCTTCGTTCTCTATTCTTACGTGCAAGTCACTCAGAAACGCCATGTCACGCTTACAAGAGGCAGGAGAGCAGGCGAAGCGTTTCACCTCGCTCACTACCACAACCGCCAGCAAGGCACTCCAGACGTTGGCCGGGATCTCGCTGCCCGGTGAGCTCACCAAGCTTGCCACCAGTGAAGACGCCATGGCTGTTAGACACACGAGTTCAAGTTGACAGTGCGATAGGTGATGCCACCCGCATTCAACAGCTATAACAAAAAGGCCCTTCTGAGGGCCACACCATGATTCATAATAAAAGTTTTCGTTTCTTTTAATACATGACGTCAATCAATCGATCAAACGATATCCATTACCGAAATGCTGCTGCATCGCGTTGGCGACACTATCCTCAGAAATCACGTCGTTATAAGACAGCGTGTCGTTGCAAGTTCAACCATTTTTTTATTGTACATACCTACAAAGATACATAACGTCACGCCTCTTTCTCACAGGGGTAGGCAGAGACTACTTTGTTCAACTTGCTACGATCCTGAGATCACTTGCTACGATACGAAACTGAAACAATTATACCAAATTTCAGCTAAATCGGTTCAGCTGTTTAAGGGCGAAGAGATAACACGTTACAGGACAGACGGATAGTCTTTCACATTTTTGATTTTATTTTCGATATTTGTACTTAACTAGATTTAGGTAGGTACTCTCAATACCTTCTGAGTCTGCAATATGCTCAATTTTAAAAGTTTGGTTTATTTTGTTTGTAGTTGCTATTGTTTTTCACACCTCTGGACTAAAAACTATGTATAAGCTTATCTACATGCTAAAGGTGTTTTTACCATAATATTTTCTACCGAAAATGTTCATAAGGTGTAGGTATAGACAGCGTCTATACCCGATGGGAGAGAATTTTAATTCTGCGTAGACAAAGGTTGAAAAACCCAGAAAAAATCCCGTTTTTCTCAAAACGCCCGCTTTTTTAAGTTTCGTTTCGGAAAGAAAACTGAATAACGTACTTTGAAAAGGACTTATGAATTTGTCTATTTTAATGTAGCAATTTAATTCATACAGTATCGACGATGTCACCGATTTGGGTATGACAGACTTAGATGATGGCTTGAAGTGCCATTTATTTCCAAAAAAAAAACAGGAAAAAACCATAAATCGAAAATTAAAACAGTCCCAAAAAAGCGATTTGATTTTATCCAGAATTTTAACTTTAGCGTGGACGTGGTCGCGTCTAAAAGCTGGTTGCCAATAAGTAGGTACTTACATGTGCAAAACCTAAACTAAATACTAACCAACAACATCAAGTACCTACCAGACCTATTAATTAACTAAACCAATTAGATTACGCCAGTTTCGAACTGTGAGATGATTAAAAATGGCTTGTCAAATAATCTAATGAAGCATTTAGTACCTAAGTTTTAATTAGGTCTTAGTTAAGCACTTAACCCAAGCAAAAATTTATAAAATAAATTTGATTCATTTGTCGCAGATAAAACTCGTCTCTATCTTTATATTCATAATGGATAAAAATCTTGAGTTTCAATTACATCCCAAGTGAAATAAAGGCAGGATTTCCTTCTCAAAATACCCATATACGACATATCAATTATTTTGTCAGTGAAGTCAATAACAATGCATATTTTTATATTGAACTTGTCTATCATTACACATTTATGTTTTTGAGGGGATTATATTTTTCAAAAAAGGTAATTTTAATTTGATGGCGAAACATAAGCAATTGTGTTGGACTCCCAGTCAGTGCAGTGAAACCTTTCTCATTTTGAAGTAGTTTAAAAAAGTGTGAAAGGGAATGCATTAGGTTAATGATCGCTACTTAGTCATAATTCATGTAAACAAAAACATTAAAAAAACATTAAGAAGAATTGTCTTCGTCCCTTATCTAAACTAGTAGAATTAAGTTAATATTGAAGAGGTGTGTTTGCACTTAGGTAAGTAATTAAACTTTGTTTTTTGTGTTTGTTACTTTGTTTGTTTGTTTGTTTAAGATCAAGGGATAGTGGAAGTATTTACTGAACGCACACCCGATGATTGCAAATATAACTCGTACCTTAAGTATCCATTCTAAAGTTTCGGAAATAATGTTTTATTCATTTCTGATTAATCTTATCAACTAGTCGACCTAATTTAAGCTGCAGTTTTGTAGCAGTAAGATTACCATTTAGAATATAAACTAGAGATACCTTAAAAATAACTAAACAAAAATAAAACTTACGCTAAAAATTAAAATAAATTTGGACCCTTACATAGGGTCCCAGTCACGCAGGCGGCATTCCCGCGCTGAATTGCAATTGCAAGTCTTTGCACATTTTCCAATAATTTTTGGATATTTATTATCTCATATTCACTAACAGTCAAAAAAGAGGGAAATTTATTACTGGAGAACAAACCTAACAATAAGAAACTACTTTCCCAGCCCAGCGGTGGGACACAAATGTAGGCTAATGTAATAAATATATTATGATAATACTTTAGCTACTTGCCACACTTGACTTACATAACTCAAGTTATACTTCACTTGTTCTTCCGAGAGATTATATTAACTTGTAGTAGTGTCCTCGTACGGCCGTTGTCACAATATTTAGAGTATCTGCTCAAAAAACCTGCATAAAACGGAACGAAATTTTTTCCTTACCCCCACCGTATACCGATCGCACCTTAGCCGACCGGTGCGCTGCCATGTCATTCTTTGTTCTTGTGCGCCGTTGTTCACACGCATATACAATGACAAGACCAAGGAGGCGAAGACGATCCGTACGGATAACATCGGAGTCCGAGACATCGGCACCGGAGCGATCTCCGCCCAGAAAACGTCGGAGGATCATTTCTACAGATTCATCGGAGCCAGACAACGAAATCCCAAACGGTAAGTAAAATTAAACCAGTATTTGACGCTGTTATTATCGTATGTTGCAAGTATTGTCTGGATGGCATACGCAACAAGAACATACAAGTTGCAAGTACTGTCTGGATGGCATACGCAACTATGTTATTATATTATCATGGCAAACGTGTGCATATACACGGGCACGCACACAATGGTCGTGACCTAATTACGTTGCAAGTGACGACTGTATGTCTCACGCAACGAATAAAACGGGTAACTACCCTCAAATTATTATTTTTATTTTGTTCAAAAATTGTTCGTTAATTCCAGTTGCCACGAATGAACAATCGAACGAGGAAAATACGGATGACATCTTTTCACTTTTTGGTGAAGATCCGACCCTAAATAAGGAATACAGTGAAGATATTCACGCTCATCTAGCGGTAAGATGGAACCACATACTGGCAAAAGGTATAAAAAAGGACCAGCGCTCAGATTTACTGAAAAAATATCTACCACCGGCAAATTGCCGTTTTATAGAAGCGCCTAAACTGAATGACGAGATAAAGGCTGCTGTTCAAGATTCATCATTGAAGCGAGATGAAAAGTTGCTAGCTAAACAAGCGCAACTCGGAGCAGGCATCACTTGCATCGGCAAGGCGCTAGAGGGCGTTTTTAAAATACCAGACAAACAGCTGCGAGATCAGATTATAAAGCACTTGGGTGATGGAGGACAAATATTGTGCGATTTACATTACTTGGAGACGATTACAAGAAGGTCTCTGTTAGCCCAAGGGTTGAATAAAAATACTAAAGAAGCCGTGAAAAATTTAACACGCGACAAGCTTTTATTTGGAGAAAGTCTCACCGAGACGTTAAAAGCTGTCAAGGCATGTTCAAGATCAGCAGGCGAAATTAAAAATAAAGCGGCACGACCACCACAACGTGGTCCTAGTGAGAGCGTCGCCGGAGCCAGTACGTCGAGGACAGCTTTAAACTGGAGGGGCCCGTCGCGTCGACCAGCAGCGTACGCGCCGACGACGGCGGGCGGGTTCCGCGAGCGACGCCCCGCCGGCGCCAGCGCGCCGCCGCCGCGCCGCCTGCAGCTGACGCGAGCCGCGAGGGCACCGCCGCCAGCAGCGAGGCGATATTAGCGGACACTCAGGTACTCGCAGGTAGAATTCGACATTTCTACCCACAATGGCAAAAAATTACTAACGACGCGACTATATTGTCATGGGTAAAAGGATTCAAAATACCATTCTCTCGAGTAGTTTATCAAAATGAACCTCTAATTACTCGGCCCCATAATGCCGAAGAGGACAAATACTTTTCGCAAGAGATAAAAAAGTTAATCCGGAGTGGTGTAGTAAATAAATGTTTACCTTGTAAAGACCAATTTGTTTCTAGAATATTTTTATTGGATAAACCAAACGGGGAGAAACGAATGATTCTGAATTTAAAACACCTGAATAAATTCATAGAAACTTCTCATTTTAAATTAGAAGACCTCAGAACCGCAATAAAATTATTAACCCAAAATTGCCACATGTGTTGTTTGGACTTGAAAGACGCATATTATTCCATCAATATCGATACAAGTCATAGAAAATTTCTTCGATTCCAATACAAGTCTCAACTGTATGAATTTTCTGTTTTACCATTTGGTTTAAATGTTGCGCCTTTTGTTTTCACTAAGTTGATGAAACCAGTCATGCAGCACTTGAGGCGTCAAGGTCACCTATCAGTCATCTATTTAGATGATGCATTGTTACTAGCTGATTCATATGAACAATGTGAAGAAAACTTATGGGCAACCATTGATCTATTTGAATCTCTAGGTTTTATCATAAATTATGAAAAAAGTCAACTGATACCGAACACGACTAGTAAATTTCTCGGTTTTATATTAGATTCGAATAATCTTTCTATTATCCTTCCAGATAGTAAACGTAGTCTTATAAAAACTGAATTGTTAAAGCTAAATGATTCAAAGATTTGCACAGTGAGATCATTTGCGCGGGTAATTGGGCTGCTTTGTTCAGCATGTCCAGCTGTTACATACGGCTGGGTTCACACTAAGCTATTTGAAAGGGTTAAGTATTTACAGCTGAAAGGTGTAGAAGATTATGATAAAACCTTCACGATTCCAAAATATTTAAATGATGATTTTACTTGGTGGTTGAGCCATATTGACCATTCAGTGAGTTTTATACGTAAAGCTAATTACGCTGTTGAGATATACTCTGACGCCTCGATGAGCGGCTGGGGTGCGGCTTGCGGCAGCAACACTGCTAATGGACTTTGGTCCGCTGACGAAGCCAAGAAACATATTAATGAGTTAGAGCTTATGGCGGCTTATTTTGCTTTGAAAATTTTCGGTAAAAATTTTAATGATTCAGAATTGCTTTTACGCATTGATAATAAAACTGCTATTGCGTACATAAACAGGATGGGTGGCATTCAGTATCCACATTTAAATAAAGTTTCGCGAGACATATGGGAATGGTGTGAAGCTAAACACAACTTCGTATTCGCTTCATACATAACGTCAGCTGATAATTCGGTCGCTGACTTTGAATCTAGACAAAAAAATGAGGATACTGAATGGCAGCTCAACAATCTAGCTTACAGAACTATTGTACGGAAATTAGGCGAACCCGAAATTGATTTGTTTGCCAGCCGCCTAAACCACAAATGCTCAAAATATGTCTCTTGGCATGGAGATCCAAATTCTATAGCTATCGACGCATTTACGATAAATTGGAAAGGATCTTTATTTTATGCGTTTCCCCCCTTCTGTTTAATTTTAAAGGTATTATCAAAAATCTTAGCGGAAACTGCCAGAGGCATTGTTGTGGTACCAAACTGGCCCAATCAACCTTGGTTTCCCTTATTTCATCGTTTACTTGACTCTGAGCTCATCTTCCTAAACGCTGATCCAGGCTTGTTATCATCTCCTTCCAGGGCCCAACACCCGCTCCACAAATCCCTGTCTTTGATGGCAGGAATTTTATCCGGGAAGCGTTAGTAAGAAGAGGAGCTCCTATAGAAGCGTTAGATATACTATTAGATTCTATTTCTATAAATACCTTTAAACAATATCAATGCTGTTGGAAAGAATGGTATCTACAATTTTTGTAACCAACACAGCTATGATTACTTCGATTCGTCACCATTGATTATTTTGAAATATCTTACATCAATTTACAACAAAGGTAGTAAATATGGTACTCTGAATACTCATAAGTCAGCCTTGGCACTGTTGTTAGGCCGACAAGTGAATGAAGATTTAATTTCTAGATTTTTAAAAGGAGTTTTCAGACGAACTCCTACTGTGCCCAGATATAATTTAACGTGGGACACCTCTATTGTGTTGAATTATTTAAATACATTACCAAATGAAAATATTTCTTTGGAAATTCTTTCTAAAAAACTTATTACGCTTTTAGCATTAGTGACAGCTCAACGAATGCAGACTTTGTCGCTTATGAAAGTATGTAATATTGAAAAAACGGACACCAAAATATGTATAAAAATTCCAGATTTTATAAAAACTTCTGGTGTAAACAGAACTCAACCTGTTCTGGTGTTACCGTTTTTTCTGGATAATCCGGAAATTTGTCCGGCAAAAACACTAAATTGTTATTTGGACAGGACAGAAATTATAAGAAAAAACACTAACGTTGAGGAATTATTTGTTAGTTATAAAAAACCTCATACCAGAGTATCATCACAGACACTTAGTAGATGGATAAAACTAATGCTCGAAGAAAGCGGAATAAACACATCAGTGTTTAACGCTTACAGTACCAGGCATGCTTCGACTTCTACAGCGCAAAGGTTAGGAGTAAATCTTCAGTTAATACGAAGAACCGCTGGATGGAGTGGAACATCTGAAGTTTTCGCTAAGTTCTACAATAGACCGATCATTGATGATACTCTGGTTGAGGAAAATTTTGCTAGATCAATTCTGTCCCAGGTTGATACTTAAATGTATTTCATGATTGTGATTGATTAGTCTTTCAAAAATAATGTGCAACTTGTATGATTAAAATAAGGTTGATTAGTTTAATATTTATTTTATTTATTGCTCTGAACATCTACAAGTTAATATAATCTCTCGGAAGAACAAGTGAAGTATAATTAACTATTAAAAGAAACTTACCTAAGGGAAGTTCAATAGTAATTATACGAGCTTGTTCTTCCGAGAGATTATGACAGGATATTCCCACCCAACCCGACCCATGTTATTATTACATTTAATAAAATAAATATTAAATGCGGAGATTAATTCTTTAAACTCTATGACATGGCAGCGCACCGGTCGGCTAAGGTGCGATCGGTATACGGTGGGGGTAAGGAAAAAATTTCGTTCCGTTTTATGCAGGTTTTTTGAGCAGATACTCTAAATATTGTGACAACGGCCGTACGAGGACACTACTACAAGTTAATATAATCTCTCGGAAGAACAAGCTCGTATAATTACTATTGAACTTCCCTTAGGTAAGTTTCTTTTAATAGTTAATTCTATGTCTCGGGGGAGCTAAAATAGATTTAAATTTCTAAATGTCAGTGAAAATTAGAACACAGAAAAATCCGAAAAGAAAAGCTATGGCCGGAAATGGAACCCGGATCCTCGTCATTCTGTGACGCGTGCTATACCCCTACACCACCCATAGCAGGTGGGTAGCCTCCGAATTTTTCTACCTGTTACTAGATGTCACGTGACCTTTGTTACGATGCACATTTTTGTCGCTAAGCGTCATCTGTTTGAATGATGTGTATGTACGACACAGTTACAAAACAAACAATAAAAATAACAAAAACAATAACAATAATTACAATAACAAAATAGATTTGTTTTAGTTTTAGTTGTGCTCAATTTTCTTGTACCTATCTATATATCTGTAGTTTGTTTTTTGTTGTTTCTTGTTTGAAATGAAAAACTTTTCTGTAACCTATTTATCGGGGCAACGAACGTTCTGAGAAGATTGTCGGCTTTCCCTCTTTGAATCGCAAAACCGATGCGTTGGCCGAGGAACGACCTAGCCCTATGATCTTCATTTTATTTAATTTTAAAAATTAACTCAGACTATAGCTACCCAGAAAGCCAGAGTGTCTATTTCAAAGAGATTCTTACCGGTATAGTTCAAAGTAGCAAACCATACGGCTTTCCAATTGAAAGCAGGTAAGGTTTTATGACTTTAAGCCGGCTTCGCCCAATCTTTGGATATCGTAAGATTGTTTCTATTGTTCTAATACTTTGAACAAACACAATACCTTTCTTCGTAAGCGTTAGGTTTAACAATGGAGATATTGGCATACATTTTTATGGTCGTCATGAGCAATAAAATCTAAAAAAAGGTGCACATCTGCGTTGTAGAGAAATTTTTAGTAAATTTCGATTTCATAAAGTTCATTGATCCTTCCGACCGACTTCGACCATGGCGACCACTTCGACTCCTAGTTGATATGACGCTCATGCGCCAGAAGATGGCTTATAGCCGATCTTAGCGGTGAAACCGGAGCTTGCTACGATCCCGAGATCACTTGCAACGATACGAAACTGAAACTATTATACTAAATTTCAGTTAAATCGGTTCACCTGTTTAAGAGCGAAGAGATAACACGTTACAGGACAGACGGACAGACTTTTACATTTACTGATTTTGTTTTCGACATTTGTATTTAACTAGATTTAGGTAGTCTCAATACCTCCTGAGTCCGCAATATGCTCAATTTTAAAAGTTCTGTTTATTTTGTTTGTAGTTGCTATTGTTTTTCACACCTCTAGACTAAGAAGTTTGTATAAGTTTATCTACACGCTAAAGGTATTTTATCATAATATTTTCTACCGAAAATGTTCATAACGTGTAGGTATAGATAGCGTCTATAGATATCCGATGGGAGAGAATTTTAATTCTGCGTGGACTAGGATTTAAAAACGCAGAAAATTCCCGTTTTTTCAAAACGCCCTGTTTCTTAAGTTTCGTTTCGGAAAAAAACGGAATAACGTACCTACTTTGAAATGGACTTGTGAATTTCCATCTAAATGTAGCTATTTAATTCATACAGTATCAACGATGTCATCGATTTTGGTATGGCAAACTAAGATGATGGCAGTTGAAGTCCAATTTATTTCAAAAAAAAACGATAAATCGAAAATCTCAAACAGTCCCGAAAAAAGCGATTTGATTTTATCGAGAATTTTCAACTCTAGCGTGAACGTAGTCGCGTCCAAAAGCTGATTGCCAATAAGTAGGTACTTACATGTGCAATACCTAAACTAAATACTAAACAACAACACTAACAACCTATTAATTAATTAATCTACTTAGTTTACGTGAGTTTCAAACTGTGAGATGATTAAAAAATGTCACGTCTGGTAATCTAATGAAACACTTAGCGCGTAACTAAAAGTATCGCTTTAAAAGATGTCTCATTAAGACTATTACATTGATTTGTACCATAGTACCTACTTAAGTGAGTTAATCAATTTTGTAGTGATGCGTTCATGATAATAAGAAACTAAGAATCAAAATATTTTTTGTAGCACACAAGTCCTACAAGAGCGCGCGTTTAAGGGATGGGCCCGCTGACCGCCCTACGTTCCAAAATGGCGGCGGAGAGTGGGGATAGCTGCTCCCGCGCAGGTACCGATAAAAGCACATCAAATTTATGTTCAGTTCATTCGTGTCTTGGGCCTCCCAGCGACAAGTATACTTTTGGTTTTCGATTCAACTTCGTAAATTAAATACTTAGTAGTCATGAGCGGTAACTCGAACACGCGAAAACGTGGAAGGCCGACCGGCAAGAACAGGGTTCCGCTAACAGCCGTAAGTTTCTATTTTGTTTTGTAAGGTTTTGTTGTACCCTTTTAGATTTAGATTGAGTACCCATTTGCTTTTTAACCTTATTTTCTGTGATTTGTTTGAACTTTCCCCAAAAATCATTTGCACAGCCGTTCTTTTAAAGGTCTTGATATTTTATACATTTAATATTATTTTTTTATCAAACATAACATTTCATTAAGTAGGTACTCTTTCGTGTACAGAGTTTTCAGATGAAACTTTTTATTTGCTATCTGAATCGTATTTGAACCGACATGTGTTTGTGTGCAGGAGCAGCGGCGTGCGCGCAACGCGCAATATGAGCGTGAGCGTCGCGAGGAGATGGCGGACGCGCTCAGCGACCTCGCGGGTGCTACCGATTGCAGTAGCGATGTGAGTAGCCCACAGAGATCTTTTATAAGAAGATCTATATATTGACGTAGCCAGAAGATGTGAAATTTGTAGCTATTTAATTTAATTTGTCTAATAGAACAATTTGTTGTTGACAGGTTCCTACGAGCAAGCTACTGCGTATCGCATATAAAATGATAAAAAAATCTCAGAAACCAAACAAGAAACGCACGGCCGAAAAAATAATGGAGCAGAATAAAGCGATAGAGGAAGAGAGTAAGTTTCACTATTTAACATAGTCTTATTTTTAGAATCTAGTCAGATTTTTGTCTCGGTTGAATTGCATAGTGCTTTGTGAAACTAAATTCCTTAAGAGCCCCAAGAAACTTACAATGTGCGGCGTTATTGTCTCAATGTCTCAACGTTGATAGTTACTTGTATTGTTCTAATTGGGGGTTTTCCTTGCAGTTGCCAAATTGGAAGAGCAAATAAAAATCATGGAAATAGAGGACTGGTTAAAATCGCTTGGCCCGTGTCAGAATCCAATTCAGAACTGAAAATGGTCAGACCGGACTACTGACTCATTCTTCGCCTTCCATCCACTCTGCTGTCTGGCACACAGTTCGCGTCTTGTGTATGCGTTGCGCATCCGTCACTCACGAAGGCGCACGTGAGCGACGTGCAAGTCGGTCAGAGACCCGCATTCTACATATACAACAAAAAGGCCCTTCTGAGGGCCACCACATTGTTCATAATAAAAAAAATCGTTTCTCTTAATACATGACGTCAATCAATCGATATCCGTTATCAAAACGCTGCTGTAGCGCAAATGCGACACTATCCTCAGACATCACGGCGTTATGAGACAGCGTATCGTGACCAATTCAACCATAATAAGATTCCAATAAGAAAGTATATAAATCATAAAAAGCTCGAAATAGTTAAGTTACAGTTGCAGACAAAACAGGGTTCATTCTAAGTTCCTTAGTAGGCCTATGTTACTTAGTAGGTTTGGAATTGGCTTTAGAGACAATCTACCCCACACATCGTACTCACATTTGTTGGAACGTAGTCTGCGTGCATGGAAACGCAGCGCCCTCAGGCGGCGTTCCTGCGAACTATATTTATTGACAGTCAGCCTCGTAACGTACTAATAACATGATTTGTAATTTGTCTTAAATATTAAATCTGTTTCCAAACCAAATGCTCGTCTCAATAATCTTCTACGACTATAACGTGGTGTCAGAAGTCGTGGTGTCAGAAGTCAACAAGAAATAAATAAATAAGAAGTCAGAAGAAAAATAAACATTTAAAGAAGCCAAGTCAACGGTTCCAGGTCAGTCAGTCCATCCATATTAAAATTCAAATTATCTCAACGAAGTCAGAAATTAAAAATGCAGAATAATAATGGCTCAAGGCGAAGGATAACAATAAATAGTCAACTAGAAACACTTTCGTTGCAAGGAAACTTAGCCATTAATTGGAAGAAATGGTACCAAAGTTTTAAATTATACATGACCGCAAGTGAACTGTCAGAAGAAAGCGAAAAAAGAAAAGTAGCCGTATTTTATCGGACAGGATTCGCTAGATATATTTAATTCATTCGGAGTGGACGAAGATACAATTAAATTGAGCGACCTAGTCAAGAAATTCGAACAATATTTTGTACCGAAAACGAACGTTACATACGAATCATTTAAATTTTTTACGAGAAAACAAACTCAAAATGAGTCGATAGAAGATTTCATGACAGATTTGGTTAATTTAAGCAAAACATGTGAATTTGGCACACTTAAAGAGAGATTAATAACGGATATTTTTATATGCAACTTAAATGAAAACTACCAACATGTTAGAGAAAAATTACTAATGGAAACCGACTTAACAATGACAAAGGCACTACATTTAGCTAAAACGCTAATTACAACACAGTCACAGGCAGCTGAACTTAATAAAGAAAAACAGGTCTTATATAATTGTCAAGAAGACAAGTCAAGAGTAAGTGGAGCAAGTCAGAACAGAAGTCAGTCAAGAAAGCAATATCTACAGAATCACAATTACAAAGGTCAATCATCAAACAATATAAGTAATCATCAGTCAAGGTCAAGAGATGGTCATCAGTCAAAGTCAAGAGATAGTCATCAGTCAAGGTCAAGAGATCGTCAGTCACAGTCATATAATTATCATCGGTCAGCAAGTCAGTCAAGAAGTGGATGTCGAAAATGTGGCCAGATCCATCGTCATAAGTGTCCAGCAACTAATGCGAAGTGCAGAAAATGTTTCAAGATAGGTCATTATGAAGCATTTTGTAAAAATAAGATTACAAATTTTGTGGAGGTAACAAATAATAATGAAAATGAAGGTGAGAGTTTTTTTATAGGAAATCTCAACTCATTTAATAGTTCTCATTGGACTATTGTTTTAAATGTCAATGATGTTAATTTTGAATGTATTTTAGATACAGGCAGCGATGCTAATGTTATGTCTTGTGATGTCTATAAATCATTAAAATTGTCAAATAAAATGTCACATTGTAATGCAAAAGTTACATCATATTCAGGAAATTCTGTCAATATAGTGGGTCAACAATATATTAATTGTCAATATAGTCACAATGGTCATAATGTAATAAAAAATATTTTGTTTATTATTGCTGATGTCAAATCGCCTACCGTCTTAGGAAAACATACTTGTTCTGAACTTGGTCTTGTTAAGAGAATATTTAATTTTGAAAATGACTAATGTACCTAATAATAATGTAATAATAATGTATAATAATGTATGATAATGTAATGTAATGAATGATTATGATAATGACTTGACTTTGCTGTATTTAATTTAATGTTTTTTATGTCTGACAAAGCTACTGCAATTTTATATAATTTGAATGTGTTTATTTGACTAATAATTGATTATGAATAATGGTTGTTTTTTATAATGGGTCTTATTTGTTATGGAATGTCTCAATGTTTTAATTTATGATAATTGTTTAATGTCTAGCTTTGTTTTTGTAAAAAAAGGAAGATGTTGGAACGTAGTCTGCGTGCATGGAAACGCAGCGCCCTCAGGCGGCGTTCCTGCGAACTATATTTATTGACAGTCAGCCTCGTAACGTACTAATAACATGATTTGTAATTTGTCTTAAATATTAAATCTGTTTCCAAACCAAATGCTCGTCTCAATAATCTTCTACGACTATAACAACATTAAGATTAAAGTTTATCGCAGGGCATCTTGCAATAATATTTTTAATCTGGATTTATTTGATGCTTGACACACCCGTTGCAATTGCAACACTAAATTAATTTCCAAAAAATTACATTTAAACAAGACAAGTATTACCAAAGGATATTGTGGACGATCAACCTTCATACATCTGTAAGCTGAAAGGTAAAGGTGCTTACTTTGTACTAAAATAATATTGTTTTTTTAACATATTTGGTTTCTAGTAAAGCCGTGATTAAACATTCGCCTTCTATAGAGATTTTCTTCCCAAACGTATAAGATTCTTATTAAATGTTAATATCACACAGAACACAACATTGAAATTCAGTAAAAACATACTACATAATAATATATGGGTTAATAGCCACATCGCCTATAACATGACTCCTAAGATTTTAGCCTATTCCCTCGATGGCCATAATATCTATGCGCAAATGAAGTTGCGGGCAAAACAGAATCAACGCTAAATAATGTTAAAATATCGATGACATAGAAAATATTCCTTTATTTTAGAAACTAACTTGGGCTGGATTTATCGGTTTAATACCTGAAAAAAGGGTATAGACCACCGACCAAAAGGTGGTCCCACATGAAAGCAGGTAAAAATTTATGACTAATAACCTGGGTTCGTCCGATCTTTGGATATCGTAAGAGTGTTTCTATTATTTTAAATACTTAAAATAAACAGATATTATATACATTAAGTATCGCTTAAAATCAAAATAAAAAGGTACAGTGAGGCTCACGAATAGGCTTAGAAGTGGCAGTTCTAAAGCAAAAAGCTTAAGCTAATTTGAAACAATAACTGCAGTTCTTCAATACTTGCCTCAAAGCTGTGTTAGCCTAGCTCCGTGCACTTGAGCTAAGTATCTGCTTAGTATTATTAACATACGGTGATCTAGATGCCCCTAGATAGATAGGGAGAGCTATGCTTGGGGTTCCTCTACGGGATCGAATCAGAAATGTATCTATGTAGAAGAACAAGGTTCACCGGCATAGCAAACAAATTAGCTCGTTGAAGTGGCCGTTAAGGCCGTAAGGCTCTCGAGTGTAGACCGCGGGCACGAAGTGGACCGATGACCTGGTTAAAGTTGCGGGTTCACGGTGGATGCAAACTGCATCCAACCGAGGTAACTGAAGGTCTATTGGGGAGGCCTGTGTCCAACAGTGGACGTCCTATTGTTGATATGATGATGATGATTAGATGTAGATTAGAGTCTGATTCATCAGGGTTGGAATTTTAAGTTTATTGCGTCTATTTGAAAACAGTTTGTATGTCAGTTCTAAGTCCGCTAAGCTAGTAAATTAAACGGCTCCACCGATTTTGTCAAACAGATATGATATTAGTTTCGTTTTCGTCTTGATAGCGCGAGTGTCACGGAGTGAGTTGAAAACAAAACGAGGGGATCTATGCGCTAAAGCGTTTGCAGCTTTTGCGGTCTGGTTTTTTGTTTTCAAATAATATACCTAGTTCTTTATCTATCGAATAGGTAGTGTTTATATACCTTAAAGATGTACTTTTGTGCATACTTAAACGCGCTAAGTAAATCTAAAAAACGAAATTAGTGCTGACTAACATTGAGTAACGCACCTACTTACTTAGTTTACGCTAGATTCAACCTGTGATACAAATAGAAAGCATTATGGGGTACTTACCTAAGTGAAAGTATTGCTTTCAAAGATGTCTAATTTTGACTGCAAATGTAAGTATTTAGTACGACGCAAATACTTTGAATGGGTACTTAAGTATTAATTTAGTAATGAAGAATTAATGAACAATAACGACAAGTGCACGCGTTTAAGGGATGAGTCCGCTGACTACTCGATGCCCTAAAATGGCGGCTCCCGCGCAGTACTATAAAAGTGAAACCAAATCAGAAAGGTTTTCATTCGTGTCTTGGTTCTCCCAACGACCAGTGTACTAATTGGTTTTTGATTAAATTCCTTCGCAAATTAAATAGTAGTCATGAGCGCCGGTAACTCGCACATGCGAAAACGTGGAAGGCCGTCCGGCAAGAACAGGGTTCCACTAACAGCAGTAAGCTTATATTTATTTCTATCAAGTTTCGGGGGTTTATACATACCAATGTATATGTAGTCGTCTGTACGTGATCTTTTTTGTTTGATTCATTCTTCCTCGAAGTTTTCTTGCACAGCCGTTCTTAGGAAGATCTTATTATTTTACACATTTATGATTACATTTTTATCAAACATAACATTTTATTCTGAACTCTGCGTGTATAGAATTTTAGAAGATACTTTTTATTTGCTATTTGAATCTTATTTCAACCGACATGTTTTTGTGTACAGGAGCAGCGGCGCGCGCGCAACGCGCAGTATGAGCGAGAGCGGCGCGAGGAGATCGCGGACGCGCTCGGCGATCTCGTGGCCGTCACCGATTGTAGTAGTGATGTGAGTAACCCAGGGAGATATTATAAGCAGACCTATATAATGACGTAGCCAAGATGTGGATTTAATAGTAATTTTATTTGATTTGTATAATACAATAATTGTTGTTTACAGGTTCTCGAGAGCAAGCTACTGCGGGTCGCGATTAAAATGATACGAAACTCGCGCAAACCTAATAAGAAACGCACGGCGGAAAAAATAATGGAGCAAAATCAAGAGATCGAAAATGAGAGTAAGTTTCACATAGTCTTATTTTTAAAATCAGGTCAGTTTTTTTCCCCATTAAAATTGCATAGTGCCTTGTGAAACTAAATTACCTAAACTTATAATGTAGTGCCTACGGCGTTCTTGTGTATAGTTATTTGTATTGGTCTAATAGGTTTTTTCTTTGCAGTTGCAAAATTGGAAGAGCAATTAAAGATTTTTGAGATCGAAGACTGGCTGAAATTGCCCTGCCCATGTCAGGGTCCAATTTAGAAATATAAATGATCAGTTCGGACAACTGCCCCATTCTTCGTTCTCTATTCTTACGTGCAAGTCACTCAGAAACGCCATGTCACGCTTACAAGAGGCAGGAGAGCAGGCGAAGCGTTTCACCTCGCTCACTACCACAACCGCCAGCAAGGCACTCCAGACGTTGGCCGGGATCTCGCTGCCCGGTGAGCTCACCAAGCTTGCCACCACTGAAGACGCCATGGCTGTTAGACACACGAGTTCAAGTTGACAGTGCGATAGGTGATGCCACCCGCATTCAACACCTATAACAAAAAGGCCCTTCTGAGGGCCACACCATGATTCATAATAAAAGTTTTCGTTTCTTTTAATACATGACGTCAATCAATCGATCAAACGATATCCATTACCGAAATGCTGCTGCATCGCGATGGCGACACTATCCTCAGAAATCACGTCGTTATAAGACAGCGTGTCGTTGCAAGTTCAAACATTTTTTAATTGTACATACATACCGTCACGCCTCTTTGTCACAGGGGTAGGCAGAGACTACTTTGTTCAACTTGCTACGATCCTGAGATCACTTGCTACGATACGAAACTGAAACTATTATACCAAATTTCAGTTAAATCGGTTTTGCTGTTTAAGGGCGAAGAGATAACACGTTACAGGACAGACGGACAAGCTTTCACATTTTTGATTTTATTTTCGATATTTGCACTTAGCTAGATTTAGGTAGGTACTCTCAATACCTTCTGAGTCTGCAATATGCTCAATTTTAAAAGTTTGATTTATTTTGTTTGTAGTTGCTATTGTTTTTCACACCTCTGGACTAAAAACTATGTATAAGCTTATCTACCTACATGCTAAAGGTGTTTTTACCATAATATTTTCTACCGAAATTGTTCATAAGGTGTAGGTATAGATAGCGTCTATACCCGATGGGAGAGAATTGTAATTCTGCGTAGACAAAGGTTGAAAAACCCAGAAAAAATCCCGTTTTTCTCAAAACGCCCGGTTTTTTAAGTTTCGTTTCGGAAAAAAACTGAATAACGTGCTTTGAAAAGGACTTATGAATTTGTCTATTTTAATGTAGCTATTTAATTCATACAGTATCGACGATGTCACCGATTTGGGTATGACAGACTTAGATGATGGCTTGAAGTCCCATTTATTTCCAAAAAAAAAAACGGGAAAAAACCATAAATCGAAAATTTCAAGTCTTAAAAAAAGCGATGATTTCATCGAGAATTTTTAACTAGCGTGGACGTAGTCGCGTCTAAAAGCTGATTGCCAATAAGTAGGTACTTACATGTGCAAAACCTAAACTAAATACTAACCAACAACATCAAGTACCTACCAGACCTATTAATTAACTAAACCAATTAGATTACGCCAGTTTCGAACTGTGAGATGATTAAAAATGGCTTGTCAAATAATCTAATGAAGCATTTAGTACCTAAGTTTTAATTAGGTCTTAGTTAAGCACTTAAACCAAGCAAAAATTTATAAAATAAATTTGATTCATTTGTCGCAGATAAAACTCGTCTCTATCTTTATATTCATAATGGATAAAAATCTTGAGTTTCAATTACATCCCAAGTGAAATAAAGGCAGGATTTCCTTCTCAAAATACCCATATACGACATATCAATTATTTTGTCAGTGAAGTCAATAACAATGCATATTTTTATATTGAACTTGTCTATCATTACACATTTATGTTTTTGATGGGATTATATTTTTCAAAAAAGGTAATTTTAATTTGATGGCGAAGCATAAGCAATTGTGTTGGACTCCCAGTCGGTGCAGTGAAACCTTTCTCATTTTGAAGTCGTTTAAAAAGTGTGAAAGGGAATGCATTAGGTTAGCGATCGCTACTCAGTCATAATTAATGTAAACAAAAACATTAAAAAAACATTAAGAAGAATTGTCTTCGTCCCTTATCTAAACTAGTAGAATTAAGTTAATATTCAAGAGGTGAGGGTTTGCACTTAGGTAAGTAATTAAACTTTGTTTTTTTTTGTGTTTGTTAATTTGTTTGTTTGTTTGTTTAAGATCAAGGGATAATGGAAGTATTTACTGAACGCACACCCGATGATTGAAAATATAACTCGTACCTAAGTAACCATTCTAAAGTTTCGGAAATAATGTTTTATTCATTTCTGATTAATCTTATCAACTAGTCAACCTAATTAAAACTGCAGTTTTGTAGCAGCAAGATTACCATTTAAAATATAAACTAGAGATACTTTAAAAATAAAACTTACGTTAAAATTTTTAATAAATTATCCTTATCTAGGGTCCCTGTCACGCAGATCCCGCCCTGAATTGCAATTGCAAGTTTTTGCACATTTTCAAATAATTTTTGGATATTCATTATCTCGTAACTTCATTAACAGTAAAAATGAGGATTTTTTTTACCGGAGAACAAACCAAATAAAAACAGACTACTTTAATTTCCCAGCCCAGCGGTGGGACACAAATGTAGGATAATATAATACTTTAGCTACTTGCCACTTGACTTACATAACTCAAGTTCTATGTCTCGGGGGAGCTAAAATACATTTGTTTTAGTTTGAGTTGAGCTAAATTTTCTTGTACCTATCAATATTATCTGTAGTTTGTTTTTTGATGTTTATTGTTTGAAATGAAAAACTTTTCTGTAACCTATATATCGGGGCAACGAACGTCCTGAGAAGATTGTCGGCTTTCCCTCTTTGAATCGCAAAACCGATGGGTTGGCCGAGGAACGACCTAGCCCTGTGATCTTCATTTTATTTAATTTTTAAAATTAACTCAGACTGTAGCTACCCAGAAAGCCAGAGTGCCTATTTCAAAGAGATTCTTACCGGTATAGTTCAAAGTAGCAAACCATACGGCTTTCCAATTGAAAGCAGGTAAGGTTTTATGACTTTAAGCCGGCTTCGCCCAATCTTTGGATATCGTAAGATTGTTTCTATTGTTCTAATACTTAACAAACACAATACCTTTCTTCGTAAGCGTTAGGTTTAACAATGGAGATATTGGCATAAACTTTTATGGTCGTCATGAGCAATAAAATCTAAAAAAAAGGTGCACACCTGCGTTGTAGAGAAATTTTTAGTATATTTCGATTTCATAAAGTTGATTGATCCTTCCGACCGATTTCGACCATGGCGACCACTTCGACTCCTAGTTGATATGACGCTCATGCGTCCGAAGATGACTTATAGCCGATCGTAGCGGTAAAACCGAACAAGGTACGATCTTACGAGCTTGCTACGATCATGAGATCACTTGCTACGATACGAAACTAAACTATTATACCAAATTTCAGTTAAATCGGTTCAGCTGTTTAAGGGCGAAGAGATAACACGTTACAGGACAGACGGACAGACTTTCACATTTACTGATTTTGTTTTCGACATTTGTATTTAACTAGATTTAGGTAAGTAGGTACTTTCAATACCTCCTGAGTCCGCAATATTCTCAATTTTAAAAGTTCTGTTTATTTTGTTTGTAGTTGCTATTGTTTTTCACACCTCTAGACTAAGAAGTTTGTATACGTTTATCTACACGCTAAAGGTATTTTATCATAATATTTTCTACCGAAAATGTTCGTAACGTGTAGGTATAGGTAGATAGCGTCTATAGATATCCGATGGGAGAGAATTTTAATTCTGCGTGGACTAGGATTTAAAAACGCAGAAAATTCCCGTTTTTCTAAAAACGCTCTGTTTTTTTAGTTTCGTTTCGGAAAAAAACGGAATAACGTACCTACTTTGAAAAGGACTTGTGAATTTCCATTTAAATGTATCTAGCTATTTAATTCATACAGTATCGACGATGTCATCGATTTGGGTATGAAAGACTTAAGTGATGGCAATTGAAGTCCTATTTATTTCCAAAAAGAAAAACAGAATAAAACCATAAATCGAGAACCTCAAACAGTGCCGAAAGTAGCGATTTGATTTTATCCAGAATATTTAACTCTAGCGTGGACGTAGTCGCGTCCAAAAGCTGATTGCCAATAAAAAGGTACTTTTATGTGCAAAACCTAAACTAAATACTAACCAACAACACTAAGTACCTATTAATTAAATAAACTAATTAGATTAGATTACGCGAGTTTCCAAACTGTGAGATGATTAAAAAATGTCACGTCTCGTAATCTAATGAAGCACTTAGCGCGTAACTAAAAGTATCGCTGTAAAAGATGTCTCATTCAGACTATTAAATTGATTTGTACCATAGAACCTACTTAAGTGAGTTAATCAATTTTGTAGTGAAGCATTCATGATAATAAGAAACTAAGAATCAAAATATTTTTTTGTAGCGCACAAAGTCCTACAAGAGAGCGCGTTTAAGGGACGGGCCCGCTGACCGCCCTACGTTCCAAAATGGCGGCGGGGAGTGGGGATAGCTGCTCCCGCGCAGGTACCGATAAAAGCACATCAAATTTATGTTCAGTTCATTCGTGTCTTGGGCCTCCCAGCGACAAGTATACTTTTGGTTTTCAATTCAACTTCGTAAATTAAATACTTAGTAGTCATGAGCGGTAACTCGAACACCCGAAAACGTGGAAGGCCGACCGGCAAGAACAGGGTTCCGCTAACAGCCGTAAGTTTCTATTTTGTTTTGTTAGGTTTTGATGTTTTATTTAGTATTGTATCCTTTTAGATTTAGATTGAGTACCTATTTGCTTTTTAACTTTATTTTCTGTGATTTGTTTGAACTCTCCTCAAAAATCATTTGCACAGCCGTTCTTTTAAAGGTCTTGATATTTTATACATTTAAGATTATTTTTTTATCAAACGTAACATTTCATTAAGTAGGTACTCTTTTGTGTACAGAGTTTTCAGATGAATCTTTTTATTTGTTATCTGAATCGTATTTGAACCGACATGTGTTTGTGTGCAGGAGCAGCGGCGTGCGCGCAATGCGCAATATGAGCGTGAGCGGCGCGAGGAGATGGCGGACGCGCTCAGCGACCTCGCGGGTGCCACCGATAGCAGTAGCGATGTGAGTAGCCCACAGAGATCTTTTATAAGAAGATCTATATATTGACGTAGCCAGAAGATGTGCAATTTGTAGCTATTTAATTTAATTTGTCTAATAGAACAATTTGTTGTTGACAGGTTCCTACGAGCAAGCTACTGCGTATCGCATATAAAATGATAAAAAATTCTCAGAAACCTAACAAGAAACGCACGGCCGAAAAAATAATGGAGCAGAATAAAGCGATAGAGGATGAGAGTAAGTTTCACTATTTAACATAGTCTTATTTTTAGAATCTAGTCAAATTTTTGTCTCGGTTGAATTGCATAGTGCTTTGTGAAACTAAATTCCTTAAGAGCCCCAAGAAACTTATAATGTGCGGCGTTATTGTCTCAATGTCTCAACGTTGATAGTTACTTGTATTGTTCTAATTGGGGTTTTTCTTTGCAGTTGCCAAATTGGAAGAGCAAATAAAAATCATGGAAATAGAGGACTGGTTAAAATCGCTTGGCCCGTGTCAGAATCCAATTTAGAACTGAAAATGGTCAGACCGGACTACTGACTCATTCTTCGCCTTCCATCCACTCTACTGTCGGGCACACAGTTCGCGTCTTGTGTTTGCGTTGCGCATCCGTCGCTCACGAAGGCGCACGTGAGCGACGTGCAAGTCGGTCAGAGACCCGCATTCTACATATACAACAAAAAGGCCCTTCTGAGGGCCACCACATTTTTCATAATAAAAAAAATCGTTTCTCTTAATACATGACGTCAATCAATCGATATCCGTTATCAAAACGCTGCTGTAGCGCAAATGCGACACTATCCTCAGACATCACGGCGTTATGAGACAGCGTATCGTGACCAATTCAACCATAATAAGATTCCAATAGAAAGTATAAATCATAAAGAGCTCGAAATAGTTAAGTTACAGTTGCAGACAAAACAGGGTTCATTCTAAGTTCCTTAGTAGGTCTATGTTACTTAGTAGGTTTGGAATTGGCTTTAGAGACAATCTACCCCACACATCGTACTCACATGAAGATTAAAGTTTATCGCAGGGCATCTTGCAATAATATTTTTAATCTAGATTTATTTGATGCTTGACTCACCCGTTGCAATTGCAACACTAAATTAATTTCCAAAAAATTACATTTCAACAAGACAAGTATTACCAAAGGATATTGTGAACGATCAACCTTCATACATATCTGTAAGCTGAAAGGTAAAGGTGCTTACTTTGTACTAAAATAATATTGTTTTTTTAACATATTTGGTTTCTAGTAAAGCCGTGATTAAACATTCGCCTTCTATAGAGATTTGCTTCCCAAACGTATAAGATTCTTATTAAATGATAATATCACACAAAACACATCATTTAAATTTAGTAAAACATACATACTACATAAATATGGGTTAATAGCCACGTCGCCTATAACATGATTCCTATGATTTTCGCTTATTCCCTCGATGGACATAATATCTATGTGCAAATGATGTTGCGGGCAAAACAGGATCTACGCTAAATAATGTTAAAATATCGATGACATAGAAAATATCTCTTTATTTTAGAAACTAACTTGGGCTGGATTTATCGGTTTAGTACCTGAAAAAAGGGTGGAGACCACCGACCTTTAGGTGGTCCCACATGAAAGCAGGTAAAGATTTATGACTAATAAGCTGGGTTCGTCCGATCTTTGGATATCGTAAGAGTGTTTCTATTATTTTAAATACTTAAAATAAACACAGGTATTATATACGTTAAGTATCGCTTAAAATCAAAATAAAAAGCTACAGTGAGGCTCACGAATAGGCTTAGAAGTGGCAGTTCTAAAGCAAAAAGCTTAAGCTAATTTGAAACAATAACTGCAATTCTTCAATACTTGCCTCAAAGCTGTGTTAGCCTAGCTCCGTGCACTTGAGCTAAGTATCTGCTTAGTATTATTAACATACGGTGATCTAGATGCCCCTAGATAGATAGGATATGGAAAGAGCTATGCTTGGGGTTCCTCCACGGGATCGAATCAGAAATGTATCTACGTAAAAGAAAAGGTTCACCGGCATAGCCAAACAAATTAGCTCGTTGAAGTGGCCGTTAAGGCCGTAAGGTTTTCGAGTGGAGACCGCGGGCACGAAGTGGACCGATGACCTGGTTAAAGTTGCGGGTTCACGGTGGATGCAAACTGCTTCCAACTGAGACAACTGGATGTCTATTGTCAATAGACTATTGAGGAGGCCGGTGGCCAACAGTGGACGTTCTATTGTTGATATGATGATGATGATTAGATGTCGATTAGAGTCGGATTCATCAGCGTCAGAATTTCAATTTTATTGCGACTATTTGAAAACAGTTTGTATGTCAGTTCTAAGTCCGCTAAGCTAGTAAATTAAACGGCTCCACCGATTTTGACAAACAGATATGATTTTAGTTTCGTCTTGATAGCGCGAGTGTCACGGAGTGAGTTGAAAACAAAACGATGGATTCTATGCGCTAAAGCGTTTGCAGCTTTTGCGGTCTGGTGTTTTGTTTTCAAATAATATATCTATTTATTTCTTTGTCTATCGAAAAGGTAGTGTTTATTTACCTTAAAGATGTACTTTTGTGAACTAAGAAACGAAATAAGTGCTGACTAACACTAAGTCATTAATTTTCTTACTTAGTTTACGCTAGATTAAATCTGTAATACAAATAAGGGGCACTATGCGGTAGGTACTTACCTAAGTGAAAGTATTGCTTTCAAAGATTTAGACTACAAATGTAAGTATTTAGTATGACGCAAGTACTTTTAATAAGTACTTAAATATTAATTTAGTAATGAAGAATTAATGAACAATAACGACAAGTGCACGCGTTTAAGGGATGAGTCCGCTGACTGCCGATGTCCTAAAATGGCGGCTCCCGCGCAGTACTATAAAAGTGAAATTAAATCAGAAAGTTTTTCATTCGTGTCTTGGTTCTCCCAACGACAAGTATTATATTGGTTTTCGATTAGATTCCTTCGCAAATAAATAAGTGGTCATGAGCGCCGGTAACTCGCACGCGCGTAAACGTGGAAGGCCGTCCGGCAAGAACAGGGTTCCACTAACAGCCGTAAGTTTATATTTTATTCTATCAAGTTTTGGGGGTTTAATTTGGTATGTATATGTAGTCATCTGTTCGTGATCTTTAGTGTTTGTTTAATTCTTCCTCAAAGTTTTCTTGCACAGCCGTTCTTTGAAAGATCTTATTATTTTACACATTTAAGATTATATTTTTATAGACCGTAACATTTCATTCTGAACTCTTCGTGTATAGAATTTGGAGAAGAAACTTTTTATTTGCTATATGAATCCTATTTCAACCGACATGTTTTTGTGTATAGGAGCAGCGGCGCGCGCGCAACGCGCAGTATGAGCGCGAACGGCGCGAGGAGATGGCGGACGCGTTTAGCGACCTCGTGGCCGCCACCGATTGTAGTAGCGATGTGAGTAACCCAAGGAAATATAATAATAGACACACGAGTTCAAGTTGACAGTGCGATAGGTGATGCCACCCGCATTCAACACCTATAACAAAAAGGCCCTTCTGAGGGCCACACCATGATTCATAATAAAAGTTTTCGTTTCTTTTAATACATGACGTCAATCAATCGATCAAAAAATATCCATTACCGAAACGCTGCTGCATCGCGATGGCGGCACTATCCTCAGAAATCACGTCGTTATAAGACAGCGTGTCGTTGCAAGTTCAACCATTTTTTTATTGTACATACATACAAAGATACATACCGTCACGCCTCTTTCTCACAGGGGTAGGCAGAGACTACTTTGTTCAACTTGCGACGATACGAAACTGAAACTATTATACCAAATTTCAGTTAAATCGGTTCAGCTGTTTAAGGGCGAAGAGATAACACGTTACAGGACAGACGGACAGACTTTCACATTTTTGATTTTATTTTCGATATTTGTACTTAACTAGATTTAGGTAGGTACTCTCAATACCTTCTGAGTCTGCAATATGCTCAATTTTAAAAGTTTGGTTTATTTTGTTTGTAGTTGCTATTGTTTTTCACACCTCTGGACTAAAAACTATGTATAAGCTTATCTACCTACATGCTAAAGGTGTTTTTACCATAATATTTTCTACCGAAAATGTTCATAAGGTGTAGGTATAGATAGCGTCTATACCCGATGGGAGAGAATTGTAATTCTGCGTAGACAAAGGTTGAAAAACCCAGAAAAAATCCCGTTTTTTTTAAAACGCCCGGTTTTTTAAGTTTCGTTTCGGAAAAAAACTGAATAACGTACTTTGAAAAGGACTTGTGAATTTGTCTATTTTAATGTAGCTATTTAATTCATACAGTATCGACGATGTCATCGATTTGGGTATGACAGACTTAGATGATGGCTTGAAGTCCCATTTATTTCCAAAAAAAAACAGGAAAACACCACAAATCGAAAATTAAAACAGTCCAAAAAAAAGCGATGATTTTATCGAGAATTCTTAACTAGCGTGGACGTAGTCACGTCTAAAAGCTGATTGCCAATAAGTAGGTACTTACATGTGCAAAACCTTAACTAAATACTAACCAACAACATCAAGTACCTACCAGACCTATTAATTAACTAAACTAATTAGATTACGCCAGTTTCGAACTGTGAGACGATTAAAAATGGCTCGTCAAATAATCTAATGAAGCACTTAGTACCTAAGTTTTGCCCGTAGTCGAAACCAAGCAAAAATGTATAAAATAAATTTGATTCATTTGTCGCAGATAAAACTCGTCTCTATCTTTATATTCATAGTGGATAAAAATCTTGAGTTTCAATAACATCCCAAGTGAAATAAAGGCAGGATTTCCTACTCAAAATACCCATATACGACATATCAATTTTTTTGTCAGTGAAGTCAATAACAATGCATATTTTTATATTGAACTTGTCTATCATTACACATTTATGTTTTTGATGGGATTACATTTTTCAAAAAAGGTAATTTTAATTTGATGGCGAAACATAAGCAATTGTGTTGGACTCCCAGTCAGTGCAGTGAAACCTTTCTCATTTTGAAGTAGTTTAAAAAAGTGTGAAAGGGAATGCATTAGGTTAATGGTCGCTACTTAGTCATAATTCATGTAAACAAAAACATTTAAAAAACATTAAGAACAATTGTCTTTATTACACATAAACGGATAACTCACGTATAAAAAAGTATAAGTTACGTACGTATAAGTTAGGTACGTATAAGTTATCCGTTTATGTGTAATAATGATTAAGTCTCACGGTAGTTTCATGTTGAAAGTAACAATTGTCTTCGTCCCTTATCTAAACTAGTAGAATTAAGTTAATATTGAAGAGGTGTGTTTGCACTTAGGTAAGTAATTAAACTTTGTTTTTGTGTTTGTTACTTTGTTTGTTTGTTTGTTTAAGATCAAGGGATAATGGAAGTATTTACTGAACGCACACCCGATGATTGAAAATATAACTCGTACCTAAGTATCCATTCTAAAGTTTCGGAAATAATGTTTTATTCATTTCTGATTAATCTTATCAACTAGTCGACCTAATTTAAGCTGCAGTATTGTAGCAGTAAGATTACCATTTAGAATATAAACTAGAGATACCTTAAAAATAACTAAACAAAAATAAAGCTTACGCTAAAAATTAAAATAAATTTGGACCCTTACATAGGGTCCCAGTCACGCAGGCGGCATTCCCGCGCTGAATTGCAATTGCAAGTCTTTGCACATTTTCCAATAATTTTTGGATATTTATTATCTCATATTCACTAACAGTCAAAAAAGAGGGAAATTTATTACTGGAGAACAAACCTAACAATAAGAAACTACTTTCCCAGCCCAGCGGTGGGACACAAATGTAGGCTAATGTAATAAATATATTATGATAATACTTTAGCTACTTGCCACACTTTACATAACTGAAGTTCTATGTCTCGGGGGAGCTAAAATAGATTTAAATTTCTAAATGTCAGTGAAAATTAGAACACAGAAAAATCGGAAAAGTAAAGCTATGGCCGGAAATGGAACCCGGATCCTCGTCATTCTGTGACGCGTGCTATACCCCTACACCACCCATAGCAGGTGGGTAGCCTCCGAATTGTTCTACCTGTTACTAGATGTCACGTGACCTTTGTTACGATGCACATTTTTGTCGCTAAGCGTCATCTGTTTGAATGATGTGTATGTACGACACAATTACAAAACAAACAATAAAAATAACAAAAACAATAACAATAATTACAATAACAAAATAGATTTGTTTTAGTTTTAGTTGTGCTCAATTTTCTTGTACCTATCTATATATCTGTAGTTTGTTTTTTGTTGTTTCTTGTTTGAAATGAAAAACTTTTCTGTAACCTATTTATCGGACCAACGAACGTTCTGAGAAGATTGTCGGCTTTCCCTCTTTGAATCGCAAAACCGATGCGTTGGCCGAGGAACGACCTAGCCCTATGATCTTCATTTTATTTAATTTTAAAAATTAACTCAGACTATAGCTACCCAGAAAGCCAGAGTGCCTATTTCAAAGAGATTCTTACCGGTATAGTTCAAAGTAGCAAACCATACGGCTTTCCAATTGAAAGCAGGTAAGGTTTTATGACTTTAAGCCGGCTTCGCCCAATCTTTGGATATCGTAAGATTGTTTCTATTGTTCTAATACTTAACAAACACAATACCTTTCTTCGTAAGCGTTAGGTTTAACAATGGAGATATTGGCATAAACTTTTATGGTCGTCATGAGCAATAAAATCTAAAAAAAAGGTGCACACCTGCGTTGTAGAGAAATTTTTAGTATATTTCGATTTCATAAAGTTGATTGATCCTTCCGACCGATTTCGACCATGGCGACCACTTCGACTCCTAGTTGATATGACGCTCATGCGTCCGAAGATGACTTATAGCCGATCATAGCGGTAAAACCGAACAAGGTACGATCTTACGAGCTTGCTACGATCCTGAGATCACTTGCCACGATACGAAACTGAAACTATTATACCAAATTTCAGTTAAATCGGTTCAGCTGTTTAAGGGCGAAGAGATAACACGTTACAGGACAGACGGACAGACTTTCACATTTACTGATTTTGTTTTCGACATTTGTATTTAACTAGATTTAGGTAAGTAGGTACACTCAATACCTTCTGAGTCCGCAATATGCTCAATTTTAAAAGTTCTGTTTATTTTGTTTGTAGTTGCTATTGTTTTTCACACCTCTAGACTAAGAAGTTTGTATAAGTTTATCTACACGCTAAAGGTATTTTATCATAATATTTTCTACCGAAAATGTTCATAACGTGTAGGTATAGATAGCGTCTATAGATATCCGATGGGAGAGAATTTTAATTCTGCGTGGACTAGGATTTAAAAACGCAGAAAATTCCCGTTTTTTCAAAACGCCCTGTTTTTTAAGTTTCGTTTCGGAAAAAAACGGAATAACGTACCTACTTTGAAAAGGACTTGTGAATTTCCATTTAAATGTAGCTATTTAATTCATACAGTATCAACGATGTCATCGATTTTGTTATGGCAAACTAAGATGATGGCAGTTGAAGTCCAATTTATTTCCAAAAAAAAAAAAACCGGTCAAGTGCGAGTCGGACTCGCGCACCGAGGGTTCCGTATCATTATCTATAAATTTCGAAAACCAGTGTAAGCAGAGCCCTGTTCCAAAGCAAAATGTACGCAGTGTGGGGTTACTTTATATTGGTTACTGCTATATACAGACATACATACACATTTACGGTTTTCGCAATTATTCTTTAATCTGTGCTATAAGACCTACCTTCATACTAAATTTCAAGATTCTGCGTTCACGGGAACTACCTTGTAGGTTTTGATTCCCTTGAGAGTTGAAAATTTGCGGAAATTTGCGGCATAAACGGCTGTATCTTTTGATTGCGTTGGCTTAGAAGTTTGATTTTTTCACAGCTTCAAGGGACAGTAGACCTGAGTAATTGATATAAATTTCAGCTTCATACCTCCACGCGTTACTGAGAAAAAGGGTCTTGACAGACGGACGGACGGACAACAAAGTGATCCTATCCTATAAGGGTTCCGTTTTTTCCTTTTGAGGTACGGAACCCTAAAAACGATAAATCGAAAATCTCAAACAGTCCCGAAAAAAGCGATTTGATTTTATCGAGAATTTTCAACTCTAGCGTGAACGTAGTCGTGTCCAAAAGCTGATTGCCAATAAGTAGGTACTTACATGTGCAATACCTAAACTAAATACTAACCAACAACACTAACAACCTATTAATTAATTAATCTACTTAGTTTACGTGAGTTTCATACTGTGAGATGATTAAAAAATGTCACGTCTAGTAATCTAATGAAACACTTAGCGCGTAACTAAAAGTATCGCTTTAAAAGATGTCTCATTATATAAGGCTATTACATTGATTTGTACCATAGTACCTACTTAAGTGAGTTAATCAATTTTGTAGTGATGCGTTCATGATAATAAGAAACTAAGAATCAAAATATTTTTGTAGCACACAAGTCCTACAAGAGCGCGCGTTTAAGGGATGGGCCCGCTGACCGCCCTACGTTCCAAAATGGCGGCGGAGAGTGGGGATAGCTGCTCCCGCGCAGGTACCGATAAAAGCACATCAAATTTATGTTCAGTTCATTCGTGTCTTGGGCCTCCCAGCGACAAGTATACTTTTGGTTTTCAATTCAACTTCGTAAATTAAATACTTAGTAGTCATGAGCGGTAACTCGAACACCCGAAAACGTGGAAGGCCGACCGGCAAGAACAGGGTTCCGCTAACAGCCGTAAGTTTCTATTTTGTTTTGTTAGGTTTTGATGTTTTATTTAGTATTGTATCCTTTTAGATTTAGATTGAGTACCTATTTGCTTTTTAACTTTATTTTCTGTGATTTGTTTGAACTCTCCTCAAAAATCATTTGCACAGCCGTTCTTTTAAAGGTCTTGATATTTTATACATTTAAGATTATTTTTTTATCAAACGTAACATTTCATTAAGTAGGTACTCTTTTGTGTACAGAGTTTTTAGATGAAACTTTTTATTTGTTATCTGAATCGTATTTGAACCGACATGTGTTTGTGTGCAGGAGCAGCGGCGTGCGCGCAACGCGCAATATGAGCGTGAGCGGCGCGAGGAGATGGCGGACGCGCTCAGCGACCTCGCGGGTGCCACCGATAGCAGTAGCGATGTGAGTAGCCCACAGAGATCTTTTATAAGAAGATCTATATATTGACGTAGCCAGAAGATGTGCAATTTGTAGCTATTTAATTTAATTTGTCTAATAGAACAATTTGTTGTTGACAGGTTCCTACGAGCAAGCTACTGCGTATCGCATATAAAATGATAAAAAATTCTCAGAAACCTAACAAGAAACGCACGGCCGAAAAAATAATGGAGCAGAATAAAGCGATAGAGGATGAGAGTAAGTTTCACTATTTAACATAGTCTTATTTTTAGAATCTAGTCAGATTTTTGTCTCGGTTGAATTGCATAGTGCTTTGTGAAACTAAATTCCTTAAGAGCTCCAAGAAACTTATAATGTGCGGCGTTATTGCCTCAATGTCTCAACGTTGATAGTTACTTGTATTGTTCTAATTGGGGTTTTTCTTTGCAGTTGCCAAATTGGAAGAGCAAATAAAAATCATGGAAATAGAGGACTGGTTAAAATCGCTTGGCCCGTGTCAGAATCCAATTCAAAACTGAAAATGGTCAGACCGGACTACTGACTCATTCTTCGCCTTCCATCCACTCTGCTGTCTGGCACACAGTTCGCGTCTTGTGTTTGCGTTGCGCATCCGTCGCTCACGAAGACGCACGTGAGCGACGTGCAAGTCGGTCAGAGACCCGCATTCTACATATACAACAAAAAGGCCCTTCTGAGGGCCACCACATTGTTCATAATAAAAAAAATCGTTTCTCTTAATACATGACGTCAATCAATCGATATCCGTTATCAAAACGCTGCTGTAGCGCAAATGCGACACTATCCTCAGACATCACGGCGTTATGAGACAGCGTATCGTGACCAATTCAACCATAATAAGATTCCAATAGAAAGTATAAATCATAAAGAGCTCGAAATAGTTAAGTTACAGTTGCAGACAAAACAGGGTTCATTCTAAGTTCCTTAGTAGGTCTATGTTACTTAGTAGGTTTGGAATTGGCTTTATAGACAATCTACCCCACACATCGTACTCACATGAAGATTAAAGTTTATCGCAGGGCATCTTGCAATAATATTTTTAATCTGGATTTATTTGATGCTTGACACACCCGTTGCAATTGCAACACTAAATTAATTTCCAAAAAATTACATTTCAACAAGACAAGTATTACCAAAGGATATTGTGAACGATCAACCTTCATATATCTGTAAGCTGAAAGGTAAAGGTGCTTACTTTGTACTAAAATAATATTGTTTTTTTAACATATTTGGTTTCTAGTAAAGCCGTGATTAAACATTCGCCTGCTATAGAGATTTTCTTCCCAAACGTATAAGATTCTTATTAAATGATAATATTACACAAAACACATCATTTAAATTCAGTAAAACATACATACTACATAAATATGGGTTAATAGCCACGTCGCCTATAACATGATTCCTATGATTTTCGCTTATTCCCTCGATGGACATAATATCTATGTGCAAATGAAGTTGCGGGCAAAACAGAATCAACGCTAAATAATGTTAAAATATCGATGACATAGAAAATATCTCTTTATTTTAGAAACTAACTTGGGCTGGATTTATCGGTTTAGTACCTGAAAAAAGGGTGGAGACCACCGACCAAAAGGCGGTCCCACATGAAAGCAGGTAAAGATTTATGACTAATAAGCTGGGTTAGTCCGATCTTTGGATATCGTAAGAGCGTTTCTGTTGTTTTAAATACTAAAAATAAACACAGGTATACGTTAAGTATCGCTTAAAATCAAAATAAAAAGGTACAGTGAGGCTAAATACAACTTAGAAGTGGAAGAAGTTCTGAAGGGAAAAGTTTATGCTAATTCAAAACAATAACTGCAATTCTTCAATACTTGCCTGAAAGCTCCGTGCAGTTGAGCTAAGTATGTGCTTAGTATTATTAACGTACGGTGATCTAGATGCCCCTAGATAGATAGGCTATGGAGAAAGCTATGCTTGGGACTCCTCTACGGGATCGAAGCAGAAATGAATCTACGTAAAAGAACAAGGGTCACCGACATACTAGCCAAACAAATCAGCTCGTTGAAGTGGCCGTTGGGGCCGTAAGGTTCTCGACTGGAGACCGCGGGTACGAGATGGACCGATGACCTGGTTAAAGTGGCGGGCTCACGGTGGATGCAAACTTCATCCAACCGAGGCAACTGGAGGTCTATGGGGGAGGCCTGTGTCCAACATTAGTGGACGTCCTATTGTTGATATGATGATGATGATTAGATGTATATATTAGAGTCGGATTCCTCAGGGTCAGAATTTCAAGTTTGTTGCGACTATTTGAAAACAGCTTGTATGTCAGACCTAAGTCCACTAATAAGCTAGTAAATTTAACGGCTCCGCCGATTTTGATAAACAGACATGATATTAGTTTCATCTTGATAACGAGAGTGTGATGGAATGAGTTAAAAACAAAACGATGGGTTCTATGCGCTAAAGCGTTTGCAGTTTTTGCGGTCTGGTTTTTTGTTTTCAAATAATGTACCTAGTTCTTTATCTATCGAATAGTTAGTGTTTATATACCTTAAAGGTGTACTTTTGTGCATACTTAAACGCGCTAAGTAAATCTAAGAAACGAAATTAGTGCTGACTAACACTGAGTAACTAACGCACCTACTTACTTAGTTTACGCTAGATTCAACCTGTGATACAAATAGAAAGCATTATGGGGTACTTACATAAGTGAAAGTATTGCTTTCAAAGATGTCTAATTTTGACTGCAAATGTAAGTATTTAGTACGACGCAAATACTTTGAATGGGTACTTAAGTATTAATTTAGTAATGAAGAATTAATGAACAATAACGACAAGTGCACGCGTTTAAGGGATGAGTCCGCTGACCACTCGATGCCCTAAAATGGCGGCTCCCGCGCAGTACTATAAAAGTGAAACCAAATCAGAAAGGTTTTCATTCGTGTCTTGGTTCTCCCAACGACCAGTGTACTAATTGGTTTTTGATTAAATTCCTTCGCAAATTAAATAGTAGTCATGAGCGCCGGTAACTCGCACATGCGAAAACGTGGAAGGCCGTCCGGCAAGAACAGGGTTCCACTAACAGCAGTAAGCTTATATTTATTTCTATCAAGTTTCGGGGGTTTATACATACCAATGTATATGTAGTCGTCTGTACGTGATCTTTTTTGTTTGATTCATTCTTCCTCGAAGTTTTCTTGCACAGCCGTTCTTAGGAAGATCTTATTATTTTACACATTTATGATTTCATTTTTATCAAACATAACATTTTATTCTGAACTCTGCGTGTATAGAATTTTAGAAGAAACTTTTTATTTGCTATTTGAATGAAAATGAAAATGAAAATGAAAATGAAAATTTATTTTTGCAAATTGGCCGCCAGGGGCTCTTTTACATGTCTTTTTGAAACTACCAGCACATTCGGAAAGACCATCATTGCCAAGAAGAATGCGCCGCAAGAAACTTGGCAGAAAGTCATTTTTTCGAAATAAAATACAAATAAAATACAGAATACTTAAGTTCTACTTAAATTAAATACATTTATAAAAGGGATGTATAAGGTCCCCGAGTCTTAAACTATATTAATCTATAAATAGTAGAGATGTATAAAGTCTCTACTGGTCAAAAAATAAAAAACAAAGAAAAGAAAATAATAACAATAAGTTCAGTGGAGGTGTAAAACGCCTCTACCGTCAAATAAATTAATTGGAGATGTCTCCAATGTCGCAAGAAAAAAAAAAATATAAAACAAAATTATGAAATATACATTTCATGTCAAGTAAGTAACCAATAAGCTTTTGGATTCCGAAGGCAAGCTTGCGTCTGCCGCCCCCAATGTTGGCTTCCACGCACTCATGTCCTGCTCTGAAAGCAGAGCGGTACCGAGGGCATGTCTCGCTTCCGTCCCCACAAGCACACTATGGGAACGTTTTAGGAACTTCGACGTCGTTAGCCTGCAACTAAACAGTAAAAGAAAAAAAAAAATGAAACCGGAAATCCATAAGCTTAACAATATACCTACCCAATACCTAGCTTAATGCACATACGACATAGCAATATTTACGTCATTGTAAACAATAATAATTATGAAAAATAGAATAAATATTTAAATAAACAATTACAGTAGGTACAATATTTATATTGATAATACCTATCTTAATATTCATAATTAATAATAGCTATAGGTACAATTTTGAATCTTAATAAAAATCTTAATTAATCAAGATCAGCTAACCTAAACAGCAGACGGTAGCAACAGGGCCAGAGACCGTTGTATCTAGAGACACTACACGCATACACACATACACACACGCCCACACACACACACACACACACACACACACTATAGGATCACTCACAAAAACACTGGATCCTTACGGTAATTTTTCCAAAGATGGCCATGTCATGTTCTCATCACACATGTACTCATCGACTGTGTAATATGCTTTCTTTAACAGCGTGTTCTTTATGTATTTCTTGAATAACACATATGACAATTTCCACGCATCTACAGGCACTTTATTGTAGAACCTGACACAGTTTCCCAGGAAAGATTTACTTACTTTCCGTAGACGAAATTTAGGAATGAGTAGCTTGTGTTTATTACGAGTGTTGATATCATGGATGTCCGACAATTTCTTAAAGGAATTGAAATTCTTGTGTGTGTACATAATTACATCGTGTATGTACTGCGAAGCCACTGTGAGAATTTCTATCTCTTTAAAGCGCTCTCTCAATGACTCTCGGGAGTTCAGATTGTAGATGGACCGAACTGCCCTCTTCTGTAAAATGAAGATACTCTGAATGTCAGCTGCTCTTCCCCAAATCAGAATGCCGTAAGACAAAATGCTATGAAAATAACTGAAATAAACCAGTCTAGCAGTTTCCACGTTGGTGAATTGTCTAATTCTTCGTACAGCATAGGCGGCAGAACTCAATCTACCAGCAAGAGCAGAAATATGTGGGCTCCACTGTAAGTTTCGATCCAGGGTGAGGCCAAGAAAAACGGTGTCATCAACGAGGTTTAGCTTCTCTCCGTTTATGGAAATGGCTGTTTCAACCTGTCGTACATTTGGTAACGAAAATTTAATACATTTCGTTTTAGCTGCGTTTAGTAGTAGATTGTTCGCAGTAAACCATTGAAGCACTTCTGTTAGAGTCTCATTGATGTGACTTTGATCTTCCTGTTGCCTGTCTACCTTGAAAATCAGAGAGGTGTCATCAGCAAACAAAACTATGTCACATTTGTTTTCCAGTAGGCGGGGGAGGTCATTGATATACACCAGAAAGAGAAAAGGGCCCAATATTGAACCCTGTGGTACTCCAAGCTTCACCGGCGCACCACATGACTGCACTCTATTTATGTCCACTTTCTGGATTCTCTGACTGAGATAGGACATGACAAGTTTCAGTGCGTTTTCAGAAAGTCCGTAGTGCTCAAGTTTGCGGATAAGCGTTTCATGCTCCACGCAATCAAATGCTTTGGAGAGGTCGCAGAAGATCCCTATTGCATCTTGTGAATGTTCCCATGCATCATAAATATACTTAACGAGTACAGCCGCCGCATCTGTGGTGGATCGGCCTTTAGTGAAACCAAATTGCTGGCTGTGAAGTAATTCATTTGCATTGAAATGATGCAACATCTGATTCAGCATTATCTTTTCAAACACTTTGCTGAGCACCGGAAGAACAGAAATTGGACGGAAGTTTGACGGATCACATTTGTCACCACACTTGAACAAAGGAATCACTTTACTAAATTTCATCAAGTCCGGAAACACGCACTCATCCACGCACTTATTAAAAATGATAGCCAAATATGGCGCCACCACGTGAATAACAGATCTCATGACTTTAACTGAGATTCCCCAAAGGTCTTCCGTATTTTTTAGCTGCAGGGATTTAAAAGTTGCAACAATCTCGCGTGAGTCTATATATTTAAAATCAAATTTATAATTACAAGCTTTTACATTCATAGACAAATATGAGCTTGATTCTTCAGTAAATGCCTTTAGGTTACGGGTAGTATTTACAGCTATGTTTGCAAAGAAGTTCTCAAAGGTGTCTGCTATTTCCTTTTCCGAGGTCAGTATTTTGTCACCTATTTTCAGTTTGAAATCACAATTACGGGGCTTGCTTTTGCCTGTCTCTGAATTAATTACGTTCCAAACTGCTTTCACTTTGTTATCTGCAGATTTAACTTTATTGCTAAGGTAATCTGCTTTTGCAATAGCGCAAACCCTTTTAAATAACTTTGAATACTTCTTGACATACTCAATGAATCTTGCATCGTTGCTGTTACTTTTCATCTCATACAATTCATAAAGCTTGGTCCTGCTTCTATGTATACCGACCGTAGCCCAGTCGCTGAACATTGTTTTGCTCGAGTCTTTCTTAATAGTCTTTAATTTAAAAACATTTCGGAACTCATTATTAATAGCATTAGATAAATCCTTATACAATATGTTCGGATCGTTTTCCCCTACTGGTAACAAAGGGATTTTGATGGAAATGTTGTCACTAAATCTTTCTAGGCGACTTTCCGTTACGGGCCTGTAAGTTAGTTCTTGCTTATGATTCCGCTTCGGCATTTTAAAAACGGCTTTCTGGCCGCTGTGATCTGAACTGAAGCAATGAAAAACAGTTCTATCCGCAGCTTCGCAGTCGCAAAAGATATTATCTAAACATGTGGCCGTGTTAGCAGTTATTCTAGTCGGCTCCTCAAATTGATGGAATAAGTTAAACGATTTAAATAGATTTATTATTCTAATCGAGTTTGAATCTTATTTCAACCGACATGTTTTTGTGTACAGGAGCAGCGGCGCGCGCGCAACGCGCAGTATGAGCGAGAGCGGCGCGAGGAGATGGCGGACGCGCTCGGCGATCTCGTGGCCGCCACCGATTGTAGTAGTGATGTGAGTAACCCAGGGAGATATTATAAGCAGACCTATATAATGACGTAACCAAGATGTGGAATTAATAGTAATTTTATTTGATTTGTATAATACAATAATTGTTGTTTACAGGTTCCCGAGAGCAAGCTACTGCGGGTCGCGATTAAAATGATACGAAACTCGCGCAAACCTAATAAGAAACGCACGGCGGAAAAAATAATGGAGCAAAATCAAGAGATCGAAAATGAGAGTAAGTTTCACATAGTCTTATTTTTAAAATCAGGTCAGTTTTTTTCCCCATTAAAATTGCATAGTGCCTTGTGAAACTAAATTACCTAAACTTATAATGTAGTGCCTACGGCGTTCTTGTGTATAGTTATTTGTATTGGTCTAATAGGTTTTTTCTTTGCAGTTGCAAAATTGGAAGAGCAATTAAAGATTTTTGAGATCGAAGACTGGCTGAAATTGCCCTGCCCATGTCAGGGTTCAATTTAGAAATATAAATGATCAGTTCGGACAACTGCCCCATTCTTCGTTCTCTATTCTTACGTGCAAGTCACTCAGAAACGCCATGTCACGCTTACAAGAGGCAGGAGAGCAGGCGAAGCGTTTCACCTCGCTCACTACCACAACCGCCAGCAAGGCACTCCAGACGTTGGCCGGGATCCCGCTGCCCGGTGAGCTCACCAAGCTTGCCACCACTGAAGACGCCATGGCTGTTAGACACACGAGTTCAAGTTGACAGTGCGACAGGTGATGCCACCCGCATTCAACACCTATAACAAAAAGGCCCTTCTGAGGGCCACACCATGATTCATAATAAAAGTTTTCGTTTCTTTTAATACATGACGTCAATCAATCGATCAAACGATATCCATTACCGAAATGCTGCTGCATCGCGATGGCGACACTATCCTCAGAAATCACGTCGTTATAAGACAGCGTGTCGTTGCAAGTTCAAACATTTTTTTATTGTACATACATACCGTCACGCCTCTTTGTCACAGGGGTAGGCAGAGACTACTTTGTTCAACTTGCTACGATCCTGAGATCACTTGCTACGATATGAAACTGAAACTATTATACCAAATTTCAGTTAAATCGGTTTAGCTGTTTAAGGGCGAAGAGATAACACGTTACAGGACAGACGGACAAGCTTTCACATTTTTGATTTTATTTTCGATATTTGCACTTAGCTAGATTTAGGTAGGTACTCTCAATACCTTGAGTTTGCAATATGCTCAATTTTTAAAGTTTGGTTTATTTTGTTTGTAGTTGCTATTGTTTTTCACACCTCTGGACTAAAAACTATGTATAAGCTTATCTACATGCTAAAGGTGTTTTTACCATAATACATATTTTCTACCGAAAATGTACATAAGGTGTAGGTATAGATAGCGTCAATACCCGATGGGAGAGAATTTTAATTCTGCGTAGACAAAGGTTGAAAAACCCAGAAAAAATCCCGTTTTTCTCAAAACGCCCGGTTTTTTAAGTTTCGTTTCGGAAAAAAAACTGAATAACGTACTTTAAAAAGGACTTGTGAATTTGTCTATTTTAATGTAGCTATTTAATTCATACAATATCGACGATGTCATCGATTTGGGTATGACAGACTTAGATGATGGCTTGAAGTTCCATTTATTTCCAAAAACAAAACAGGATTGCTTGCTTGGAGGTGATTGCTTTCCATCAGGTGACCCGTCTGCTCGTTTGCCCCCTCTTTTATAAAAAAAAAAAAAAAAAAAAAAGGAAAAAACCATAAATCGAAAATTAAAACAGTCCCAAAAAAGCGATTTGATTTTATCCAGAATTTTAACTATAGCGTGGACGTGGTCGCGTCTAAAAGCTGGTTGCCAATAAGTTGGTACTTTCATGTGCAAAACCAAACCTAAATACTAACCAACAACACTAAGTACCTACCAGACCTATTAATTAACTAAACTATCGATAGTTTCGAACTGTGAGATGATTAAAAAATGGCTCGTCTAATAATCTAATGAAGCACTTAGTACCTAAGATTTGCCCGTAGTCGAAACCAAGCAAAAATGTATAAAAGAAATTTGATTTATTTGTCGCAGATAAGACTCGTCTCTATCTTAATATTCATAGTGGATAAAAATCTTGAGTTTCAATTAAATCCCAAGTGAAATAAAGGCAGGATTTCCTACTCAAAATACCCATATACGACATATCAATTATTTTGTCAGTGAAGTCAATAACAATGCATATTTTTATATTGAACTTGTCTATCATTACACATTTATGTTTTTGATGGGATTATATTTTTCAAAAAAGGTAATTTTAATTTGATGGCGAAGCATAAGCAATTGTGTTGGACTCCCAGTCGGCGCAGTGAAACCTTTCTCATTTTGAAGTCGTTTAAAAAAGTGTGAAAGGGAATGCATTAGGTTAGCGATCGATACTCAGTCATAATTAATGTAAACAAAAACATTAAAAAAACATTAAGAACAATTGTCTTCCTTCCTTATCTAAACTAGTAGAATTAAGTTAATATTCAAGAGGTGAGTGTTTGCACTTAGGTAAGTAATTAAACTTTGTTTTTTTTGTGTTTGTTAATTTGTTTGTTTGTTTGTTTAAGATCAAGGGATAATGGAAGTATTAACTGAACGCACACCCGATGATTGAAAATATAACTCGTACCTAAGTAACCATTCTAAAGTTTCGGAAATAATGTTTTATTCATTTCTGATTAATCTTATCAACTAGTCAACCTAATTAAAACTGCAGTTTTGTAGCAGCAAGATTACCATTTAAAATAGAAACTAGAGATACTTTAAAAATAAAACTTTCGTTAAAATTTTTAATAAATTATCCTTATCTAGGGTCCCTGTCACGCAGATCCCGCCCTGAATTATTGCAATTGCAAGTTTTTGCACATTTTCAAATAATTTTTGGATATTTATTATCTCGTAACTTCATTAACAGTAAAAATGAGGATTTTTTTACCGGAGAACAAACCTAATAAAAACAGACTACTTTAATTTCCCAGCCCAGCGGCGGGACACAAATGTAGGATAATATAATACTTTAGCTACTTGCCACTTGACTTACATAACTCAAGTTCTATGTCTCGGGGGAGCTAAAATACATTTGTTTTAGTTAGAGTTGAGCTAAATTTTCTTGTACCTATCTATATTATCTGTAGCTTGTTTTTTAATGTTTATTGTTTGAGATGAAAAACTTTTCTGTAACCTAGATGTATCGGGGCAACGAACGTTCTGAGAAGATTGTCGGCTTCCCCTCTTTGAATCGCAAAACCGATGCGTTGGCCGAGGAACGACCTAGCCCTATGATCTTCATTTTATTTAATTTCAAAAATGAACTCGGACTATAGCTACCCAAAAAGCCAGAGTGCCTATTTCAAAGAGATTCTTACCGGTGTAGTTCAAAGTAGCAAACCATACGGCTTTCCAATTGAAAGCAGGTAAGGTTTTATGACTTTAAGCCGGCTTCGCTCAATCTTTGGATATCGTAAGATTGTTTCTATTGTTCTAATACTTTGAACAAACACAATACCTTTCTTCGTAAGCGTTAGTTTTAACAATGGAGATATTGGCATAAACTTTTATGGTCGTCATGAGCAATAAAATCTAAAAAAAAGGTGCACACCTGCGTTGTAGATAAATTTTTAGTATATTTCGATTTCATAAAGTTGATTGATCCTTCCGACCGATTTCGACCATGGCGACCACTTCGACTCCTAGTTGATATGACGCTCATGCGTCCGAAGATGACTTATAGCCGATCATAGCGGTGAAACCGAACAAGGTACGATCTTACGAGCTTGCTACGATCATGAGATCACTTGCTACGATACGTAACTGAAACTATTATACCAAATTTCAGTTAAATCGGTTCACCTGTTTAAGAGCGAAGAGATAAAACGTTACAGGACAGACGGACAGACTTTCACATTTACTGATTTTGTTTTCGACATTTGTATTTAACTAGATTTAGGTAAGTAGGTACACTCAATACCTTCTGAGTCCGCAATATGCTCAATTTTAAAAGTTCTGTTTATTTTGTTTGTAGTTGCTATTGTTTTTCACACCTCTAGACTAAGAAGTTTGTATAAGTTTATCTACACGCTAAAGGTATTTTATCATAATATTTTCTACCGAAAATGTTCATAACGTGTAGGCATAGATAGCGTATATAGATATCCGATGGGAGACAATTTTAATTCGCAGAAAATTCCCGTTTTTTCAAAACGCCCTGTTTTTTAAGTTTTGTTTCGGAAAAAAACGGAATAACGAACCTACTTTGAAAAGGATTTGTGAATTTCCATTTAAATGTAGCTATTTAATTCATACAGTATCGACGATGTCATCGATTTTGGTATGGCAAACTAAGATGAAATTCCAATTTATTTCCAAAAAAAACGATAAATCGAAAATCTCAAACAGTCCCGAAAAAAGCGATTTGATTTTATCGAGAATTTTCAACTCTAGCGTGAACGTAGTCGCGTCCAAAAGCTGATTGCCAATAAGTAGGTACTTACATGTGCAATACCTAAACTAAATACTAACCAACAACACTAACAACCTATTAATTAACTAATCTACTTAGTTAACGTGAGTTTCAAACTGTGAGATGATTAAAAAATGTCACGTCTAGTAATCTAATAAAACACTTAGCGCGTAACTAAAAGTATCGCTTTAAAATATGTCTCATTAAGACTATTACATTGATTTGTACCATAGTACCTACTTAAGTGAGTTAATCAATTTTGTAGTGATGCGATCATGATAATAAGAAACTAAGAATCAAAATATTTTTTGTAGCACACAAGTCCTACAAAAGAGCGCGCGTTTAAGGAATGGGCCCGCTGACCGCCCTACGTTCCAAAATGGCGGCGGGGAGTGGGGATAGCTGCTCCCGCGCCGGTACCGATAAAAGCACATCAAATTTATGTTCAGTTCATTCGTGTCTTGGGCCTCCCAGCGACAAGTATACTTTTGGTTTTCGATTCAACTTCGTAAATTAAATACTTAGTAGTCATGAGCGGTAACTCGAACACGCGAAAACGTGGAAGGCCGACCGGCAAGAACAGGGTTCCGCTAACAGCCGTAAGTTTCTATTTTGTTTTGTAAGGTTTTGTTGTATCCTTTTAGATTTAGATTGAGTACCTATTTGCTTTTTTTAACCTTATTTTCTGTGATTTGTTTGAACTTTCCCCAAAAATCATTTGCACAGCCATTCTTTTAAAGGTCTTGATATTTTATACATTTAAGATTATTTTTTTATCAAACATAACATTTCATTAAGTAGGTACTCTTTTGTGTACCTACAGAGTTTTCAGATGAAACTTTTTATTTGCTATCTGAATCGTATTTGAACCGACATGTGTTTGTGTGCAGGAGCAGCGGCGTGCGCGCAACGCGCAATATGAGCGTGAGCGGCGCGAGGAGATGGCGGACGCGCTCAGCGACCTCGCGGGTGCCACCGATAGCAGTAGCGATGTGAGTAGCCCACAGAGATCTTTTATAAGAAGATCTATATATTGACGTAGCCAGAAGATGTGGAATTTGTAGCTACTTAATTTAATTTGTCTAATAGAACAATTTGTTGTTGACAGGTTCCTACGAGCAAGCTACTGCGTATCGCATATAAAATGATTAAAAAATCTCAGAAACCTAACAAGAAACGCACGGCCGAAAAAATAATGGAGCAGAATAAAGCGATAGAGGATGAGAGTAAGTTTCACTATTTAACATAGTCTTATTTTTAGAATCTAGTCAGATTTTTGTCTCGGTTGAATTGCATAGTGCTTTGTGAAACTAAATACCTCAAGAGCCCCAAGAAACTTATAATGTGCGGCGTTATTGTCTCAATGTCTCAACGTTGATAGTTACTTGTATTGTTCTAATTGGGGTTTTTCTTTGCAGTTGCCAAATTGGAAGAGCAAATAAAAATTATGGAAATAGAGGACTGGTTAAAATCGCTTGGCCCGTGTCAGAATCCAATTCAGAACTGAAAATGGTCAGACCGGACTACTGACTCATTCTTCGCCTTCCATCCACTCTGCTGTCTGGCACACAGTTCGCGTCTTGTGTTTGCGTTGCGCATCCGTCGCTCACGAAGGCGCACGTGAGCGACGTGCAAGTCGGTCAGAGACCCGCATTCTACATATACAGCAAAAAGGCCCTTCTGAGGGCCACCACATTGTTCATAATAAAAAAAATCGTTTCTCTTAATACATGACGTCAATCAATCGATATCCGTTATCAAAATGCTGCTGTAGCGCAAATGCGACACTATCCTCAGACATCACGGCGTTATGAGACAGCGTATCGTGACCAATTCAACCATAATAAGATTCCAATAGAAAGTATAAATCATAAAGAGCTCGAAATAGTTAAGTTACAGTTGCAGACAAAACAGGGTTCATTCTAAGTTCCTTAGTAGGTCTATGTTACTTAGTAGGTTTGGAATTGGCTTTAGAGGCAATCTACCCCACACATCGTACTCACATGAAGATTAAAGTTTATCGCAGGGCATCTTGCAATAATATTTTTAGTTTGGATTTATTTGATGCTTGACACACCCGTTGCAAATGCAACACTAAATTTATTTACAAAAAAATATATTTCAACAAGACAAGTATTACCATAGAATATTGCGGACGATCAACCTTCATACATCTGTAAGCTGAAAGGTAAAGGTGCTTACTTTGTACTAAAATAATATTGTTTTTTTAACATATTTGGTTTCTAGTAAAGCCGTGATTAAACATTCGCCTTCTATAGAGATTTGCTTCACAAACGTATAAGATTCTTATTAAATGTTAATATCATACAGAACACAATATTTAAATTCAGTAAAACATACATACTACATAATAATATACGGGTTAACAGCCACATCGCCTATAACATGACTCCTAAGATTTTAGCCTATTCCCTCGATGGCCATAATATCTATGCGCAAATGAAGTTGCGGGCAAAACAGAATCAACGCTAAATAATGTTAAAATATCGATGACATAGAAAATGTTCCTTTATTTTAGAAACTAACTTGGGCTGGATTTATCGGTTTAATACCTGAAAAAAGTGTATAGACCACCGACCAAAAGGTGGTCCCACATGAAAGCAGGTAAAGATTTATGACTAATAACCTGGGTTCGTCTGATCTTTGGATATCGTAAAAGTGTTTCTATTATTTTAAATACTTAAAATAAACACAGGTATTATATACGTTAAGTATCGCTTAAAATCTAAATAAAAAGGTACAATGAGGCTCACGAATAGGCTTAGAAGTGGCAGTTCTAAAGCAAAAAGCTTAAGCTAATTTGAAACAATAACTGCAATTCTTCAATACTTGCCTCAAAGCTGTGTTAGCCTAGCTCCGTGCACTTGAGCTAAGTATCTGCTTAGTATTTTTAACATACGGTGATCTAGATGCCCCTAGATAGATAGAATATGGAGAGAGCTATGCTTGGGGTTCCTCCACGGGATCGAATCAGAAATGTATCTACGTAGAAGAAAAGGTTCACCGGCATAGCCAAACAAATTAGCTCGTTGAAGTGGCCGTTAAGGCCGTAAGGTTTTCGAGTGGAGACCGCGGGCACGAAGTGGACCGATGACCTGGTTAAAGTTGCGGGTTCACGGTGGATGCAAACTGCTTCCAACTGAGGCAACTGGATGTCTATTGTCAATAGACTATTGAGGAGGCCGGTGGCCAACAGTGGACGTTCTATTGTTGATATGATGATGATGATTAGATGTAGATTAGAGTCGAAATTAAACGGCTCCACCGATTTTGACAAACAGATATGATACTAGTTTCGTCTTGATAGCGCGAGTGTCACGGAGTGAGTTGAAAACAAAACGATGGATTCTATGCGCTAAAGCGTTTGCAGCTTTTGCGGTCTGGTGTTTTGTTTTCAAATAATATTACTACTTATTTCTTTGTCTATCGAAAAGGTACTGTTTATTTACCTTAAAGGTGTACTTTTGTGAACTCTAAGAAACGAAATAAGTGCTGACTAACACTGTCATTAATTTTCTTACTTAGTTTACGCTAGATTAAATCTGTAATACAAATAAAGGGCACTATGCGGTAGGTACTTACCTAAGTGAAAGTATTGCTTTCAAAGATTTAGACTACAAATGTAAGTATTTAGTATGACGCAAATACTTTTAATAAGTGCTTAAATATTAATTTAGTAATGAAGAATTAATGAACAATAACGACAAGTGCACGCGTTTAAGGGATGAGTCCGCTGACTGCCCGATGTCCTAAAATGGCGGCTCCCGCGCAGTACTATAAAAGTGAAATTAAATCAGAAAGTTTTTCATTCGTGTCTTGGTTCTCCCAACGACAAGTGTTATATTGGTTTTCGATTAGATTCCTTCGCAAATAAATTAGTGGTCATGAGCGCCGGTAACTCGCACGCGCGTAAACGTGGAAGGCCGTCCGGCAAGAACAGGGTTCCACTAACAGCCGTAAGTTTATATTTTATTCTATCAAGTTTTGGGTGTTTAATTTGGTATGTAGTCATCTGTTCGTGATCTTTAATATTTGTTTAATTCTTCCTCAAAGTTTTCTTGCACAGCCGTTCTTTGAAAGATCTTATTATTTTACACATTTAAGATTATATTTTTATAGACCGTAACATTTCATTCTGAACTCTTCGTGTATAGAATTTTGAGAAGAAACTTTTTATTTGCTATATAAATCCTATTTCAACCGACATGTTTTTGTGTATAGGAGCAGCGGCGCGCGCGCAACGCGCAGTATGAGCGCGAACGGCGCGAGGAGATGGCGGACGCGTTTAGCGACCTCGTGGCCGCCACCGATTGTAGTAGCGATGTGAGTAACCCAAGGAAATATGATAAGCAGATCTATATATTGACGTACCCAAGATGTAGAATTAATAGTTATTTTATTTGATTGGTCGAATATAATATGTAATTGTGGTTTACAGGTTCCCGAGAGCAAGCTATTGCGGGTCGCAATTAAAATGATACGAAACTCGCACAAACCTAACAAGAAACGCACGGCCGAAAAAATTATGGAGCAAAATCACGAGATCGAAAATGAGAGTAAGTTTCACTATTTCACATAGTCTTATTTTTAATATCTGGTCAATTTTTTTCTCATTAAAATTGCATACTGGCTTGTGAAACTAAATTCCTAGAGCCTAAACTTATAATGTCCGGCGTTCTTGTGAATAGGTACTTGTATTGGTCTAATAGGTTTTTTCTTTGCAGTTGCAAAATTGGAAGAGCAATTAAAGATTTTTGAGATCGTAGACTGGCTGAAATTGCCCTGCCCATGTCAGGGTTCAATTTAGAAATATAATTGATCAGTTCGGCCAACTGCCCCATTCTTCGTTCTCTATTCTTACGTGCAAGTCACTCAGAAACGCCATGTCACGCTTACAAGAGGCAGGAGAGCAGGCGAAGCGTTTCACCTCGCTCACTACCACAACCGCCAGCAAGGCACTCCAGACGTTGGCCGGGATCTCGCTGCCCGGTGAGCTCACCAAGCTTGCCACCACTGAAGACGCCATGGCTGTTAGACACACGAGTTCAAGTTGACAGTGCGATAGGTGATCCACCCGCATTCAACACCTATAACAAAAAGGCCCTTCTGAGGGCCACACCATGATTCATAATAAAAGTTTTCGTTTCTTTTAATACAAGACGTCAATCATTCGACCAAGGGATATCCATTACCGAAATGCTGCTGCATCGCGGTGGCGACACTATCTTCAGAAATCACGTCGTTATAAGACAGCTGGTCGTTGCAAGTTCAACAATTTTTTTTATTGTATTATTAAGTAGTTATTTTTTAAACCCGTATTGCGATCCCTAAAGCCGTAATATTTGCTTGCCAATCGAATTAAATTCTAATCGAATGTAAATATCATAAAGAACATGAAACAGTTAAGTTTCAGCTGCATGCCAAAACAGTATCCATGCTAAGTAACTATACGACGGAACACCTACAAAAAATAAGTACCTGCAGAAAACATTTCTGAGCATTAGAAATATTCTTGAATTGGCCTTATTTAAAACGTACATACAAACTTTTCTACCTAAAAAGTGGATAAAAGTAAGTTTTCTAAAGAAATCTTTGAAGTTTTTTTTAATCTTTAGCCGTCCAATATGAAAGTAGGTAGAGTTTTATGAGCACATTGCTGCCATCTATTCTTCCGTGCCTGATATGTTACGAAACTATTTATTTTGTCTTTAATACTCCAATTAACACAATAAGCTATAATTCAAAATATTTAAAAAGTAAAAAACCAAAATAAGCTTGAAAGACAATCAATCTCACACCTCTTGCCCTAGAGGTAGATAAAATAAAATTTAAATCCAGATCAAAAATAATTGTTGCAGTACCTATGGTCTGGGATAATATTTCGTCTAAGCTTAAGCTTGACACACCCCTGCAACACCATATTCAATTCCAAAAAATAATAATTTCAAATGAGTATAAACGAAGGGTTACGTAGAATATCAACCTTCACACATCTGTAAGTTAGAAGGTTGTACTAAAATGATATTGTTTTCTAAAAAAATATGTTTTTGCTAAAGCTATTATTGAACAGACGTCTTCTTTAGGTATTTGCGTTTTAAACAAATAAGATTTTTACTAAACGTTAATATCACGAACATTACGTACCTGTTGCAATCTACCTTAATTTTAAGTAGCAACACTAAATTTTTATGTATTTTTGCCTATGGCGACTCTCGCCCCTTGTCTGCCGACAATATACGAAGAAACGCACGATCCAGTTTTTTATTTATTAAAATAAAGAACCACGCAGCATCAGACCCCCAAACCAGTGATTTGTTCATGGTCCTTCAACGGTTGAGCTGTGCAATTGGATTCAAGTGCTTCGGAGACAAGGTGCATCGAAATCATCGAAGTGGGTGAGGCTATCAATCCATAATAACTCATCAAGGTGGAGCCGCCATTGCTTCGCACACACAGCGAAAGCGAAGCGCAGTGCAGCCAACTTCACAGCGAGCGCAAGCGTCGGTCAAACTGCCAACATCAGCAGACAAACTGACAAGACGGATGGCAACAAATGCAAAAAATTGCCCTTCAGAAGCTAATATTTGCGCAATGTGCAAGTATTCGAACGCGCCTTTTTTGGTTTATGTTGGCCAAGCATGAGTGATTGGTTATGTTTCAACACTTTTGACAACTTATCAAAATAAAGTTTTCTTTTAACTTTACTTCACTTCCGGCTTCCGGACTTCTTTGGATTTCCTGTTTGGTTTCACAAGCTTTGTCTTTCTTCCTTACTCTGCCACCTTTTTGAACTCGTTTTGCCATCAAGTGGAGCGCCAAGCACGTGCCTAAATTCTAGCATAGTTTCGACTTTTTATTTAAACTGTGTTGCATCATCTGCACTCCACTCAAGCATTTTGCAGCAAATAAACATTCGTTTTCGCGATGGCTGACGAAACCGAGAAGCTGAAAAAATTGGTCGCGCGGCGAGCTGCATTCAAGGGGATCCTGACACGATTGAAGAACAAAATAGACGCCGGTCTCGAGGGTGCGTCGCTTGAAATGCTAAAACTCATGGAAGAAAAGGCGACGACAGCCTTCGGCGAGTACGAGAGCGTCACAATAGACGTTGGCGACAACGAGGATCCAACCCCCACGGAGGCTTGTTTCTATGAATGTGTAGCTGCGTTGAGAACGCACATTTCTTCAAAAGCGACGGAGAACAAGCCCGATCAAGAACATGTCACCAGCGCCGTGTCAAAATTAAGGTTACCCGATATTCGATTAGAACATTTCGATGGTAAGTACATGGAATACCAACCATTTATCGAAATGTTCAATGCGTTAGTGCACAACGATAAAGGAATCGACGATATTCAAAAGTTCTTTTATTTAAGAAGCTTTCTCAAAGGTGAAGCATATGATTTAGTTAAGAACCTTCCAGTAATAGGATCAAGCTACAATGAAGCGTTGACAATTCTATGTAAGCGTTATGATAACAAGCACAAAATGGTACAAGAGCATATCTCTGGCCTTTTCGATTTACCTTGTATGAATAAATGTAACGTTTCAGCCCTTCGCTCCTTGATTTCTATGACAAATCAGCACTTAGCTGCTTTAAAAAACTTGGGTGAATCTATAGATAGTTGGGACAGTATACTTGTCTGCCTGCTTACTAGAAAACTAGATTCTGTGACAGGTAGGGCATATCACTTAGAGCGTGACAATTCTGTAAAACCAACACTTAATGATTTTATTAGATTCCTGGAAGACCGAGCTCTTGCTCTGGAGAACAGTGAGAGCAAGGACTTCAGCGGCAATGCTGGCAGCAAGCCAGTGACCTCTTCAAGGGTGACCAACGTCGTGGTAAAGGAGTTGAAATGTGTCTTCTGCAGTAAGTCTGACCATAAAATTTTTGCTTGCCCCAAATTTGTATTAGCCTCTTTAAAGGACCGCCTAGCCTTTGTCAACGACAGAGAATTGTGTAAAACATGTTTAAATTCTCACAAGGGCAGGTGCAAATTCCACTTTAAGTGTCAACAGTGTAAACAAAGCCACAACTCTCTTTTGCATGTCCCGGAGGAAAATCCCAGTCAATCCTCTGTGTCATTAAACAGTGTAAACACCAAAAATCAAGTGTTATTACCAACAGCAAAAGTAAAACTGCTTGCTAAAAATGGCAAGGAGATAATTGTAAAGGCCTTATTAGACTCTGGCAGCCAAACCTCATTCATATCAAAAAAAGTGGCCATGCAAATAGGTAAAAAATTACTGCCCAGCTCAACTAACATTTTAGGCATTGCGAACACAGAAAAATCTGTCAAATCCTCAATGCAGCTGGACATATTTTCATGTGCTTACCCATATAAAGTCAACACAAATCTCTTGGTAGTAGATAACATAACTACAAATTTACCACAAAATCCTGTTGACATCTCCAAAATTAAAATCCCCAAAAATATAATTCTTGCGGATGACACATTTCACTCCACAAGCGAGATTGGTATTTTACTGGCTGCTGATATCTTTTTTCAGGCGCTGTTGCCCCAGCCGGAGCTCCAACAAGGTGATGCTGCACAACCGAGCCTCGTCCACACACAGTTTGGTTGGATTGTAGGTGGTAGTGTGCCAAACTCAGCTCACAGAGATTCTGCTGTTGCTCTTTTCTGTCAAGAATGTCAATCTGATATAAGTCAAAATATTAATAATTTTTGGCAAACAGAAAAAGCCCCAGAAATATTTATGGAACATACGTCTGAACAGCAGTATTGTGAAAAATATTTTACAGACACAGTAAAATTGGAAAATAATAAATTCACAGTGTCAATGCCCTTAAAAGTACCTATTTATGATGTAAACAATACATTGGGTGATTCATTTAGTCTTGCATTAAAAAGATTTTTTAATCTAGAGAAAAGGCTGCAGAAAGATCATCAATTGCACAAAGACTATAAAGATTTCATTGATGAATATGTTGCTTTAGGACATGGTTCTTATATCGACATCTCTTTGTATGATCTTTCTACAGACCCAGTGTACTTCTTGCCCCATCACGCAGTGATCAAGCAAGATGCAATCACTACCAAATTAAGAACTGTATTTGATGGCTCAATGAAAACAAGCAACAAAATTTCGTTAAATGATATAATGTTCAATGGACCAATAGTCCAGCAAGAGCTGTTTGATATTTTACTGTCATTTAGAGTTCACAAATTTTTCTTTACATGCGACATCAGACGTATGTTTCGGAATATATTTATTCAAAAAGAACAGCGCTCATTGCAAAATATTCTCTGGCGAGACAATCCAGATAAACCAGTAGAATGCATTCAATTAAATACAATCAGCTATGGCTTGAAAAGCTCATCATACTTAGCCACACGATGCCTTAAAGAGTTAGCTACAAGATATCAGAATCAGTATCCTCTTGCTAGTTCTGTGCTATTAAACTCTACCTATATAGATGATACCATACACACAGACAATGACTTGGCAAATATAATTGATACCAAAGAGCAATTAATAGAGTTACTTAAAAAAGGCAGTTTTCAATTGCATAAATGGGCTGCCAACGATAAGTCAATCTTAGCTAACATTCCTGAGCATCAGCAGAGTTTTGGTGAGCTAGAGCTAAAAAAGGGCATCAAAACTTTAGGTATAGACTTTGATATTGACTCAGACTCATTCAAGTTCTCATGTCCTGTCTCCAAACAAGTTCCTAAAACAAAGAGGCAAATTTTAAGCTTCATTAGTCAATTCTTTGACCCATTGGGTATTGCTGGACCGGTTTTTGTTCAGGCCAAAGTAATAATGCAGAAGTTATGGCAATCTAATGTGGATTGGGATTCTGTTCCTCCACCAATCTTACAAAAAGAATGGTTGCAATTTTACACTGATTTGCAAGAAATGAAGCCAATATCTATAAAGAGAAATGTATGTGTAGAAAATTGTCAATCAGCTCAAATTATTGGATTTGGTGATGCTTCAATTTTAGCCTTTGGTGCAGCAATATATTTGAGAGTCACTGATAAGCAAGGACATGTCACTATGACACTGTTGTGTTCTAAGTCAAGGATAGCTCCTAAAGATAGCAAACTCTCTGTGCCAAGACTAGAATTAAATGCTGCTTTACTCATGGCAAAATTGAGCACAAGAGTGTACAATACTTTAATTAAAAAGTTACCAATCAAAAGTGTGCATCTTTTTAGTGATTCTCAGGTAGTGTTGGCCTGGCAAAGAACTGATCCTGCAAAACTTAACGCTTATGTGGCAAACAGAGTCAAATTAATGAATGAGTATACAAAGTCATATCAATGGTCATACATAAACACTGATCAGAATCCAGCTGATTGTCTAAGTAGAGGGTTGAGCCCTAAAGACTTACAAGACAGCCAACTGTGGTGGTGTGGACCTGCGCGCCTTTCTGACCCCAATTTTAATTTTAATGATAACTCATTTGAAGTACCTAGTGACTTACCTGAAGTTAAGGGTCCGAAGCGCGACGAGCTGGTATGTGCAGCATCACAGAGCAAACCGGCAACATTTTATAGCAAATTGTTAGAAAAATATTCTAACATAAATAAAGCAACAAACGTACTTGCTTATATAATAAGATTTTGTAAAAATTCTAAGCCAGGTTCTATAAAGATTAAGCATAATTTTATCACATATGCAGAGTCCTCCCAGGCATTAAATTTATTTATCAAAGATGAACAATCGAAATTTTTCGAAAAGGATCTAGCTTCCTTGCAAGCAGGTAGACGGGTATCATTCGATTTACAATCAAAAAATCCTTTCGTAGATGCAAATGGCATCTTAAGAGTAGGCGGCAGGTTGCAGCACTCTTCCCTTCCTTATAGCCAGAAACACCAAACAATTTTACCTAAAGAATCTAAATTAACACAGCTAATAATTGAATATGAACACTTGAAATTATTACATGCTGGCCAAAAGGAAGTGCTGAGTAGTCTTCAACAACGCTACTGGATAACTAATGGTATCAGAATTGTAAAAAAGATTGTGAATAAATGTCTCACATGTTTTAGAATAAAAGGTGTTACAGCACAACAGCTGATGGGGTCATTGCCCGCTGGTAGAGTTAATGCTGATCGGCCTTTTCAAAAGGTTGGAGTGGACTTCGCTGGACCAATTATGATCAAGCAATCGAGAGCAAGAAGTGTTTTAACAACCAAAGGTTATATTGCTGTCTATGTATGTTTTGTTACTAAGGCCATACATTTAGAGCTTGTCTCAGATTTAACAACTGAAACCTTTTTAGCAAGCTTCAAACGCTTTATTGCCAGACGTAATGTTCCAACTGAAGTCCACTGCGATAACGCGGCAACCTTTAAAGCTGCAGATAGTCAGATATCTGAACTCTATAAATTACATAACTCTAAATGTCATCAAGTACAAGTACAAAATGTGACTGCCAGGCTAGGAATAACCTTTCATTTCATTCCCAGCTACTCCCCGGTGTTTGGTTCTTTATGGGAGGCGGCCGTGAAAAGTTCTAAATATCATTTAAAAAGAGTTCTAGGATCACATATATTAACTTATGAAGAAATGTACACTGTTTTAGTTGAGATAGAAGGTATCTTAAACTCAAGGCCAATAACCCCATTGTCATCAGACATTGAGGATCTCTCCTTTCTTACACCTGGTCATTTCCTGACTGGTGCGCCATTGACTTGCTATCCTGAGCAGGATATCACTAACTTACCTGATAACAGACTTAAATTTTGGCGAAAATGTATTGCACTGAAGCAACACTTCTGGAGGTATTGGTCTAAACAATATTTAAATGTATTGCAAAATCGTCCTAAATGGAAGGACTCCTTACCAAATGTACAGGAAGGAGCTCTTGTTATCTTAAGAGAGATGGACACACCGCCCATGACCTGGCCCATGGCTAGAGTGACAAAAACCTTTCCTGGACAGGATGGGAAAGTTAGAGCCTTGGAAGTAAAAAAGGCTAATGGTAAAGTGCATAAAACTTCTATAACTAAAGTATGTTTGCTACCTATAGACTAAAAATATTAAACTAACAACATGTACTTACCTGATTTACCTCATGCCATACTTACCTGTCATATGTTACATACTTACCTGTCATATGTTACATACTTACCTGTAATATGTCAACTCCATGCATACTTACCTGTCTAATTTTATGTAAACATACATAATAAAATAACATGCTCATATAATATTATTATACCTCATGTTTGTGATAGAGGATTAATTAATATTAATTTAAGTTTAATAGTGATCTCACTAGTTAATAATTAATTTAAGTTTAATGGTGATCTATATCACTAAGTTCATAAATGATTTAATTTTACTACAGAGAATAGTAGTAGCCTTCAAAAAACTTGTTTTGTGTAACTCTTATTAAGTTCTTAATAAGATAATTATATAACATTTAAACATTAAACCTTAAAAGATTACAGTCCACTCTTCTATGTAAAGTTATGCAAAATAAGGATATTAGGGCTAGTGTTGTTTAATTTTGATCACTTAGGATCTATTGTAAGAGTAACTTTTTGTTTGATTTATGTTTCTTACACTATCTTTCTTTCCTGCTTGTGGAATATGTTGCAATCTACCTTAATTTTAAGTAGCAACACTAAATTTTTATGTATTTTTGCCTATGGCGACTCTCGCCCCTTGTCTGCCGACAATATACGAAGAAACGCACGATCCAGTTTTTTATTTATTAAAATAAAGAACCACGCAGCATCAGACCCCCAAACCAGTGATTTGTTCAACAGTCAAATTCAGTTAAAAATTTCTCTGCGCAGATGAAGCTGCAAGCAAAACAGGATTTAAGCTAAATGATGTATTGTTATGATTTAAGAAAATGTAGGTACCTGAAAAAAGGGTGTAAACCACCGTTCGTAAGGCGGCTCAACATGAAAGCAGTTAAAGGTTATAACTAAACTGCTGGGTTCTTCCGATCTTTGGGTATCGTAAGATTGTTCGTATTGTTTTAAATACTTTGAATAAAAATAATACATTTCTTCGTAAACGTTAAGTATCGCTTGGGAACGAGCAAAAAAAACAAAATAAGGTACAGCAAGGCTCAAGACAAGACTTAAAAGCAGAAGTTCTAAAGCAAAAAGTTAATGCTAATTTGAAACAATGACAGCACCAGCCTTGCTAATTAAAATAATCATTATACTAAAAAAACTAATTTGGGCAAGATTCAAACCTAGTAATGTATTAATAATTGGCTCGCGTGGTACAAGTACCTTCTTAATAACGAAAAATGGTATCGTTCAAAAGTAATGAAATTAAACGTCAACATGAAAAAAGAAACATAAACAAAAAAAGAGCGCTAAAGAGGGATTGGCCCGTTGACCACCCTAAGTCCTTAAAATGGCGACGTGAAGTGGGGATAGCTGCTCCCGCGCAGGTACCGAGAAAATAAAATCAAATTTTTGTTCAGTTCATTCGTGTCTTGGTCCTCTCAGCGACAAGTATACTTTTGATTTTTCTTCAGCTCCTCGAGAATAGTCATGAGCGCTGGTAACTCGAACACGCGAAAACGTGGAAGGCCGTCCGGCAAGAACAGAGTCCCGCTAACTGCCGTAAGTAATTTATTTTATTGAGTTTTGGCTGTTTAGTTTAGAAATAGAACTAAATAAAAACTTAATATTAGTCGTGCGTTTGTAAATTGTTAGTAATATTTACATACTTATCGAGTAACTAATATATTTTTTTGCCTTTTTATTTGGTTTACTGTGAAAAATGTATTGTAACTAAATTAATTGAATTTCCTCGAAATTTTCTAGCTAAGTCATGCGTTAGAAGTTCTTATAGTTCTGCACATTTAATAAGAACTTTTTTGTGCAGAGTTTTGAGAAGAAACTTTTTATTTACCATCTGAATCGTATTTGAACCGACATATTGTGTTTGTGTGCAGGAGCAGCGGCGCGCGCGCAACGCGCAATATGAGCGCGAAAGGCGCGAGGAGATGGCGAACGCGCTCGGCGACCTCGCGGCCGCCACCGATTGCAATAGCGATGTGAGTAGCCCACGGAGATCTATTATAAGATGATCTATATAATAACATAGCCAGAAGATGTGGAATTTGTTGTAATTTCAAATAATTTGTCTAATAGAATTATTTTTGTTGACAGGTTCCGACGAGCAAGCTACTGCGGGTCGCCTTTAAAATCATACAAAAATCGCAGAAACCGAAACGCACGGCCGAGAAGTTAATGGAACAAAATAAAGAGATCGAGAATGAGAGTAAGTTTCAAACTCTGACTAGTGCTGAGTTTAATATTCAGGGCGTATTTTTTCTCCGTTGAATTGCATAGCGTTTTCTTAAAGGAAAATCCTATAGAGCTCCCAAAACACCTTCTAAGTTGTTATATGTAGTGGGTTTTTTCCCAATGTGTTAGCTTTCTATAGTATTATTCTAATTGTAAATTTTTGCAGTCGGCAGATTAGAGGAGCAGCTCGAAATTTACCAGATAGAAGACTGGCTTAAATTACCGATTGAAGGCTTCAATCAAGAGGAATAAAAACGAGTCAGACAGGACGACGGACCCATTCTTCTTTTCACGGGAGAGCTGGCGCCTTAAATTTGCCACCCGCACCAACACATACAACAAAACGGCCCTTCTGAGGGCCACAACATGATTCATATTAAAAGTTTTCGTTTTTTTTAATACATGACGTCAATCAATCGACCAAACGATATCCATAACCGAACTGCTGTCGCGCGATGGCGACACTATCTTCAAAAATCACTTCGTCGTAAGACAGCGTCTCTTTGCAAGTTCAACCATTTTTCTTGATTGCCAAAGTTTCGAGTAGTTAAGAAAAATTATTCTAGGTATATCATCTCATCTGGTAACTTAAAGCTAACTGTTTCGTATAAAAAAGCTTTTTTCAAAACATGTATTGTGATCAGTAAAGCCGTAATATTTTCTTGCCAAACGAATTAGATTCCAATCGAAAGTAAAAATCATAAAGAACATGAAACAGTTAAGTTGCAGTCACAGGCAAAATCCACCTATATATAACTGAGAACCTAATCTACGACAAATAAGTACAGGAAATATTTCTTAACAATAGAAATCTTCTTGAATTTGACTTGTATAATAGCTAGGTACGTACCTACCTACCTGAAAAAAAGATGAATGTAGCATATTCTTCAGAAATCTTAAGTTTTTTTTTTAGCGGTCCAATATGAAAACAAGTAGAATTTTGTGACCATACTGCTTGGGTCTAATTTTCAGCGCTTAATCTGTTGTAAAACTATTTCTTTTGTCTTTAAATACCTCGATAAACACAATGAGCTAAAAATTTTAATATTTCAAAACTAAAATCCCAGAATTAGCTTAAGAGACAATCGACCTCACACGTCTTCCTAGCAGGTAGATTAAATTTAAATCCAGATCAAAAATATTCTTGCAATATAGTCTGGGATAAAATTTAATCTAAGCTTAAGCTTGACACGGCCGTTGCAACACTTTTGGTACAGCCGTACTTAACTAAAGTTTCGTCGTATTTAGGTATTCGCTTGTCAAACGAATACGATTCTCATTGAACGTTAATAGAACAAAGAACACAAAACATTTAAAAACAGGATCAAAGCTAAAGAATTTTAGTAGGTATATTGATTTCAAAGAAAATGTTTCAGATTATTTGAAATGAATTTGGAATGCATTATTCTATTTAGTACCTGAAAAGCGGTGAATACCACCGGTCGTAATGCGGTCCAACTGGAAAGCAGGTAAAGAATTATAAATAATACATACATACATACATACATACCGTCACGCCTCTTTCCCACAGGGGTAGGCAGAGACTACTTTATTCCACTTGCTACGATCCTGACATATTTCTTTCGCTTCATCCACAGTCATCAATCAATTATAAATAATAAGCTGGGTTTGTATGATCTTTGGATATCGTTACATTGTTTGTATTATTTTAAACACTGGATAAACACAATATCTCAATATCTTCATAAACTTTAAGTATCGCAAGCAATAAAATCAAAATAAAAGGGTAGGTACGGTGCGGCTCAAGACAAGTCTTACAAGTGGAAGTTCTGAAGGATAATGTTATTGTTTATTTGAAACAATAACAGGAGTTATTAAATACCTACCTCTAATCTGTATTAGCTTAGCTTAGGTTAAGAGAAGTAATTGCTAAGTATTAATAATGCGTGGTGATGAAAAATAGGACCGTATCATAGAGGACGATTGAGAATTCATAATTTCTAGTTGATTGCGACTATTATTTTTAACTGTATATCGCCAAACTTTTTATGTTGGCGCATCATTTGTAAGGTTTTAGCATAGATACCTGCTAATAAAAAAATCATTATGCCAAACAGACTTGTTTGTGCCTCATTCAAACCTAGTAATTAATAATATGTACCTATATATAGGTAGCTTTCGTGTCACCAGCATTAAGTACCCACTTCACAATTACTCAATATTATTTTTCATGAAAACATATTTTTTCGATCCCAAATCTAATTAGTAGTGTTGTAAGCCATTTTCTTATAATTTACTCTTTCTTAAATAATAAAAGATGATAAATAGAATTGCTAAAGTTAAAAACAACAGCAAGAGCGTTTATGGGTTGGACTCGCTGACCACCCTTGGACCTAAAATGGCGGCGGGGAGAGGGGATAGCTGCAGCCGCGCAGGTAGCTACTTATAAAAAGAAATGAAAATTTTGTTCACATTTATTTGTGTCTTGGTCCTCCGAGCGACAAGTGTACTTTCGTTTTTTGTTCAGCTTCTCGATAATAGTCATGAGTGCCGGTAACTCGAACACGCGAAAACGTGGAAGGCCGAGCGGCAAGAACAGGGTTCCGCTAACAGCCGTAAGTTTCTATATTTTTAAGTTTTGGTGACCTTATATAGTATTTCGTCGTGTGTTCGTGATCCTTTAATATTGTTCATACGTCGATTAGTTTAGTTTGAGTATTTGCCTTTTTATTTGATTTTCTGTATTTCTTTTTCAAATTTAGTCTTCCCTTAAGTTTATTTGCACAACCGTTATTTGGTAGTTCTTGCTATTTTAAACATTTTAGATTAAATTTTGATCACTTTCATTAGTACATTTTGGACAAAGAATTTTGAGAATACTACTTTTTGTTTATTATCTGAATTCAAATTAACATGTGTTTGTGTACACAGGAGCAGCGGCGCGCGCGCAACGCGCAGTATGAGCGAGAGCGGCGCGAGGAGATGGCGGATGCGCTCGGCGACCTCGCGGGCGCCACCGATTGTAGTAGCAATGTGAGTAACCCAGGGAGATATTATAAGCAGACCTATATAATGACTTAGCCAAGATGTGGAATTACTAGTTTTTTTATTTGATTTGTATAATACAATAATTGTTGTTTACAGGTTCCCGAGAGTAAGCTACTGCGGGTCGCAATTAAAATAATAAAAAAATCACAGAAACCGAAACGCACGGCCGAGAAACTAATGGAACAAAATAAAGAGATCGAGAATGAGAGTAAGTTTCATACTTTGATTTGTGCTGAGTTTAATATTCCGGACAGATTTTTTCTCCGATGAATTGGATAGCATTTTCTAAAAGGAATTTCCTAAAGAGCCCCCAAAACACCTTCTAAGTTGTTATATGTACTGGGTTTTTTCCTTAATGTGTTGGCTTTCTATAGTTTTATTCTAAATATTAATTTTTGCAGTTGGCAGATTAGAAGAGCAGCTCGAAATTTTTCAAATAGAAGACTGGCTTAAAATACCTATTGAAGGCTTTAATCAAGAGCAATAAAAACGAGTGAGACGGGACAACGGACCCATGCTTCTATTCACGGGAGAGCTAGCGTCTTGAGTTTGCGTTGCGCATCCGCCGCTCACGAATGCGCATGTGAACGACGTGCATGCCGCTCAGACACCATATTACACTCGCGAGAGGAAAGAGAACAGGCGATGCGTTTCATCTCACTCACTATAGCGTCCACCACCACCAACAGGGAGTTACAGACGTAGGCCAGGCTCCTGCGGCCCGGTGAGCTCACCAAGCTCGCCACCAGTAAAGACACCATGGCTGTAACCGAGCATACGAGTTCAAGTTGACAGTACGACAAGCGACACCACCCTCACCAACACATACAATAAAACGGCCCTTCTGAGGGCCACAACATGATTCATATTAAAAGTTTTCGTTTCTTTTAATACATGACGTCAATCAATCGACCAAACGATATCCACGTTCAACCACGTTCTCCGCTAGTGGCCCAGCTCCGAACCTATGATTTATTACGTCTCCCCCAGACAGGCGAAGACGACCAATTCCATTCTAGACGCTATCCACCCTAGCCCTCTGAATTTCAATAGTATAAGTCAGATAACCAAGTTTTCCGTTAGTGGCCCAGCTCCGAACTTATGACTTCATTCGTTGACCCCACGGGCATCAACATTTATTCCACGTGTGGATAATTTCCTCTCTGTTATCCCACAGGAGCAAGAGCCTTCCCATGTCACTTTTCATACATTGAAATTTTGTTTTTCTTTTCGCTTCATAGTAGTTTGGATCTCTGCTTGGGTCTTCTTGCATTCCGTCGGAGGTTTAAGCAAAAATAAGCCTTACACTGATGCGGGTCGTGACATCAGAATAAGCTTACACGTTCTCGTTATTGAGCGGATGGTGACTCAGAACACCTACGACGGTTCCTTAGAGGTTCAGATGTTTGATTCCGGCTGTTCGATACCGGCTGCTTAGTCCTGGCTGCTTCGGCCGACCTAACCGAGCCGAGCACCCGGCATCAGTTGCCAGCGATTAGCCCTCCCGGGCTGCAGCTAAGATATTTTTAACCACTTAATCTTAAGACAAACGTTGATCAGCCAAACCACGCTCAACTAAAACCTTTGTTTTTTTTTACTAGTCCTTAGAATACTTTAAAATAGCCCATGTTAAGTTTTCCAACTACCTACGCATCAAATTGTGTGACTTCATCATTGATATTTAACACTTAAAATAAGTATTGTGTTAATAGTTTTATAACAATTCGTTTGGTCTGCCAACAATAAAGTAGATTGAAGTAAATCTATATTTTTTATTTATCTCTTTAGTACTACCGAAATTCTTAAACATTTCATCCTTTTCTGTTGTATGGCCTTCTTATTTTTCATTGTTACATTCTCACATTTGTTTTTATTTTATTTATTTAGCTATGTATTATATTTATGTTGGTACTGTTGTTTTTATTATCCCTGCGTTTATGCTGTCTATTTGTTTCCGCCACCTAATTAAACTGTCTCCAACTTTTTCTCTTATTGGTTGTCTGGAAGAGATCGCTATTAAGCGATAAGACCACCTGTTGTCTACTTTGATCTTTGTTTCTGTATTGTTTTGTACTGATTTGTGGTGTTCAATAAAGAGTATTTGTATTGTATTGTATTGTATTGATGTCCATAACCGAACTGCTGTAGCGCGATGGTGACACTATCATCAGAAATTACTTCATCGTAAGACAGCGTGTCTTTGCAAGTTCAACCATTTTTTTTTATTGCCGAAGCTTCGAGTAGTTAAGAAAAATTAAAAAATATCATATGGTAACTTAAAGGTAACTGTTTCTTAAAAAAAAAGTGTTTTTCGAAACATCTATTGTGATCAGTAAAGCCGTAATATTATTTTACCAAACGAATTAGATTCCAATCGAAATTAAAAATCATAAAGAACATGAAACAGTTAAGTTGCAGTCACAGGCAAAATCCACCTATATAACTGAGAACCTAACCTACGACAAATAAATACAGGAAATACTTCTTAACATTAGAAATTTTCTTGAATTTGACGTGTTTAGTAGCTAGGTATGTAGGTACCAACCTAAAAAAGGATGAATGTTATGTTCTCAAGCAAATCTTAAAAGTTTTTTTAATCTGTAGAGGTCCAATATGAAAACAGGTAGAATTTTGTGACCATATTGCTTTCGTCTAATCTTCCGTGCCTAATCTGTTGTAAAACTATTTCTTTTGTCTTAAATACCTCGATAAACACAATGAGCTAAAATTTTTAATATTTCAAAACTAAAATCCCAGAATTAGCTTTAGAGACAATCGACCTCCCACGTCTTCCTAACAGGTAGATGAAATTTAAATCCAGATAAAATTTAATCTAAGCTTAAGCTTGACACGCCCGTTGCAACACTTTTGGTACAGCCGTAACTTAAGTTTCGTCGCATTTAGGTATTCGCTTGTCAAACGAATAAGATTCTTATTGAACGTGAAACTTTGAAACTTGGTTAAGTGGGACCTGGATAAGTGAGAAACCTCCATAGCTGGAACTCATGCTGTGGTCCCGACACCTTAGCACTGGATTACCTCTGTTAGTGGGACAAAACAAACCTCTATATCTGGGATTCTTGTTTCGATTTTATCGTCATAGTTACCTCTATAACTGAGACATCCAGTGTATTTTACCTCTTTTACTGAGATTATATTTTAAGGAACAATTTTTCTAAATTGTTTCCTTTGAATTTCACTGGCAATAACCTCTGTAACTGAGACAAAATTTTATCACCTCTGTAACTGGCACTACATATTTTAATTTTCGTTTTATTTACTAAATTTAGCTAATTTTGTGCCTCAATGACCTCAGGTTTTGTTTTGTTTTGTTGTAATCGGCGTCTTTTTGAAAAATTACGAAATTAAGGCCGTAATTATCTTTACGTGCGGTTTTGTACTATTTATATTAAAAAAAACTTATTGATTATTTTTGTGAACTACCTGTTTTATTTACTCATGTAGGTATGTATATGTTTTTACTACACATTATTTTATTTTATTGTCGCACCTCTATAACTATAGTAACCTCTATTTTCACCTTTATTAATGAGAGCCTCTGTAAATGAGACAGATATTAATTTATACCTGGCTATCTGAGACACTGGGTATGTGGAATACCTCTTTAAGTGAGACTATTTCGCAGGTCCCTTGAAGTCCCAGTTATCCAGGTTTCACTGTAGAACAAAGAACAGAAAACAGTCAAATTCAGTTAGACATATTTCTTCGCAGACGAAGTTGCAGGCTAAACAAGATCAAAGCTAAAGAATTTTAGTATGTTGATTTTAAAGAAAATGTTTCAGATTATTTGAAATGAACTTGGAATGAATTATTCTGTTTAGTACCTGAAAATGCGGTGAATACCACCGGTCGTAATGCGGTCCAACTTGAAAGCAGGTAAAGAATTATAAATAATAAGCTGCGTTCGTTTGATCTCTGGATATGGTTATATTGTTTGTATTATATTAAACACTGGATAAACACAATACATTTCTTCATAAACTTTAAGTATCGCAAGCAATAAAATCAAAATAAAAGTCTTACAAGTGGAAGTTCTAAAGGATAATGTTATTGTTTATTTGAAACAATAACAGGAGTTATTAAATACCTACCTCAAATCTGTATTAGCTTAGCTTAGGTTAAGAGAAGTAATTGCTAAGTATTAATAATGCGTGGTGATGAAAAATAGGACCGTATCATAGAGGACGATTGAGAATTCATAATTTCTAGTTGATTGCGACTATTATTTTATTCACTGCGTACCTCTTTCTAGTAAAAGAACGAAAGAAGAAACGAGGACCTTGGTGGAAAACAAAATGACGCAAATGCTGCTCCGATTGGGAACTAAACTACATTTCGATTACAAGGGCATTCTTTCTATTCCTACTGAAAATTTTAGACAATCCGAGACAAATGATTTATAAATTGAATGCTTCTATCGTAACGGTTTAAATTAGGTATTATTGCCCACGATGCTTTTTTTAAATATTAAGTAAAAAGTTTTTAACTGTATATTGCCAAACTTTTTATGTTGGTGCATCTTTTGTAAGGTTTTAGCATAGATACCTTTATTGCTAACAAAAAAAATCATTTTGCCAAACAGACTTGTTTGTGCCTCATTCAAACCTAGTAATTAATAATATGTATAAATATATAGGTAGCTTTCGTGTTACCAGCCTTAAGTACCCACTTCACAATTACTCAATAATGTTTTTCATGAAAACATATTTTTTTGATCCCAAGTTTAATTAGTAGTGTTGTAAGCCATTTTCTTATAATTTACTCTTTCTTAAATAATAAAAGATGATGAATAGAATTGCAAAAGTTAAAAACAACAGCATGAGATGAATGAGAATATAGAAGAAGCAATTGAAGAGAATAAAAGAATACTGCCAGAAAGAAACAGAAGATTACCTACAAGATTTAATGATTATGAATTGGACTTACAATGTTATTGTAATAATATTACGTTTGAAGAAGCAGTGAAATGTGATGAGAAACAAGAATGGCTAAAAGCTATTGAAGAAGAGAAAAAGTCTCTCGAAGAAAATGAAACATGGGAGATAGTTGATGCCAAAGAAGTTGGAAAAAGGAAAGTTATTACCAGTAAATGGGTGTTTGCTAAAAAGGCTGACGGGAGACATAAAGCAAGATTAGTAGCTAGAGGATTTGAGCAAAAGTATTTGGTTGATTACGAAGAAACGTATAGTCCTGTGGTAAATACTACCAGTTTGAGAATTCTATTAGCATTGGCAGCTCAAAAGGGACAAAAATTGAGACAATTTGATATAAAAACAGCTTTTCTATATGGTTCGTTGAATGAAACAATCTACATGCATATTCCAAAAGGTTATCCTGAGTTAAAGGGCAAAGTCTGCAAGTTAAAGAAAAGTTTATATGGTCTGAAACAGGCACCGTTAATGTGGAATATACGGTTTACTGAGTTTTTGAAGACGTTGGGTTTTAAACAGCTAAAACTAGATTCCTGCATTTTTGTTTCAGGTTCAACTTTGTTAGCTATATATGTTGATGACGGATTGCTAATTGGGGAAAGCTATGACATTTTGGATAAAATACTAAAGAATATTCAAAAGGAATTTCAAATGCGAGTTTGCAATAGTGTGTCTAATTATGTGGGGCTTGATATTGATATTAATTTTGAACAAGAGTCTATAAAAATAAGCCAAAAGTCATATATTAAGAAAGTTTTACAAAAATTTAAAATGTCCGATTGTAGACAATGTTCAGTGCCAAACATTTTAACTGAGTCTCATCCAAAAAGGGGTGAAGAAGATGGTTTGGATGAATATAGAGAAATAGTAGGGTCTTTAATGTATTTGGCAGTAAAATCTAGACCAGATATTGCCTTCTCAGTGGGTTATTGCAGTAGACATCAATCAGACTCAAATATAAATGATCTGAATAATTCTAAAACCGTTTTGCGCTATTTGAAGGGAACAATGGACTTGGGTATTGAATTTGGTAAGGGTGATTTTAAAATTGAAACTTTTTGTGATGCAGATTTCGCAGGTGATCCAGATACAAGAAAGAGCACTACAGGCTATGTCATCATGTTTGGAGGAGCGCCTATAAGCTGGAGTTCTCGGAAGCAACCAATTGTAGCACTTTCAAGTACGGAAGCAGAATATATTGCTGCTGCGGAGTGTTGCAGAGAACTAATTTACATCAAAAGCCTAATTAAAGAGATTACTGGTCGTGATCCTGAAGCGAGTTTGTGCATAGATAATCAATCTGCAATTTGGTTGATGAAAAAGGGAATTGTCAACAAACGAAGCAAACATATCGACGTTCGGTATTATTACCTAAAGGAGAAGATAGAAGAAAATGCATTAATAATTAAATTCTGTCCCACAGATCAACAGACAGCAGATATTATGACCAAATGCTTGCCTGCTGTAAAATTTCAAAGGTTTCGTGACAGGATGCTCACATAGACTCCATCATAATATTTGGTGAGGTGCACATACTTTTTGTAGAAGTGATAGTTGTGAAAGACACTATATTTGTGTAAAAGTGTAGTAGCGTAGTTGATGTTATGTGGACTATTAACTTACAAATTAGGATTAGTATTAAGTGTGTTTCGGACTCTACGTTTAAATTTGACATAGGCACATAGGTACAGAAAAAAAAGGAGTGATGTTTTTAAATATTTTTAAGGGGTGGTTTAAAACTTTTATCTACAGGGTGTTGAATTTTACGTCGCGTAATTAAAGGGGTGTGTTGAGGTTGCTAATCACGCGACATTTAGTTTGTTACTGGTAGGTTTTATTTGTTATGAATTGTAATGAGAAAAAGAAAGCCGTGTGACACTTTTGATAGAACTGTTTTACCTTCAAGAATGTTAATGTGAATTTGTACCTAGATAAAAGATATCTATATATATAAAACTCAAAGGTGACTGACTGACTGACTGACTGACTGACTGACTGACTGACATAGTGATCTATCAACGCACAGCTCAAACCACTGGACGTATCGGGCTGAAATTTGGCATGCAGGTAGATCTTATGACGTAGGCATCCGCTAAGAAAGGATTTTTGGAAATTCCCACGGGATAAGGAAAAAACGGGAATTATATATTCGATTCCGAGTGACACTATCTCAGTAACTATAATAAGTAGACTCTTCAAATTTGATACAAAAGTAGGTGATTACAAAACTAAGAAACTCATTTCAGGATTTTTGGAAATTCCCACGGGATAAGGAAAAAAACAGGATTTATATATTCAGTTTAACGAAATCCTATGAACTATAATTACTAGACTCTTCAAATTTGGCATAGAAGTAGGTGATTATAATAGTAAAATAATGTTTTAATGCTTTTTGGAAATTCCCACGGGATAAAAACGGGATTTATGTATTCAGTTCTACGGGATCGATTTTTCGTTTTACTGGTCGTATAAAATTGAAATTTGGCCTTCAATTTCCCTTGGGGAGTGTAGGGGAGCGCTACAAAAAGATTTCCCGAAATTCCCACGGGAACGGGAAAAACGGGACTTTTCGTTTTCTGGTTGCAGAAAGCTGAAATTCGGCATGTAGGTTGTTTCGGGAATGAAGAGGAGCATTAAGAGAGTACTTTCCAAAATTCCCACGGGAACGGGAAAAAAACAGGATTTTACGTTTTACTGGTCGTAGAAAGCTGAAATTTGGCAAGTGGGTTCTTTGGGGAGTGTAGGGGAGCATTATGAGATAATTTCCCAAAATTCTTCTTCTTCGTTCCCGTAAGAATTTCGGGAAATGCTTTATTTGGCGAAATTCTTACGGAAACGGGAAAAACGAAAAGCGGGGGAAAGTTGAAATTTGTCACGTAGGTTTATTCGGGAGCGTAGGGGAACACTAAGAAAGGATTTTCCGAAACGCCCACAAGGACGGGAAAAAACCGGATTTTACGTTTCCAGACGAAACAGCGGAAGAAAGAGACTTAACATTTATAACGTGTGTTTCTTTAAAGGCTTTAAGTGTACTCCGAAAGCACTCCCCAAAATTTCCACGGGAACGGGAAAAAACTTATTTTTTCATTTTACATCTTAGCGCGTACGAAGTCGCGGGCAAAAGCTATTTAGGATGTATTTTAGGACAGCCCTATAGGTTAGGTTAGGTTTGTTTTATAAAAATCCTGCAATATTTACAGTTTCAGAAAAATTAAGGCAGCGGGGCAATGCGGGGGCTGGCTTGCATGCTTGCTTGAGTCCTTGCTTTGCATGCTTGATTGCATACTTGCTTTCATGCATGCTTGCTTTCATGCATGCTTGCATGCTTGCTTGCATGGGTGCTTACTTGCATGCATGCTTGCTTGCACGCTTGCTTGCATGCATGCTTGCATGCTTGCTTGCATGGGTGCTTACTTGCATGCATGCTTGCTTTGCTTGCTTTAAAAATAAGTATTATGTTAATAGTTTTATAACAATTCGTTCGGTCTGCCAACAATAAAGTGGATCGAAGTAAGTCTATATTTTTTATTTATCTCTTTAGTACTACCGAAATTCTTTAACATTTTCATCCTTTTCTGTTGTACGGCCTTCTTATTTTTCATTGTTCCATTCCGTCCGTTGTTGCGTGCACGATCGGACGTGTAACAGTGTCTAAGGCAATGGCCTCTAACGTGATAAAATGCGCATCTTGCAATATTGTGATTTGTGAAGTACTGGCCTTTGTCCAGAACAAAGTGGACGTGATGACTGAAGATAGCCTGAAAAGGCTTGTCACCTCTTCGTTCTCCACAAAAGAAATCGAGACGGCTAAGGACTTACTATTTGATTCATTGAATACGAAACAACGTAAGATAACGCGCAAAAATAGTGGCAAAACTGAGCGAGATCTTCAAGATATGATATCACTTTTTAAGCAACAAAATGCTGAGGAACTGCCCATATTTGTAGCAAAGGACTTGCACCGTCTTCCACCCATTAGCTTTGACCATATTGATGTGACTCGGCTACTCAAGGACATCTTGGTGTTAAAAACAGACTTAGAAGATATAAAAACAACATACGCCACTGAACAACAATTGAGTGAGATCAGGAGTGACTTGGCTAATTTGAAACAAGTATCACTTGTCAACCCGTTTGATTTGAATATCAACCGAAAACGCGGCGGAGCAGTTACACGTACTAGTTTTAATTATGATAGCGGACCGGTGGGTCTACCCCCCCATGTCGGAAATTAATAGTGAGCGTAAGTGCGGTACTCCGTCTAGCGATAATGATAGCACGGAAAAGGACAGTACAAACGCGCGAGCAGATAACGTCGTGCTATTTCAGTCCCCCGCGCAAGTTATGAATGGGCAGGCCGACGCACCCGACGAGAGAGAGATACCTCAACCGGCGCGTGATACAGCGCAACAATGTACATCAAAAGTTGTTGTGTGGTCCAAGTCTAAAAAGAGGGCGGCTGCTATGAGTGGACATCAAAGTGACCTGAAAGTAAATTTTGTGAACAGCCCAGAGTGGGAGAAGGTAGAAAATAAAAGAAATCGAAGAAAGCAGGATAGATTGACTGGATTTGAGGGTAAAGCCGTGACACAGGTGGGTGGCAAATTCAAAGCAGCAGATAAACAAATTCCTTTGTTTATTAATAATGTGGATAAGCAAACGAGTGAGACGGATATTTATGATTATATTCAACTAAAAACAGGAGTATCGGTGACACTGAAGAAAATTAATATGACGAGACCGAAACGCTATGATGCCTATAAAATCTTTGTATCACACGCAAAATTATCTTTATTCCTAGATGATGCTCTCTGGCCCGAGGGAATTCAATTTCGTCGATTTATTTATTTTGATAGGAACACTTATAAGGAGAGAAATGTGAATGAGACAAGATATGACAAGAATAAAATTGGGTCTTGATGGCACAGCTAAATGAAATAAAACTATTTAGTTTTAACTGCAGATCGCTAAATAGATCGATTGAGTGCGTAAGATCGCTGTGTCGTGTAGCGGACATTATTGCACTACAGGAGACGTGGCTGCTGCCGGAGAATGTACCTTATCTTGGAAGCATAGATAAAGAATTTGCATATACCGGCAAGTCGGCTGTGGACACGAGTGAAGGGCTACTGCGCGGCAGACCGTACGGGGGTGTCTATAGATGCTGGCGGGAAAAATTCCGAATCATTCCCGTTGAATACTTCGGAAGTATTCGGAAATATTCCGAAGCTTTGGGAATATTTCAACTGTCAAAAAAAAACAGGAAAATCGACCTTACTACCTATTTCGCGCTTGGAAGTTGTAAAATAGATTATTTTAGTTATGTTGTGAGCGGTAGGTATATTAAGTAGTATAGTATATACAGGGTGTTAGGTAATGAGTGGATAATCCTTGAACTATGGATAGAGGGTACTTAGGACGTTATAATAAAGCTAAAATAGGTTTAGTAAAAGTTGCACGGTTTCCGAGATATTCGGACTTTTAGGTTTTTTTCGAAAATGAACACCCTTGTTCAATGTTTTGATCATAGCACCATTTTAAGCTAACTTTTTCAATTTTTTATTTTTGCTTAATATTCTCGAGTACTTGTATGTTCAGATAGGCATTACTATTTTTGTGAGACTACATGGGATTTTTTTAAAAAAAATCGCAAACTTAATTTTTACCTTTTCAATCGTACATTGATCGAATTTTCAGCCCTCACGGTGAAAAAAAAATACACTACCGCCTAGTTGCCAATAAGCTTAAAAACATGCCGGTTTATTGACAGTTTAAAAATGGTAATTACCTTTCTAATTTAAATTCAAAATGACAAAATAATTTAAAAAAATACACGCTCACCCACATTTTTCCCGGTTTGCTTTTTGTATCACGGGCATAGAACTCAATTTTTTTTGTTGCAAAAATAACATTATTGGCCACTTATTTAAATGCAAATGGCATTTAAATAATTCCAAATTTAAAAAACATGTTGACTGCCTTTTGTTTTTTTTTTCTACTTCGATTTTGAATTTCGCTATTATTGCATAATGAATGGTGAAATTGTGCCTTGGCACTCACCATAAATGTAATGCATTTGGGCGTATTCTATCAGTGTGTATTATGTTCGAAGCAGTATTAAAGTAAAAAACTTCAACACAACGATCTAAACGCAAAATTAACCATTCATTACGCAATAATAATAGCGAAATTCAAAATCGAATTCGAAAAAAAAACAAAAGGCAGTTGACATGTTTTTTAAATTTGGAATTATTTAAATGCCATTTGCATTTAAATAAGTGGCCCATAATGTTATTTTTGCAACAAACAATTTTGAGTTCTACGCCCGTGATACAAAAAGTAAACCGGGAAAAATGTGGGTGAGTGTGTATTTTTTTTTAATTATTTTGTTATTTTGAATTTAAATTCAAAAGGTAATTATCATTTTTAAATTGTCAATAAACCGGCATGTTTTTAAGCTTATTGGCAACTAGGCGGTAGTGTATTTTTTTTTCACCGTGAGAGCTGAAAATTCGATCAATGTACGATTGAAAAGGCAAAAATTAAGTTTGCGATTTTTTTTAAAAAAATCCCATGTAGTCTCACAAAAATAGTAATGCCTATCTGAACACACAAGTACTCGAGAATATTAAACAAAAATAAAAAATTGAAAAAGTTAGCTTAAAATGGTGCTATGATCAAAACATTGAACAAGGATGTTCATTTTCGAAAAAAACCTAAAAGTCCGAATATCTTGGAAACCGTGCAACTTTTACTAAACCTATTTTAGCTTTATTATAATGTCCTAAGTGCCCATTATCCATAGTTCAAGGATTATCCACTCATTACCTAACACCCTGTATACTTAAGCTTGACACGCCCGTTGCAACACTTTTGGTACAGCCGTAACTTAAGTTTCGTCGCATTTAGGTATTCGCTTGTCAAACGAATAAGATTCTTATTGAACGTTAATAGCACAAAGAACAGAAAACAGTCAAATTCAGTTCGACATATTTCTTCGCAGACGAAGTTGCAGGCTAAACAAGATCAAAGCTAAAGCATTTTAGTGTATTGATTTCAAAATTTGAAATGAACTTGGAATGAATTATTCTGTCTAGTACCTGAAAATGCGGTGAATACCACCGGTCGTAATGCGGTCCAACTGGAAAGCAGGTAAAGAATTATAAACAATAAGCTGGGTTTGTCTGATCTTTGGATATCGTTATATTGTTTGTATTATTTTAAACACTGGATAAACACAATACATTTCTTCATAAACTTTAAGTATCGCAAGCAATAAAATCAAAATAAAAGGGTAGGTACTGTGCGGTTCAAGACATGTCTTACAAGTGGAAGTTCTAAAGGATAATGTTATTGTTTATTTGAAACAATAACAGGAGTTATTAAATACCTACCTCAAATCTGTATTAGCTTAGCTTAGGTTAAGAGAAGTAATTGCTAAGTATTAATAATGCGTGGTGATGAAAAATAGGACCGTATCATAGAGGGCGATTGAGAATTCATAATTTCTAGTTGATTGCGACTATTATTTTATTCACTGCGTACCTCTTTCTAGTAAAAGAACGAAAGAAGAAACGAGGACCTTGGTGGAAAACAAAATGACGCAAATGCTGCTCCGATTGGGAACGAAACTACATTTCGATTACAGGGGCATTCTTTCTATTCCTACCGAAAATTTTAGACAATCCGAGACAAATGATTTATAAATTGAATGCTTCTATCGTAACGGTTTAAATTAGGTATTATTGCCCACGGTGCTTTTTTTAAATATTAAGTAAAAAGTTTTTAACTGTATATTGCCAAACTTTTTATGTTGGCGCATCATTTGTAAGGTTTTAGCATAGATACCTTTATTGCTAATAAAAAAATCACTATGCCAAACAGACTTGTTTGTGCCTCATTCAAACCTAGTAATTAATAATATGTATATATATGTAGGTAGCTTTCGTGTCACCAGCATTAAGTACCCACTTCACAATTACTCAATAATATTTTTCATGAAAACATATTTTTTCGATCCCAAATCTAATTAGTAGTGTTGTAAAAGCCATTTTCTTATATTTACTTCTTTCTTAAATAATAAAAGATGATAAATAGAATTGCAAAAGTTAAAAACAAGATCAAGAGCGTTTAAGAGTTGGACTCGCTGACCGCCCTTAGACCTAAAATGGCGGCGGGGAGAGGGGATAGCTGCAGCCGCGCAGGTAGCTACTTATAAAAAGAAATGAAAATTTTGTTCACATTCATTTGTGTCTTGGTCCTCCGAGCGACAAGTGTACTTTCGTTTTTTGTTCAGCTTCTCGATAATAGTCATGAGTGCCGGTAACTCGAACACGCGAAAACGTGGAAGGCCGAGCGGCAAGAACAGGGTTCCGCTAACAGCCGTAAGTTTCTATATTTTTAAGTTTTGGTAATCTTATTTAGTATTTCGTCGTGTGTTCGTGATCCTTTAATATTGTTCATACGTCGATTAGTTTAGTTTGAGTATTTGCCTTTTTATTTGATTTTCTGTATTTCTTTTTTCAAATTGAGTCTTCCCTTAAGTTTATTTGCACAACCGTTATTTGGTAGTTCTTGCTATTTTAAACATTTTAGATTACATTTTGATCACTTTCATTAGTAGGTACATTTTGGACAAAGAATTTTGAGAATACTACTTTTTGTTTGTTATCTGAATTCTAATTAAACCGACATGTGTTTGTGTACACAGGAGCAACGGCGCGCGCGCAACGCGCAGTATGAGCGCGAGCGGCGCGAAGAGATGGCGGACGCGCTCGGCGACCTCGCGGGCGCCACCGATTGTAGTAGCGATGTGAGTAACCCAGGGAGATATTATAAGCAGACCTATATAATGACGTAGCCAAGATGTGGAATTACTAGTTTTTTTTTTATTTGTATAATACAATAATTGTTGTTTACAGGTTCCCGAGAGCAAGCTACTGCGGGTCGCAATTAAAATAATAAAAAAATCGCAGAAACCGAAACGCACGTCCGAGAAACTAATGGAACAAAATAAAGAGATCGAGAATGAGAGTAAGTTTCATACTTTGATTTGTGCTGAGTTTAATATTCCGGACAGATTTTTTCTCCGTTGAATTGGATAGCATTTTCTAAAAGGAATTTCCTAAAGAGCCCCCAAAACACCTTCTAAGTTGTTATATGTACTGGGTTTTTTCCTTAACGTGTTGGCTTTCTATAGTTTTATTCTAATTATTAATTTTTGCAGTTGGCAGATTAGAAGAGCAGCTCGAAATTTTTCAAATAGAAGACTGGCTTCAAATACCTATTGAAGGCTTTAGTCAAGAGCAATAAAAACGAGTGAGACGGGACAAGGGATCCATTCTTCTATTCACGGGAGAGCTGGCATCTTGAGTTTGAGTTGCGCATCCGTCGCTCACGAAGGCGCATGTGAGCGACGTGCATGCCGCTCAGAGACACCATATTAGACTCGCGAGAGGAAAGAGAACATGCGATGCGTTTCATCTCGCTCACTGTAGCGTCCACCACCACCAACAGGGAGTTACAGACGTAGGCCAGGCTCCTGCTGCCCGGTGAGCTCACAAAGCTCGCCACCAGTAAAGACACCATGGCTATAACTGAGCATACGAGTTCAAGTTGACAGTACGACAAGCGACACCACCCTCACCGACACCTACAACAAAACGGCCCTTCTGAGGGCCACAACAAGTTTTCGTTTCTTTTAATACACGACGTCAACCAACCGATCGAACGAGATCCTGTATACCGCTACTGGTCCCCTGTTCTCAAACACCACGTCGTTACCAGACAGCGTGCCTTGGCGAGCTCGAACATTTTTTTTTTATTTTTGTACATTTTTTTGTTTATTTTTGTTTGCCGATTATTTTTTGAATATGCGTATTTCAACTTTTACCCATTTGGTAACTGGAAGGTTACTATCCCTACTACGAAAGTAGGTAACTCTGTCTCTTACAGTTTCACGCTTGAGCCACTGAACCGATTTCAATGAAATTTGGTACAAATATAGTTTTAGTCCCGGGAAGGACATAGGATAGTTCCCGCGGGATAGCGATAAGCGAATTCTGCGCCGACAGAATCGCGGGCAACCGCTACTTTCGTACCTACAAAGGGAATGCTTTTCTAAACAAGTATTGCGATCGGTAAAGACGTAATTAAAAATTAGCTTACTTACCTAAGTGTTTGATTGTTAAACCAATAAGATTTCAATCGAAATAAATTAAATATAATAAAAAATTAAAAAACCCCCCCGCGTTAATCTAAGTGTTTCAATTTTATTAAACATTCGAAAGCCAGTTCCTTGCTGTGGTTCTAGGCTATGTTTGGTAAAAATCGGTCCTGCAGTTTGAAGAATACCAGCTCATTTCCAAAGTGATGCATCTTTGGCAATTTTTTTTTTAATTTTTATTTTAATGTTATTAAAATGAACCTGTTTGGGATCAATTACCGAAACCGAAATAGATTGCGTTTTAGGGTTGTTAACCGGTTATTAAATAAACCGGTTTTCGCAACCACTCTGGTTTTTTTTTTCAGGGTTAAATTGAGTTAAAAAGTCATCTCTTGTCATTTCTCTCTTCAAGTCACACATTTTCTGTAACTCTTTCCCTTAGACGAGCGCGAGGACTAAAATTTCGTTCTTTGTATTAACCATTTTGATTAAGTTCCCTCCATTAACCTGTAAATCCAATGAACGGATTTCTGAACGACATTAAGCGGTATTTTAAAACCGGTTTCGATCCCTTAGGCTAATAAAGATTTTAGGTAAATCGTTATGCGAAAAAAAAAACTCGTTTGCGGCGGTACATTTATGAAATTTTGCAATTTAGGGTGAAAGGTAGCTCGAAATGGTTTCTTTAAATACCTATACGGTTGCATCGTCTCCTTTTACTTTGAAGTTGGCTGACACGCTGCCACGTGTCTCGATAAGTACTAAAAATGTCGTATAGCGTCCCTAGCGCCACCTAGTTGTCCACTAAATTAAACTATTACGACGCACAAGTAGCTAGCGCCACATAATGTCACAATGTTCTACATCGCGCCAACCAAGTTTCTCAACGCGGATGCGTAAATATAACCTCCAATATCTTCCTTCGGACTTCGATCCACAGGCATGATCATCTCTACCTACAGTGGTAAAAAAAGGAACGTTGTTCGATCGCCTTAATCTCTCGCTGAAGGATGTTATGGGTAATCTTATCCAGTCTTAAATCTCAATAATTTTCAGCTGCTCTTCCAATCCTGCAACAGCAAAAAAAAACCATTAGAACAATACTTATAACTTGCAAAGTGAACACAACAAGATATGGCCGTGTAGCAATAAACAATAAGTTATATTAATAGGTTTTTTGGAACTTTATTGCGTGTGAATTTGCCACTAGAGGCGCTAGGGGCCATTCAAGTATTACGTAAGCAGATTTTTTTACAATTATTTAATCCCCCCCTTCCCCTTGTCAGCAAAAGTAAGCAAATCTCTCCCCCCCCCTCCCATGCTTACGTAATAATTGGTACCTCAAATGCATTTTTCTTTTACCTAATGGATTCTGTTTTTTTTGAGCAGCAGTTCGAACCGATAATGCTGACGTAATCACCATATCGACCCCCCCACTCACCATGTCATCAAAAATAAGTAAAGCAAAGACCCCCCGCCCCCCTCAAGCGCTTACGTAATACTTGAACGCCCCCTAGTGTCGCGTGAGGTTATTGGAATAACATTCACTTTTCACTGGTTGTGGCGGGCTTCGTGACTTAAATTATAATTTCTTTTATTTACCTGTTGAAAAGTGATCTACGTGAAATTAACGCAAATATGGATTATTTGGCGATGAATGCGAACGCTTTGAAAGCGGATTTTTTGTCCGAACTAAACGGAACTGCACTACAATGCGGCATAGCTACTCTACTAATCAATGAGATTCAAGATTTAAACTTTGATTTGGCGCCGTTCTTATAAAGTCGCCTTTGACAGATGTACCTCTGAACCTTAGCCAACAGTGGCGCCAACTGCTGAGCAAAGAAACGATAGTCCCCATTCAACTGAGACAAAATCTGCCCGGAATATAAAACCCAGCACAAGTCAAAGGCAAAAATAAGACTAAGAAACATTATGAAACCTGCTGCCATCCTCGACTTCCTCGAGCTCTTCACTATCATCATCACTATCACTACATAGTATAAAACAAAGTCGCTTTCTCTGTCCCTATGCCCCTATGTATCTATGCTTATATCTTCAAAACTACACAATGGATTTTGATGCGGTTTTTTTTTAATAGATAGAGTGTTTCAAGAGGAAGGTTTTTATGTATAATTCTACGCAGACAAAGTCGCGGGCAGAAGCTAGTTATAAATTTAAAAAAAAACATTTATTTCTTACTCAAAGAATCCATTGTAGACTCAAAGTAAGAATCCATTGTAGTGTTAGTAAAAAAAAAACCTAAAAACGAGATGTTAGTAGTAATCGTTAATTTGCTCAATCAACTATTACTTCGTGCGTTTCCTTTTCGGTTTCTGCAACTTTGTATCATTTTAAACGCAAGCCACAGTAGCTTGCTCCTCGGAACCTGTCAACAATAATTATCCTATTATAAAAATTGACTTGAGTGACAAGATATACACCATAAAAACTTATCGTAAGTACCTAGTATGCATACCTACTATTGTTTACGCAAATTTTGATTTTGCGGGAACGAAGTCGCGGGAAAAAGCGAGTGAGTAATGAAACAAAACATTAAGTAGTAAAAACCCAGAATTAGCTTAACAGACAAGTCCACGTGTCCAAGTCACAGGTAGATAAATATCTGGACTTAAACTTGACAGTTCCACATAATACATTGTAAATTATAACACTAAATTTAGTACTATCTCGGGATTTAACTTGAGACGGCCTAAGTGCTTATCTAAGTACTAGACATATTTATTGTTCCAAACTTGCCTAAGTAGCTGTTTGGAAAAGAATAAGAATACGAACGTAAACTCGGCGGTGCCGGGCCTATTAGATATTGCCTTCTTCGGAACTTTAACGTTGTATTCTTTTTCGACTTCTTCGTTCATCATCGTAATTTGGTACCATAAAGAAGACTACGAATTGACTAAAACTTACCTTGCTATTTAGAACAGTATTTGGTTGCACCCCTACGAAGCACTAATGGATTTCAAGGATTAAGTTTTTGTCTTTTTAATCACACATTTTGGCCAACGGTTCTTGTGTCATTCACTTTTCAACCTACCTTACATTTAACTAACTAGCATTTTTTAATTCGTTACTAGAAAAGGCAAAAGCCGAAAGACATTCTGCCATGGTTTTTATTTTACTTTTGGAAGTTGTAGATTTGGATTCTTTGGGTTTTTTTCTTGTTTAATAGTTTAGGTTTTAACTTGTAGTCCGATTTGGGAAAAATAGGTATATATTGAGTGCATTTTTTTTTTTTTTTTTTTTTTTTTTTTTATGTGAATAGGAAGGCAAACGAGCAAGTGGGTCACCTGATGGTAAGTGATCACCACTGCCCATAGACACCCGCAACCCCGGAGGGATTGCAGATGCGTTGCCAACCTAGAGGATTAAGATGAAATGCCTCTTGTGCCCGTAATTTCCCCGGCTGTCTTACTCTCCGCACCGGAACACAGCAGTGCAAGCATTGACTACTTAGCGGCAGGATTAGCGAGTAAGATGGTGGTAGCGATCCGGACGGACCTTGCACAAGGCCCTACCACCCGCAAATTATGTAAGTAGCTACAACATTTATGAATATGGGCCCTAATCTGTTAATGTTTCTAATTTCTAAGTAGCTAGTCCTTATTGTAACCAAGAAAAAAAAAATTTGGCCGAAGTTATTTGAATGGATGAGGGAATGGGCGAAATTCTTAGGAATCATGTTACAGGCGATGCGGCTAGCAACCCATCACTATTTTGATTCCGTTTTCCACCTATACGCCTACAATCGTGCTAAACGTGGCCTTTAGGTTTTGTTAACTCAGGCTCTGTCTACCCCGTAAGGGATGTAGACGTGATTTGTGTATGTAGGTATGTATGGAAGTTATTTGAGCAGTTACGAGTAGGTACACGCATGTGACGTCATTAAATGAAAATAACAGCGCCGATTCGAAAATGGAAGAAGGTATCTAATAATTTAGTTTAGCAATGTTGGTAGGTACGCCTCCCGCAAGGTGGACACAGACGATCTGGTTAGGATCGCGGGAAGGTGGCTGCGACCGTACGGGTAAAACCGAGATCCTTGGGGAAATGGGGAAGGCCTATATTTGTGTGTCTTGCAAAAAGGAATAAATGTCTTCTTTCTTTCTTTCTTTCTATGTCCAGCAGACAACGTCTCCAGGCTGATATGACTATGATACATACATACATACGTCACGCCTCTTTCCCACAGGGGTAGGCAGATACTACTTTGTTCCACTTGCTACGATCCTGACATACTTCTCTCGCTTCATCCACACTCATCAGTCTCTTCATACATGCTTGTCGATTTCGGGTACTCCTGACCAGACCTTTTTCCAAGACGTCTCCTATTTGGTCTCGGAACGTCCGTCTAGGCCTGGCCCTCCCAACCAGACGCGTTCGTCCCTTACAGGCATATAAGCAGTGCTTGTAAGCATACGTAAATGTGCCCGACACGCTTCGTACCAACACGGATTTTGTTGGCAATATGCCTACCCTCTGTCAAAATCCACTGCACGCCCCTGCTCCCAACGTAACCATTCCCACTCCCCATATAGATCTGTGATGACGATGATGATGATAAATAATTTCGTATTTATATATATAGTGTCTTTTAATCCGTTTCGCTACAATTTCAGTACATTGTGTAGTTTTTTTTTATAAATTATCTCGTAATTCGCGGCGTGCCCCATGGCATAGGCCTCCTCCATTTATTGGAGGGTTTGGGCTATAGTTCCCACGCGGGCCCAGTGCGGATTGGGAACATCACGCAAACACCATTGAATTGCTTTGCAGATGTGTGCAGGTTTCCTCACGATGTTTTCCTTCAACGAACAGCTCATGGTAAATTTCAAATGTACCTAATTTCGCACATAAATTCCGAAAAACTCAGAGGTACGAGCCCGGGATTCGAACCCACGACGTTCTGCTTGAGAGGCCACAGGTCAAACTACTAGGCTACCACGGCTTTTTTAATTTCGTAGGTAGGTATTTAATGTGCACCTACCTACCTACTAAATACCGGAACTGAATGATTTCGAAATTCTAATGACATCATAAAATACATGACTATTCGCAACGCAATAATCAAATTAAAATAATTAAATTGTAATTAGTAAATAGGCCTTAGGTACTTAACGATCGCTGTTTTGCGTAATAGAATTATAGCGAAATGTTGTCAATTTCATCGCGGGGTTACCCGTAATGTATTCAAGTAATAATTAATTTTAATACTTTAATCGGTGTCATTAACGTCTCTGTTCCAAAATTGGAAATTAATTAGGTAGGTACTAATATTAGGCGCCTACCTACAGTTTTTGAAGTGAAAACTTCTTTAGCAGAGTTGTGCACTTTTTGGGATGGGTGAATGTTAAACTCGCGTCAGGTCACGTGACCGTCAGGACAGTTTCAGTTTTGAAAAAGGACTCTGTAATCAGGGTAGGTAGTATTAAAAACCATTTTTGTCACTTGTCTGTAGAAATTATTAGTGCAGACTACAGTAGTCTCTTTCATGTTCTTTCTGGAGGAATTAGATGGAGCGAACAGCATATTTTATTCAGATCCCTTTTTTTTTATCTCCGTGACCGCAGTTCATTTTTTTCAACGTTATCTTTGTTAGTATGTACTTGCTGCGCAGATTTACACCCGCCCCTTAAAACGTCGGCCAATGCTGGTATCTGTACTCGTCCCGCCTCAATCCGTCATCTCTCATCTTCCTTCCCTTTCTGATGCATGCGTAGCGTATTGCTATCGCTACCGTTGGATAAATCACATTTGCAAAGGTTAGTAGATACGTACCTATTAGGGTTGCCACCTTTTTTGAAAGTAAAATAGTATTTTTTTCAAAACATTGCAAAAAGTATTTCAAGAAAAAAAATAGTACCTACCTACACATTTATTTTTAGTAATTATTAATTTTTACATGAGTATTTTTGTTATTAGCCTTAGTTTTGGTTGACAATGTCTTATTATTTTTATAATAATTATAGTAATCTGAGCAACTCAGATTCACATTAACAAAATAACAATTCGTTCTTAATTAAATTCCTTTTTTCTCGCCATTTTATATTTGACCTCAAAAAACATTCGCGTCCAGTTGCATCCAGTCGCATTTTAATTTTAAAAAAGCGTGAAAATCAGTTCATCATTACCGATGAAAATACAGGGTGTCTCATTGAAATCGGTCAGTATGGGAAAGTCTGAAACTATAAGACATACTAAGATCTGTTATTAGGAACCATGTCATCGATTTTAATAACAAGAAAAACTGCATTCATACATTTTAAAAAAACCTGTACTCAGCTCGGGAATCGAACCCGGTTGTTTTGAAAAAACAAACTTACACTATTTCTATTTAGATATCGATTGTGTGTAGGTTTTAAGCAACATGTCTAAAATGAATAAAATGCATTCTTTTCACATATTTTAATTTATTTTAGTAGGTGTTCGAAGTTACCACCGTTACAATATTCAACAAGTTCAGGCATGATAGTTATAAAACTAAAAGCCCAAGTTTTGATGACATCTTTTTATATTCCGTGGTTTTATAACTAGGTAACGTATTTTATTGCTACGTGTACACCCCTACTCATAGTGTGTAATCCATTTCAACATAATTTTATAACACATAAACATAATTAAATTGATTACAAAAGCAGCTAATATATTAATTACTAGCTTTTGCCCGCGACTTCGTCCGCGCAGATAACGTCAGAGTGACGACATACATTTTTTTAAAATAAAACGTACCTATCCTATGTTACTTCTAATACCTCCAAGAACATGTGTACCAAATTTCATGATGCTCGGTTGAGTAGTTTTCGCGTGAAACCGTAACAAACAAACTTACATTCGCATTTATAATATTAGTAGGATAATTTCAACCGACGGAAAACGGAGGTTCTCAGTTCGACGCGTTTATTTTATTTTTTACTAGCTTCTGCCCGCGACTTCGTCTGCGTAGAATTATACATAAAAACCTTCCTCTTTAATCACTCTATCTATTTAAAAAAACCGCATCAAAATCCGTTGTGTAGTTTTGAAGATATAAGCATACATAGGGACATAGGGACATAAGGACAAAGAAAGCGACTTTGTTTTATACTATGTAGTGATGAACGTATGACCACGCATATTAAATTGAAGAGCTTTCGATTTTGGACTGACCAACTTTATTTTCTTGTCACTCTTTGCTAGGTAGGTATATTCTCCGCGGTCACTCGAATCTCGAGTTTGTTACCAAACATGTATTTATTCGGTAGTATTAAGACTAAAGTATTAGCAAGTGGAATAAAGTAGTTTCTGCCTAGTGCCTACCTACCCCTGTGGGAAAGAGGCGTGACGGTATGTATGTATGTATGTATGTATCAAGATTATTAAGCCTCTAATTGGTCCCCTACCTACTAAGCATGTTAATACCTAATGAAACACAATATTTCTTCTAACAAACTGACTAGGTACTCTTGTCCCGTCGCCGATGGGACAGATTATCAACAACAAACAGTTGATCCACCAATTTGCCTAACATACAACTAAGAATTAATAAAAAAAGCACCAATTAATAAAACATTGCTGATCTATTTCCATGTCTGTGTTTTAGGTTTCATTTTTGTACGATTGTGTGTACTTATCTATATGTGTGTCTTTCAAAAGAGAATAAATGTCTTGTCTTTCTTTCCTTCTTTTAATTCTTGGTTGCACGTGGACGTGGCAGCACTAGTTACAATAATTCTTGGCTTCATCATACTTAGTGTCAGACTTACTGGATTCTCGAGATTTGAAATGTGAGGCTGTGGGTTGTGCTCCACCTAATTTGGCCCACCCGGAAAAATGCTGCCATTAATTCGAATCACTAATTATTATTTTAATATAAAAATAGGTACTTAGGGGCCATTCAAGTATTACGTAAGCATATTTTTTCCAATTATTTACCCCCCTTCCCCTTATCAGCAAAAGTAAGCAAACCTCTTACCCCCCCCCCCCCTCCCATGCTTACGTAATCATTGGTACCTATATGCATTTTTCTTTTAATGGATTCTGTTTTTTATTGATTCGTGATCAGCAGTTCGAATCGAAACTGCTGACGTAATCACCATATCGACCCCCACCCCCCACCCACCCACCATGTCATCAAAAATAAGCAAAGAAAAGACCCCCCGTCCCCCTCAAGCGCTTACGTAATACTTGAACGCCCCCTTAGGTTATGTAGGTTAGTTAGGCATCTTCATTTGTCTGAAAGGCAAAATAGCAGAAACAACTATATTATCAACGGCTAAACTTGTATGCTGAGTTGAGACGATTTTGTGACAAACTATTTATCTGTAGTTTTTTTTTATTGTTTTTGTTTCCTTTAACCAATTGTGTTTGTCATAAATAAAATTTTTCTTTCTTTCTTTCTATCATGAGCGTTTTCCAAAAAACAAAGTTTTCCAAATAAAATATTTTGGGTTTTTCTTACTCGGAATCAATGAACAAAAAATCTACCTTGCTACTTCGCTACTCACGTGCAAGATAACCAAGCCTGTGTGAAATATGTATTTTTCATGCAATCCCTCCCTCCACTACTGCCACATAAAACACATATAAATCCCACAAACTTAATTATCCCTTACACCACACAAACACTGACGCGTTTCGATCCCTCTACGGGATCATTATCAAAGTTCCAAACTAAAAAAAAAATAATCTCATACCAGAAAAATGTGTCCCAGATTTTACTATGAATTGTTTTCCTGTGCGTCACGTCACCATATAATAAAAAGTGACGCACTGGAATGTAAATTTTGGGACACATTTTTTCATGTATAAGGATCGATAGGGTAAACGACTCTGAGTAAGAAAAACCCAAAATAGTTAAATTCTGGAAAAAATGTTAATGTGGATTTTTTTTTGGAAAACTCTTATACGAAGTACCACGGTCATTCAATATTTTTTATCCCTTTCTCTCAACAGAATCACTTTTTGCAAGAGAACCTCTGATTGTGGCGATCACAAAATGAGCTCAACCTTGTCTTAATTTGTAAACGAAATTCTAACCCAAAATTTCACTTTTTGTCACCAATATACTGCGACAATAAATTAGAAATCATGTTTAGATGTTAAGCTGGTATAAAACAGATAACGTTTTAAACCATTGTTAATCATTTTCAGAAATTTTAAATGGTTAATACTGGTTGGCGGAATTCATCAATAAATTCATCGATTAAGTGACATCACTAGCTTTGGACCGCATTGGTCACATCCCTATGGTGTTTAACGTAAACATTTTGGGCATTGCTCCTTGAGCCTCCATACTCCATAGCGTGTGTTTGTGTCTCGTAGTTTAAAAATAATCATTATTAATATATCGGTGTTTATCTGGAATAAATTATTTGCAAGACTCTGGTGTTTATTAATACATACTCGTGTCATAAATTTACCGGGGGGCGATTATTAAAACACACGTCATCGCTCGCATGTACCATTGGAGAGTGGTAAAAACACTAAAAACTGTGTATAGATACAAAGCTACAAAAATACAGCTCAAATTAAAATTTCGACTAATTGACTAGATTAATTAGAACTGTAATTTTCTACTTTCATTTAAATAAACGAGTTTTTCGAGTTACAGACGGGATTTGAACCCGTCAGGTTTAGGTGATCCGATTGGGAGGAGACATACATACATAAATCACTTCTATCCCTTACGGGGTAGACAGAGCCTAAGTTAACAAAACCTAAAGACCACGTTTAGCATGATTGTGGGCGTATGGATTGAAAGGGGAATCAAAACAGTGATGGGTTGCTAGCCACATCGCCTATATAACATGATCCCTATGATTTTCGCCCAATCTTCAAGGCTTTTACCATCAGCGCGGGAAGAGAAGCAACTGGTACATTCTATGTTTTTTCTTTGCTCCCAGACCCGCATGGAAGATTGAAGAGAGACGCTCGGCGCGTAGGTATAGGCCCACATACATACAAACGCGGATTCCGATCCCTCTCGAAATTGCAGCACAACTTCTCTTTCAAGGGGGCGTTCAAGTATTACGTAACGCAATTTTATCGTAAAACGTTACGGCGCGTTACAAGGGGGGGAGGGAGGGTCAAAAATCTTCAATAATTGCGTTACGTAATACTTGAACGCTCCCCAAGTGACATTTTCACATTACCTGCTTTAATAATCGGGCCCCCGTATTTATATAACAACACTACGCGGTCATTTTTTTTTTCTATGTAATCAGTCCGAAAATACTATGATCAGTGTTACAGGCTTCTTCGCGTTTCAGTGTGTGCTCTCCAGTGAGACGCAATCACTCCTGAAAGTCCTTTTGTTAAAAAATACATTTTATTCTGTTAATGAGTTTCTGGATATGACATTTTGATTTATTTATTTAATCGCATTGTTTTTTCTATTAATTTTGACATTTGGCTAATTTAAACCCTTTATTATGTTTCATTATTTACCTGTAAGCAGTGACGATCCCTAGCGGAGAATTAATTTAATTAAATTGTACCTAATTGTTTTATTATTATTGATTTTGTCATTTTTTGTAATATTCAATTGATTTGTATTACCTATTTAATTTCATCTCATTTACTCTTGACGATTTCAATCTAAATTCTTCTAACTTGACAATGTACAATTTATGATGTAATTTTTATGGAATGAATAAATAATCTAAATCTAAATCTCATTTGAGGTAACTGAAACTAGAATCGTGACTTTAGTTCCTGGATGGTATCTTTTTTGAGTCGCCTCTGATAGTCGATCATTGTTAGCTGCCGGGCCAGGACGTTCGGATGGTATTCAAGTCGTGTTTGATATTTTGATATTATTACGCGGTAAATAAAAAAATATTGGTAAAAAAATCACTTTTAATAAAGGTTTTGTCCATGGTCCTTTATGATTGCAGTCATCAATTTACAAAACAATAAATAATAATACACCAAATTACAGTACTCGGCCATAAAGATCGAAAGATACACACAATTGCACTTCGGAATAAGCCAATTGGGGTCACATAAGTTAGAGCGAGACGAAGCCGAGAAGACCGATGTGCAATCTTTATGGCCGGGTACTGTACAAGTCGATCCGGCCACTGCAATCGAGTAAAAATTAATTTACGAAACTAATAATTTTATTACTTGTTTAAGTGTTCACTCTTTGCAACTAAATTTTACTGTCAATTTTTTGTCACTGTGTTACATTATTTTTATTAATATTTGCTTTTGTTATATATGATTTTGTTATATAATGCAGGTAGTTTTTTTTTTGTTGATGACCTTTGCCCGTCAATAGGCCGCTATAGGCCAATTAAAAAAAAGTAGATACTAAGTCCTAACCTAAATCGGTCATTTGACAGCACAGTAACTAGCAACAAAGTAAATATAATTTCGACACAATCACTTGTAATCATTAATTATTGTGACACGTGAATTAAATTACACAGAACAGGGGCCCGATTTTTGAAAGCACATCACTCGAAAGTGGTATAAATCAGCTTATATCTCCAAAACTACAGCTCTAATCAAAGTTTTGACTTGTTCACAAGATTAATGAGAGCTGTGATTGTCTATGCTACTCGCATTTCAAATCAAGCACAATTCACCACTTCCGAGTGGTATTATCACACGTGCGCTTTCAAAAATCGGGCCCCCGAAGCCATTTTGTTTTGTACAAAATAATAAATAAAGACAAAAGCAAAATTTGAGGTTACAATTTCATTTACACCTTAAGACACGACTTATTGAATTTACAAACGACTACTGTCATTCCTTATGCGAAGAAGGCGAGCTATCCTCAGCTTTTCTCTTGCTTGCCGAATGAGATTTTCTATCGGGCTTGTATTTCTCCCATTTCTTATGGTTCAATGTGTCAAAGTCGTCACAGTACCGTGCTATGTCAAGAAGATAAGTGGAAAGATGGACTAGTTCCCGATCTTTGGCTCTGTTGCTGTGGGCCTGCCTGAACGGCCGGATCTTGAGACCACTCTTCGGGTTCATGACAAAGTTCCTCCTGATGTCGTCGAACATTATCGTGTTTTTCGAACTGTACTGAGGATATTTGCCCCAGATCACGCCTAGCGGTTTGACCTGGAATGAAATAAAGAATATCTAAGTCTCTAATAGTACAGTAACAATGTTTCATTTTCCTTCTGCAAAGTTTTTGCATTAAGATGCGTTAAAAGAGTGTAAATTCCAAAAGCATTATTACAATAAGAATAAATCACTACATAGTATAAAACAAAGTCGCTTTCCGCTGTCTGTCCATACAATGTAATACAATACAAATACTCTTTATTGAACACCACAAATCAGTACAAAACAATACAGAAACAAAGAACAAAGTAGAAATAGGCGGGAGTATTAATAATAATACTTCCATGCTGGTCTGGGAGCAAAGGAAAAACATAGAATGTATCAGTTGCTTCTCGTCCCGCGCGGATAGTAAAAGCCCATCAAGGGTATGGGCGAAATTCTTAAGAATCCTGTTATAGGCGATGCGGCTAGCGACCCATCACTATTTTGATTCCTTTTTCCACCTATATGCCAACAATCATGCTAAACGTGGCCTTTAGTTTTTGTTACCTCAGGCTCTGTCTACCCCGTAAGAGATATAGACGTGATGTGTGTATGTGTATGTATGTATGTAATAATTTAGTATAGTATTTCACGAACCCATATATTTTAATGTTTTATGATGCCGGAAAACTCGAATGTTGTGTTAACTGCTCCATTAAACAGGCTCACATCTGCCAAGTAGGCCTACCTCTCTATTATCCTTCGTCACTTCACATCCAACCAAAAAATGTATTAAATCCTCAACCTTGCCACAATGCGTGCACGTTGTGGATTGATCAATTCTCATCATATTTAAAAAAATATTTAATGGCCATGACCTGGCCTCACCCGAAGTATCCTCACGAGCAGTTTCCTGGGAAGCCTGGCATATCACTTTTATGGGTTTGATACTTGAATCAGCCGATGGTATACCCGTAATCCAAACGGCATTCTAACAGCTCACGGACTGTACCAAATTTTATCACGATCTTTGGCTGATTAGTTTACGCGAGACAGCGTAACAAACAAACAAACTCTTAAATTTATAATAGGTATTTGTTAAGATTCATTAATCTAGTAACATACTCACATCAATCGTCCCATACTTGGCCGTGTGCACAGTAATCATAGCCAAGTAATCCAAATAGAACATGATCTTGTAATTCTGCTGTGATGAAACACCAAGCAACTTCATTTTCTCCTCGATCCACTTCATGCCCGTAGCAGACCATATGACTATGTCGTAGTCAACGTATGCCGATGTCAGAAATTCGTGAAGGAAAGGACGCATTAGTTCGTATCCTGGAAGCAGAGAAAAATAATTAAAAGTTACAACAACAAAGATTGTAATAGATTTTTTTTAACCTCCTGCCCAATATCCTAAATAAAGAACAACTGTCAAAGTAAAATTTGAATTTGAATTTTACATGAATGACACTAGAATTGAAATCCATACTGTATAAGGATCGATAGGGTAATTTTGAGTAAGAAAAACCCAAAATAGTTAAATTTTGGAAAAATATTCGTTTTTTTTTTTTTTTTTTTTTTTATATGAATAGGAAGGCAAACGAGCAAGTGGGTCACCTGATGGTAAGTGATCACCACTGCCCATAGACACCCGCAACTTTTTTTGGCAAACACTCGCTTACCTTTTTCTGCTACAGACCGATGGTCAAACAGTGTGTAGTCTATATCAAGAACAAGCAATTTCTTGCCCGGACGAGGTTCATTCAAAACGGTAATCTTGTAGTCTCTGACGCGTTTGTTTATTTTTGCTAGGTATATCTGAAACATGAACAAAAAAGTAATCAAGTAACATTATGTTATTATTTACTGTTTGTCAAAAGATTTGAAAAAAGAAAGATTTGAAAGATTTGTGCGGGTGGTAGGGCCTTGTGCAAGGTCCGTCCGGATCGCTACCACCATCTTACTCGCTAATCCTGCCACTAAGTAGCAGTGCTTGCACTGCTGTGTTCCGGTGTGGAGAGTAAGACAGCCGGGGAAATTACGGGCACAAGAGGCATTGCATCTTAGTCCTCTAGGTTGGCAACGCATCTGCAATCCCTCCGGGGTTGCGGGTGTCTATGGGCAGTGGTGATCACTTACCATCAGGTGACCCACTTGCTCGTTTGCCTTCCTATTCAGATAAAAAAAAAAAAAAAAAAGATTGCTAATAACGTTCCAAAGAGGAATGGAGAGGAGCATGATAATCATTAGAAAAATGCAGAACCACTCAAAAATTATAGATGCACTTGGGCAGGCCAAGAAACTAAAATGGTAATGGGCTGGCCATGTTGCCAGACTATATGATGGGAGATGGACATCTCAAACGAGAGCCTGGCAGGGTCCAGTGGGGAAAAGGAAAAGAGGTCGCCCACTGGCCCATTGGGCTGACGAAATAGTAGAGGCAGCAGGGAAAAACTGGGTTTGGAGGGCCCAAGAGACAACCTCGTGGATGTCTCTGGAAGAGGTCTTTACCTCATACGAGGGTTCTGGTGTAAATGCACTGATAGTGTAATAACAATAATAATATAGCCTTTTTTATTCCGAATTTGCTACAATTTCATTTTTGTTGTTGTTGTTGTTTTATTATTAAATTGTCGCGTAATTCGGCGTGCCTCGTGGCATAGGCCTCCTCCGTGTATTGGAGGGATAGTGTATTGTACATTTATTATTTTACTGTTAATTTCGTTTTTTAACACTAAATGCTTCTTTTCTTTTTTTATCAAGTTTAATATTAACTATTACAGATAATTTTGATGTATATTTGATAGAAGACCGTTTTCATAACTAAATGCCACAAATTTTCCATACATTTAGTAACCTGAATGTTCCGTTCCATCACATTACTGTCATACAAACTGCCTTGAGCGAGCAGCCTTATTCTAAGCTCAACCAGTCAATTACCTCTTGATTCTCCACATCGACCTCGTCATCGTCCAAATCCAGGTCATTGACGACATCATCCCCACACTCAGGCCTCGACAAAGCTCCCTGGATGGCCTCCTCAAGAGACCCCATCATCATGATCTTGAGGTTTGGTTTGAGGTTCAACTCGGCCAGAGTGTAGTTGTCTGTTGCAACTTTGCCTGAAAGTTACAGAAACTTTTGATGAAATATGGATATCTAATACCTTTAAACCTATACACCTACAATCATTTTCAACATGAAACTACCGTAAGACTTAATCATAATTATATATAAACGGATAACTCACTCACTCGACTTTTATACATGAGTTATCCCTTTATATGTAAATGTAATTACCTACAATCATGCTAAACATGGCCTTAAGGTTTTGTTACCTCAGGCTCTGTCTACCCCGTAAGGGATATATAGATGTGATTTGTGTATGTACGTAGCAATATGTAGACATTTATGAAGACAAAGATCTATTTTTTGCTGTGAAACATAAATTTGGAATCACTATCATCACTACATAGTATAAAATAAAGTCGCTTTCTTTGTCCCTATGTCCCTATGTATGCTTATATCTTCAAAACTACACAACGGATTTTGATGCGGTTTTTTTTAATAGATAGAGTGATTCAAGAGGAAGGTTTTTATGTGTGATTCTAGGCCGCAGACGAAGCCGTGGGCAGAAGCTAGTGTTATATAAAATTCACAATCAAAGCTTTTATTCCTGAAGTTGATCATTCAAATTACTGTCGAATAGTCTTAGTGCTTATTAATGCAAAATTATTTAGTGCTATTTGCGATTTTGCGCATGATTAAATTTACAAAGTGGGTAGTTTGCGGAGAGTCCACTCTTCTTCTTCTTCTTTTTCAATATGGCCCTATCGGTCGATGCGATGATTTCGCCAATGTCAAAGTAATAAATACAGCATCCAAAAATATTGTGACAAAAATGTCAGCAAAGTAGTACAGTAGAACACGGACAAAAGACCCCCCCCTGTCGGGCTCTTAGCCAACGGTCAATGATATCCCTCGGAGACCGCCAGGAAATCATTAGCCGATGCCCAGGGTGCACCAGACCAATCACTGCTTGTCCCTCGGACGGATCCAAAAAGGAACTGCAGCTCTTGACCATATGCGGAGGTAGCCCGACTCGCACCCCGATTGTCCACTCAAATATACTACCTTAAAAATCCGCAACTACATTGGATTGGACTATAATACTTCATCACCATGGTCATGGTTGTCAGTAATAAAACGCCATGACTAATAAGGATTTGGTTAGGAGAGGTTGGATTAAAGTGTAATCATTATACTGTTTTACGCCTGCCCTAATCTGCTTTCGCTATCAAATGTGATAGAAGTCATCACTTTTTGTTTTTCTTTTCATCAAGGCTTAAGCACGCTTCATTTCAAATTCCAAATTAATAATAATAATTATTGCATTTACGTAATAAATACATTAAGTGCTTGGTAAGTCTTTTCAAGATCATGAGACCTGCATACTCTCCAAAAATAAGAACAAGGTTTTACTGTTGTACATAATTGGCATAATGATCACTCAAACCAACTCCAAATGTTAAAAAAAAGTTACGCATACAAGTTTTGAGTTCGCCAATTATGACAAGTGCCAAGATACCGTGCTGTTCCTTAAAATTCTAAGAATCACCAGCAACTGGGAAAGTGTTATGAACTTTCTATTACATAAACCAAGCTGAACTGCTACAATTATAGGGCAAAAGTTTACAAGTAAACAATGAACTCACATCTTAATGCTATTTTCACTGGTTTACCGAAAAAGATACTTATAAAAACGTGTAATTACCCTGAAATTTGACATTTAGCAATTTTTGCCTGTCGGGTCTGACGCCTGTAGCATTTTCAATCGCGATCTTCAACATCGCCACGGAATCGGAAGGAGAAAAATCCGGCATGTCGTACTCCTTGCCATTCCACTTAACAATCAATTTTAAAGAACTATCGTTTAAATCACACATTTTTACATGAAACTAAATGCAGAATGCAGAGTAACGGCAAATGTGACACATAAACAAAACAACACTGACGCTAGTGAAGGCCACTGACGTTTCTTTTTACGGTAATTAGTGATGTGCTGCGGATTGCGGGTAAAGAGGTTGCTGTAACGTACATCTATTAATAGCTTTGGGAAAGGTCAAGCGGCTAAATGTAATCAAAAGATTTTTTTCCTCAAAATTCAGAGAAATTATTATAAGTTCGCTTAGCGCGCTTAATTTTTTGACTGAGTCAAAAATAAGAGAAACATAAAAGAGTGAATATTAAAACGAGGGCGGAGTTTTTACGTAGGGGCTATCCATAAATTAATTCACATAGGTACATTAAAATTATCAAATTGGTGTGACATGGCCCGGTATTGCTTGAATATGGCAACAATTTCATATGAAAATATTTAGTTCCTCTTTTATCCGTTTGTTTAGTTAACAAAAAAATCTCGCATCTTAAATGAGTATTCAAACAAAACTGTACCTTGAAGAACATGTAATAAAATTTACTTCGTGAGATTAGCGATTACGAGATACGAGATTTTTTCAAAGTACCTAGTGACGATATGCGGGATTGGAGGTAGGTACGACGTTTCAACGTTAGTACCGACCATTCCAATCAATTTCAACGTTTTTGGAAGCAAACAAGTCCCACTCAAAGTTCATTATTATTATAAAATGAAATAGGTACCTACCTATAATAATCGTACTAAGTATAATTATTATAAAATGGCGTCAGATAGGTATCAAGTATGATCCTTCAACCAAACCTAAGCTAAAACCCGTTACTTTCTCAGCCAAATCACCCCATCAAACAATGAAACCAAGGCATTAAAAAAACCAAAGACATCACTTTTATTAATCAAAACACGAAAACACATAGATCCGTCATGTAATTGCTAAGCTACTGGTGGAGTTACACTGGCCTGCCACACTGTCATCTGCAAAAAAATAGTACATTATTACAGAGGCCAAGAAGTAGCTTAGTTAGGGGTTGCCGGCCTTACACTCGGCGAGGCTGGATATTTGTGACTGGGAAAAGCGGTTATTTCCCGCAAAGGTATTTCAGCGCTTCTTCAAACATACATACATACATAAATCACGTCTATATCCCTTACGGGGTAGACACACCAAACATGCAATGAAATAAATTGAAAACCTCCAAGAAAATAAAGTTTTGTTTCTGGAGAAATGAATAGTAAACTAGACAAAATAAAACTGCACATACATACATATATCACGTCTTTATCCCTTACGGGGTAGACAGAGCCTGCAAAATACAACAAACCTCGTTTGTTTTTTTTAAATATAGGTAGCTGACAGATTGTAATAAGGTCATAACGCCAGAGTGAAAATATTGTTTATAGTTTTTTTAATGGTGAATGCCAAGATTCTGAGTCACGAAATTATGTGCGGAAAGGAAATTAGAAAAAGAGCACAATCCCATTAAATACCTCTCGTTTAGTCGCACCTGAAACGTGGCACTTCGTGGTCAATATTTTATTGCATGTTTGAGAAAAGAACAACTAAAGAATGATTATGACCTTGAACCACGTCCACCAGGTTCGTGTTCTTCGGTATCGGTAGGTACCAAGCTCAGGAAGTCGTATTCTTTAGCATTAGGTAGATACTTATGTGAACGCTATGTATGAAAATGACAAGGTTCCATAATAGTACGCAATTCAGTTTGACTGTGAGATTCCTACTGATGTTATTATAAAAATAGTAGAGATGTCTAACCTTCTTTCTCATTGTCTGTAAAACTCCTGGTAACATGCAGACGTTTGGCGTGCTGAAAAAAAAAGTAAAACGTGGAGTAGCGACTTCTAGTTGACACTGGCTGTTAGGTCTTGCAATTTACGATGACGACTGCGCTTTGTTTGTGGTTAAACACGTATCGCGTACCTATTACAGGGACTTACCCGTGGTCCACCTAATATGTCCTCCCGGAAAAAATGATGCCACTATTTCGAATCACGCAATAACATTTTAATATAAAAATAGGTAGGTTAGGTCATTTAGGTATCTTCAGTTGCCCGAAGGGCAAAATACCCAGTAAAAGTTGGGCGGAGCTCCGTCGAAAACCAGGTGGCCTAACTATTCGTGGACCACCGGGTAAAGACCCGGCGTATACGCGTCAATGTGTATTGTGGCTTACGAAGCGATTTTCGAGCGAGATTTTTCTTTATATTTTATATTTACCACAGCCACTCTTAGCTCTCATGCACACATACATATGCAGGTACGTGCTTACGACAAATAAAGCTCAGTCGCCATCGTTAATTATACTATCATGGCCTTCCCCGGGACAGTGGCGTAAGTATAACGTCTGGGGCCCGCGGCAAATTCGTCAGATGGGGCTCTTTCCTCAATATAAAGAAGTGCATCAGCGTCCCTTCTGTGCTCTGAACCAAGCCAGTTCGGGGCCCCGAAGATGGGCCCGTGGCATTTTGCCACTCCTGCCACCCTATAGTTACGCCACGTCCCGGGACTGACAGTACTGAAACAATTTTTACATATTATACCAAATTCCAATTCCAACCGCATCGGTTCAGCGGTTTAAGCGTGAAGAGATAACAGACAGACACAGTACAATGGTACACAGTAGAAAAAATAATGATTTATTCTGTGCAGACATAAGCACTTTGCATTTATCATATTACGTCACCCCGGGTCGTAAGTAGCAATTTACCGGCCAAGGGAAGACGTAAAATTGTGTAGGTACACAACTCGCGCGGTGATAAAGACCCAGGTCGCATGTTTAGCGCCCTCGCCTTTGGCTCGTGCGACAAGTTCCTGCGATCTAAAACATTCTTTATTTCACCACCCTCGGAACGTAATGTACTATTGTACGGATTGGACAAAACTTAACCTTCTTCCAAATTCGAAGTTCGAAACATAGCTTTTCCGCTCACACTTATATAGGCATTAGATACAGTGGGAATGAGAGGTACGATATGCCATAACGGAGTTTCAGAGTAGTGGAGTAGACGGAGTATCTACTAGATAACTCACCTTTGCAGCCCTGGAAGTTCCCTTTTCGCGGCTTTTTTGCATGGCTCTTGACTTTTGGCTTGATTGTAATTTGTCGTTCCTAGAAAAAAAGTTTCGCGTCATTCCACTACGTCGTACCTAGTGCACGGATGCCAGAGTTGATTAGCAATGTAACGGATACTTTTACAGGATACATTGTGATTTTTTTCTAGCAGTGAACATACCGGATAGCTACCAGGTATCCATTACATCTGTAATATTAGTCATTAGCGTTCAATACACCTATTGCGGCGGACATATAAGTCACTGGCGTCCATTCTGCCAGCCCGCCACGTTGACGGACATAACCAACATTGACGTTCAACATAGTCATGTCATGGATGTATTCCTCACTGGCGTTCAGCCAGCGCGCCATATTGACGGACATACTCAATATTGGCGTTCATCACAATGGCGAGGAATTCATGAAATGATTGTGTTGGTACTGGCGTTAAGGAGTATTTATAGACCTGCGTCTGTAGTGCCTTAGCGCATGCGATGTCTCCTCGTTTCTATCCACTGGCCGCCATTTTGCTGGGCTAAGACTGACACTGCTGGTTTGTGTCTGTAAATATTGAACGAGTTAAACGAAATTGAACATAAATCCTAACAGTTAAACGCCAGTAAAATTAAAATCCATTAAAATGTCCAACAATGTAAAAATACAATGAGAAGCAAAAATATTGGGTCACTTTCCATAAAAAATACGGAATTTGCTCTTCAGAAAGAAATTTAAGTAATACCAATAACAATACCTAATAACATACTATCCTACCTTGTCGCCAGTAAAGTTTTAGATTTTAATGGAGAGACAAAGGCAAACGCCGAGGTCAACGACACAATTGATTTATTTGATAACTACCCGCAACATGCAAAATAATAAATCTACTCCGCAATTAGATACTATAATGCAACAAAGTAGGTAGTTACGCGCTTTTAGCTATAGCTATATTTTTGTGCACACTTAAAAGTGCCGATAGTTTACTTCAATATAGTATAGTATACATAGTATAAAATAAAGTCGCTTTTTCTGTCCCCATGTCCCTATGTATGCTTATATCTTCAAAACCACACAACGGATTTGGATGCGGTTTTTTTAATAGATAGTGATTCAAGAGGAAGGTTTATATGTATAATACATACATAATATACCGTGCGAAGCCGGGGCGGGTCGCTAGTAAATTATAAATTACCTTTTTTCTAGGTGAATATGATTCTTCCAGTCTCTTACTTTTATAGCCTGAAAAAAATAATAGCATTAGATACGTACGCATTGTTTCAGATAAAACTTATAATATATGTATAATACCTAGATACAGCTAACCCCCTTCTTGGTAAAGGCAAGCTCATCTCCAATAAAGGTAAATAAGTATTTTATTATCGTGTATTTATTAGTATCATAGTTATCGGGTATAGAACATTATAAAAAAAAAACTCACAACTAACCGTTCAAAACTATGGACCTAACAAGCACCTCATACTATTGAGAACAGGGTCTTTTACAAGTAGAAATTTTTGAACGGATGGCTGTATAGGTACCTATTTGAGAACTCGATTGTACTTACATACTTCTACTAATGCCACATGTCCTGCCCAGGGCAGGACATGTGGCAAGATATGAAGACAAAAGATGGACCCATCAGATAACAAAATGGCCAGGGCCGTCAGGCAAAAGACACGTTGGAAGGCAGAGCAAAAGATGGGCTGATGATGTTAGGATCATGGCAGGAAAAGACTGGATGACTATTGCCAAAAGTAGAGAAGATTGGAAAAGGATGGAGGAGGCTTTTACCCTAGGGGGGCCACTCGACAAAAGAGTTTAAACTATAAATATATATAAATGTAAAAAATGAAATGTATTAACAATGAAACAACTTAAAAATTTTGAAAGTGGAAATAAAGCTTTATTATTATTATTTATTTATTATTATTATTACTTCTACTAATCCTACTTCCTACTATCTCATCCTACTATCCTACTGATTCTACTAATCCTACTAATATCCTACTATCCTACTAATATATAAATGCGAAAGTTTTTGAGGATGTTTGTTACTCTTTCACGCCATATAGGATAACACATAGGTTACTTTTTATTCCGGAAAACTGCGTAGTTCCCGCAGGATAGCGAACGAATTATTTGCAGACGAAGCCGCGGTCAACTGCTTACTAGCTCTATAAGTTGTATAAGTTGTTTGAGTGACACGATCTCGGCGTATTACTAAAAGCTGTGTTATTAATATCCACAATAGACCGCCTTGTCTCGGCAAAAGACGTCATAATATGCTATCCACGTTCTTTGCAATAAACCCTATCCAATAATTTACCATGTATTTTCCCACCTACACACCCACGCACTGGAATATGACACCTACAAAGTTTATTCAATGAGACAAGTAACGCTTCGTCGAACATCGGAGACTGCGTGGGCTATTCTATTGAAGATAAAACACAATAGACTTAATAATTAAATATCTCCCATCGTCTCGTCATCGTCGTCGTGTTCGCTCCCATCGTCTGTATTTCCGGATAGATACAACCTAGGGCTCTTCAAGGCTAGAGTGTATAGGCTATTACTGAACCACCACACCTTTACACCTTTACACCTTTGGCCTCATCTGCACCTTCCACCAAGTGAGATAGAGGTCAATCACTGGTCAGTTCGTGATAAAAAAAAAAAAGAATCTCTGTTGGACAAGAAGACGAAGGCGGATGCGGTCTTCGAGCATGTTCGCGGGACGGCTGACCGGTGCAAGTTACTATATAGTATCGATTTACCTGTTTATATGCCTACCCAAGAGTTGTGACGGGAAAAAAATAGTCAACCTAACATTTGCATATTCTATGGGCTTCATAGTTTCGATTGGTATGGAATTTGTCTATTAACCAAACCAGTGAAATTATTAAAATAATTTTTTTAAGGTGACAATCATATTCTGAACTGAATTTTTTTAGACAACTAATTTGCAATATACTTATTGACATATTTAATTGAATATAACTTTTCATCCATTAACCAGCTCGAGTCAGGAGTACCCGAAACCGACGAGCAAGTATGAAGAGATTAATGAATGTGGATGAAGCGAAAGAGGTATCAGAATCGTTAGCAAGTGGAACAAAGTAGTCTCTGCATAGCCCTATGGGAAAGAGGCGTGACTGTATGTAGGTATGTATGTAACCAGCTCGGTAAATGTCGTTCTATTGAGGGATCTTAGACTATTAGGAAAACGTAACTTATAAAAAACCTAGATTGTTAGTGCTATTGTTTTGTGTACTGTAAATGCGGCTGCTGCGGCTTTTATCTCCGTAGAATGTGAGCGTCCCTATCACCATATTGTTTGTCTTCTTCCTCTGATGGTTTATGTGTCTATGATGATGCTAAACTTAAAGAAGCTTACCCTTTCGTGTGTGACGATGAGCACCATAAGCATAATTCGATCTCTCCTCATTTCGTTTCTAAAATAATACATAATTAAAAATTGTAGCTTAATACAACTTCAAGTTACCCGGCGCGGCTAGCACGAGGGCGCGTAGACTACCAGTCTTCGTCTTACTGTTCATTCTAGAAGAGACGTGTAGTCTAATAGCGTCTCCAAACTCACGCCGAGAACCCCCGAGAACAACCGAAAGGCGTGAATGTGATCGCTTGCTCGCCTGTTCTCCGATCGGTGTCAGTATTTTTGCCCGCTTCAAAGGGTTTCTCGGGCGAGAAAAGAGAACGGTATCACATTCTTGTTCAGTCTCAGTGTGACCGTGACATGGAGACGGTACTGTCGTCCATTCCGGATAACGACCGAGAATGCGAATGAGAAGTTCGCATGAGTATAGATGCCTTCTCGGTTCTCGCGTAATTTCTCGGCAAGACTTCTAGCGTGATTTTGTAGCCGCTATAACACGCGCGCACTCATGCTGGCCGTGCAAGGGTAAGCGAGGTGCGGTGATGTCTCAAGTGTTAGACAACTACCGTCACCTTTTGCTTCACTCTCTGCCCCTGAAGTTTACCCCCGCTCGAAAGGCTTGTGGCTGTGTGCTAGTGAGTAGTACGATCACCCAGATCCCTACCACGGTCTTACTTGCTAATCCAATTGCTAGACAGTATCTAGAGCTTGTGTGGCAATTGGCCATTTTCAGTGTTTAGCAGTAACACAATAGTTTACTGCTACATAAACGCATATTGCTTGTATCAGCGACAACCTAAGCATTATAATGTTATAAAAAAGGGATTCACTAAATAAACGAGGTTCGTTCTTTACGCAATCTATACCACCCTACAACTGGTTTGACTTGCTCCCAACATCCTGCCACTCTCAAGAACATCTTATTACTACACTTGTAATGTTGTTTCAGAACAGATAGTAAGACAGCCGGGGAAGTTCTTCCCGTTTTCTCGTGGAACACCACAACCTACACTAGTAGGACCACGAGAAACGAGGGAGACCAATTTCTTTCTGACCAATTTATATGAGTATACAAAACCCACCTCCTGTATATTGTTCAGGGTGTATGTATGTATGTCCCGGGCGCGCATCTCTGAGTTTTTCGGAATTTATGTGCGAAAATTACATTTGAAATTTGCCATGAGCTTTTCGGTGAAGGAAAACATCGTGAGGAAACCTTGCACACATCTGCGAAGAAATTCAATGGTGTGTGTTAAGTTCCCAATCCGCACTGGGCGCGCGTGGGAACTATAGCCCAAACCCTCCAATACACGGAGGAGGCCTATGCCATGAGGCACGCCGAATTGGGATTGTCTAAAAAAAAATACCTATCCTTTTTATATTTTTTTTGTGCAGAATAGTCAATTATAAGAAACCAATTTCAATATTTTCTCATATAACTCGGTATTTTTTTCACTATTAATTATTGAAAGTATTCTGGTTGATGACGTCAGAGTTTCCACTGCCGGTGTCACACATCTGCTTATTGGATATATGGGAATCGTTTTGTGATAGATTAAAAATCACACAGTACACTATATATACAATTTATTTACACACAATATTTACAAATAACAATATTAAAACGGAGCGACATAGGAAAGCAACTATATGCACGCAAGTCTACCTAGAAGAGACACGCGCATGCGCGAGTTTTGTCAAACTCCCACATACACTGATAAAGGAAACGGAAATCAACAAAACACTTTCTTAAGACTATTTACAATATTATAATATATACAAGAATAAAGCAGTCGCCACATCAGCCCCCCCGGAGACCTTTACGGTCGATAAAACTGCGGGAAACGCACCTGGCGACCAGCACGAGTCACTGTCGGTGGCGCAACGGGTGGAACAATAGTAGCAGAAGGAATAGGCACTACAGATTTGTCCGCTAATATATACGCGGGTTTTAACCTATCAATAGATACAGATGTACTTTTACCTCCTACATTAATTATAAAATATTTAGGGTGCCTTTCCACTACTTTGAAAGGACCAGCGTAAGGAGGTTGTAGCGATGTTCTTACCAAATCCTGTCTGATAAATATATGAGAGGCAGTTTGCAGATCTTTAAAAATAAATATTTTCTCAGACCCGTGTCTGGCTACAGAAGAAGGCTGTAAGTTTTTAATACGTAAACGTAAACGCGACGCAAAATCGGAATAATCTAGAAAACGATCAGCGGATGGCTCAAAGAAATTACCAGGAAGACGCAAAGGCTCCCCATATACTAATTCTGCCGTAGAAGCCGACAGATCTTCCTTCCATGCACTACGTATACCCAGCAGTACCAGTGGAAGGACTTCAGACCAACTTTCATCAGCATGGCACATAATTGCTGCTTTCAATTGGCGATGAAAACGTTCGACCAATCCGTTGGCAGCAGGGTGATACGCAGTGGACCGAAGATGCGCAGAACCTGTCAATACTGACACCTGGTTGAAAAGTTGCGATTCAAACTGTTTACCTCTATCAGTTGTCACTTTTTCAGGGCAACCAAATCGTGCTATCCACGTTGCAATGAAAGCCTTGGCAACGCTCTCCGCTGTGATGTCAATTAAAGGAATAGCTTCAGGCCAACGTGTGTATCTATCAACCGCAGTGAGACAGTACCTAAAACCGTTGGACAAAGGAAGTGGACCTATAAGATCTAGGTGTACATGTGCGAACCTAGCTGAAGGGATTTCAAATTGATGTACTGGCGCATGAACATGTCTGGAAACTTTGGATTTCTGACACGCCACGCATGAGCGCGCCCAGGTCCTACAATCCTTTTTAACACCTGGCCATACATAGCGCTCAGTTACCAACTTAATGGTATTCCTAGCACTAGGGTGGCTGAGTCCGTGCAAAATATCAAAAACCTGCTTACGAAACTGAGCGGTAATAAACGGACGATAATTGGGGCCAGAAACGTCACAAAATAAAGCAAAACGGGAAAATTGAACTTTTTGTAATTTCAACGATGAACCAGTACGGAGTAATGTTTGAAGTTCATCGTCCGTAGCCTGAGATGCAGTTAACGCGTCAAAGTCTAGCCCGTTGGTAATAGCGTCAGTCCTCGATAACGCGTCCGCAACAACGTTGTCCTCGCCAGATATAAATCGGATGTCAGTTGTAAATTGAGATATAAAATCGATGTATCTGAATTGACGCGGAGAACACGCATCGAGAGACTTTTTGAAAATGGAAACTATTGGTTTATGGTCAGTTAGAATAAAGAAAGGTTTCGTCTCGACCATATAACGAAAATATTTGACTGACTCATATATGGATAACAATTCGCGATCGTACGCGCTGTATTTAGTCTGAGCGACCGTTAGTTTCTTCGAGAAGAAACCTAACGGCTGCCAGTGGCCGGCTACCTGCTGCTGCAAAACCGAACCAATGGACGTATCGCTTGCATCCGTTACGATTGCCAAAGGAGCTGACGAATTTGGATGCGCTATAAGTGCTGCACGCGACAAACTCGCCTTACAAGCTTTGAATGCTTCATCTAAAGCAGCAGTCCAATTAATAGTGTCGTTGCTTTTAACCGACGGACCACCTAGTAGAGCATGAAGTGGAGCTTGTAATTTTGCAGCGCCCGTAATGAAGCGCCTATAAAAATTTAATGCACCTAAAAATCTGCGCAGCTCTTTTATTGTTTTCGGTTGTGGGAACTGCTCAATAGCTTTGACTTTGTCACCAATGGGCTTGGTGCCTTGCGATGACACTTGATAACCTAAAAACTCTACCATTGGAACCGCAAACACGCATTTACTGTTATTGAGCAAAATACCGTGCTCACTAAAACGCTCGAAAATGATACGGAGATGTCTCAGGTGCTCCTCATCATTAGTGGAAGCAACCAAAACGTCATCAATGAATGGAAAACAGAAGTCAAGACCCCTAAGGACTTCATCCATAAATCGCTGGAACGTTTGCGCTGCGTTGCGCAAACCGAAGCTCATGAATGGAAATTCGAAAAGTCCGAAGGGAGTCGTGATTGCTGTTTTCGCCACATCTTCTACCGCGACCGGAATCTGATGATAAGCACGTACTAAATCCAGTTTGCTAAAAATTTTCCTGCCGAAAAGGTTGTGCGAAAAATCTGCAATGTGACGAACTGGGTATCTATCAGGTACTGTGCGTGCGTTGAGTGCGCGGTAATCACCGCACGGACGCCAGCCCTTATCTTTTTTAGGCACCAAATGTAAAGGGGATGACCAAGGACTGTCAGATGGTCTCGCGATTCCAGCTCTAACCATGTCATCAAATTCCTGACGCGCAATTTTTAACCGGTCAGGTGCTAGCCGCCTAGGTCGCGCAAACACGGAAGGTCCTGGAGTTGTCTTGATGTAATGCTGCGTCTGATGTTTACATTTACGTTCCGAAGGATCTCCACAAGGCCGCATTACATCAGGAAACTCTTCAAGAAGCTTGTGATAAGGAGAGTCACCTGTAATTAGTTTAATTTGCGGGCTAAGACACGCAGAGGCAACTAGGGCGGCTGATGTGAGTGACGTAGTACCATCAATCAGACGAGAATTACGCACGTCAACAAGCAAACTATAAAAAGACAAAAAGTCGACACCTATTATAGGTTTGCTCACGTCAGCAATTACAAAACGCCAAGTAAAAGAGCGGCGTAGACCTAAATCTAAAGACAAACTAAGCCAACCATATGTGGCTATTACAGTGTTATTTGCGGCATAAAGCTCATAATTTGTCTTATGACGGCGTTGTGCACGCAAAAAACTGACCGGGTAAACACATAAATCGGACCCGGTGTCCACTAAATATTGTAAATTAGAAGTAGAGTCCGTGATGAAAAGGCGATTCGTCACCGACGCACACTCATCGGCCGCATCAAGCGACCGCTTTTCTAGTTTTTTGAATAGGAGCAGGGCGGAATGCACTTAGCTGCCTTATCACCAAATTTCCAGTGATACCAGCACTCGCGCCCAGCACGACTCTGCGAACGGGAACGACGACGACTGCGTGACCGCGCTTTGTCTTGGTCTCGACGACGCACACCTTGCTGAGAAGACAGTGCCTCAATTTTAAGCGTGAGGTCATCTATTTTACGCTCTAAGTCGTCTATCCTGTTAGAAGCAGATGCACTTGATGTAGAGGCAGCAGCGACTAGAGATTCATTTGCACGAGGTGCTACTTCAAACACCTTATCCGCCATAAGCGCCACCTCATCTAAAACCATAGTCTCTGGCTGCATGGCCACAACTGTCCGCAGGAAAAGCGGCAGACGGCTAGACCAAAGTGTACGCATTATCACATCTGAAACGTCAGCGCCGGCTAAACCGCGGCAGTAGCGTAGGAACTCGGTCGGCGTCCTATCACCTTGCTCTTCTTTAGAAAATAGTTGCTGCAAACGCTGCTCTCGCGTAGCGGATAACCGCGTTATTAATTGTAACTTTAATTTTTCGTATTTGCCCGACTCCGGAGGGTTCGTAATTATCTCTTCTACGACAGCCGCTTGCTTAAAGTCTAACACTGAGATGGCATAGTGAAACTTTGTAGAGTCGCATTTGATACCCGCCAAAACAAACTGGCTGTCTAATTGCGCGAACCACAGCGCCGGCCTGTCAGGCCAGAAAGGAGGCGGTTTGACAGCCACGCGGCACACGCCGCGGCCGCCGTCTTCTGTTTCACTGCTGTCATTGTTCGACGATTGCATTATTCCGCCGTATGTAAAATGATATAAAACTGTTCAAAAACTCACGGTTTGGGGTCACCACTTATGGGAATCGTTTTGTGATAGATTAAAAATCACACAGTACACTATATATACAATTTATTTACACACAATATTTACAAATAACAATATTAAAACGGAGCGACATAGGAAAGCAACTATATGCACGCAAGTCTACCTAGAAGAGACACGCGCATGCGCGAGTTTTGTCAAACTCCCACATACACTGATAAAGGAAACGGAAATCAACAAAACACTTTCTTAAGACTATTTACAATATTATAATATATACAAGAATAAAGCAGTCGCCACAGATAAATTGATCATAAAACGTATGTGAAGCGCCGCCATTAACGTCTTTTCTATCTGTGGTGAAGTTGGCAAACTGTCAATACTGTCATTAATATCAATGTCAACATGATTCAACAATAACACAGAAAGATTCACGCGATCTTCTCCTATGAATTTTATATTTTCACAGCCGTTACACATACCATAACATTCTGCGCGAAGCAGAAAGGTCCATAAACACATACCAGGTATGATCAAGACAAAACAGGACCCGGAAATAAGACAGTAAACTCAGTAGGTGAAAGTAAACCGAAAAACGTAATATTTCGCTATCCATTAAAATATTTAGCGGAAAATCTTTCATGTGAGCGAAGCACATCGCTGTGCGGATACACTCTTGCCTAATTATCTACCGAAAGTGCTTCTAAATCTAAACTATAATACAACAATATGAAAGTAATCAGTGGAAAAAACAAGAATGACAGTAACAAGATTGTCATTTTGCTTGTCAGCTGTCATAAGATGAATGAAATGTCAGATTGCGGGTCCAAATTGAACTCCGTAGTATAATCCACGCGTAAATAGCATAGAATTTGTAACATTTGCAAATAAAGTACATTTTGGACCGTCTACGTCATGTCTGGGAATGTCAAATGAAGGTCATTGCTTATTTTTCATGTAATAAATTCATTATAGTAAAATAAAATAAAGTAAATACAGAAAACGATTTAAAAAGCATTTATCTCGAAATGGTTTTCGATTGACTATACATTGTAAAAAAATAGACAATCCCAATTACGCGACAATTTAATAATAAAAAGAAACAACAGCAACAAAAATGAAATTGTAGTGAATTCGGAATAAAAAAAGGCTATATAAATAAATAAATAAAATGTATGTATGTTGTTCAGGATTGTTACAGAACTAACTTACCCTAACCTATACAGACAGTTCTACAGGATGGCCGTATCAAGGCTCCTGAGAAATATACAGGTGGTTTAAATAGTTGACAATCGCTACATAGGCACACAGTGGGTCAGACAGAAATAGTTTCCCTCGTGGTTGCGTGTTGTCTTGCTCTAACTTACGTGACGCCGATATAGGTTCTTTCCAAAGACAGAAGTGCAATATTTATAGGTACTGAAAATACTGAAGCTTAATGAATGAATGAATGATGATGATGATTCAATTACCTTAACACAAGTCATAGCAACGATCGGCGGTATACTCGGAGTGAAGAGTTCGTAATCATTTTCCTGACACTGTTTGAAATAAGGAAATCTGTTATACAATGCTGTCAAAGTTACCGTACCGAATTTGTATGGAGGAGACAGTTTTCGTTTGGTTCTTAATACTGAGTAAGCACTTAGGAACAAAGAACTCAAAGAATTAGTCCAAATTAAAGCTAATTACAATTTTTGGAGTGATTCCCATCTACCAACGTAGCTATCCTACCCAGATTGGATATTGGGAACTCACAGTGTCATGTTCCAACTCCAACTTGCATCGGGTTGGATAGTGTGAATTATTTGATTATTAATTTGTCTTCCCATCTTCCAACCTAATCTTCAATACAGTCACTTGCAAAAAATGCTTATACGTATTATGTTTAGCTAGGTATTCCTTTATATAATTCCCAATTATCCAACCCAAGGTGGTTGGAAGATGGCACTGTGAGTTCCCAATATCCAACCTGGGTTGGATAAAGCTAAACTATGTTGGAAAATGGAATTCACTCAATTTTTTAAATTGAAAGTCATTGAGTAGGCTATCGAGAGACCGCCTAGGGGCCCGATTTTTTAAAGCACATGTGTGAAAATACCACTCGAAAGTGGTGAAAAATTGTGCTGAATTTTAAATACGAGTAGCTTAGAACACTTACGGCTCTCATTAATCTTGTGAACTAATCAAAATTTGATTAGAGCTGTAGTTTTGAAGATATAAACAGATTTATACCACTTTAGAGTGGTATTTTCACACAATGCGCTTTCAAAAATCGGGTCGCATGCAATCCAAGTTTCCAACATGATGCAGGTCTTACCTCTAAAATATACTTGGAAGGTGATAGGACGCCATCGTTATCTGAAATTTTAAAATTCAGTACCTAAATTTCATGTAGAAATTACTTATGATAAGTAAGGGCCTTCAAATGAGCTGCTTTGAGTAGTCGTAGGCAACAGCTTATGTTGACGATTGCCCTAGATTATGTCACACATCGGTACGGTATTTTAGTAAACGAGAAAATTTATTGAAAATGATAGCCTTTCTATATGCCCTTTTGGAAAAATCTCAAAGTTTTAGTACGGGGAGCAGAAGGCGCTTACGCACACTGCCTAGGAAGTAATTGTGGGTAGGTACTGGGTCTTTGGACTGCAATAAGTAACCAATATAACATCTATTTAAAATTACAATTTAAGCAGTGCAGTCAGTAGTAAGTTGATATTGCCAGTTATAAAAAAAAATGCCCCACGCAAAAACACTTCTCATTATTTGAAATTAATTCCTAAATTAAATTGACATTGCCTGCCAGTTAGTTTGTGTATACAAACTCCTACAGTACCTATTCCGTGGCTTTACCTCTCGCTTGATGCTGCTCGTGACTCTTCACTCCCGCAAATCGCTTCGCCGACATCCTCTTGATCGACTTGTCCTCCATCATCTTCTTCTCCTTCTGATTTATCGAGTAGTCCCCAGTCTTCTTCTCGAGCGTTATATCTTTCTTCCTCTCCACTATAGGACTCCACCAGTCGCCTGTTATAGTGCTCACATCGACTAGCTTCTGTTTATCAGTCGTGGTCGACTGGTTGTTCTTCTTGACCACTTTGACGCGTTTCCTCTTGTGTTTCTCGTTGTCGTAATCTATGGCCACGTGCGTGCATATTGTGTCTGTCACCGTGTTACCCGTGTTTCCGGTGCAGTCGGTGTCTGATTCGCAGAATATCGAGGTGCAGGAGCCTGAACCTTGAAAAATATCAGGAGAGATACGCGATGAAGGGGTACTCCTAAGTGTAAAATTCGAAGATCGTATTATACCGTCCCTTTCACTCTGCTGTAAAATGCTATTAATGTGAGCAGGACGGCACGATACGGTGTACGAATTTCGAATTTCGATGTAGGTCTGCAGAGGTGTGATACAAGTGGGGATTGGTGGAATAAGTTGTCATTAAAAAAACAATGAAATAAGATTTGTAAGCGTTACGACTTTTGTCATTATTCATAAATAACCATTACTAACTATTCATTACAAATTAGTATTGGTCTAATGGCGAACCCATAGAAAAAGTTTAATAACATTTATTACCTACTTAATTATTTAAACAAAGTATTATCCAGGTACGATACGCGGCAGCGCGTCCAGCTAAGTTCAAAGAAAAAGGAACTGGCGACGCAACAGCCGTGTGTAATATTAATATTATACGAAGCATTTTAGCAATTTTTGACCTTCCTTACCTGAGCAGTCTCCACAGGGATCACACTGGCACACTGAAAAGTTTTGATGAATATCAGTTCAAAATTTAAACAAAAAATTACACTAATTAATACATCTACAATTGAAGTGTATGCAAAGCAAATATTCGTGTTAATTTCTATAATATTGTTTCTTACCTAATTTTTTTAATGTGACGAATAAAAATGTTCTTTTCTCTTTCTTTCATTAGTGCAAAGGTACATAGAATGTACCAGTTGTTTCTCTTCCCGCGCAGATGGTAAAGGCTCATTGAGGGAATGAGCGAAAATCATACGAATCATGTTATAGGTGATGCGGCTAGCAACCCATCACTGTTTTGATTCCATTTTCCATTTATACGCCAATAATCTTGCTAAACGTGGCCTGTGGGTTTTGTCACATTGGACGCTGTCAACCCCGTAAGGGATAAAGACGTGATTCGTGTATGTATGTGTGTGTAAAAGAAACGATGAGATAGTAATTCATTTTACAACGGTCATCTCACAATATTAATTATATTTAAATTTAGAATAAAGAAACCCTATGTATAAACACTTACGTATATTGCGCGTGCGCTTGTGCTTCGGTTTGGTGCACGTTCTTTCTTCTACAACAAAATATTAAAATACTTGTATGTATGTACTGATCTACCCTTTCGATCTAGCTGGACTCGGCATCTATAATTTTGTAATGTCATAAAAAGAAAATCAACCAAAGTTGGGAGTCTTTAGGCTTTGGAAACTGCAGAAATGCGATCTGTAGGTAGACGTGGTAATCTTAGAAATGAGAATCAGTAGAGTTAAGAACCGTACCTAAATATGAAATAATGTAGGCATGGGCTAATATGAGGAGCATAATATTTTTTGGTAAATTACAAAAAAATAAACTTATCCAGCTTTATGTTAAAACTACTTAAAGTCTGTTCATTCCTTCTAAGCTCAAACACTGTTCATTATTTTTTAACTATTTTTTCGTAAATAAAGGAACTGGAGATAAAATATCAGCAACATTGTATACAAAATATTGCCTCAGGTTTACTTGATAAAGTAACGTAATACACGTCTTTATTCTTGACAAAAGTTTGTACATTGAGGTTAGAATTTTGTTCACCAAATAGGTAGGACAATTAAGAATGAACAGACCTTAGCAACTACCAATGCTAGTGGTTATAGTTTTAAAAAAATACGTCTTAAATTAGGGTGGTAACTTTTCCTTGTCACTCGTTGTTAGGGTTACGTTTATAGTTTGCGTTTACGAAGTTAATAGGTTTAAATTTGCCAAACGTGACTGTATTTTTGCGGCAGTTTTAAACCACCTTAAGCATGTTATTTTTATTTTATTTTTTTTATATAAGAGGGGGCAAACGAGCAAACGGGTCACCTGATGGAAAGCAATCACCATCGCCCAGGGACACCTGCAAGACTTGGGGAATCACAGGTGCGTTGCCGGCCCTTTCAGGAACAGGAAGGCTCGCTTTTTAAAGATCCCTAAATTATACCGCGATTATATGTTAGTAAATTAACAAACTAGTACTATGAAATGAATCAAGAATATTCATTTCTTGATTTTCATGTTTACTTTTACGGTTTTACCGTTACAAATTTAATTCTGCTATGGGTGCATGGTGTAGGGGTAGGGTTGCCATCTCTAAAATTTGGAAAACAGGACAAGACGCGTGAAAACCCCGGATTTTACAGTCCGAAAGCCGGACATGTCAACAAGATCGTGACGGGAGGGGCGGGGGAACGGTGAAATAGTGCGTGTCTCGCGGGCGGCCCAAATTTTATTTATTTATTAATTTTTTAAAACCCGGTCTACAAATGAAACCTTCCCCGGACGCTCCCCGGATGCCCTCTAAACTAGGACAAATCCGGGGAAACCCGGACGGATGGCAACCTTATGTAGGGGTATAGCACGCGTTACAAAATGACGAGAATCCGGGTTCGATTTCCGGCCATAGCTTACCTTTCAGAGTTCTGTGTTCTAATTTTCAGTGACACGTAGAAATGTAAACTTTAGTACTTTTGCCCCCTGGCTGATGAGACAGAATAACAAGGAACAGTTGACCCATAAATTTAATAAAATATAAATAAGTTACCCCAGCATGGAATGCTCCATCTATCCTCTTCAGCATCCGGAGTGTAGGGCGGACATTCTTAAATAAAACATGTCAATATATCAAATTTGTACAGTGCGTCTAAATAGTCACTACTTATATACATTTATCATTCAGATTCACACAATGATAACATTTGGAAGTCCGGTGATACCGCGAGACATTATAAAAAAAATAGACGCATTGTATCTAGACACGCGGGAGCGTGTTAGCCAAGTTCAAAGTCAAAGGAACTGGCGACGCTGTCGTTTGTATATTTATAACATTATAACGTACACACTTCACGACTCACAAAATGAAAGTGCTCTAAGAGCCGAGTACTCAGTGGCGTAACTATAGAGTGGTAGGGGTGGCAAAGTGCCATTGGCCCTTAGCTCTAGGGGGGCCCGAACTGGCTTGGTTTAGAGCATAGAAGGGACGCTGAAGCACTTCTTTATATTGAGGAAGGAGGCATCTGACGAATTTGCCACGGCCCCCAGACGTTATAGTTACGCCACTGCGAGTACTCATAACCAGCTGTAAAAATAGCATCTTATATTTGTATCTATAGACTACTTTACTAAAACATGACATAATACATAAGTATAGATAAGTTTGATTACTATAAATGTTATACCTGCCGGGGGTTCACCACACGGATGACATTGGCAACCTAAAAACACAATTTATAAATTAACATACTTATACAATTTGACATCAACTATGTAGACTTTTTCCAAAAACTTACGCTTTAACTTCGGAAGAGGGAATTTCGGATTTTCACATAATTCACATATTCCTGCAACAATCAAAAATTGGTAAATAGAACGAAATCTTTCAATTCTACTAGTTTTTTTGGGGTTCAGACAGCTCTAAGAGGGGACCCGTGCCCACCAAAGGGATGTAGATCGATGCAAGGGATCATAATTATTATAATACAACAGCATGCTTAGTGTGAGTTCTCCGTCACAAAACACATTAGGAGAACAGTTTGTGGCAGATTCGATCCGCTAGAGGCGCTGCCAATTTTTCCATAGTAATTGAGACGTTAACGTGAACGCATTCGAGACGTGTTTTGTTTGAAAACTTACACTAGAAGCTCAGATCTTATTAGGTTATTTTCTTTATAATTAAATTTACCCTGACTAACGCAACGTCGATAATGTTCATATTGTATAGCCACACTGGTTGTCCCTGCAAAACAAAATAAATTAGAAATTATTTTGATGGGCTTTTAAAATCTGCGCAGAATAGAAGCAGCTGGTACATTCTATGGTTTTTCTTTGCTTCCAGACCAGAATGGAAGATTTTAAAACCCAGTGTACATTTTATAATTTTAATTATCTGAGCGGTTTTTTCCATTCTCTTTCTCAATTATATTGATCAGGTATGCACCACGTTATTAGTTCTATTTATAGGACTGCGAAATCTAGTCTTTCCAGCCGAAGCAAATATCGAAACTTATCAATTAGCGGCCCAGCGAGCCAAAGGAAGGACATACTTCAGTTCTAAACAAGCCATTGTTTACAGCTCTGGGCTTCTAATATAAGTGTCTAAAATTAGTACACTGGGTCGTTATAATAAAAGTCTTAAAATATCTTGGGCCTTACGAGGTTAACAGCCTTACGTTTATATGCATTGTTATGCATTGTCCCAACGTTGACCTTGCGTACAGTCTCCCCCTGACAGCGCAAAGTGCATTGAGCGGCACACGTGCAAGTCTCCTGTTCAGCTGCCACCGCTACGTCGTGCTCTCCTGGTATCAAAACAGAACTGGGATCTAAATATAATTCTTCTAAAACGTATCATTCTCTCTTCATCACAGATATCATAGTATAATATACTTCTGTCGTCAACTGTCAACTGACTGACTGAGACGTGACACGGGACGGATTGACACCCGCCCCTCCCCCGTATCCCAAACGCTTCCCGATTATTGGTCATCGCGTAACGAAAACAAAAGACTATACTACGTAGAGTAGAGGATACTTAAATACAGTGACGGAACAACGATAGAAAAACTATAGGCAGGTACAAGATGATGCGTGCAGCAGTAGGTGATAACGTTGCGCAGTTTGGTCTTCGTAGGTATTTATATTTTTTGCCTTGCCACGATCGACTGGACTAACAGTCGCGATCGACCGGTCGATCGCGATCGACCGGTTGGCCACCCCTGTAATATACGATTTATGTATATGCAAACAGAAATAATTGACTGTCAAATAATTAAGAATTTTTATTTCTTGATTTTTATGTTTACTTTTACGGTTTAACCGTTAGAAATTATATTCCTAAATGTCACTGAAAATTAGAACACAGAAAAATTCGAAAAGTAAAGCTATGGCCCTACACCACCCATAGCAGAAATGCACAGATAGCTGCTATGTGTTCTAATTTTCGGTGAAATTTAGAAATTTAGAAATAATTTAGGTTGTCTCACCACAAAAACACTTATCTGATTCGCACTGCGTAGGACAGTGTTTCACTTTAGCCACGTGCGACTGGGTGCATTTGTTGAAAATAGCGGGGGTCGTTAGATCTTGACACGAGCTGTAACAAATCCCAAGGCTTGACAATTTTCTTTGTCAACGAAACTTACTTGCTTATTAAGTCTCTAACCACATCTTATGCTGTGAATTTGGGTTCTCTGGTGTCAACTGGGACGATGTTATAAGAGAAAAACGACGAAACGGTTCGAGAAAGAGTAGGTAGTGGCCTGTCTTTTTTTAATCTTGGCGGGACCACTACCGTGCCCCCAGAGTTTTACATTTTCAATAGCAGTAACATTACCAAAAGCGAAGGTTTTCCGAACACGAAAATAGATATATTTTTTTTAACGAGCTGATATCATGCGTAGTGGTTAGTGACCCTGACAATGAAGCTAGAGGCACCGGGTTTGAATCCTGGTAGTGGCAGGCAATATGAGTGTTTGAACCCGACAATGGATGTTATGATGTATTCAAGTATGTTTATCCGATGTTTCGTAGATAACTAGCTTTGCTTGGTCCAAACCTAGTCCCAAGACTAGGTCGGATAGTGTAGATTGTTACATGATATTTATTTATTTTATTTAAACATGAACATAATTTTAAATAGAATTTTAGATAGTTTAAGGCTTTAAAACAACTAACCGAGATATAGTAATCGGCACCACGTGAATTGCCTTCTCTGAAAAAAAAATAGTTCAATGAGCATTTAAAATAGAATATTTAAACGAAGAAGCTGATTAGAGAACTACCAAAGCGCAATATCATTATATGGAAACCAAAATAAATTAGTTTTCAATACAGTTAAATATCATTGAAAACAGCGCCATCTCTCGTCCTAGATGAGCAAATGTTCTACAGGAGTTTGTATTTGTGACTGACATACGCATTAGACAAATAGATGGCGCTTAGTGACAAAACTGGCAAGCTTAGTAATGATTATATGATAGTCCGTAAATTGCATCAAAAAGTCATCATCAATCATCGTAATGCTATCGTATTTTTGTACAATAAAGCGTTATAGATACATACATACAAATATACAGGGTGTCCCAGAAACCGACGATAACCCGTTGAGGGCTGATAGACCTACTAATTACCTACCAAAATATCACATTTTAGGTTTAGTAAAAATCTTTTAGTTTTCGAGATATTGTCATTTTTGCAAAAATCTAGATTTTTCTTCCTCAGTTGAGTTTTTCGTCTGCCACAGCCTCAAATGACCGAATTTAGTAAATCTGATTACTGATAAATATTGCTGAAAACATAGGCTTTTAAACGTGATATTATTTTATTTTAATATTTAGTCAAACTTGGATGAAAAACGACCTAAGAGACAGTTTTCAGATATTTTACTGTTTCATCCCGTAACTTCGGTCCTCCGTGGTATAAAAAAAAATAACTTCGCTGAAGTGGCACTGGATACTAAAAATATGCCTAGCTAATGTAGATTACAAAATGGTATAACACTTACTTATTTGTTCAATAATTTCAAATTTATTGCTATTTCATTACTGAAGAAGCTAATCAAGTGAGCAGCCATTTAGTCTGAGGACGGCAAAATAATTGTTTTTATAAGGCTGGTAAAGTTGAATTCAAATTTCGAATAAAGTTTGAAATTTTTAAATTCGAATTTGAAAATCGAATTTGCTTTGTTTTTGTCAAATGGCTGTGTAAAATTGGGTTGCTAAAAATATTTCATTTTATTTTAATTTGTAGTTGGTAGTGACTTCAATTTTCTTTGAGCTTCTTCTGTAATGAAATAGCAGTAAATTTGAAATTATTAAACAAATAAGTAAGTGTTATACCATTTTGTAAACTACATTAGCTAGACATGTTTTTAATATCCAGTGCCACTTTAGCGTAGTTATTTTTTTTATACCACGGAGGACCAAAGTTACGGGATGAAACAGTAAAATATCTGAAAACTGTCTCTTAAGTTGTTTTTCATCCAAGTTTGAATAAATAATAAAAGAAAATAATATCACGTTTAAAAGCCCATGTATTCTGCAATATTTATCAGTAATCAGATTAACTAAATTCGGTCCTTTGAGGGTGTGGCAGACGAAAAACTCAACTGAGGGAAAAAAATCGTGATTTTTGCAAAAATGACCATATCTCGAAAACTAAAAGATTTTTACTAAACCTAAAATATGATATTCTGGCAGGTAATTAGTAGGTCTATCAGCCTTTAACGGGTTATCGTCGGTTTCTGGGACACCCTGTATATAATAGAATTTCGACCGCTTTCTTCTATCGTGGGTACATTAGCGAGCATTAAGGCTAGTTTTCACGTAATTGCCAAAGGATAGGGAGTTCCGCAACGGAGGCGAAGCCGCGTGCGTAAGCTAGTATAAAATAAAATCTGAATACATTTATAGACCGACCGTTTAAATGAGTCCTCGCTCGCCCGGCGCCCCCCGCGCGGTAGGACGACGAAGGGGACCGCAGGTGCGGGCGGGTAGTGCGCTTGCCGCCCGCACCTCTCTCGCCCCTCGCCGTCGTCCCACCCCGCGCCCCTGCGCCGCGCGGGCGAGGGCTCATTTCAGCGGTCGGTCTATACATACCGCCACAAGGAGAACAACGACGAGCAACAGTTTTAGATGTAGTCCTCTCTTTTATGCAAGAGCAGAAATTCTTCATCTTAGTAACTGGCTTCTTCATTCTGAAAAATTGTGTAGATGTCGGCAATTAATTATGTTACATGGATCACTTTGATAAGGAAACAAGGAAAAAAAACAGGGAATAATTGCGTTTAGCGTTTTAAATATGCATACAGGCTGTAACAAATAACCTGTGCGATAATTCACTGGGGTATATAATCCCTACTATTATTATAAATGCGAAAGTAACTCTGTGTGTCTGTTACCTTTTCGCGTTCTACCTATTTAGCAACCTTTTTTGCTTAAGTTCGTAGTGAACTTTAACTACAATTTGGTCTTTGACTAAGTACGATATTTTAGTACTTGAGAAGTATTTTTTACAAAAATGGCTTTTTAATAGCTATGGTGAGCTCCAGTAAATTACGGTACGGGGTGATTGTTAAATTACATAAAATTTTTTGTAAACTGCATGATTTTTGCGCAAGTTACAAACCGATCGCATTCGAGTTTTTTTTACTTATTTCTATATGTAATAATAATAATCATACTTACTCAACGTACACTTCCGAGACAGCACTTGAAAGTAAAACAAAAAACTAGTTAAACCTAGTAAAACACACGCAACTGTATACAAGGTGTTACAAAAATACCCAAAAAGTTTATTCATCAAAGACAAAAATAGTGTTACTGCTAGTAGGCTGTCATATCAGTCTATTTTACTGCCACAGAGTGTTAAGAAGGTATTTCAATTGTCACTGTAAGTACTTGTCATTCGTCACTCTTGGGATATGAGGATAATGGCAGCAGACATTCAAAGCTGTTTACTTTCTAGTTTTACGGAAATAGAATTGTACTGCAATTTTTTTTATTGCAGCTACATTTTTTTTCGTTGAGTGAAATGTCCATACTACTATAATGGTTTACCGTTGGACTTTTTACTGCAAACCATTCACCCCTTTTCGGGTATTTTTTGTAACATCCTGTATATGACAACGATTTATCTATGCAAACCGATTTGCTCAGATTAATCGATAATTGCGTATGAAAAATCGTAACGTCGCGACGATTTGTAACCTGCGCAATCGATCTGTACGGATAAATCATCTTTAGTTGTAGATATTTAATGTATCTTAAAAATGACACATTGTTGAAATTTTAAATTTGAATTTTATTTCATGCTTAATTAATTTATGAGACTGTTGGAAATGGGTTTGCTTATGTTTTTTTTTTTTTTTTTTTTTTTTTTTTTTTTTTTTTTTTTTTTTTTTTTTTTTTATGTGAATAGGAAGGCAAACGAGCAAGTGGGTCACCTGATGGTAAGTGATCACCACTGCCCATAGACACCCGCAACCCCGGAGGGATTGCAGATGCGTTGCCAACCTAGAGGACTAAGATGAAATGCCTCTTGTGCCCGTAATTTCCCCGGCTGTCTTACTCTCCGCACCGGAACACAGCAGTGCAAGCACTGCTACTTAGCGGCAGGATTAACGAGTAAGATGGTGGTAGCGATCCGGACGGACCTTGCACAAGGCCCTACCACCCGATTATGTTTTACAAGTACTCACGATCTTATAGATTTCACAGTAATTTTCTTCGCTGCATTCTCTGTTCTGACACGTTTTCCTTTATTTTTATAATTTTCTACTTTAACTTCTGTTGGCTTCTCAATTTTATCTTCATCAACGGTCTGTGTGCCACCTGAAAAACATCACAACGCTATAAATTAAGTATTTTTCCGTTGTTTCTAAAACTAATTATATTTTAAATTTTCTGTTATTAAATTAATAACATCAAAAAGCGTACATACCATATCTGTCATAAGGCCAGTAGCTTGGTTGACATTGGTGTTTTTCAGCCACATCATGGTAATACGCATTGTTGACTTTGCTGTCCTGTAAAGACGGTGGAGGAATTCCTATTTATACAGCGCTAAAAAAAAAATGCAACTGGCTTCTGGACAAGGCATATGAACGCTTCGCATTTTGTTGGGTTTTTTACAAAATAGCCAAAGCAAAATAAGATGTAACATTCGCCTCGATATCTTAAAATCAATTTATTTCCGATTAATTATTTTGGACCAGCCTGTATACGTATATCAGGTCGATTAGCGTTTTTTAAAAAACGCTATTAAGTAAAAACGCCATACGGATACTTATTATTTGTCCATTAGCTAGAAACACAGTGTATAAAGGATAATCTCACCTTTTCGCTTACAGTATCCTTTTCTATTGTTTCTTTCTCATCGCCAAATATCTCGTCTAGATTGAGACTGGAAAATAGTAACAAGCCATTTTAAAATAAAGCCGGGTACCTGCAAGCTGTAACTGTGATTCTTGCTCGTTACAGCTCACAGATGAGTACTCGGCTTACAGTGGCGTAACTATAACGTCTGGGGCCCGTGGCAAATTCGTCAGATGGTCCTTCCTCAATATAAAGAAGTGCATCAGCGTCCCTTCTGTGCTCTAAACCAAGCCAGTTCGGGGCCCCGTAGAGCTAGGGCCGCTGGCATTTTGCCACCCCTGCCACCCTATAGTTACGCCACTGCCGGCTTATATAAGATACAATTCAAATTAAACATAGAATGTACCAGTTGCTTCTGTTCCCGCGCAGGTAAAAGGTAAAGACGTGATTTATGTATTTAATTTACTAACTTCTGCCCGCGACTTCGTCTGCGTAGAATTATACATATAAACCTTCCTCTTGAATCACTCTATCTAATAAAAAAAACCGCATCAACGGCCGTTGTCTAGTTTTAAAGATATAAGCATACATAGGGACAGACACAGACAGACAGACAGTAGAAAGCGTCTTTGTTTTATACTATGTAGGAATGTGTATGTATGTTATACTAGCCTTCCGTCCGCAGCTTCGCCCGCGGTAAATTAATTTTCCCGTAGGAAAAGGTATTTTCCCGCGGTAAAAAGTAGCCTATGTCACTCAGTGATAATGTAGCTTTCCAACGGCAAAAAAATTTTTGAAATCGGTCCAGTAGTTTCGGAGCCTATTCAATGCAAACAAACAAACAATCAAATTTTTCCTCTTTATAATATTAGTGTAGATAAAGAAAAAGGCGGAGAGCCACCGTCCCATTTGCATAACAACTTAATTAGCTTATCCGTACTTACTTTTCTTCTGGTAGGTCCAATATAGGATTATTAAATCCATAGAAGTTCAAATTATTCGAGAGGCAAATCTTTGGTGTTCCTAATCTGACTGAAAATCAAAATAGTTGTTATTTAAAGAAATAAGATAAGCAATTATCTAAATCTAAATCATAGGTCCTACATTGTTGATGTATCTATTAAAAATCGAGATTTATAATTAGTAGTCGCACCACCAACGCACAGGTAGTTTTTGCTAAAAATTATAATTTCCGAAAAAAATACACTATACCCTTATCAGTTGAAGAAATTTCTTTTACTACGTTATTCAGTAGTTTTTCTGCAAAAGATGCGGACGATGCTTCCGGAAGAACTTCCTCTGGTATCTTTTCTGTCTTTCTTATTTTCTTACTTTCCTTAGCTGGGTAAAATAAGAACAAAATATTCAAAAAGTTAATTTTACATGACATTATCATAAAATTAATTCCTAAATGATAATGGTAACGAAAATGTAGTTTCTTAGACCGCGTCCTAGTAAATATTATAAAATAAACATTTGGTAATCGAGAAAAGAAGATCAGAATAAGTGAAATAATCGAAACTGTCGAGAACTCGTTGGAGAGCTGGTTATTTTTGGGAACTTAATCACTGATTTAACAAATCTTGAATCTTACTTTTAGGTGTTTGTTTGGCTGCCTGGGTCTCCAACAGTTTCTTGCGTTTATTTTTTTCTTCGGCTATCATTTGTTTTTTGACCTGCTTCTTTAGCTTTAGTTCGGCTTTAGCTTTCAATTTTAATTCACGCAGCAAATTTTTCTTTACTTCCTATAAAATAGTGTCACCATTAATAAATTTTTAATACTTTAAGTTGTATAAATATAAAATATTAATCGCTCTACTTACTTTCTTTAAAATTTCCGCTTCTTTGATTTTTTGCTTCTCTGCTTTTTTCTTGAGTTTCGACAAAGCTGCATTAAGATGCTCAGGTCGGTTGCTGTCATTTTCCTTTTTTAACCACTCCTGTTCTTTAAGGTATAGAGAAATTCTGTAGTTCCGAGCATCGTTATTAAGCATTGTTGTTTTGTAAGCGTGTTTCTGCTCTTTCGTTAAAGGCTTTTTTCTACGTTTGTGGTTAGCAATGTTATTAGTCGATGGTTTATCCTGTTCTAAAGAAGTAATAGGCTTCCCAGCTGTGAAACCATGTCTTGCTAGATGCCAGAGTCTCGAGCAAAGTCCACGCAGTACGCATTTACTGTGGTTATCTTGCGTCTTGTTACCAATCGTTGTCAGGGGATTAGCTTGTTTTGCATCTTTGTTTTTATTTATATTGTTCTCCTCAGGTGTACTTGATTGGTCTTTCAAATCGGAAGCATTAATATCAGAAGCATTAATGTCGGATGAGACATCGCTTACAATTTGACTGCTTAACTTTCGAATATTTGCATTAAAAGTTTTTCTGTCGATGATGTTTTTCGTCTTTTTAGAGTCATTATTTGCTGGGTCTATTTTATTTATTTCATGTTCTAATTTGGCTTTCAGTTTTTCTTTTTCAGATTCCACACATTCATTCAGTGCGTTACCCACTCGTATAGTTTGAAGGGCTATATATTTTTTTGGTTGATTCCGTCTACGTCTTTTGGGAATAAACTTGATTTTACTAAAATAAATCCGTCGTTTCCTTAGCCTCTCTACTTCTGCACTAATTGTTTGTTTCAGTTTAGTATAATTTTGTTTTATCACATGCATGTCTCTCTTGTGTATGGATGTTCTGCTTTTAGTATTTTGCCATAGTTCAATCTTATTTTCAGTGTCAATGATATTTTGTAAAGTTTTACTTTCATGCATATTATTATTCCTAAATGCATTAGCCACGCTCGTTTCCACTTTGTTATCTATTTCATACGTTTGCAAGAAAGGAATGACTTCTTCAAAACTTTCATATTTTTCATCGTTTTTAATTTGCTTTCCATTATTAGCATGTTTTGTGTGCCTTACAAATAAAGCTTTTTTAAATATGTCCTTTGGTTGAAAGAGTTCCATTACGAGATATTCAAATTTATTAGAGTCGTGTTTTTTCCATTCTTTACGAATTTCACCAGCATCCATTTTTGTTGTCAGTAGTCTCATCGTATTCATAATTGCTGATAGTTTTTCTTTAGGTGCTTCTACGCTTTTAAATAATCTGTCTGCATCCCTTAACACCACACGAGTATTACATTCTTCTCCGGTCTGTTCCAAATGATTACTTTCTTCCAATTGTCTTTTATTTCTTCCCCACTCATTAAATATGTCTTTACTTCTAGAGCCTTTCGATGTGAAGTTATCGTAGTTTGAAAAATTTAGTGTTTCGCGATTACTGCCTTGGTCATTAGTTCTAGGAAATATTCTTAATGTATCCTTCCTCGATAAATTAGTATTTGAAAGATCTTTACGTTTGTTAACCCCAGAATATGTATCCTTTGAAATAAAACAAAGAATATGGCTTGATTTCAAATTAATTGCCTCATTATATTAATTGATTAAAATTAAACTCACTGTCATTCTTAGAAGAGGCTCGTTAGCTCCTGTTCGATGATAATCAGTATCGTCGTCATCACTATCTTCGGATGACCATCTATTAAAAAATATAGTATCATCGACATCAAGCCCGCTATCGCAGTCTCTAAATCATTAATTTTAAAATTGTACTCATAACGTGGAGCTAGGTTCTATTTCGAATAAAGTACGATTAAAAATGGAACAAGGACATTAAGTTACTACAAACAACAGCAGCAACACTAATAAAACATTACACACACACACACATACACAGAATCGACGTCAAACTTATAACACCCCTCTGTTTGCGTCGGAGATAGAAAATAAATTATACAAAAAATTATAAAAACTATAAAATAGTACATGGCGATCATGGATTTCTAGTCATTTTACAAGACCATTACACATATTAAGAGATAGACTAACTTTTCCAAACTGACGTCACTCAGGTCTCCGTAGTCTCTCGGTGACAAACAAATGGTGCACAATTGACCGATATCCAAAAAACAACGGGCGCAGTATACTCCAGGGCAGGAAGGAGTTTCACATCTGGAAGTGATAAGTTATAAAACGCAACAGTTATAAACTGGATTGGTACTTAATTACAGTAGGCTTATTATCTAACTCGCTCGCAATCATCATCGTGTTCATTTTGACAGTTCTTGTATGAATGTGACAGCTAGCTGATTCCGATGCCAATTGTCAGCCCATACATGAACTGTCAAAATGAACACGATGGCGATTGCGAGCGAGTTAGGTTAGGTTAGGGCACAAAATTAACATTGCTGTACTGCCGTCCTAATTCAAAAGGCCGCATATCCAAAAAACAAATACAAATACAAATAGTTTCTTTATCTAAACGAGTTTGAAGACGCGTCGCGCGTGAGAAAGACCGTCTCTTTCTAGAACAAACAGTTAGAAAAAGATGGGAAATCTATCTCTATATAATCTATCTCGCGCGCGACGCGACTCTTGTTCGCTCTCGTGTTAAACGCGCATCTGCATAAAGGTATCTACCTTTTAAGGTAAGTATCGGAATCGTTCCGAAGTTGCTTCGTTCCACAAAGCAGACAGTGCGGTTCTTTCGGTCCCAACCCTAGTAAATAGCGAAGACAACGGCATCTGGTCAAATAATGGTACAAATAATTAATACTGGTTACTAACGGCAAGCACAGCGTAGGACGTCCACCAACGAGATGGACGGATGACTTGGTTAAAGTCGCGGGTTCACGGTGGATGCAAGCCGCTACCAACCGAGGCAACTGGAAGTCGCTGGAGGAGGCCCATGTCCAACCGTGGACGTCCTATGGCTGATATGATGATAATGATGATGACTACAGGATACAGTACAGTTAAACTACAGTTAAACAGTACAGCACGGCTACGGACGTGTCACGCATTTTTTTAATCATGTCATGGAGATCTTAAGGTTTCCTTATTATTTATATACATTTCTCTTTCATCCTAACAATCTTCTGTAAACGGAGTGGTAGAATACAAAGTCAGAGTACCTATACAAAACACATTGCAAGTAATTGAAATACTAACGGTATTATACCGGTCAGCCATCTTTTGAAAGTATGCTTTTCTTCTGTTGAATGCTTGAAGTCTCTATGCAGTTTCCGTCTCGCATATTTTAGGAAACAACCTAAGAGTTGAAATATTTTTTTATTACAGATGATTATTTCATGAAGTACAATGCATTTATTAGTACATTATGTACAGTCGTGGGCTTAAATATCGATGCAACCACTACCTGTGTCAAATATGTGTCACATGGCCTAAAGGTGAATAGATCTCTTTGACGTCTTGGTAACGTACGTAATATTTATGCCCTTGATTGTATTTAGCGGCCTAGATGAACACTATGAACAGTAGGTACAATAATAGCCAAATCGCAGTTTTGAGGAGTTCCATTAGCAGTATAATATCTATCTCAGTCACACTTATACAAAGTCACTTTCTACGGTCCATAACGTCTGAAGTTCTTTACTCATTCTTCACTTCGTTCACTCATTCTATACTCGTCCAGAGTATTGCCACTCGCCTTCGGCTCGTGGCAAGATATCTCGAGACTCGTTAAGTAATGACATACTTTCTGCACTAGCATCGAAGTATAGTAATACCAATATAAAGCCATATTATTTGTGAGTGTCATAAAGGTGTCATAGGCTATAATATTTAATTCTGTATGGACAAAGTAGTAAGCAACAGCTAGTAGTCATCGATTTGGGAATGTGAGGGACGGTATGACATGGTTCGAAAAACGATTTTCGGAGTAGCCCCCTGCCCTGATGACTTACCTCGGGTCCTTATGATGTGATTATAGAGCCAGGAGGCGCGAGCGCGCGCGCGCTCCGGCCGGTAGTGCCCCATGATCACGTGGCGCAGGCGCAGGCCGTACGGCTCGCACAGCGCACAGAGCCACAAGAGGAGGATCAGGATTCCTGAACAACACGGACTGAACTATACGGCATATGTATACAAAGATCAGACTGTGGTGGGCAAACTTTTTTTATGGCGGGCCAGAAAATTACAGATATTTTAGAGCAGGGCCTGAATTATTATACATACTATATTATTACTATAGCCCAAACTCTCTCATTCTGAGAGGAGGTCTGTGCCCAGCAATGGGACATAATATAGGCTGGAGATGATGGTGATGATGATTATTGCATAGAAAATGATATTTCTAAACGATACTGAAAACTAGAACATAGAAAAATCCGAAAAGTAAAGCTATATGGCCTGGAATCGAACCAGCATCCTCTTCATTCCGTGATGCCTGCTTTTACTCCTACACCACCCATGGCAGGTTAAATTACTATTTATTTGAAGGCTCAGTCACGGTTGGAGTATGAAATGTAAGCAGTTGCTTTTGCTTTCACTTTTCATTTCGAAGGAACGTCGGCGGGCTGGAGTTGGCCAAGAATCACTGTTCCAATATCACTTGTCACAACTTGGTCAATATTATCCAACTCCTCCAGAGGTAACTACCAATGAAGTTAAAGGGCACTCACCAATTTGAGCGTATCGTTGGAAGTCAGGCGGATGAGGATTCGGAAGACAAGATATTGGAGAAGGGGAAGGGAGCGAGAGCGGTATGCTCAGGGCGTCTATAAGACCTCGCACTATTCCCGGCAAGGGTCCTGATCCAGCCACCTTTACTCCAGCTGTTGCGTCTCCCGCTTAAAAAGACACATATATCTTGAAACTATCATAGATACTACACTCTATAAATCCAGTCTAGTGGATAATAACAATGGCGTGGCAGACCGTCGCATCGCTATATGGACGACATAAGTGCCTTAAAATCTGAAAGCACTGCACACTTTGACGTAAAATTGTTTAAGAAACATAGGAACTAACAAAGAAATAATGATAGGTGGTTTTTTCACGTTTCACTAGCGGGCTCGATCAGCCCATCAGTCCACTTTGTAGAAAACTTCTTGCGGCTGTTTGTAAGGTTCAAAGAATATGATTGAAGAAGCACTCACGTTGCAATACCGTCTGGAATCTTCCATGGAACCGTATGTTCATGAGCACCCAGTACAAACTGTAGTCAGCCACCATATGGATCAGCAGTTTGAAGGTTGTTATTATCATGAACACGACGGAGCGCGTCAAATGGACCCTCTCTGAAGCTAGCAGACGAAACGAAGTCGTCTGAAAGATAAAGTGACATTGTAACGATCACCTACAAAGGTAGCAAGAAGCCTATCAGATGACTTTATGAACCGAGTTTCAGATGAAGGTTATCAGAACTGGCGAAGTGATCACTGCGCTTGATATGACCCGTTCTCTCGTTGGTATTATATGCAGTCACGTCACGTGTCTGGTCAGCTGATCGACGCACGACCAACAATATGAGACTCCTGACTCCGTATAATGTCTCTCAGATGACGGGTCAAGTTATTGCATGCCAAGTGCAACGATGTGCTGTTCTCTATTTGGATTTGTGTTGCTGTCTCATCTATTCTTATGGGTTAGAATGGTTAGATACTTGAATCGTGTGATGTCATGAGAAGTGATCATGAAACGGCTACTGGTACATATTTAGCAATGATACAAAGAAGGTCGTCGCCAGTTGATGATCACGGGGGGAGGGCTAGCAGAAAAATCGTGTCTATGTCTATCACTTGAACATCCACATTGACAAAAAATAAAGCCTATTTTTTTTTAATTTAGGGGGTAGCAGCCTCCCTCTCGGTCACTCCCTTGAGTAGTCTCGTCAAAAATCGGTGATGCTTCGCAAAGGGCCTTGTCGCTTTGATAACTCTGACACAGTCAACAGTCGGTGTATGGTTACTTTAATACGACAAAGCACTAAAGTGATGAGCTACGTTGATTGTACGAGTAAAGTATAGAAGAGATTTTCAACGCTATTACCGAGACGTACTTGGCCCGTTCTCTGGTATTCAAGGGGAGGACAGTCTCCCTCCCGTTTCTGAGTCTTCTTAAGTCCAAATCCCTCAGTTCTTTGGTCACGTATCTATTGTCGAAACGCGATCTCGTTTCGAACATTTGCTGGTAGTATTTCGCTCTGGATTAAAAATAAATGTGTTAGGTTCCCTGCTCATTATTACTGCGTTGTCTGTCTGTTCGTAACAACTTTTTTCTCAAGAAAGCGTGGAAGAGTCGAGATAAATTAATAAGAATTACTTAGTCCTTTCCATGCAAGCGTAAAGTAAGTTTATATGACTTTTTAAAGATGTATCTATTTCACACAAAATTGGTACTCATGTAAGTACATAATCAAAACCTAAGGACCCTAAGGTACCGACCTACTTCACGTCGACATAGAATTATCAAAATTGGCAAAAAGCTAAAGAAAAAGATTGAAAACCACTGCATAACTAAATTTTCAGATAAATTGTGGAAAGTAAAAGAGCTAAGAATTATTTTTCATTTGCTTATAAATGTACGCAACACTCAAGAGCGAGAGCTGATTTATGTCGTGCGCGTCGCGACACAGCCCTCGCGCGCATGATAAACTAGATTAGATAGATTGTTCTACCTGTGCAGAGCGTACAACTTAATTATAAAACGAACTCCACGCAAGCACACATCAAAATACACAACCTTCGCAAACCCCATTATTTACTCCGCGTCAGTTAATCGCATCAGAGAACTGCGTCAATTTAAGAAGATCCATCTCGCTAACATTGTTAGGGAGTAATAAAAGACCAATTTGCAACCACAAAGTGAGCGGGTCCAATCTCGTTTGACACGCATCTAAAAATACAGTGGCTGCGATGAAAATTGCATCTGTAAGGTCATCGTACAATACAGTGGTTAATTTGTAGCAGTTGTAGTCTTTCGACCTTGCGTAGGATTGTCGTTAACTCCCGTCCGTTTGTTACTCGGAGGAATAAGACGTTTTCCAGTTCAGAACAGATCAGGGACCTTACCAAGACGTCCACATGCGATTGAATTCCAAACCAAAGTTGGATAGCTCGCTGTCAGATCCATAGGTAACTAGAAGCGTCAAAAATGACAGCTTAACGTAAAATTAAGACGCATAGCAAGGCCCCAGATCTTTATCATTAATCCTACATTTGAATTTACAGAAACATTACGTATAGAGAGATGTAATACGACCATGTACGGCCTTGGAATGCAAGATTGGGAATGAACGGCCTGATAATTCGTGTTCTGCGTAGGAATCGAATTGGGTCACGAATCATCAGGTCGTGCATCAATGGTCTTGCTGAAATACCTGAATATAATAAGCAGGAGGAACAAGCTGGTGAGACAGGAGCTCCAGGATAGCCAGGTGAGCAGCGGATCTGCGCGGGTGCGAATCTCAGTGACGATACCAGCAGCCACCTGGTAATTGTGCATTACAATAAGGCTGATGGAGTTAAACCTTAAGGTTCAATATCTTTAGCAAGGCTTAAAACACCAAAGCCTATTTTCACTGGCAAATCAATGTGACAATTGGCTTTATTGCTTTTTTCGGATGGAGGAATTGTCGTAAAAAATATAAGGCACTTTCTTGGTTGACTATACCTATATCTGAAAGAATGAAGGCTACCCGGTACATATTTGTTAGTTCGATTGCTTGCTTTCGGCTGTTTGCTGGGGCACGCTGAGGTCTTGTTAATATTCTGGTATAAGAACTAAGAAAAGGCTTCGATCATTAATATTTTGTATCCTTAGTAAATAATTTAAAAATTGCCCACGACTGCATTATTTTTTGTTTTTTGAGACGTCGTTTCACGTTGTTGGTCAACTTGGTCGCCAGTTGATTTGTCAGCACCACTGGCCAGCACATTTTCGAGTGGCCTAGGTACTGGCTGATAAGTATTATACTCTTATCCCGTCAAGACATTTAATGAACAAACAGTAGATGGCACTTTATGCCCATATTAACATTTTAGACTAAAATTTAAAATGAGTCAAATTTAATGAAACAGATGATAGTAAATAACCTGGCTGGCGGAACGGCTGGCATTACTGTAGCAGGAGTGAGAACGCTTCACGTGCACAGCAACAAACATCATGGAGCTTATACGGGCCGAGAAGGTGTCGAGTTCTGGAATCCAGAGGAAGAATGTCAAGCCTTGGCAAGCTCGAGCGTGGCACAGAAAAAGCCAGACAAACGGAATTTTCCGCTCAAAGTGTACGCCTTTCGCCCAATGCCATTGTCATAATTTAGCTGACAATTAGGGTCTCCATAGACGGACTGCTTAGAGCAGTCGCGACCACGGTACGGGAGCAGTCGAGCTGCGGCTGGAGTCGACTTCAACTGACTGCTCTGAATTTTGTATTGAAACTGCACATCGTCGAACAGCGACCGCTTAAAGCTGTTGGCAGGCTGTTCTAAGAATTCCGTCTAAATAGGCCCTTACATGAGCGTTTGTCGCATCTGACGAAGTCTCGGGTTTGACAGTAAAGTTAGCAGCAGATAATTACATACGATGGAATAACTACAGCTTATTCGGAAAAACTAAAGTTCCTAATTCGAAATTTCGAAGGGCAACTTCGCCAGCTACTGTACCCAACCATTTTACACCCTACGACGTTTTGAGAACATCCTTGTGTAGGATAGCTCTCAACGTTTCCGTATAGTCCTGGTGAGGCAGACCTCTTATCAAGTATGTTTATGTTGATGAATGAATATGAGATAAATATTCTTCTTTAACTTTGATAGAAAGGAAAATAGACAGAGGAAGGCCGTGACGTGCTTTTATGGATCAAGCAAAGGAAAAAGTGATAATGTAGTATCGTATCAGGAGCTCAAAGCAATGGTAGAAAAACAAGTGAATGGCGATTATTCCTCCGACAAGAGCCAAGCTCTTAAACGTATCATGATGATTTTTCTTACTTTTCTTGACAGTAGCAACGATGCTACCCTTAGCAAAATCCCCGACCACACACATGGAATCAACCGTCTTCAGATTAAAACAGACCGCCTGCACCAAGTAATCCAAGTTGCTCCTTCCTTTTTTGTGTCTTAAGTCATGACTCAGCACTTTGGTGCAGTGTTCGTACGGGCTGCCGATCTTTGTGTTACAGATGGCTTCAACGGAATTCAGCCAGGACAGGGATGACTGGAGGACGTGAGCTGTAAAGTAAATAATGATCCTTTACAGTCCGTTAGTTCCTAGAACGACACTCGGGTGTCTTTATTTCTCACTCACTCTTATGGGCTTAGTACTTGAATCGATCTATGGTACCCTAAACCGGAATGGCATTCTAAGAGTTGACATACTGTACATTAGTGGAGGGCCAACCCTTCGATCAACAATACAAATAATACAAGACAAACAATACATTGTTGATCGAAGGGCCAACCGGTCAATCTATCAATCCAAACGTATTGATTATGAAATAGAACAGAGTATAGGTAGCCAGTAAACCATATATCTTTGTAATTAAGTTGGCCATTACTGCTCCATGCTATAATTAACATCATATTTGATCATGGTATAGTACAGACATAGTGAACAATCCTTTCCCATCGTGAACACCACGATTACTTCCAAAAGATGCCGACGTGTCCATGAGTCTGACTTAAGTAGCATGACAAAATAATACCAACAAGTAGATACGAACGGTTTTTGCACGACATCTATAACAGTACTGTTTTTACTTTCAACAAGTAATACCAATTTATTACATTTCAACCAAAATCACTGTAGGGGTTGTATGTAGTGTACACTCTTTATTGTACACAACGAGAATGGAAGTATAATCTAAAGTTAGGATTACGGCATGCATCTTAAAATGCCCTTCTTAAAACTGGACTCCGCGGCGATGTCGCTAGCTACTGCATCCAATCATCTACGGCAGCTTATACACCGCCCGTGGGGTAGTATTACCGTCAAAATTTGTACCTACCCATACTAGTAGAATACATAAATAACGATGTCGTCATGGCGTCTGGGTTGGCGCGATTAGGTGTTTGAACCTGTAAATCCATTTCATACCTAAGCTCATAGTCAGCCGATGTATCTCAACCATTAGTTCCTTGACCTTCCCCGCCAGACACTTCAGCTTCTTCACGGTTGTCCCAATCGTATCTTTCATCAGATATAGCGGCTCGTTCATCGACTCCGACAACTTGTTCACGTTTGATTTTACTTGCTCCTGAAATTATCATAAGATTAATTATACCAATCACATCAGGCCTGTGTCTGTCTGTGTGATGATTGAGGCTGATGATGAGACATATAACATTCTGCAAGTCGCTTATAATAATAAATACGAATATCAATTATTGGACTGGAAAGGGAAGTATAGATGGACGTTCGGTGATAAAATTCAGGACGTTTTGACAAATCGTCAAGAGCAGTAACCTAAACCGACGAGCATGTAAGAAGAGATTGATGAATTCCGATGAAGCGAAAGATGGCAGGATCGTAGCAAGTGGTACAAAGTAGTCTCTGTCTACCCCTATGGGAAAGAAGCGTGACGGCATGTCTGTTTAATTATGTGTATGCCAGTATGTATTAAAATATTTACGCCTCTCAGAACTCTTGGAATTGGAACCTTAGTGTGCAAATCCGACTGGCACTTTGACCGGCTTTTATAAGAGTTCAACAATTTTTTTATTGGAATTCTACAAATAATAATATGTGCAGTAAGAAATCAATAGTTTCTTGAATGTCACTACTCATGGGAACTATCATACCGCAATGCAATTATTCATTTATGATGACTATAGCCTTGAACTATGATGCATCGAAGGCTCTTTTTTAACCGACTTCAAAAAAGGAGGAGGTTCTCAATTCGTCTGTATTTTATTGATTTATTTTAAAGCTTTTCTATTAGACGTAGTCGTCGTAGGTACTTCATTCTTGTAGGTATTATATCGTTCTTCCTCTTGCCTTGCCGGTATGTTACTACGTAGATTTATAATATAACGACCGGATAGCCTAGTGGTTACTGACCCAGACTACGAAGCTAGAGGTCCTGGGTTCGAATCCCGGTAGGGGCAGACAGTTGTATGATGAATACGAATGTTTGTGCCCGAGTCATGGATGTTGTATGTATGTATGTATGCATTTATCTACATTATATAAGGATGTTTATCCGTTGCCTCGTACCCATAGTACAGGCTTTGCTTAGTTTGGGGCTGGGTCAATTGGTGTAATTTGTCCCAAGATATTTATTTATTTATTTATTTAATATTTCAGCACTTCCAATGCTGGTCTGGGAGCAAAGAAAAAACCATAGAATGTATACGCCCACAATTTTGCTAAACGTGGCCTGTTCTTGTTACCTTTGGCCCAGTTACCCCGTAAGGGAACACGTGATTTTGTTTGTGTGTGTGTGTGTGTGTATTTAAGCAGGTGGTTAGGTTAGGTTCGACGGAACACCCCAACAAATATTTTTCAGTTAAATTTTTGATTCAAAATTTAATTCCGCCCTTGACGCGGTCCACTTTGAACATCGTTTTTTTTAGTTCTAAGCTAGTTCTAGGAATGAAACTTATCCAGCCATTAAAATAACATTTCTAATTAATAATAGGAAATAAAAATAAAAGAGCTGCAGTTCCTCGATTAATAAGACGTCGACTGCCGGAAAAAATATAATTGGGACCTCTTCAAAAAACTTTACTTAGCCAGTTCAAAATCCTGGAAAAAAATAGTCAAATTAACCCAACCAGCTGCTGATAATATATATACCGGAGCAATTTTATGTAGGTACCTACAGTGAACATCAATTACGCTTTGAAGCTTGACAAAACAGACAACGGATAGAAGCGACCTTCACATAAATAACTACGTCACACGTAGACATTTTGTTATTGACTACCCAGGCGGAATCTGCTGACGTCATGCACAGCATAATCAGAACCACCCTTTAGGCACGTGTCTCATCGCCGACGAGCTAGAAGCGAGTAGATATAGTAAAATGCCTTGTACACACGTAGGGAGTACTGACAGCAAATTGGTACTCGGCCGAGAGAGTAGGGTGAGTGGGCACTCGCTCTAATAAACAAATTAGCAATTCAATGGTGTGTGTGAAGTTCCCAATCCGCACTGGGCCCGCGTGCAGTGGCGTAACTATAGGGTGGCAGGGCAAAATGCCAGGGGCCCCTAGCTCTACGGGGCCCCGAACTGGCTTGGTTTAGAGCACAGAAGGGACGCTGATGCACTTTTTTATATTGAGGAAGGAGCCCCATCTGACGAATTTGCCACGGGCCCCAGGCGTTATAGTTACTGCCCGCGTGGGAACTATAGCCCAAGCCCTCTCCTTCTGAGAGGCCTGTGCCCAGCAGTGGAACATAAAATAGGCTGATGATGATGACGACGAAAGTAACGCATCATTTAATAAAATATTGGAAGCATCTTGTCAAGCAATAAAATAATGCTGCAAACATTTGCAGAGGTGTTCAGTGAAACGGACCTAACTGTCTAGCTCCTATTCCAATTATACGACAATTGTCGCTAACAAGTGACAATTCTGTTTATATATTATAAACCCGACAAGAATCTACGCCGATTGCTTTCATATTGACCACGCGTAGCATCAAATTCATCAAAATGTAAGCCCTGCTGAAATATACAGGAATACTTAGAGACCTTGTGTATCGTGCTTCAAGATGTTTGTACGGTACAACTTGTACCAAATACATTAATTAATCGTGTGTTCTTAAATAATAAATCAGCTTAGTTGGCACAAATAAACAAGTCGAGGTTAAACACCTCCGACTACCCTTAATTTCATATGCGTACTGGACTATTCTGAAATTCGAAGTTCGTATGATTCCGTCCCTCTCGCTTGCGTATTGATGGCTATTCGTGTGATCGGAAAGGCACAAGGCCTGTAGAACTAAGTTTTAAATTCAATTGTTTGATAAATTCAGTTCTGTTTCTCACTCTAGTAATGTAACATACGTGTTTGTTGACTTAATAAAATAAATTTGGAATATAATATCTTTGTTGTTATAGTCTAAGAAAAACAAAGCGTGTTTGAAATCACCCTATTCATAAATTGGGTTTTGGAACGGCAACCCTACCGTTAAGAGTTAATGAACCCAGTCTATTATAAGTATGTGTCAGCCAGAAATGTTGCTGGATATTTTTAATCTTTTGTTATATTTTCACCATGGCATATCTACCTACATTTTTTTTAAGTAGCCAGTAATCTCGCTGCCTGGTTGATAGGCATGCGTCGAGCTTTGGATCAGTTTAGGTTATAACAAAGTAGCAAAATGTGCAAAAACTTCACGTCAAGATTACTTTTCCGTCTCATTCACTCATCCAGAAGCTACTACTGCAAAAATAGGATAAAAAAATACCTGTCCACAGGCCAAAGACTCCGAGAGCACCTCAGAATTCTTCAATGTGTTGGTGGCAGGTCCAGTCAAGATCAGGACTAGAGCATAACAGGTGAGCGTATAGCGGCCGACACGGGAAAAGAACTGGGGTATCAGCAGGAACACCAGACACCTGTAATATGGGTCAGTGGTTAGTTAAGACACCAGAGCCATCGACACCGTAGGAGAATGGCTCGCCTTTCGGTTTCCTATAGGCTACCCTTCGGAGAATGTACGTCAAAACTGTACAAGCTCGTTCCTGCAGCTCCCTTCTTTCACAGGTCTACCAGACGTAGGCGGGGTCTTTACCAGAAGAAACAGACGGTCGTGGAACTCGTGGGTCGTACCTGGGGCTTTGAGTATTTCAGAATTTATGTGTTAGATTTCATTTGAAATTTATTATAAGCAGTGAAGAAAAATCTTGAGAGAAGACTTGTGCATATTATCTGCGAAGCAATTCAATGGTGTGTCTGAAGTTTTTTATCTGCATTGGGCCCGCGTGGGAGCTATAGGCCAAGCTCTACTAAATGCTACTATAGTTTGAACGAGTTTTTTGACGAAGATTGTTAGTACAGTAATATTTTTAAATGTATAATTATAATTCAGTATTTTTTGTAGTATGCTTAATTCAAATTGTATGACATGAAGCTCCAGATTTAAAATATTTATGTTGCTATGCCCTTGCAGGGTGTCACGTCTGTACTACTTTATGATTATGATTTCCACCTTTATACTGTAATGTGACTTGCAATAAACGATTCTATTCTATTCTATTCTATTCTCTCAATCTTAATCAAATCAGAGAGCAGGCCTGCGGCCATCTATGGGCTGGAGACGATGATGCTGAAAGGGATTTCATCCACCCTTTGCTCTTTACTCATTCGCAGCCACGCAATGCTACGTGCTATGCTTATAGCCGGTAGCAGCGTTTTTCCGCTTTGTAGCGAAAACTGACAACGAACAGAGAACTCCCCTGGGATGTTCTCGGCAATTAATGTGAGCAACGTCAATAGTGGTGTTTTATCTAGCTAATTAAATGACGAGACAGTGATGAGACATAAAAGCCACGCTTTACCTAGAGGTGGAAAGGTAGCTGAGGGTAGTCTCTTGACATACCTTTTTTTTTTATGGTGTGGAAAATGCGCCTTATGCATCCGGCCCGGTACGGGGTTACCGAGGGTATCTGGGGCTCTCCCGAGACGTCAGGCAAACCCAGTAAAAAACACACGGATTCCCTAATTTGGCACTATTGTAGGACACCACGGGAGAACTTTCGTGAACCGCGATGCCCTACGGGCCCACCCCGGGATGGGGCTACCTCCCTGCGACACCTGTGCAATGCAGGATTGGGAATTCCCGCCCTCCCCCGCAGGTGCCGCTGACTCTCTTGACATACCTACTTATAGAGAGCATGAAACTATATACCGGCATGGAGCAAGTTAGCATAGTATTAATAAGAGCACAAACCTTATTCTGTAGCTAAAAGCCAGTCCCAACGTAAGCAAAACGCCAATAATCGAACTCATAATAGTAGCGTGAATCAGAGAAATGGACAACTGAAACACGAAGAACATAAACCAGAAATACGTCAGGACTATCCCTCCCACGAACCCAATCACGCTTTTCACGAGAAAGTTTGAGAAAGTCTGATCTGTTTTTAGATAAACGAAGAAATTGGACACTCTAGAACCCTCCGGGCACAATCTTCGACAGAACCGGGCAAGTTTCCTTTGCGAATCGTATCGGTAAAGTTTCCATTTTTGATAAAAAGTATGTTTCGGCAATTCAGCATTGGCAGCAACTATAGAATTTATTTTCTCCTTTTCGTATTTCAGTCTGTACTTTTCTATAGTCCGCGCTTTCCAAAGGAGAGCGAAGTAAGCCATTTCGTTTTTGTTTGTTTATACCAAATTGGCTTTTCGACGCCTCATTATTGAAAATTATAATTTGTACCCCTCTAAGTTTGGCGGAGTCGTCGTCTTCGAATGACAGAATTATTGTTTTATTTTTATTTCTGACGTAAATCTTTTATAACCTTCTTGAAGCAATGCTTCAAACATTCTACTAAAGAAAAAGTTCGCACAGCAGTTTTTTCAAACACACGTTCTTTTGTTTCTGAGTAATAATTACTTAACTGGAGTTTAATAAATAAAGCTAGCCATGAACTGAGAGCCTAATTATTACAAAGAAATACGCACATACGATGGAAAATGTACCTAATCCAACAACAAGTGGACCAAACTCCTAAAAAGCCGCATTATATTAGATACCGAAATAAAACAATCGTGTTGCTATTGGTTCTCTGCAGGCGTTTGTAGTTTGGTGGTTAATTCTATTGTTTTCTTAATTTTTCCATACAAAGAAAGTCAATGGGAAAGTACTTTTGTTGCGACAAATCACATGCTAGAAGTAAGGGAACACAATGACATGTGTCAAACGTTCTTAACTCTCGAATACGCAGCGTTTCATACCTACGTAAACAAGGAAGTATGCAATTCATTCAGTTACAACTCAACTGAGTAATTGTGTGGACTATTGACTTCGTATCTTAACTGCCCGTCCGAAATTGGTCCTATAGGTTTCACGTGGTTCAATGACATCAAAAATTGTCAATAACAAATTAAATCGAGCCTGCCCTGTCGTGTTCTGCGGAGCTGCGCCGTCGGTCCGTTCGGGGCACATGCGCAGAACACTGCATTGCTACAAAATCAACTTCACGTTATAGCCTCTGAAAATTGTTGAGTTAATTCCCTTTAATCATTTTCGAAAAAGCAACGTAATGCTCCGAAGGATGTGTTAGTGTCAGTTTGGAAGTGGAAAGTGGTGACGATGTTCAGGTGATCATTGATTAATGAATACGGACGAATTTGACTGGTGTACGGGTATAAGAATCAATCTGGTGTTTTGTGAACGGGATTGTAAGTAAAACTTATCTTTTTATTACATAATTTTGGATATCGATTTTTAGATGTATTTTATAACATTTATACTGGATACTTGATGATGAGCTAACAGGACAAGACATTTTTGTAGTGAATAAAGCACAAAGGCGAAATCATGGAGATAGAGGAACATGTTTGCGAAAGTAAAAGAAAAATATTTAAGCAAAATAAAAAGAAGTTACCGTAAGATAAAATAGGTACCTGCTAACACGACTGTAATATAATCTCCATCTGCTCTGCTGTTCTTGGTCACTTGGTGTAGGATTTGATTTGAATGTTTCTAATTTCCTGAAGAATAAAAATATAGTCTTGGCAAATTAATAACACTTAAATTAGAATTAAACCTCGTTTTATTTAATATTCAAATCAAGATATGATTCTTTATTTTATTTACTATTTTCTGTAAAAAAAACATGACGCATAATTTAATGCGATCAATATTGTTGACACTGTTGTATGGATCTATTCTTTCTACCATACCAAAACAATTAAAAAAAAACTTTCCATGTGTTTTTGACAGAGTTTTGACAGATAACGCTTGCTGTTTCATTAAATTCAAAACTTTGGGTCTCGTTTGTTGTTAAAATTAAATTTCTTTTCTTTCAAAAAGTTGATGAAGCCACTTTTTCCTAAATTTGAATTGAATTGAATTTCTTTTCTTGTTCTTTAAAGAATAATTGAATATGTGTTGTGCACATCGGAGACGAACTGATTCGCCGCAATGCCTAGGTAGATATTTTATAATTGCAGACAAAATTGTATGTAAATAGGTTTAAATATTATACTAGCTTCTGCCCGCGACTTCGTTTGCGTAGAGTTGTACATAATATTCTTACCTAACCTTCCTTTTCAATCACTGTATTTATTTAAAAAAAAACGCATTAAAATCCGTTGCGTAGTTTTAAAAATCTAAGCACTCATAGGGACAGACAGCGGAAAGTGACTGTTTTATACATGTAGTGACGTGCAATTGTTACGGTTACAGAACGCAGATCAGTACCCGGCTCTACAAGTTTCCAGTGATAGTCTTGATTGTAATTTTCTTATGTAGATATGTCCTAATAAGTCCCGACTTTTAATAATAGGATGTCATTTAATCTCAGTATATTTAATACTTTTTATTTCAAGATTTTATTTAACTTGCAATGTATACATGTGGATGTTTCTCGGGGTAGAATCTTGCGACTCAATTTAGAAGGAAATATCTTCAACCGATTGAGCTGACACTTTGCATACTTGAGTAAGTTAGATGACAATACAATAATCTGGTAGTGGAGATCTGGTTACCCAGCCAGGATTGGCTTTGCTGGAGGAAACTTTTCAACGGTTGGGCCGATTGACTTGAAATTCGGTATACATTACGTTGATGACAATGCAACTACAGTCAGCAAAACAAGCTTGTATTAAAAATGAAATTTGCGACAGAAACTTATTTCATTCAACAAGTACTTGTTCATAAAGTATATTCAGTGGTTATTCTGAGGAATTACAAAGCTAGACGAGATAATAATACAAATGCAGTCAACAAAGACAAGATTGCAGTAGATATGATATTTTTAGCAAAAACTTATTTCAATGCAAGTAGGTCAAGCTATCTTGCTCTGGGGCAACAATGTGTATGAACATTGCGTACATTAGTGTTATGACTTGTACATTACGAGGACAGGTTTCATTTAAGTTATGCTACAGCCAAATATGCATAATTTTTTCATGATATCTTGACAGAATGTACTTAATTCTTGTTGATCATCACTACATAGTATAAAACAAAGTCACTTTCCGCTGTCTGTCCCTATGTATGCTTAGATCTTTAAAACTATTTTATTTAATTATTTTGATGCGTTTTTTTTAATAGATAGTGATTCAAGAGGAAGGTTTATATGTATAATTCTATGCAGACGAAGTTGGGGGCAGAAACTAGTACTAAATAAATAAGTAATTAGTTACTTTAAATACAGAATTACTATTTTCTGACTGCAATCAGTATTGGCTCCTATTGTCTGTATTTAGAAGGATGCTAGTTGAAATCGTATTGCGATAAAGAAACACACACCCACACACCCACACACCCATACACCCATACACCCACACACCCATACACCCATACACACACCCACACACCCGCACAACCACACAACCACACACCCATACACCCATACACCCACACACCCATACACCTACACACCCACACACCCATACAGCCACACACCTTAACCCCCCCACCCCCCCACAAACACACAAAGCCGCGTTAAAGATCGGGAGCAGGGGCTCGTGACGTCATGCGTCATTTCGACATAGTATACCTATTTCCGCATCATTTTGATTAGCTGAAACATGAAAAAAAACCGTGTCAATACTTTTTTATAATCATAATAAAAATAATTAACATCCCTTGGCCCCAAATGCCCCAAACACGCTTAGGTAAGGTGGCCTTTAGGTATTGCGAGTAGGCTCTGTCTCCCCCACAAAGGATAAATGCCTTATTAATATGTATGTATGTATTTACGTAAGTATCCCTAGGTATTTATGTAAGTATCCTACATATTCACTTAAGTATCCCTAGTTATTTATAGGTATTTGTGTAAGTATTCCGACCTAGATATTTATGAAGGTATCCCTAGGCATTTATGTAAGTATACCTGTGTTTATGTTAGATAGATTTGGCGGGTGGTAGGGCCTTGTGCAAGGTCCGTCCGGATCGCTACCACCATCTTACTCGCTAATCCTGCCGCTAAGTAGCAGTGCTTGCACTGCTGTGTTCCGGTGCGGAGAGTAAGACAGCCGGGGAAATTACGGGCACAAGAGGCATTTCATCTTAATCCTCTAGGTTGGCAACGCATCTGCAATCCCTCCGGGGTTGCGGGTGTCTATGGGCAGTGGTGATCACTTACCATCAGGTGACCCACTTGCTCGTTTGCCTTCCTATTCACATAAAAAAAAAAAAAAAAAAAAAAAAAAAAGATTTCTTGATACCAACAGATGGACAACGAACAGCCCCACCAGGAGCTGGTGAAGTGCGTGGTGGTGGGAGACACGGCGGTTGGCAAGACGCGGCTGATATGTGCGCGGGCGTGCAACAAGCACGTGTCTCTCGCGCAGCTTATGACCACGCACGTTCCTACCGTGTGGGCTATTGACCAGTACAGGATCTACAAAGACGTGAGTGATACTTGGAGTCCTCCCAAATTATTTTAGTAAAAATCGTCGCGTTGTAACTTAGTTTCAATAAATCACTTAAGCCGGGTGCTCACGTGACGCGTTTCGCTCACGGCTATCTCGAGCACAACGTTTTTGGTTACTGTAACGTGTTTGTGGTTACAGCTAGCGTTGCCATATGAAAAAATTAAGTCCTGACAAAAATCCTGAGAGGACCCTCATAGTCCTGACATTTTTATAACAGAGATTAGGTTAGGTTAGAGTGAGGGATGCGAGTCGGGTTACCTCCGCGTGTGGTCAAGAGCTGCGGTTCGTTTTTGGATCCGTCCGAGGGGCAAGAAGAGCTGTGCTTGGTCCGGTGCACCCTGGGCATCGGTTAATGATTTCCTGGCAGATTGCTAGCTGACCTATAATATGGTTCCTAAGATTTTCGCCTGTTCCCTCAATGGGCTTTTACCATCTGCGCGAGAGAAGCAGCTGGTACATGCTATGTTTTTTTAGTCCCAGACTAGCATGGAAGATCTCTACAGATCTCTTTAGCTTGGTTTGAAAGAAATATTATTAATAGTTACTATTTAATTTATCATTTCGCCCATAATAAACGGTGTAGGTAATATAAATGTATCATAAAAAGGATGTTTGATTTTTTTTGCAATGACCTAATTTCTAAAAAACCGGGCGCTTACCAAGTCCGCCCGCAATCCTGACAGGGTCAAACATCCGGATACGTCCGGACAAATCCTGACATATGGCAACCCTAGTTACAGCTCGCAGGTGAGTACCCGGCTTTATTTTGAAATAGCCTTTGCAAGTTGTGTGATGACTGCTGTTGCACAGAAATGTGGCATCGTGTACCAGTAAATGGAGCTTTGGTAATAATAAAGGCGCCACCACACCGCGGCGTATCACTGCGTATACGTGCGTGCGCGTCGTAGGCGTCACGTTTTCTCACCGTTTGTTCATACATTTTGTTGCGTAAAAGCACCGTCGACATCTTTTACGCACAGGTGTGGTCGCACCTTTAAGGAATTCTCCAATATGCCTTGTTTCTTTTAGGTGCTGGAAAGGTCCTGGGAAGTCGTTGATGGCGTGAACGTGTCTTTAAGACTGTGGGACACGTTCGGGGACCATGAGAAGGACAGGAGATTTGCTTATGGAAGGTGAGCTTCATTTGTTTCGATATTGTTGTCGCTAGGTTTACGAGAACCAAAGACATGAATAAACAAGTCGTTTGTTGGTAACTTGATAAAAAGTGAAAGGTTTGCTTCAATTGGCATTGTTCATTTTTTTTAAGCTGTGCTTTTAACACCTTTATTTGATAAAATGGACTATTTCAAGCAACTAATTTGAATATTATGCTTTTACGTAGCTTTGTTAATTAATAATAAATATTTTTTCGCTGTTTGATAATTCGTGAATTTAGACAGAATCCCAATCGCCTTCGTTCGGCTGGCTATAAAAAAAACGGCTTTGTCTATGGTTTTGTAGATTTGACAGTGACACGTGACAGTTGCCGTAGCCAAACTTTTTTTTTCATTTTGTGGCAAACGTTGGATGCTGGATTCTGTCTAAAAACCCGGTCGTTCGGTCAAACAAAGGTACAAAGTACTTTTACAAAAATATCTGCAATCATAAAGTATTTTTGAAATCGGACAAGATAAATCGGATAATTGATGGTTTTCCTCGAAATGGTTTTCGAATTGGAGCATACTAAAAAAAATGAACAATGCCAATTCAATGGAAGCGTGTTACATTTACTATTAATGTTTTCAGGTCGGACGTTGTCCTGCTATGTTTCTCTGTAACAAATCCTATATCTCTGAGAAACTGTGGAGCTATGTGGTACCCAGAAATAAGGTAATAAACTTTAATTTATGTTTGATTTATGACATGTTGGATGTCTCTGTTTTACCGCTGTCTAATTAGTAGATTAAATCTATATCTATCCAAATATATAAAAATGAATCCCTATTTCCCTTGAGCACGGCATCACGCGTGAAAGGCTGGACCGATTTCACAATTTTTTTTGTTCATATTGTCAGGAGAAGGTTCTTATGTAACAACATTTTGAAAAGCCGTGGTAGCCTAGTGGTTTGACCTGTGGCCTCTCAAGCAGAGCGTCGTGGGTTCAAATCCCGGGCGCGCACCTCTGAGTTTTTCGGAATTTATGTGCGAAAATTACATTTGAAATTTGCCATGAGCTTTTCGGTGAAGGAAAAACATCGTGAGGAAACCTTGCACACATCTGCGAAGAAATTCAATGGTGTGTGTTAAGTTCCCAATCCGCACTGGGCGTGCGTGGGAACTATAGCCCAAACCCTCCAATACACGGAGGAGGCCTATGCCATGAGGCACGCCGAATTACGCGACAATTTAATAATTAATAATAAACAACAACAAACAACATACTTATTGAAATTGTAGCGAGTTCGGAATAAAAAGGCTATATTATATTATTATAACAACATTTTGAACGCGGGAAGTGCCTCATTTTTGCTTTTCGAAATTAAAAAAATAAAACTTCCATACCTACCTAGGAGTAAATGAAATGTACTGAAATCCATTTCTTTCCCGCTTCGTTAACTTTTTAAAACTGCAGCATGTAAAATTGAGATGACAATAGAATAATTCCATACAGCCAAGCCAACCGCTCGGTTTTCATCGCAGTGGTTGTGTGTAAGTTTTTTTTAATTTTCTATTTATAATATCTATGATTTGAAAAAAGTTTTTGGAAGGCGGTAAATAATAAATGAAATAAATGATGAAATATTGAAATAAATAAATGAAATAAGTCCTGTCTACTGTTTGAGAAGAGCACTATACATTCCTCGACGGAAACATGAATGGCCCGAGTCGTCTCTTCACAAACCTCGCGTAATTCCCAACTTTCCAGACCTCGGCAGTAATGTACTATTTTCAGACGATTTTGCCCGAACACGCCGATTCTGCTTGTGGGGTGTAAAAACGATCTACGCTACATGTATAGAGATGAAACCTATTTGAGCTACTGCAAGGACCGAAGCCCATTCATAAGGTAAATCTGACGCGGCAGTGTGCCTAGCCAAGTTCGATCCCTGAATAAATCAAAAACTGTTTGACGGTAACGTTTCTGTCTATTTCGTAGTAATAAAAAGAGTTGGCATCATATTTGACACTTGACGAATTGATTTCTGAACCACCGTGGAACTTTTTCGCATTAAAATTCATACAGACGTTATATTGAATTGATAAGGTAAATGACTATGACGTTTACTGTAACAACGTTCTTCACTCGTTAATTCACAGAACACCAAGAAAAAGCGACCTAGTAATGCCGGACCAGGGGCGGGCGTTAGCGGCCGAATTCGGCATATACTACTATGAGACCTCCGTATTTACTTACTATGGTATAAATGAAGTATTTGAGAACGCGATTCGAGCGGCGCTCATAGCGCGGCGGCAGCAGAGGTTCTGGATGACCAATCTTAAACGGGTGCAACGACCTTTTCTACAGGTAACATATACAAAACACCATTATTATTATGAGTCTATTGTGTCCCACTTCTGAGCAAAGGCCTCCCCCCCAACTTTTCCACTGCTCTCGGTCCGCTGCGGTACGTGTCCAGTCCCTTAAGAAGATGTCCAACTCGTCCCATCGCCGTCTAGGGCTTTGAGATAGTGGGACTCCAATTAGTTGTTGTCTTGGCCCATAACTCACCCGGCATACGGCAAACATGACCAGCCCAGTCCCATTTCAACTTTGCCGCATTTTACCGACGTCTGTGACTTGAGTCATGGAACACAAAACACCATATATAACAGAAACAGAATACAAGAGGATGAAAGCATGACATGGATGTGACTTTTACTTCTCTTTATATTTTGTTAAAAAATAATGTAAAATAGGTAAAAAATAGTATGAGTGAATTGAGAATCTTATTCCCCGATTTTCATGTTTATTTTTACGGTTTAACCATTAGAAGGTGTATATCTGAATGATACTGTAAACGAGAACACTTGGAGAAATCCGAAAAGTAAAGTTATACCCGTGGCAGGGGTTGAAAAAAAATACGCCAAAAAAGGTGGCCTGTAACTCTCGTCTCGTCGGTCCACCTAGTGGGAGGTCTGCCAACGCTGCGTCTTGTTCATGGTTGTCACTGGAGAAACTTTGGTAACTGTTACAGGCCCCATTCAGACCTCCTAGACCACTGGAGCCCGACGTGGTACCCGTGAACAGCAGTTATTTGGAGAATACTGCCACGTTGCTACGTCAGCAAGTAAGACATACATACATTAATCACGTTTTTATCCCTTACGTGGTAGACAGAGCCTAAGGTAACAAGACCCACAATTTGAGTCGCTATTCCTTGTAGATCTTAACCTTTATTTAAATGCACCCGGGACATCCATTGCTAAAAATTAACCTAACTTTTCCACCTTTCCCCGTATAAAACTAAGTTTGGTAACTAGTTGTTTAATGGGCCAAATTTTATTTCGTAGCTGACTTTAACTTTTACAAAAGTATAAATTTATAATGATCATTATTATGTTTCTACAAGGAAGAAAAATATGTTTTTGTGTGTATCGCAATACTTTTTTTATGATTAGTTTAGTTTAGGTTATTAGCTTAGTAAAGACTGGCATAAAATCTGATCATATTAAATATTATTAATCATGAGAAAATATACAAACGCAGTTCCCATGATAATTCCATCTTGTCAATTCACTTAGTTGTGTAAGTTTCCTTCAGCTTTAGCTCATTGTTCCAGTATTTCTCTGATATGGTGATAATCTGCGGCGCCAAGGGCTTCCCAGTCCACCGATTCATGATGGCGGCGGCTTGCGAAGCGTTCAACCGGCTGCTGGCTACCGACTGCGCGCGCGGCGCCGAGCTGGCTCGCAGCTCTAGTGAGAGCAGCATGGTAAGTACAAACAGACAGACGGACGGATAAAACCAGCCAGCAGGCAGCAGTACGAGTGCTTGTTTGATTTCATTTGCAGGTCAGCAGTATGGGTGAAGCGACAACTGGCGACTTCAACGAGGACACAGAGTATCTGATCCGGCAAGACCAAGCAAAGCAAATAAGGTAATAACAGCTCCTTATATTACTTCCACGAAATCAATCAAGAATTAAATTAAATAGATACTTATTACTTTTTTAATTTATCTTAGGGTGTGGGACCAGATAAAGAGGCGGTCTTCGTGCCAGATCCTGACGCTGAGTGACAGCTGTAAAAAACCCCCGGATCTGTATAGAGAGGTTAACCACCCCGCTATCAACTCCATAAGAGTTGTTAAGGTAAGAATAAATAACGTATTTTACTGTTGGAATTTTTACCAAGTCACTTGGACTCAAAAGAAGCAACCGAAAAATAGCTATTAATAATCTGTTCATCGGTGAAAAAATCTTCTGTACATTGCACTCTTAACTGATAGCAAAATAATTGCCTGTTTGGTACTTGCAATTTACTATGGCGTGTTATTATTTATTTGTGGTAAATACGCATCTGCATACGTGTCGAAGTGTGTGTCTTGCGGAGCGATTTTTGAACGAGATTTTTCTTTATTTTAGTTTACCATATCCTCTTTCTCACGCACACTTTGACACGTATGCAGATACGTGTTTACCACAGATAAAGCTCACTCTCCATCAAGAATTGCAAGAGCTATCTGATTGAAATTTATGTTTGTTTTAGTGCGACAAAATACAACATGCGACGTCGCAAACTCAGACAATAGTGACTATGAGCAAGCTGATATCTCAAGCAGTGATGCAAGAAGTCATTAACTTCGTCTACACTGGCACTTTAGACAGCGCAGCTTTCAAGCAACAGGTATTATATGTCGTTATAATTAAATTTACTAAGTATTTTTTGTCGCTTAAGCTTAAATTTCTATTATATTTATAAGCAATTAAAATTTTGTCCAAATTTTCAGCTCAGCAACACGATTTGCTTAAGCTCTTTCTGTCTCTTGTTGTTATTATTAAAAATAAATTATATTTATAACAATAATATCACAATAATTATATCGTTGGTAATGTGTTCTGCAGTCCGCTGCAATTGGATTATTACTGGTAAAATTTTATTTTAATAAATAACGCATAAATCATTATTAATTTCCATTTAAACATTTCGTGTAATTATTTTTATTTACATGGTTTTTCATATTAAATATAATTATTTACATGTAATTTAGCTTGGTTTTGTATTTTAGTATTTTCTCTAATGTGATTTAATTTTCACTTTTTAAGGCGTGCCTTTTCAAATAAGCATAAATAATTTATTTATACAGTTATTTACTGGATGTCAATCATCTATTATCATATCATACATATCAATCTACGGCGTCAGGTAGTACAGTAGTAAAAATTGTGTGGTAGTTAAAATTATATTCTCTAAATTCTGTTGTTCCTGAAGTTAAACACTTTTGGCAACCGGTTACCTATTTAGAAAGTATTTCGTTGTAGACAACCTAAATTATTGAAATAGTATTAAATAAATAAGGTAACAATATTAAGGTATGGCCACAAAGCGTCTCAAACGCCGTATCCTGTGTGCTACGAAAATAGATGAATGTGTCGATGAAGTGAGACCTAGGTCGCGAACACACTACTAGAGTGGCCACGAATAGTGATTTGGCCGAATACCGAATACCGAATATTCGACAACGCTGTCGGCCGAAGCCCGAATATTCGGCGGCCGAATATTCGGCACAAAATACGTGCTTGTCTATAGGCTGGTCCGTCAGCAAACGAAAAACAATACCCAAACCTCTCGAAATTTGATAAAGTTTATCTTTCTTCTCCTGGGAATAGCGTGTATAGTGAGAGGTTATTTTCTGAAGCTGGTATCAACAAATGCTGAAAAGTTTGTTTTTTTTCCATCACAACTTACCACTGATCAGTTTTACTTACTAAAGTATTGTAATTTGGTAATGATAGGTAATCTTGAGTAATATGACGTGTCTTTTTTTCATGATTTGGTATTCGGTATTCGGCCGAATAGTACGTATTATTCGGCCGAATACCGAATACCAAAAAAATGGGCCGAATACCGAATAGGAGCCGAATATTCGTGACATCTCTACACACTACTACACGCGCTCGCAGAATAGCTACGAGTATGCTATTGCTTTTGGTTCATGGACTTATTTGTTACACACGGGATATGGCAGTAGAGACGCCTCGCGGCATTACCTTTGCCATGGTTAAAATTAACAGATTCAAAGAGAAATTGTCATATTTATTTCCATTACAGGCACAATTTAACATGTTTTCATTATGGCATTCGTTTTTCGGCAATATGTGGTCGCTAAATGTTTTTTCGTATGTCTCATTATGATCTGTCTGCTAGTCTTTTTCGTTGAGTAGCTAAACTTCTTTTGATTCTAAGGGTACGCTTCCATGAAAGCGTCGTGCTGATTCCAACCAATCACATTATTAGATGACAGCTAAAATCAAAGTTTCCCCTTGTTATAATGTGATGTGTATTTGAACACTCGGTTGGATTCTGCAAATTTCCGTTCCGTGCCGCTGATAGAATTGTACCCTAACTTTCAAGCTTTAGCAATTTTGCTATTCGATCTTATTTTATCATTTTAATAATGAACACTCGAATCAAGGTAACGTATATGTAATTTGTTTTGATTGAGTCAAGTTATGCAAGTTAATTTCGCCCCACGTACACACCGTGCGAACGAGTTATGCGATTTTTTTTACTATGGATTTCTGGAGTCCAAAATTGTCACATTGACTTTCTTAATTTCTGTAACAAAAAAATCAATTCACGATGGTACTTTCTTGTGAAGGAAACCTTAGAAACGAGTAGCGCTATTCAACTGGACTTAGGTGACAATCGTTTATCATTTTTTCAGTAATTTCTAGTGACATTTTAACGGCCAGTACGTTTTCAACAAGAAAAAGTGGTTAAAAAGTCCAAAGAACTTTTTCGTGTTGAAACTTACCTTTTAATAAAAATTTTGGCAGATGGAAGTAAGTTTGTTGTTAGACCCGTATTGCGTGTGTGCGTGTGTGTGATTACTTCACATAAAGGCGTGTTAACCTTGAGATTTATCAACTTGTGAATTTACTGAAACAATTTAATATCTCGAAAATTAGGCTCTATCCGACAATGTTTATATTACTTTTTTAGTCCAAATAGGCACCAGAATCTTTGGTTAAAATTTGTCGCATAACTCGTTCCCACGGTGTAGATAGACATGACATATATTTAGAAAAAAAAACGGTTTGAAAAACTTAATTCCTTCTGTTGGATTCAATCCTTGCAAGTTAATTTTGACACACTTCCATGCTTAGTGTAAGTTTTTTGTAGTAAACAACGTTTCGGGCGCGTTTGAGTTAAACTGTCAGATGCCATGAGAACTGGGGCTTTACCATGACGCCTTAGTGCGAATTCCGATTCAGTTTAGGCTCGCCCGCTGTCATATCTATACTAAAAATGACAGCTAAAACTGAGTCGGAATTGAATCGCACTAAGACGTCATGGTAGAGCCCCTGTTTGTTGCCGTTTCGTTCCGCTAGTGGCGCTGCTAATTTGCCCGTAGTAATTGAGATGTTAACGCAAACGCGTCCGAGACGTCTTTCGTATCTAAAACTTACACTAGGTCCCGTACAGTGGCGTAATTATGGGGTGGCAGGAGTGGCAAAATGCCACGGGCCCCTAGGTCTTCGGGGCCTCGAACTGGCTTGGTTTAGAGCACAGAAGGGACGCTGATGCACTTTTTTATATTGAGGAAAGAGCCCCATCTGACGAATTTTCCACGGGCCCCAGACGTTATAGTTACGCCACTGGTCCCGTAGTATGATAGTTCTTACTGGGTAGACAGGGCCTAAGGTAACAAGACCTACAAGGCCACGTTTGGCATGATTATGGGAGTTGGACCTGGATGATCGAGCTTAGCTCAGTATTTTTTTGGTACGTTTTTAAAAATGAAACCTAACCCTCCCCCTGCATACTAAATTTCATGAAAATCGTTCAGATTATATATTTACAAGAGTTGCTCGTTTAAAAGTATTAGACAGATTAGATACGTAACTGGAAAACCAGCTACCCAGCGGTTTCCACAAATGTTTAGGTCTTTATGATCAGCCTGACTGCATCGTTACTTTTGACGATCTGTGCGTCCTGTAGGCTTATTATCTAACTCGCTCGCAATCGCCATCGTGTTCATTTTGACAGTTCATGTATGGGCTGACAATTGGCATCGGAATCAGTAGCTGTCACATTCATACAAGAACTGTCAAAATGAACACAATGGCAATTGCGAGCGAGTTAGGTAATAAGCCTACTGATATTTTTACCTCCTTGAAGAGTCTGCTCGTATATTTATGACGAATTGCGTGTTCTGACATTATTTAGTCTCACGAATTTGTTTAAATTTAACGCTGCTCCGAAATATTGAGGACCTCGCCCGCTACTATGTATCTAATGGCGACTGAACTATAGCAGTCATTGACAATAAATTATTTAAAAAATGACCGTCAGAAAAAAACAATTAAAGTTAGACTTAACAAGGACTTATTTGTGTTTCTGTAGCCTTAATGTTATAGTCAGACAGAGATCGGACAAATGAACGTCATTACTCGCAATAATATGGACATGACTCCAAAGGTTAATTAATTGATTAATTGATTTCTTAATGAGAATCGATGAGATTTCAATGGGATAATGTAAAAAGACGTTTTCTTGTGACACCTTCTTCGATTTCTTTCTTCAAATAAAAAAAAACCAGTGTATTTTTTTGTCATTGACTTTATTATGCTGATATTATATTCATTCAATTTATTTAGTGATTCTTTCATAAAGTATATTATTATCATATATCACCAAGCAAATCATAACATCCTACTAATATTATAAACGCGAAAGTTTGTAAGTATGGATGGATGGATGGATGTTTGTTACTCTTTCACGCCAGAACGGCTGCACAGATCTGGATGAAACTTGGAACATAGATAGATTATAGTCTAGAATTACACATATGCTTTTTATCCCGGAAAATTGCGTAATTTCTGTGGTATAGCGATAAACGAATTCTATTCAGACGGAGTTGGCAACAGGTAGTACTTAATAAATAAATATTTATTTAATCTTTGGAGGCATGTCCATATTATTGCGAGTAATAACGCCATTGTCCGATCTCTGGTTATAGTATATGTTTGTAATATGTAGGAGATTCGCCAGGCGGCCGAGCTGTTGGGTTTCCACGAGCTCACGAAGCTCAGCCAGTTCATCCTTGACCAGCATTTGCTGTTCGACAAGGTTTTCATGCAGCAGTTCCACACGGTAAGTTATGCATACATAATTCACGTCTACACCTTACGGGGTAGACAGAGCCAGAGTAAAGGCCACGTTCAGCATGATTGTGGGCGTATAAGTGGAAAGGTGAATCAAAATAGAGATGGGTAGATTGATTTCTAAGATTTTCGCCCATTCCTTCAATGGGATTTTACCATGTGCGCCGGAAGAGAAACAACTAAATATGCCACAGTCGTGTGGTATATGGGGGATCACTTTTTCCCATGTTTTTTTGACGTGATCGAATATGTATGTACGTATGTTAACATACAATACAAAAGAAAATGACTCTTTATTGAACACGACATAATTAATAATATAGAAAACAGGTACATAGTGAAAATATAAAAAAAAAAAATTATATAAAATCTTTTTAAAACACCAAATCGTTGTAGTATGCCTTGGTAGCCTAGTGGTTTGACATGTGGCCTCTCAAGCAGAAGGTCGTGGGTTCGAATCCCGGTCTCGTACCTCTTGAGTTTTTCGGAAATTATGTGCGAAATTACATTTGAAATTACCATGAGCTTTTCGGTGAAGGAAAACATCGTGAGGACACACATCTGCGAAACAATTCAATGGTGTGTGTGAAGTACCCAATCCGCGCTGGGCCTGCGCGTGAACTATAGCCCAAGCCCTCTCGTTCTTAGAGGAGGCCTGTGCCCAGCAGTGGCACGTATACAGACTGGAGATTAGATCGTTGTGGCAGTCAATACTTCTTTTCGTTCCCAGCCACTGCCGCAGCGGCTTCGTGAAATGTATGTTGAGCGGAATCTGTTCGCTGACGTCACCTTTGACCTGGACGACGGCATACATCTGGCTCACAGGGCTATCCTGATGGCCCGCTGTGACCCCATGAAGGCCATGTTCCAGGGCCATTTCAGGGAGAGCACCTCCAGAGTGGTGAGCAATTGACATCGTCATGGGGGGCGTTCAAGTATTACGTAAGCGCTTTATCTTTGCTTTGCTTATTTTTGATGACATTGGGGGAGGGGGGGTCGATATGGTGATTACGTCAGCAGCTTCGATTCGAACTGCTGCTCACAAATCAATAAAAAACAGAATCCATTAAAAGAAAAATGCATATAGGTACCAATGATTACGTAAGCATGGGGGGGGGGGGGTAAGAGGTTTGCTTACTTTTGCTGACAAGGGGTAGGGGGTGGTAAATGATTGTAAAAAATCTGCTTACGTAATACTTGAATGGCCCCATGGGACGCGAGTCGGGTTACCTCCGCGTGTGGTCAAGAGCTGCGGTTCGTTTTCGGATCCGTCCGGGGGGAAGAGCAATGCTTGGTCCGGTGCACCTTAGGCATCGGCTAATGATTTCCTGGCAGTTTCTAAGGGATATCATATATCATTCACCATTGGTAAGAGCCCTACAGGGGGGGGGGGGGGAGAATTACCGTACAACGTTGCCGACATTTTGTCACAAGATTTTTTTGAATATTTTTTTTATTACTTTGACATTGGCAAAGTTGTCGTCGCTATAACGACTTGATACGCCACAAATAAGAAAAACAAGAAGAAGAAGAAGACATCCTCATCATTTGCCCGAATCGTATTGGCATAGGAGCCCGGGATTTTCGCCGCAAAACGAAACGCTGTCGAAATGTAGTGTTACATTTTTTTTAATTAAATTATTTTTTTAGTAAAAAATTCTTGATTCATTTGATAGTACCTATCATTTGAAATACAGCGCCTTCTCTCGTCCCTGGTGAGCAGTAGATGTTCCGCGGGAGTTTGTGATTGCGTCGTACAGACACATCATTCAAACAGATGACGCTTGACGACAAAAATTCGCGTAGTAACAAGGTCACGTGTCGTTGGCGTCGGAAAGGTTAAAATTGCGACAGCGTCACGTTTTACCGTTAAAATTCCGGGCTCTGGTCGAACTGAATTCATGTATGACTTTTTATTTCTGCATCGAGGATGGCGGATAACATTGTGACACCAAAATGGCTGTCTTTCCAGATATCGTTCCCTGGTGTCAAGATGTACGCGTTCCACATACTGCTCTGCTACATATACTCGGACAAGATTCCCGTGGTGGAGCCGGCGAGGTGTCTGGAACTGCTGGAGCTGGCCAATCGGCTGTGCATGAACCGCCTGGTCAACCTCGTCGAGGCCAGGGTCATAGACCAGCTGCAGCATCAGGACAGGTCAGTGCTAGTGTGGCTTACTCTTTGGTGTTTTGATACTTTTCAAAACACCAAAGTCAACAACTTTAATTGTTGAGCCGCTATGGAACGCTGTCATATTGACATTGCCAAACTTTAGCAACGTGTTTTAAACACTAAGGGCATGTTCCACTACTCTCTGGTAAGTTCCGGTTATCTCAAGTGTTAGTTATCTCTATTTATTACTACGAAACAGACGCATCATCGATAACTGGCACTTAACTGGAACTTAATATAGATTTGTGAAACAGGGCCTAGATGTTTTTTTTCACAATATCTACTTCTTTTATTCACAGATTGTGTGGAGAGGACGACGAAGTCGTCGAGATAGTACTTTCGTTGTTGGAGCCTGTAAAGGTAATTACCATTTATTTAAAGAGGACAAAATTATGGTTTGGGTTGGACAAGGGGTCTCAGAGTTCAATAAGAATAGTTGACAAATACAGGAACACTTAAAATTGGTCCGGAATATTTCAGTAGGTGGTTGCGTTAGTTCGACAAACCACACTTACAAAAATTCCATAGTCCCCCTTTTGACGCGGTTCACTTTGAACGTCGATCAATGTGTCGAAACATTTGTCAACTATGATTCGGAGAACCTGAAAAATATTTACAGGGCTATTTAGTCAAACTGGTTAGTTTGAACCACTAATAAATATTTTGGAACGATTAAGATACCCTGTGTACATGTTTAACCTTTTCGACGTCATTGACTGGATATGAAGTCTGTACATGCAGTGTAAACCGCATCTTCATTTTACAAGATAAATTGGACAGTTGCGATTTAAAGAGACCCCGTATACATATTTAACCTTTTCGAGGTCATTGACTTGATATGAAGCCTGTAATGGACCTTCAATTGACACGATAAAGTTGACAGTTGCGATTAAAAGATACCCTGACATATTTAACCTTTTCGCCGTCACTGACTAGATATGATGTCATGACACGAGTTGCTTGACGGCGAAAAGGTAAATGGTTAACCTGTGTGTGTTGTAGTTGCACAACGCTCATAACCTGGCGGACTGGTGCGTGTGGCGGCTGTGCGGCGCGTACGACCGCGTGTGCCGCGCGCGCGCGCTGCGCTGCATCGGGCCCGCGTCCCGGGACTATCTGTGCGAGAACCGGTGGCCGCCCGTATGGTGAGTACATACATATCTTATGGTGATTTCCCATAGTGGTAGGCAGACACTACTTTGGCCCTCTACCTCTTTCGCTTCATCCACATTCATCAATCTCTTCATACATGCTTGACGGTTTCGGGTACTCCTGACCTGCCCTTTTTTCAAAACGTTTTCTATTTGATCCGGGAACGTCCGTTCAGGCTTTCTTCTCCCAACGTGACCATTCACACTCCCCATATAGATCTGTTTAGTTGGTCTACTTTCATCCATCCTCTCTACATGGTCTCTCTGTATGGTGAGTGCTAGTTTTATTTTATTTTCTTTATTGAGGTAAAAACAGATGCGGTCACAATTATAAAAAACGCCATTTACTTTATATGGAATCAGTACAGGCAGTGTAAAACGTACCTTCATTTGATAAGATAAAGTTGACAGTTGTGAGTGACAGTATAACTGCTTGGCGGTAAAAAGGTTAAAGTTTAAGCACATTAACAATTAAAATAATAAATGCTATTGTTTCTCTCACAAATATGTATTGTGAAATGTTCTAGGTATGTAAAAGAATACGATTACTATCAGAAGTGTGTGTCGGAGCAGCTGAAGTTGCAGAAGGACATCAGATTGACGGGATCTGTGCAGGCCAGCCAGCACACCGGCTGCTTGTGTTTCACTAGTAGGTTTACATTGATTATTATCTGTGGTAGATTATGATAGTTTTCCCAAACATACTCGGTAAAATTCACATTACTTTCAATTTCACATCACATATCTAACATTCGAATAAGAAGACACAAAATTTAACCATGTGACAAAGGAATACCCCGGCGACTACCACTAGTTCTTTGCCGGCCTTGGCCAGCAATACAACTATGAAAATCCATTTTTGGCTGCTGCGTTAACTTTTTTTAGTAAAGTAATAAAAGTGAACAAAGAAATATCATTGAAAGCCTGCTGACACTGTGTTAAAATGTTCTATCCATACGCCTACAATTATGCTAAACGGGGTCTTTAAGTCTTGTTAACTTAGGCTCAGTCTACTCCGTAAGGGATAAAGACGTGATCTATGTATGCACGTATGTATGTAACATATTTAAAATCTTTTTGACATTGCTTGAGAACAGCACTATAATAAAGCTTGGTTTGCCAGGCGATTGCTGTACTCGTATAATAGATGGACTCGCTGTCGCTCTGCCTTGACACTCACTCGTCCAATCGTGCCGGTCTCTGCAATAAAGTACTAATGGTTTAGGCAAGGTGCGCCGCGAGAGTGACGGAGCGACCGTGGATGCGTCGAGCGCGCTGTGCCGCAGCGAGGCGCCGCCGCCGCCGCACCCGCCGCTCTGACCCCAGCCTTGCTGGAGGTGAGTCATACAACCATGTTAAATCACGACTTTTTAAATAAATCAATATTTTTTTTACTGCAACCAAATCAGCCCAAAATTGTCTAGGGACTTCACCCGACATAGACTACGGCGCGCACACAGATCGACGCATTTCGGTCGAAAATGCGTAGGACGGCGCAGGGCGCTTGCGCGAGTGTGCGTGTGTGTAGTTTTTTTTTACTAAAGCGGTCGGTCTATAGAGTCGCGTTCGATTAATTCTTTGTTGAGTCGCGGAGAACAAATACCAGGACATCAGCACATTGCTAGAGGTCTGTCGGTGTTGAGTGTTGGAGGTTTTGCGTTCCGAGCTTCTTTGTATGGGCTTCTGAAATTTGATCTGAATTTATTTAAATTTGGAACGCTCCCCACGTTTTAAATAAAAAATGATTGCGTCGTAAAAGATAAGTACCAGGACAGCAGCCTATAGTAAGAGTGTGTAGTTTTGACTTCTGCCGGCACGCCCGGACTGCAACCCGTTCTTTTTTTTTTATTAGTCATTCTGCTATTCGGAGAGGAGTCAAATCTGACAAATCAACCATCATAAAACTTGATGCAGCTGTTTTTGAGTTATAAATGGTGCAAATAACTCGACTTTATGTTGCGTGTAAAGAAGCTAAATTATTTGTCCGCAGGTCTCTCCGCTACGCAGTCGTGTTGCCCATTTCAATGTGCTTCTTGGCAACCATAGTGACTCTTATAATAATTTTCCACCTTGACACCTAATTTTAATAAACATAACACGCGGTAGACCTAATTAGACCTAACTCACTATAGCGACACTGACTGCTATTATAATGTCACCATTTAGGTTAAAATGCACGGGATGGTTAAAAAGGTTAAAATTGCGCGAGTGCACGTCTAAGGTGATTCTAACTTTGTACAAAATTTTTGATTTGTAATTTTTTTTACTAATATAATATGTGACTTTTTCTGTTTATATTTTGATGAGATATAATTATCAATTGTTGTGAACGAATCCTTAATTAATCATTAAAAGTTACTTTTATTACTTTCACAATTTTTAGTCAGATTATTCCAAAACGTTCCTAATGTCGAAGAGACAACAAATAATTCTTAAAATATGCGCAATTAGGGCCGATTTCTCAATCGTCAGATAGGCCCTATTCGACAAATAAATAACTCAGTGTGTATCTGTCAGATAATAGCGTATCTGAAGATTGAAAATTAGGCACTTAGAGTTTTTAAAATTGAGTTTGCGATAAAAATGCCACGTATTTTAGTTCCGGTAATATGTTAAATTTGACAAAATATCAACAAGTAAAAATTAAGTATTTTTTAGTGTTAGTCTTAATATTGTTAATCACTAGATCTTTAATTTGTACTCATTTAGATAGGTATTTAGTAAATGTCTATATTTTGTAATGCTTCAATCTTATACTTACTTACATTGACTGTTAATAATTTGTCAGATTTAAATGGCTCTTTTTTCTAAATTTCGGTCCAGAGCTGATTTGTTAAAAAAAATGTTTTGAAAAATAAAAAAAAAATACTTCAAAGTGGAATCGCTTTAGGTTAAATTGTTATTATTGAAAAGTGATTATTTCTGAGTGATTTTTATCTTTAGGCTAGTTCTGTCTGCCTTGGTAGCAAAAGCGTTAACGTCTTGTATTGTATTATACGGAAAGGTAGAATAAGAAAAATGTATGGACGAAAAACGAAAACGTAAGTAAAGATTTGAAATGACTTTTGATTGTTATAAATTATAAACATGAATAGGTTCATCAGTAAGTTTTTCAAACTTTATTTTGTAATGTAATGTTTTTTACTTCTGTCTAGATTTCTTAAACTTGTTTTTTTCTTTGTCACGGTAGATTTTGACATTATTTTTACTGCCCTGTGACTCAGTAAAATTTATATTTAGATTTTGGACACTCCAGTGGTCTGAAGGTAGGTTTTTCTTGGTGCTTTTTTGGTAGAATTAATGTAATACTAAGGCATTTGAAGTTCGAGGAGACGTTTTGGATGTGATATGATAACTGATCTAATACCACTGTTTTAGATTTATTGTAAAAATTTGACCTATAGGTACTCGGGAGCAAAGGAACCGGGTCACTTCCATTAAAAAAATGTGTGAAATATGACCCGATTTGTTTGCTCCCGAGTATATTTATGCCTAACTGGCTTTTCTTAGCTGGGAATTGCCTGATATGCAATGTATCTTACAATTAATCCAGAATAATTAGCCCCTTTTTCACCTACTCGACAAGTGACAATTTGAATTGTGATGCGTGGTCATTATGTGGCAGTCGGCGTAGATTCTAGTCGAGTTTGTAAAGTAAACAGAATTGTCACTTGTCACCGACCACTGTTGTGATGGTGAAATAGGGTTGGATTACTTTATCTGAACACACCTGTGAATGATTTTCAGGATATTTTTAATTGTTTTTGACCAATTTCATATTGCACGGCGTCCAAGGGCTGACTACTTTAGTATAAAACAAAAATTAAGATGAGAAACCTACTGAATATTACTAACAGGAGTCTCCAATCGTATTAACCCAACCATGAATGGCAAGCAAACTTCAAACTGAGAAAAGCCTGCTAGGAACAAAATAAAGGATCAACCACACCCCCATATATACTTTATTTCTTCATACATTTTGTTGGGTAAACGCATCGTCAACCTCTTTTATGCACCGGTGTGGTCGGTGCTTAATTCAGAATACAGCAAAATGGAATACGTTTTTAAAATTACCAAGTACCAAATTATTTGCAAAATAACGAGTTCTGGTTTGTTTGTGACAAGGTCTCATGGCTCTGTGAAACAGTTTGGGGCCTGACAAGTTGTACAGTCCGTCTGGTAAACTAATAAACTTAATTATAAAGCTTCAAATGTCAAGTTTTCATGGCCCAGATTTTAAACCTACCCTTGCCAAGTAATGGCTGGCGAGAACTGCCAATAATACAGTGTTAATAAATAAAAGTTGGCGTTTTTTCGTCTATGGCTTGTTCCACCACTCTCGTTTAAGTTTCTGATATCTTAAGCGTCAGATATCTATGATGCAGTTTCTTTTAGTTTCATAGTAATAAATAGATACGGCATCTGACACTTGAGATATCTTAACCTTTTTCCAGGCGTAGTGCATATAGTGACCACGTAAGTGTACACAAATATTCAACCTTGCTACATTTATAATATGGTACAAAATTAATTGAAGTCATTAAAAAATATAATTGTTTTTAAAATAATCCCGTGTACGTAAAAAAATCTTTTTTGACGTGACAACGTCTTATAAATTGGTTTGCCGGGTGACACTTCAAGAAACTGCGTTACGCTCCGCTCACGTTATGCGCTCACAATGAGAGCGAGTGAGAGGCATGGTTAGCCCGCCTAAGAGCGAGAGAGACAGACATAAAAAGTGAAAGGCACGCGTCCCTTCCACTCGAGCACAGTTAGCCCGCCTAAGAGCGAGAGAGACAGAGCGAGAGAGAGAGAGTGAGAGAGATAGGCATACACACCGGTTCATGTCTTGCGCTTCTTCCTACTATACGAATGAATATTCACATTAAAATTATTTTACCACTCAAAGTCGTTGTCACGTAAAACTTTCGCCCGTATACCGACTTTACAGGCAACCGGTTTTTTGTAAGTTACCTAAATTAGCGGGGCCTGGAAAAGGGTTAACAGAGTGCAGAACATGCCCATAGAGACGCAACATTTTAAAAATATTTGGCCGCTACTCCTTGACACGGATCGCTGACCAAACTCTTAGATACATTTATTGATTTGATTTACAGTATTATTTTGTAGTATATACTGCACTGCACTTGTAGACGTAGGATAAAGAATAGAAGTAAAGTAACCATAGACAAGGGATTTAATATAGAAAGAGAACGCAATCAGTAAGCTTAAGAAAGAACTAGAAGGATTCAAAAAGAGTATTTATAGTCGGCCATTTTATTCACTTGTAGACATTATTTAACCGTATATTTTTATACATACGTAATTGTAAGATTTTAATTAATTGTATATAAGTTGTAAAAATGTATTGCATGCTGGGGTTGTAGGCGTTTTTGGTCTCTTTCGTACCAAAGAGACAAATTTTATTAGCCAAGCGATAAACGCTAGCATGCTACTTTTGGGGCCCATTTTACGAAATTATCAGTTACAAAAAGTGTAGTGCGACTTGTTTAAATATCTACAAACAGTACTAAACCGACTGGACCGTGTGGGAGATTGATCTTGTGCTAAAAATGTTACCTAGTGCTTTCTAGTTGACGCGACGAACGTAGCAGCCTGATTGTGAATCAAATACCTTAGGGATTGTATACCCTCTGATAAATTCCTGATATCGTATCAAACATATATCTGTACACCGCCTCGGTTTCACTAGACTGTTAAGTTTCTGATATCTAAAATAAAGTTGACAGTTGCGGGGACACAAAAGCTACTTGACGGTGAAAAGGTTAAAGTTAGTACAAGTGACGTCTCCGGTTGATGTTCGTGAAATGTGCCTCGTATTTAATTATTATTATTGGATTACGAGTATATTCTTTCAAAGTATTACGTAGTATATTTAGGTACCTACTCATATGCCTAGTCTATGTTAGGTTAAATTTAACGAAAACTGTGATCAGTATGGTCAAACCACGCGTAAAAGTTAGCTAATTTTTGTACAGTGGATAACAGAATATATTAATTGGAACCCTGTAGCAATACATTGCTGACATTTAAGTGTGATTTGCATCCAGTTACTTTGACAATAGCATTATCCATAACCGACGTTTTTGACGTTTATTTGATAGAAAAGCTATCGATAATCGATTTAAATAGTCGGTTATAGATAATGTAATTGTTAAAGTATTTTGGTGTAACTCACGCTAATAATATTCAATGAGCATTGGCATAGTTAACCTTTCATCCGCCACGTCAAATACAAGAGACGTCGCCCATGTGCCAGACTTCTTTATTGCGATGTCTTGAGTTGAACCTAAACCCAATTAAACGAAGATTGATTTTGCATTGAAGCAATGGACGTATATATAAGTCGTTGCCGTTGAAATTGCGGTGCTGATATGTGTCGAAAAGGTTAATAAAAAATATTTTGTATGATAAGGTTCTATTGGCTCATTAATTAATTAAAACTGTTATATTTTCGAATGGAACTCCGCAAAGTTTTGTCTTTGTTACAAGTATCTGTGTCGACTGTGCAAATTTTAGGTATAAATAATATGTTATGCTGTGAGCGTATGAGATAGATGTTGAAGTTAAGGTTCAGTAGATTGTTGAGTAAGGTATAGTAAAGGCGAGTTACGGTAGCTAGTTCTAAGGTGCACTTTTTATGCTTATTGTGTTAAAATTACACAGACTAAAATTAAATAACCTTTTTCGAGGCCTGTATAAATCATGTGACGTTTTCGGGTATCTTTTGACCTGACCTCCCCTAGAGGTAAAAATCACGCGATATTTTTAAATGTGTATACTTGTGTTGCGTGTTTTAAAATTTTGTTTCACCCGACTTTCGAAGATAATTCCCTAAAATAATATAAAATTTGAGATTTTTTGTATCCTCCCTCCTTTAAACATTACGTGATTTATGGTGGCCCCCCTTGGCAGGCATTTAAAAGGCGTTCACACTGGATTTACATGGATATTATCTCTAATTCAGATAAATTTGTACGAAAGGTCATGTCATGTCTTTATTGAATCACAAAAATCAATGTCAATGATATGACAGGCAATGACCGCATTGGTTATGGGGGAGGTTTATAGATCGGCCGCTTAAGTGAGTCCTCGCCTGCGCGGCACAGGGGCGCGGGGTAGGACGACACAGGGGATCTCTCGGTAGTGCGCCTGCCGCCCGCACCTCTCTCGGCCCCCGCGATCTCTTACTGGAACTTGAGGTATTATTATTTAGCCCTTTGCCTTTCTTGTTGTATAAAAAAAGCACTTTACGAACTTGACCGTCTCATAAATATAATTTTTAGTGCAGATTTATTTGGAACAGAGTTGATTTTAAGAAATATACTAAAGTAAATATTTTTGCTTGATCATTTGCCAGTGTGGAAGGCTGAGAAAATGAATAATTCATGTAAGTAAATTTAACTTCTAAAATCTTTGAAAATTTCCAAATATAATAAAGCAAAGTCGCATAATGTGTCTCTTCGAAAATGTAAGTCTTTTGATAGATAAAAAATCGGGCGCACAATTTTAAAGTAATTGTAAAAAAAAGGTTTGTCCTAAATAATGGATTGTGCTAAAGTCGAGTCGAAGGTAAGCCTTAAATTAGTGCTTTTAAACGCAATTATACTCTAGAACTGGCGTAATACTGTTCAAAGTTGAAGTTGAAGTTCGGGAACTATGCTATTGTAAGATTCATAAAATGGGTAGGTTTTTGTTTTCTAAAGGTCTATCTTGGTTGGCCGAATAATTCTTTGGTCTAATGATTACGTAATATTTAGTCGAATGAACGTTTGGTCTTAATCTTAACTGAATTATTATAAAATATACTACGTAACATATTTTAAGTTTCAGCTGGAGAAGTTCTAGCCCAAACGAGAAAATTCGACCAAACAATACGCTGGACCAAAATTTATTCAACCAAACGAAAGACATCAGTTTAAAAAAAATTTTGCTTGATTGTAAAACGTTCGTTTTTTGGTGTCGTTTCAGACACAAAAGAATTTGAAGTACAAAACATTCATAATCATTGTCATATTTTAATAATTCACGTGAAAATTAACGTATTAACGTCGGTCTGCAAGTTTTTTGGTTCTTTCAGTCGTATAGTCTAAACTTATGGTGGGTACGGTTATCTAACATGAGAGATCACTTTTTCTCAATGCGTAGAAAACTGAATACATAAGTTAGTGAACCTGCTTTACTAACGTCTTAAGACCACAATTGAATATGTGAGTTAATTTAATGTACCTAGTCTGCGGGCTTATGTTCTTTATCATGTGTTGAACAACTTGATCATGTTTTTTTTCTTTAAAAATTTTAACCTTTTCGCCGGCATTGACTTGATTATAAAATCAGTAAATGCCGTGCAAAATGCACCTTGTTCGAACGATTTAAAGTTGCCAGTTGCTTGTGACACTGGATCTGATTGACGGCGAAAAGGTTAAACCGAGTCGTCACGTTGAGGATAGAGGCAGGCCTTACACTTTTTACCTTATATCTTCGTCATTAATTTGAGTGAGAGGGACGGTATGATACAAACTTCGAAAATCAAATTTCGGAGTAGCTTCCCAGGCTAACTTGCCTTAAAATATCGATCCATTACGAATTACTATCAAATGAATCAAGATTTTTTATTTCTTGATCTTTTATGTTTACTGTTACGGGTTTTACCGTTAGAATTTAAATTTCTAAATGTCAGTGAAAATTAGAACAGAAAAATTGGAAAAGTAAAGCTATGGCCGGGAATCGAACCCGGATCCTCGTCATTCCGTGACGCGCTATTAGGTTTTTTTTTTCTATTGTATGAGCCATATTTTTGTATTATACCTTCGAATATGATTTTGAGTAAGTATGTACCAAATTAACCCTGTTGCCTAAAAAAGAACATCTAAAAACTTTCAGACAGACTTAACAGAATCTCTAGCTTTGAACGTCATCACTTCGTAACATGGAAAAGATCTGTATTTTCTTACTATATTATAACATTAAATATTTTAACTATGATCTCATTTCAGCACACTCGAAATCAGGGTTATAATTGCTTCAATTACTAGTATGTAAAGGCTTGTAGATTTCAGTAAATATGTTATTGTAATTTACAGAAATTTAGACATTAATTTTATTGTAAATCACAGAAATTTTTTAATTATTTATTGTGAGTCACAGAAATAATGTTTATTTATGTTTATTTAATTGCGAAAACATAGGCGATATTAGCTAGATGCCATCTTTTAAGACTAACATTTTGCATGAAAATAAGACAGATAAGCTCAATTCAATTCAATTCAATGCTGGATGCGTCAAGGCGCGACAGGGCGCTATGGCGCTCATTAGGGGAGGCCTATGTCCAGCAGTGGACTAACATAGGCTGATGATGATGATGATGAATTCAATTCAATTCAAATTTAGGAAAAAGTGGCTCCATCAACTTTTTGATGATTCTGCCAATGTCTTGTTCAATAATCTGCGACAGATATGCTTCTTGATCTTTTGGGAATGGCATACGGAGTCACTTAACCAGAAAAAGAAACAGGATTCCAAATCTTAACATAAAGCATCTTCATTCCAATTCTAAATTATTACCATCGGTATTTTATTATTATTGTTATCAGTTTCATTGGTCAAAATAGGATTCAGTAATAGTTTTGCCTGAGATTTACTGAAATCTATTGCCAAAGCCAATCTAGATAATAGTTTAGGCATCCTAGTTATTAGAGCATAAAGTATTGTAATTGTATTTTGCCAATCTTCACTGTCAATAAATGACGATCTGCCATTTTTTACATACCCTTAGATTTTAATAAGTGTAATAAATGTATGTCAAATATGTATTTGTTTTATTTATGAAAACTGGTTATGGGTTAACTCAGTTCAGTAGACTGGACCTGTCTCACCACTCTGTAAAGTTCCAGATATCTTAAGTGTCAGTTATCTATGATTCTTACTATGAAACGAACAGAGTCAATATCAAGAGGAAGTATGCGAGGAGTTAGGACAGGTGTGGCGAACCTTTTTTGGTGGACATGCCATTTTTTCACTAATAAAGTAATATTTGGCCCTGACCTGTCATCAAAGTCCCTGTTGTCTGAAGAGTGTGTTGTTATTTTACCATCATATGCCCACATTGCCCGTTTTCCGCCATATTTCATAATAAAAGAATTTAATGGACAAAAATAAACCTTTTTTATTATTGGTGTGCCAAAATTATTTTGAAGCGTGCCAACAGTGGCATGCGTGCCATTGGTTCGCCATCCCTGACTTAGGAGGATAACTGAGTTGTGAAACAGGCCCTTTGTATTGCTACTGTAAATGTCTGTTACTGTATGATAGTAGGTACAGCTAGCTAGCAACAGATGTGTATATTAACGAAGGTGACCACGTAATATATACAAAGCTTTGTAATAATATCCTATATCTTAAGCTGTCTTTTAGTAGTTAGTAGAACTGGGCAGTTGTGGATCAAAGATCATTTGACAGATAAAATACAGTAAAATCACAATTTAGGATCATGTGATAGTAAATTTAAATTAAAACCCAGATTGGAATTAAAAATATATTTACCTTAAAATAACCTTATCTAAACCTATGTCTATAGAGGATGTCCTAACAATTTAATTTCGCCCTTCACTTCGTCATATAAATCTTTGTAATCATCATGTTCTTTCACGAGGACCATGATGCAGCCTCTCATGGTGCCCATGGCAGCACCAATGTCCTTACGACTCGGAGTGTAGCAGTACGGGACGTCTTTCTCTTCACAAACTGCAGGAAGGTGGCACATGATCTCGATGGGAGATATATCACCAGCAAAGAAGACCATTCTGAAAAGAAAAAACAACTAAGTTAAGTAAAGCAATCAGTAGTATACAGGAGTTTCAAAATGGTTTTTTTGACACTAAGTTAATTCTTTGCTGGAGTCGTAAGCTGGCAACATAACCTCAAAACTACCACAACAACAAACGTCTCTACTTACCCTTTCTCACCCAAGCGAAGCTGTTTCTGCACAATTTTAAGTCCATTTCTAATGTAATTCTTATGCCCGCTAGATTTCTTGATGAGCTTGTATATCTTTTTGCTTAGTTTTTTCGGCGCCATGGGTTTCGCGATCACGCTGCAATGATCGATTTTGTCGTCATAGCTTTGAGGTTCCGTCTTTACGCTGGTGTCTAGGTCTTCCTGTTCTGCTGGTTCTTGTTTAACTTTGCCCATTTTCACAGTATTTTTACTTTTTAGAGGTTTTAAAATGAAACACGTGCGTAAGTATCTGAGTGATAGTCAACACGATACGATATGCGTTGCGTGCTTGCGTGCAGTGCCGTGCCACAGATAGTAACAGAGTCAGACAGGTCTAACGTCGCTGTCACATCAGACAGAAATCTGTTCTTCGTTCAGAAATCAATTTGTGTTGCAAATTTTTTTTTAAATAATAAAAGGTCATTTTGTTATAACAAAATATAAATTAAACGAAGAAAAATTAAGAGGGTAACAGAGTGTACCATGCACAAAATGCGGGGAGCTTGGGGAGGATCGCTGGAATTACATTTTTTTTTCTCTGCGTGTAGAGAAACGTTGAGAAATTGACGTGACTGACACATGTCATTCTCGTAACCATAGAAACGTCGATATGTCAACAATAAATCCGAAACACGCGAACTACTACGACAAAGAATAATTCAATTAATATGTCGCAGAGTTTAAAAATCAACTAACTATTAGCAACGAAGACTCTTGTTCTCCTGCTATTCTAGTCAATTCACAAGTTACCAATGATGGTAAGTAAAGAACGTACAATTTTCAAATTGCAATAGCCACATCAAATCTAAGAGGCAAAAAGAAGATTTTGCTTTTTTTTTCAGGGTTTACTGAACATACTTAAGAAGTTACGTTCTAATCCTGAGAAGGAGTTAAGACTGCTTCTCTTAGGGCTGGATAATGCTGGTAAAACCACCCTTCTAAAGCAATTGGCGTCCGAAGATGTCAACCACGTCACTCCCACTGCGGGTTTTAATATTAAATCGGTGTTGTCTAGCGGATTTAAGCTCAACGTTTGGGACATCGGAGGGCAGAGGAAGATAAGGCCTTATTGGAGGAATTATTTTGAGAATACAGATATTTTGGTGAGTCGTAATATTGCTCAGTCCTAAGTAATTATTATGAGATATGGTAAAAATCCAACTTACTTACCAAAATTTCTTTCAAATCCGTCTGGCCATAATAGTATAAATAATAAAAAACATACATACACACAAATTTTCACATTTATTAAATTAGTAGGGTGTCCCACACGTTTCAGATCTACGTAGTAGACTGTTCAGACCACCAGCGTTTGGAAGAGACAAGCCAAGAGCTGGCTGAGTTGCTGCAGGACGACAAGCTCCGGAATGTACCCTTGTTGGTGTATGCCAACAAGCAAGATCTGACTACTGGTGAGATTTGCTGTTGATTCCTATATAATATCCAATAAGCCGAGGTAAATAGATTACAGACAGAAAAGACAGTGTTTTAATTGCAAAGTTACATGATTGCCACAGTTTGTGATAGTACAAACAAACATCTCACAATCATTTTGAAAATGTTCCATATATGGCACACCTACATTAAAAGTATACCAATTACCAATGTTTTGTTTAATTAATTATGAACTCAAAATATTTAAACTGGAAGTTAGCATTTTGTTAGACTACTTACAAAATACTAACTTCCTACCTCATTTACATTTTCACTTTTGCTTAGCATTGCCAGCGAGTGAGGTAGCAACACACCTGGGCTTGCATCTGATAAGAGATAGGACTTGGCAGATTCAGGGATGCGTTGCTACTGACGGCACTGGAGTTAAAGTAAGTTCATAGATACAATTTAAACGCAGTGAAAGAAAATACATAATAAATGACGGTGGAGTGGTGGAATGTTGTTGATGACGATAGCTTTATTTAATTGTTAATCGTTATTTTACAGGAAGGGATGGAATGGGTCTGCAAGAATATTCCAGTTAAGAAATAACCGTCAAAAACTAGTTTAATTACCTCGTAGTTGTTGTACGCATTATACTTACTTAACGACATTTCACATTTATTAAGAAAAATATTTTCTTGTATTTATAATATTTACTAGCGTCAACCAGGGCTTGATAATGTTCTCAAATCAAAAACACCTTATAAAATAAAGTTACGTATTTGTAATTCTATTATAAATATAGGTTCTTCTAACTATAGAAGCAACATAACCATAAGTAACATTACTATGGCTTAACTTTGTATTTAGCTTTAATTAGGTATCATCTAACCATTTTTTGAATGTGTGTCAAACATTCATTTGAATTAGAGCATTATGGAGGAGGCCTACGTCCAGCAGTGGACTGACAATGGCTGTAGATAGTAGATAGATTATGGAGGGGGGGGGGGGGGGGACGATGAATAAGGGGTTATTCTATGTGTGTGTGTGTGTGTGTGTGTGTGTAGTACGTGCCTCCTACCTCGTATATATCTGGAAACTATCGTTAAAAATGTAGTTATGATTTTAATGTATAATATAATATAATATGTTATTAATATTCAATAATCCGTCCAATTAGATATATTTTAATTTGAATTTTGTTACGCATAAAATTGACCAAATCGCAAAATTAATGTGAGTACCTAATCTAAGTACAAAAAGAGAGATTATTGTGGTATGTAATATTTAATTTCAAATCTAAATTATCGTACAATAGGTACACAATTTTATATAAGTACCAATACTAATTTATTAATATGGAAAGATCTCATTATATTACATAGATGTAGTTTTTATTATTATTTACTTTGTGTTTAAACGAGCAATTTTATTGTTTTGCTTCTTTTTTATGCTAGTTTTGTATGAAAATCATGGAGTAGGTACTACTGAAGTACTTTTGAAATACGGCTGTTTGCCGAAAGAGTTCTGTCACAAAACAACGTTACACGCGCCTCTTCTTACTTTCCGTACCAGTCTTAATATTTATTGCCTCGCTGACACCTAGATTTCGAGGTTGTTCCAATAATTAGCACTATGTAAAAACAAGTACCATATGTGGTACACGACCTTTGTAAGTACAGTAGAATCCGTTTATTATGACTCCGCCTATATTGACCAGCCGGTTATTATGTCGTAATTGCACTACGAAGTTTGGTTTTCATATAAAATTCTTTATAATAAAGTCGGATATAATGACTTCCCTTAAAGTGACATGTCGCTTATTATGACCCATTTTTAATAAATTATGTCCGGTTATAATGACCGACATGATTCTTTACACCTTCGGTATTGTTCGTTGATTCCCGACGACGTTCGGCACGTGGCTTTTTTTTGTTTTGATTCTCAGTGAGTAATTGACGGTTGAAGGTCACGCATTGTTTTTCGTTTGTTACTGTGAAAAAAATGTCATCTCAACGACGTAAAGCATTTACAATTGAGGAGAAAGGTGCAATAATATGCAGATTAGAAAATGGAGAATCTAACTCATGTCTCGCAAAGGAATTTGGCTAACGCTTTATATGACGTCCGCTTATTATGACGTGTTTGTCAATTCCTTTCGAAGTCATAATAAACGGATTCTACTGTACCAACAACTAAGGTCACTCCCTGTCGTCGTACCGTTTCTGTACCGCCCGTGAAACACTTTTGCAATAAAACTAATAACGGCAGCAAAATTTCACACAAACATTTAGATTTCTATGAGCATTATAATTTATAATGTATCAAATGACTTTGTTTTAAAGTAAATTTTAATTTCAAACTTATGTTATCCTCTTTGTTCGAACTTGAAATTTGAGCCATATTGTCTTACGGGCGCTTGGAATAGCATTCTCCATCTCTTTCTACCTTTACCTTTAACTTTTTGACCGAAACTAAACGGTGAATGTGATTGTGATTTCGAGTGCTTTAAAATGGTATTAAATCTTAACTGCACGTTTAGCACCAGAGCACACAAGAGTTTCGTCGCGCGCGAGATAGATTGCCAGTCTTTTTCTTACTGTCCGTTCTAGAAAGAGACGCGACTCTCGCGCGCTCTCGTGCTAGCGGGGCAGGTCAACCGCCTTGGTAGACTGTACTTCTATGCTATGGTCCGCAGATATTGTTATCCGCTAACTTAGATGTTAGTTAATACTACTTCCAATTGCGATTTAAATAAAAAAAAGCGTTTCAGTCAAGTTTTTATTTATTCCATAATTTATGGGCTTAACACGAACATAGGACGGAATACACTGATACATATTTACACACTTTCACAACCGGTATGTATAATGTTAATGATTCTTAAATTATTTTATAAATTAAGTACCTACTATTATTTAGGAAAGATGTGTTATTATGACACAGAAAATTCTCATAGAAATCAGAAAAGTAGACATCGAAGGGTAGAAGAAAAAAGAACTGATGGTCGTAAGCAATCTTAGCACCAATGTCCAGCAAAATGTTATTACTTAGTCTATGGAGTAACTTAATACACTTATTAAATGGCAGTCGCCAGGCAGCCATACAATTGGAGATATTATTATGTTAACCCTTCACTGATTCTCTCTGACATCCTTATAAACATACTGCTGGTACTGTAAATATGTGCAAACTCTATGTCAGTTTATTTGTGCACAAGGAACAACATAGTGATGGACTGTTTCCACAAATATTGATGCTTGGCGACCGCCCTTTACCTATGACTACCTTTAACGTGTAGATTGCAGTATGAAATTAAAAATGTAACTCACTGATATTTAAATTAAATAGTTTTGGAAAAATAAAATTTCATATAGCTATGTAGATATTTAAAATTTAGGTAATAAAAAAAATATTTTAGTCTAAATGCTTTTTGTATTAAAACAGTGAATAAAATGTAAACGATTGAAAACTTATTAAAATTCTATGTTTATTCATTTGCATTCACGTCATATTAAAATCTAAAGGAATCTCACATTACGTACGTATTGTTTAGACCTCAATCTTATCATCATATATATATCATCAAGGGTCTTCGGATACAAATTCTGTGCTCATAGTCCTTGTACAAAATGTTTCTTCGTAATTTCGACACTCAAATTACCAAGTTCGTAGATCTAGACCATATTTAAAAAAAATAAAAATTATTTGGATTATCTATGTTGAAATGATGTTGAACGTAGTATTGATGGTATTAATACGTTTATACATGAATCCTGATGTTCAAATGTGACATTCTGGACATTTTGAAACATTCTGTCATGTGCCACATGTGGTACACGGACTGCGAACATGTTAATTTGGGGTTGCCAGTATTTTTTATAGTTCACTATGATACACTTCCGTGGTTACTTTCAATTCGTGTTCGTGGAAAGAGGCGCAGTCTGCCGGGTACTTAGCCTGAAAAAGAAAGAATCGAGTTAGGTGTTGCTATGTAACTGCCTACTAAAAAAATCCAGTACTTCGTTGGCAACACAAGGATTAAAATCAAGATTGCTCAAGTGTTTTTTTTTATAATTGTCCTGGTTAAATATTCGTTTTTATTATTTTTTGTTTACCTGAATGCATGCAATTTAATAATTAGTTACTAGATATAAATAAATAAATAAAGCTGACTAGCGACAGCAACATTGTAGATGGCAACCCTATCTGGACCCTTGTATTTTTTCTGAAATATAATAAGTTACTGGTAACATAAGCACTAAGATCGCATCATTAAAATCCAAGATTCAAAAAGTTACAACAAACTATACTTGGGAGCAAAAAAACCGGGCACCTTCCCAGAAATTGTATGAAAAGTGACCCGGTTTTTCTGCTCCCGAGTCATGTTGTTTTATCTTGAGTGAAACTACATATGGCGCCGTCCATTAATCACGTGAGGCTCCGAAAGGGGGGGAGGGGTTCGGCAAAAATCACGAAATATCACAAGAGGGGGGGGGGGGGGTGTAGTAAAATATCACGTGTATTTATTTATTGGTCAAACGCGCGATTTTTAAAAGTGCTAAAAAACATCACATGAATCATGGACGGCCCCTATCTAACTAAATAAGAGCCTAGGTATGTTTATGTATGTACCTAACATTTATGTATGTCAAACTACGCAAAGTATTTTGGCTTGAGATTGACACGCGTTCGTGAACAGAGAGCGAAACTATTTGAGTAGTCATACATCTCAAAACGATTCAGGTCACTATTAGCAAGACAATAAGAGCGAGTGCGACCCAACATGTTGAGGCCTTTGACTGTTCTGTTGCTCACTGTACGTCTAATTATGTGTCGCTTCCGCTCCATTTAATAAGCAAACATGTCTTGATCTTACAATAACGTCGAAAACAATATCTTTGTGTAACTTTCGTTATAGCGCGGGAGATGTAGGCCGGCCTTCAGATTAGGGCGTGGTCACCTAATTACCGAATGCCGTAATTCAGTTAAAATGTGCTAAGCTACAAGCTTGCGGTAATTAAATTGCAAAAAAGTTACCAATTTGTTGCAAATAATGAAATACTTTTACGCCAGTAAATTTTCAATTTTTTGAGTGATGCACACACATTTTTAGAATTCGTAATTGCTGGAGAAATCCTTTTTAAATATTAGTCGATATTTCATTGGAAAACTTTCATAGAAGAAAGTTTCATATTATAATGGCAAAATCTTGTACGGTAGAATACGGTCAAAAGACCCCTTCCCCCCAGTTCGGGCTCTTAGCCAACGGGTAACGATATCCCTCAGAATCTGCCAGGAAATCATTAACCGAAGCCCAGGGTGTACCGGACCAGCATTGTTTTTCTCCTCGGACGGATCCAAAAACGAACCGCAGTTCTTGACCACACGCGGAGGTAACCCGACTCGCACCCCAACATACCTACGTATAGTGCCAAAATGCCTTTAAGAATTAGTCGGAATGAAATGACTTCGTCAAATGCAACCCTACCTCCCGTGCTTGTGCAAACTCATCTTCATTGTACCGAAAATCGACTTTACGCTTTCAGAAATAAGGATATTTCTAAGAGAAAGGCGCTGTAGGAGAGCTAATTAACATTTGACGGCATAACTCAACATCAACAGAGACTTTGTATGAAGCTTATTTGATGCGGAAAAAGCACTCAGCATTGTGTGTTTATCTTCATGAATGTTAAACACGGTCTAAACTGTGAAAGGAAATGTTTCGTGTTTGGAAATATCTGCCATAACTATTCTCTGTTATATAAGTAATACCCTAATACATAGGACTAGCGCCTTCTTTGTACTTAGATTAGCCGATCTATGCAACATTTGTCAACCACAATTAAAAATTAACCTGAAAAACTATTAAAATGCTGTTATTTTTATTTTATAAAACAGGATTGTAGCTATACTACCGTCTTCTAAGTGATAAGTGATTTCCTCGACATTTGCCTTTAGATACTATTATATTTTTCTAACGAAGCTGCGAAGGCACGCCCCTCAACAGTAAGGGTAAAGCTTGTGCTTACAAGATGTCTAAGTGTGCGTGCTGTCATTGTAATCGACTAAGAACGCGTTCGCGTTACGCACACACAGACGTGTCCATACAGATACGATTATAAATGTGAAGGGGTTAGCCTGTCTATGAGTAATTTAGTTAGTTCTGATAAAGCAGTTGAAACTGGTAACTTACTTCACAGTTGGCGTCGCTTTGGATGGCGTTGTAGAGGTCCCAGAATCCTTTGCCGTTCTGGAAGCTCAGAGCAGCTGAGGCCGCCAGACTGCTGATCTTGGTGAGGCCAGCCTTGAAGCCTGGCAGACCTGGAAAGAAAACAGACTCTTGAGCAATGCCGTGAATTCCTAAAATTTCGAGGTGTTTTGACGCCTTTGAACGTTTTACCTATCTACACTACTGTTTGCCGGCAAAGTAATATATTTATGTACATCAATAAAACTTTGTTTATCGCTTTGTCTTGGCACTAGAAATGAGGATCTGCCGAGTCTTACCAAAATTTAGGGTTTTACCCAAGGGATATGGGCAAGGGGGAAAATAAAAAATGCTAATTTTACAAAATACGCGAGTGAGGTGTCGTCTATGTAATTATTTGTACTGAATGGAATAAGACCACACCCATACGTATAGCATCAATATTTTTCTAGGTGTGCAGCCTAAGCAGGGTTTTTCTTTAAAAAAAGGAAAAAGAAATAGTATCACTCGTACCGCTGCCACCGTGCGCCGCTGCGTTCCGGTGTGGAGAGTAAAACAGTCAGTGAAATTATTGGCACTCGAGTATTCTTAGCTTATTCTTAGCCCTCGAGGCTGGCAACACATTTGCAATCCTCTAGTGCCACAGTGGTGATGCTCATTTACAAAAAAATATCCCTGTTCCTTACCCCATGCAGAGGGTCGTGAGCTCGAATCCCGGGCTCGCTTCTGAGTTTTTCGGAATTTATGTGCGAAATTACGTTCGGAATTTACCATGAGCATTTCGGTGAAGGAAAACACATTGAGGAAACCTGCACACATGAAGCAATTCAATGGTTTGTGTGAAGTTCCCAATCCGCACTGGGCCCACGTGGGAACTAAGCCCCAGCTCTATTATTCTGAGAGGAGGTCTATGCCCTGCAGTAAGTGGCTAACTATAACGTCTGGGGCCCGCGGCAAATTCGTCAGATGGAGCTCCTTCCTCACTATAAAGAAGTGCATCAGCGTCCCTTCTGTGCTCTAAACCAAGCCAGTTCGGGGCCCCGTAGAGCCAGGGGCCCCTGGCATTTTGCCACCCCTGCCACCCTATAGTTACGCCACTGCCTTCAGTGGGACGTAGGCTGGAGATGTTACCTTTCTGTTCTTTGTCATGCCTTTTATTGACAAGGCACATGAGATGTTCCTGGCAGTGTGGGGCCTTCACCGAGTGCTTGTAGGCCCTGTAGACCCTCAGTACAGGCTCGATGATCTCCAAGTTCAGGGTGTCTGTCACCCGATCAGCTAGAGCGTTGTAGTCGGCGCGGGTAGCGAGGGATGCTGAGGTTGCTTGGGCCATCTTCAGGGTTTGCTGTAACAAAGTAGAGAGCTTACTGCCGAGTTCAAACTAAGGGATATAAATCGATGAAATGCAATACACCCCCCTCCAAGCAATGTCACGCCGCGTACAGGGTGGTTACCGTTTAGGTTCGGTCGCTGTCAGATCCATACTAAAAATGACAGCTAAAACCTGAACTAAGTCGGAATTGAATCGCATTAAGACGTCATGGTAAGGCCCCAGAACTAAAATTCAAACGATTCCCTTTGTGTTCCATGATTATTCGTTAGGTTGTCAAAATTTTATTTTATAATACATAACACTAGAATTCATGCATTTTCAGGAATTTTTGAAAAGTCATCAGAATGCAGTAGGTTAGGTTTGGTCACTCTATTAAAAATAAAAATAAAATACTGTTTCATAAATATTTAAAGCGCTTTATGAATAACGAAAATTATGTTAAACTATAATCAGGTGCAAAGACACCGTGTCACTTTTGATACCACTTTCTATGTGAAGTGGCCCGGTTTCTTTGCACCCGAGTATAGGTATACATTTGCCAAGTGCACAACACATGACACGACATAATATTTAATTTTTGTAACGTGCGACGATTAAAACGACGATTTCATCAATCGTTATTCGAATGCTCCGTCGATTAGTGAGAGAGTAAGGGGTTGGCAAGATTTGTTGTATTTTGAGATGTACGCTTTAGTGTGGCTTTCACTATATGGATATTTTAAACTCACTCTTTGTCGGTCTCTCGCTTAATGCTCCTTTCATTTACTAAAAGGTTAACTGGTAGAGATCCCTCATAGGGATAAGTTCGCCTTTGTGCATTTATTTAAAGTCTTTGAATTTGATTTGTCTCTGTTTCTTTATATTTGTAGAATAAAGCATTTACTTACTTATCGTGATTATTTTTTGCCGATTGATTGTTTAGTTTTAGTTGATAAAATAAATAATTGATTAATACCGATCTCTGCTGTACCTATGGGACCCTAAATCGCCCGCCCACTAACGTGTCCGTTTTGTTATCTCAGCTTAACGTAACTCTCTGAGCGCCTAATCACTACTAAAGGTGTCCATTTGTCCGTCGGTCCGATATTTATTACGCCTAATACGTTACGGGGATTTCTCTTATCTGTAGATACAATTGGGGTTGCTTGTTCGCCTAGATTATGTTAAGATCTAATCATTTGTATCCTTTATTGTAGTTCAAATAACGTGTCAGAGACAGATAGAGTTCGATCACACCGGTGCGTAAAAGATGTTGACGGTGCTGTTACGCAAACAAGTGTATGAAAAAACGGCGAGAAAACGTGACGGTGTGGTCGCCCCTTTATTGTTATTACTTGTGGTATCATTATGGTAAGGGCAGGTCAGGAGTACCCGAAACCGATGAGCATGTATGAAGAGATTGATGAATGTGGATGAAGCGAAGGTATGTCAAAATCGTAGCAAGTGGAACAAAGTATGCCTACCCCCATGGGAAAGAGGCGTGACTGTATGTATGTATGTATGTATGGTACAGTCAAGGGCATAAATATTTATGTACGCTACCAAGATGTCAAACACATTTATGCAATATAATATTATATTTTAAAGACAAAGGGCTTTGTGCCCGTGCAACCACATCCAATTATATTTTATGTTTAGTGTCTATTTCTCACCGTTTATTTAATGTAATCACCCTATGGTCCCAACGGAAGACCAGCGCTGGCTGTAAGGCCAGCAAATGCTGAGTTGGGACCATTTTGTGACAATTTATTTGTGATAATTTATTTTATTTGATGTTTTGTGATTGTCATAAATAAACTTTTTTCTTTCTTTCTTTCTTTCAATAAACGATAAGGCCGGTGACATATTAGACATGATGGCTGTATCGATAATAATATTTATGCCCTCAATTGTACATGAAGGAATGGGCGAAAATCTTAGGAATCATGGTTATACGCGATGCGGCTAGCAACCCATTACTTTGATTGCTCTTTCCACCTGTACCTACGCCCACAATCACGTCAAAGCCTTTAAGCTTTGTTACCTTAGGCTCTATCCTGATTTGTGTATGCGTGTATGTACTTGAACAAGTGATAGTCCCAAATGGACTCCCGACTTGACTGATAAATAGTTACTTAGGTTTTTATTGTCTTAAGCCGTATAATAGAACCTGAAAAAATAAATTCCCATGTCGCCTTTGTCGCGGTGTTTGTTAGCAATCGCCACTCAAGACTCGCTCTTGGACACCCGTAGGTACTCGCAACTGATGATTGTAGAAAAGTTACAGCAGTAAGTAGGTACGTAATCAAATAGCAAACTGCTTCATTGGACCACTAAGTATAAAGTTATTCGGTCTTGGATACAAAAGAGGTCTATGTGCTGAGGTTTTCCGAATAGAACAGGAAACAAATGAATAGAACGTCGGTATAGTACCTTATGTAGAGCCATTGTCAATCGAGAAAAGGCACCCCCATTCGGCTGGTGACATACCGACCTGTCCACGTCATGTCGTGTCACGTCGGGTCACGTTCGTAAACGTCGCGTAAAGTGGGTGTCCGGTAACCGGAATTAAATAGGACTTCCGACAATGTTACAATAGGGATAACTTTTGCATAGGTATATCTCGTTACTCGTTACTAAATGTTGAAAATTATTTGCAACTAGGTACACCTTATAGTCAAGGTGACTTAAAAATATTACATGGGTATGGTTTGTGAGTAAAGGAAACATAGAATTGAAACATAGAGTTGCTTCTCTTCACGCGCCAGTAAAAGCCCATCGAGGGAATGGGCGAAAATCTTAGGAATCATACAGGCGATGCGGGTAGCATTTTTGTCTTAAATATTATGTCCATACAACACAAATCCACTGGAATATAAATTTACATCCACTATTATTAGTTTGATCACATCCATATTAACAGCAAACCCGTGTTTAAAAGATTATGAGTATAAGTGGTGCTCGTCCTACAAAAATATTGACCCAAGATTCACACGCTTCGAGTATGATGCTTGGCGCCAAATATATCGAATCCAAGATGGCGTCCCGTCACAGCTAACGAGGCGTGTCATCGCGTCCGGAAACCGATGCGGTTCCGGAAATTAAAGCCGCTTCCTGTATGTTGGATAAACATCATTATCTTCATTGGGGTGGAGGCTATCTTGTAAAAAATAAAGGCAATTCAAGACATACGAGGTACCTACAAATAAACTAACAAAAAGTTTGCAATTGGCATTCTAAACTCAATAATACTTCCTAATCTATGTTGTATTATATCGTTTATGCGAGAAATTCTTCTACATTTTACTAACTTATTTAGCTACTTCTTTCGGGAACTTGGGGAACTTCTAACGATTTCAATAAAATTTGCTGTGTGGGGGGAGGAGGGTGAAGGTTTGGGGGCGGAAAATCGGCCGGATTTGTATTTCCTAGGTTTCGAAAGCATCAAGTTGACATAAACAACAAGCCAATCAGCCCCGGATCTACGATTATTTCGAAACGGGGCAAAATTTTGATGGCGGCGCCCCCTCCCTTCAGTGTTTGAGAAAATCTTTATTTTCGAATTCTTGTTTCTAGGATTTGGGGCCCCATGAAACTGTCGCCTGGTTTGGCCCCATTAGATCCGGGCCTGAAGCCGATCACTTATTGCGATATACAAAACCCCGCCCCCTAAGGAAAGTGGCAAAAACTAACCGAGTACTACACCAAGTACGCCTACGCCTTCCTATTCACATAAAAAAAAAAGTAACTTTAACAAAAATACCAACCATAACGCGGGTGACAGATTGTCATAACAGCAGAAAGCGAATATTGCTTATAGTTTTTTTTTAATGTCTGAATGCCAAGATGATGTCCTGGCTGTGTCCCAAATATGTGTAAAGCGGAAATTAAAAAAGAGCACTGCCGGCCTTGGCCTGAAATGTTGTATGAAATCTCATTACAGACCTCTTCTAGTCGCACCTGAAACGTGACACTTCGCGGCCTAAAATAAGGAACATAACGTCAATATTCCATTGCATGTTTGAGAAAAAAAAATTGTCAAAGTAAATTGGTGCTCACGCCAAGCAGTCTTTGACTACCTATAGTAACTTATGCCTAAGATAATTAATTCCCTGCTCGTAGTAGTAACTTTGTGTATTTTATTTTCTCTTATTAATGACATCCTTAGGGTTGTATCGGGATAAAGACAGGGAATGAATGAACTTGTCTCTGATCAAGTACCTTTCATCAGAGCTCCCATTCAAAGCGTAATTAACCTTTTGTAAGAGGAAACCTACGTGAGGGAAGTTTTTATTTGCACCATTTCCGGATCTTTTCGTGTTTGTTTTCACTTGAAGATTAAAGTGAGGACCCATCGATGAAAGAATACGCGAGCATCGGGATAATGTTTTTGGATATTTTGCATTTTGAGAATGTGTTGTTGGTTTTTAATACCTTAGCTAGATAGTTAATTAATTTAATGATATACTTATCACCACATTTCATCTGTGCATAGTCAACAAGAAGTAAAAAAACCAAAGACTAGCGTAGTCTATGGTATACCTAACTGATATTTGTGGCTGAAACAGAAACGCAGCACTCGCGCTTCACGATCGCTCGATTATAGCATTGTGCAAATTCCTTACTTTCAGATAGTCCATAGCAGGCTTGACGTATCCGGAGACATCAGTGTCCATATCGAGGTATCTCTTGAGCACAAAGTTGAGGAGCACGGTGATGGACTCTTCTGGTCTCTTAACGTTGAAGTGGGTGCTTTTCGGGAGACCCTGGGAGTCCAAGAAGCCATTGACGATGTACTCTGCGGAGGCTATGTATCTGCAATTAGAAATATTGATGTTTATCCGGTGCTAAATGGGTTTCACGCAGTTTCGAAAGCAAAGAAATAACATAGAACGTACCAGTTGCTTCTCTCCCCGCGCACATGGTAAAAGCCCATCGAGGGAATGGGCGAAAATCATAGGAACCATGTCATAGGTGATGCGGCCAGCGACCCACCGCTATTTTGTTTCCACTTTCCACCTATAGGCCCACAATCTTGCTAAACGTGGCCTGTAGGTCTTGTTACTTTAGGCTCTGTTTACCCCGTAAGGGATAAATAACTACGTGATTTGTGTACGTATGTATGGTGTGTTTACAAAGGGGGATTGGAGTGGAATGCAGAATAGACGACGTCACCGGCGTCTTAGCACTTTATAGTCGACTAGCGACACGCCCTGGCTTCGCACGGGTGCAATCAGTGTTTCTCTACTATATTATGCATGTATTATACGTAGGTATATACTTTCCTCTTGAATCACTCTATCCGTTAAACCGCATCACAATCCGTTGCGTAGTTTTAAAGATCTAAGCATACATAGGGACAGACAGCGGAAAGCGACTTTGTTTTATACTATGTACCTACCTAGTATGTATGTATGTATGTATAACTCTTTATTGTACATAAAACACAAGAAAAAGATGAATACAGGACAACACACATGTACAAAGGCGAACTTATCCCTAAAAGGGATCTCTTCCAGACCCCTAGTGATGACTCTCTCTCTCTCTCTTCTCTTCCTAGTGATGACTTTGTGGCGCTAGGATCGCTACAAGTTCAAGCATGTCACCCTCGTCTGTCTGTGTATCTCCCTTAACTTAGTCACAAACTTCTAAGCCCAATTTACTGCTGACCTACTGCGAAGTTAGGAATTCGAAGTTCGTATTGTGCCGCTCCGCTCACACTAGGTAGTCATTAATAGGAAATAAGAGACGGTACGATGCGAACTTTGAATTTGGAAATCCCTCCCTGTTATATTTTAATTGTTTACTGACACTGTTCCTAACTAGGTTAGGTACTATTTTATTTATCTTCCAGACGACACTTCTAGTGGTAGCGTATAAATATTGAAACTTTCTGCTTTAACAAACTTGTGTTTTTCCGAACTCGACGAAATTCGTTGAAGTATCAAATAAATCGCAAACTTCTCTTTTTAAACCCCCGGGTAACGGTTAAACTTATTTTAAAACACAGTTCAAGTGCTGCCATCAACAAAAACTTTCAAGTGGAGATAATGTTTACTACTTTATTTACCCTTGTAACCCTGAGTAGGTAGTAGTAATCTTATATCATCACTACATAGTATAAAATAAAGTCGCTTTTTCTGTCCTCATGTCCCGATGTATGCTTATATCTTCAAAACTACACAACGGATTTTCATGCGGTTTTTTTTATTAGATAGAGTGATTCAAGAGGAAGGTTTATATGTATAATACATGCATAATATACCGTGCGAAGCCGGGGCGGGTCGCTAGTTTTTTTAATAAAAGTTCTTAACTAAATGTAATTTGATTTACATGTTACATTGGCTAAAAATCAAATCAGAAAGATTTACTTTAAATTAGTCTAATAAAGAACCCTTATGAAGGCCGAACAATTCTATCTTAGGAAAGGCTATATAGCGGGGAATGCTACCAGCATCTTGGGCTTCGGGAGGACTTTTTATTTATTTATTTTAGTTTTAGTTTACATATTTTACCTTGTACATTTACCTACTATATTTATCAATAGTTTTATTAAGTGTCATATTAATGTTTTTATTTGTAGTCTTTATCCCTTACGGGGTAGACAGAGCAAGGTAACAAGACCTAAAGGCCACGTTTAGCATGATTGTGAACGTATAGATGGAAAAGGGAATCAAAATAGTGATTGGCTGCTAGCCGCGTCGCCTATAACATGATTCCTAAGATTTTTTCGCCCATTCCCTCGATGGGCTTTTAACATCTGCGCGGGAGGAGAAGCACTTTATCTTCTTTGCACCCAGACCAGCATGAATTTTCTTAAATGTTCTAGAAAATTTTAAATACCCTTTGTATACTAACCTCTGATAAACTTCAGGTTTCGCCACATGCATAACTATATCCGTCAAGTATTTCGCCGCTGCCTTGATCCAGTGCCTCCTGAACGAGTGGTTCTCAAAGTTCTTCATCATCAGCTCAAAACTCAAGCTGCCATCGGGCCCAGTGAACGCCTTCAATGCTCTCTTCATCCCCGACTTTTCCCAAATAGTCTTCCCTAGCTCAGAATTGATGAAAAGATCCCAGTACAAATGGATTTTTTCTAAGAAAGGAGGGAGGAATTTGGCATGGTCCTTGTGGCCATCTGCCAGCTGCTTGGAGTCAGGATTTGAGAGGGAGCTCAAAGTGTTCATGATGGTCGGAAGCATGCTGGCCACGTTTTTGTTACCAAGCAATCCCGATGCCATATTGAGGATGCCTTCTAAGTCGAAGTCGTTTTCCTTTTTCGTCTGGCGTTTCTGCCTCTGCTCGGTCTTGGGTTGGTTCATTTGTGCAAACATGGAGATCATTGAACCGATCATAGCTGGATCTATTTTACCGTCTTGACCGCCAAGCAAACTGCCGAGTCCTGCAAAGCGAAGTACTCTTTAGTGGGCAAGTTGTAAAACAGGATTGTTACATCGACTTTTATATTACTTGTTCGCGTTTGAGTGTGAAAGTTAGTTCAGTCTCGTGAGTGTAGTTCAGAGTTAAGGTTGTCGCACACATAACCGCTCGGCACCGGAACGGCGACGCCTCAACTCAAACCGTCCAGTGTTCTTTGTAAGAAATTCCATACTGTAATGCAAATATCAAAAAGCTAGTAATTCGCAAGCGGCGCGCGGGCAACTCCCAGTCATCGAGCTATCGTCGAGCCGCCGCCGTGCTTGCGTCTCGCCGCCGAAACGGGGACGGTATGCAGGCCGCTATCGTTCCCCCCGCAGGGATTGATCATCATCGAACACCAGCTCTAGCCGTCGCCTCGGTTTAAACGCGCTGTCGCCCAGCCGTAAGCGCGACGTCACCTAGCCGCAGCCGCGCGGACACCTCGGAGGTGCTGAGCCGTTTCCGTTACGTGCTTGCGTACGGTTGACGCCTGGTTGACTGCGAGTTGATGAGGTGAGGTGGCGGCGAACCGATGCCAAGCGGTTACGTGTGCGACGACCTTTAAAACCCTTTTTGCCAACGTAGACTTAAATACTTTAACACGTTTAGAGTTTAACTTTATGTATAGGTACTAAAGTTTGGTCAGAAAGCCTAGGTACAAGAAAACGAGCACCTAAAAACAAGAAACTGTTGGTTGTAACGTTGAATTACACTCCATCTTTCTAGTACAAAGAAAACACTACAGATACTAACTTTTCTACTGTAATATTATAAAAGGAAGGATTTGTTTGTTTGCGTTTAACAGGCTCCGTAACGACTGGATCGATCTGAAAAATTCTTTCACCATCAGAATCCTACATTAACCCTGATGAACTTAGGCTATATATAATTCTGCGCGGACAAAGTCGCTGGTAACAACTTGTTTCTTATAAAAAGGTAAAATATTACGTATTTTCCAACACTAAAGTATCTAATTACGTATATTTCCCGTTCTACATAGGTACAGTCAAGGGCATAAATATATGTACGTTGCCAAGACGTCAAAAACATCTGGACACCACTATCAATCCCACAAACAATAAGGTCGGTGACACATACATTTGACATGATCGCTGTATCGAAATTTAATGCCCTCGACTATACTTATTTGGGTTAGTATCATTTCGTCTAAGATGCAAATGGTCTACGTAGCAACTGGTCTAAAAAGCAATTGGTCATTACTATCAAGTCGTCATAATATTAGTTCAATTTAGACCGTGTGCAAATATAGACCATTTGCAATTTAGACTATCTGCAAATTTAGACCACTTCCAAGTTAGACGACATGAGAATTACATGTTTAGACGAAATGCTTTTTAGACTAGTTGCTACATAGACCATTTGCATCTTAGACGAAAATGATACTTACCCCTTATTTTAGTGTTAAGCACTACTAACGCATCTGCAGTTTGCGTATTGTTCGTCGCCTATTTCCAGCCAAGAGCCAAGCTCTATAAAGGACTTGTTTCGAATAGTTTCGAATCTGTTCTATATGAGTTCGTTCGAGGTAAGCCCCAAACTAATAAACGAAGTTTAGTTGTAAACAATATCGAAGTTTAATTTGGAAGTAGGTATATTTTGTTATAACTTAAGCTACTATAAAGGGAAGCAAATGTTGACATTATATAAAGTTGGAAAACGGTATTAGATCCTGTTTAAAGGTTTTTATTTAAAGAAAATAATTTAGGAGGTGTGTTATAGATAAATAAACGTAAATATGCAAAAAAACAATTTGGGTAAGAGCGCTTACATGGTTATGGGCCGCCTAATGTAATCTAATCTTTACGCATAAAAATGACTGTCAAGTTCCAATGATGGTTTTTCAAAAATCGCTGGTACAATTGCAAAATAAACTTGTGCTTTTGATCTTGATTAATATTTAAACAGTGTGACTATTTTTTACGTCTCTCGGCATCATTGGACTTCAAAATGTTTTCAATTGTTTTTGAATCCGAATGTTACAGTGGCAATCGGAGAATTTCCTAGCCATGTTCTTCTATTATGCGGCCACAAGCGACTTGTGCAGCTGATCGCATCCTGACAATAATCTAAATACGAATTTGATGCGTTACGTGCATACATACATACATAAATCACGTCTTTCCCTTAAGGGACACACAGAGCCCAAGGTAACAAGAAATAAAGGCCACGTTTAGCATGATTATGAGCGTATAGGTGGAAAGGGGAAAACAGTGATGGGTTGCTAGCCGCACCGCCTATAACATGATTCCTAAGATTATCGTCCATTCCATCTGCGCGGAAAGAGGAGCAACTGGTACATTGTATGTTTTTATTTACTCCCAGACTAACATGGAAGAAAATGGACGGAGTAGTTACATTATACTGAGATTCTGTTAAAATCCAAGAGATCTAATTCAATTTCAACAAATTCGCAGACACAACTGGCTGTCTGTAATTTAAACTTACGAATTCAAAGCAAGCCCCATTTCCTTGAGTAAACACTGCCCAAATGGATAAGGGCGGAATGATGATTCGGACTTAAAGTTACTTTACATAGTTTTCTACCAGTTGCGTACAGTACCTAAGTCAACAAACGTCAGAATCCAGAGAAAAGGCATAGCGGCAGCCTTTATGGACTAGATTGAATTAGCTAAGGAACAAAAGAAAAACGTGCACCGCAGAACTCAGCAGAGCAGGCACTGGAGCCAGGACTATGAAGTACCAAAGATGGCGGTAAAAATCCGGACGGACCTTGCAAAAGGTCTTACTACCCGCAAAAACTAGACTTACTTATATTACTTCAATATCAATAATCAATACATCAATACATAGTATAAAATAAAGTCGCTTTTTCTGTCCCCGTGTCCCTATGTATGCTTACATCTTCAAAACCACACAACGGATTTGGATGCGGTTTTTTTAATAGATAGAGTGATTCAAGAGGAAGGTTTATATGTATAATACATGCATAATATACCGTGCGAAGCCGGGGCGGGTCGCTAGTTAAGTATATAAGGTTTTATTGTATCATTGTGTAGAGTACTTATATACACACGTTAAAATCCAGATAATAGAAAGATAATCGTACAAGGCCCTACCGTCCGCAATTAGACATGACCTTAGGTTTGGACCTATAGGGAGAAGTACCTAAGTCAACAAAAATCAGGATTCAGAGAAGGCCTAGCGGTAACCTTTGAGGACGTAATGGAATTACTGAACAAAAGGAAAACGTGCATGTAAGCATAACGGTTTAAAAGAGATTTCTTTTGAAATTAATTTCTATTTGATCTGGGCTTTGGGCATACTTTCATGCTGGTCTGGGAGCAAAGAAAAAACATAGAATGTTCCATATGCTTCTCTTTCCGCGCAAATAGTAAAAGCTCATCTAGGGAATGGGCGAAAATCATAGCAATCATGTTATAGGCGATGCGACTAGCAACCCAGCACTATTTTGATTCCGTTTTCCCACGCCCATAATCTTGCTAAACGTGGCCTGTAGGTCTTGACACCTTAGGCTCTGTCTACCCCGTAAGGGATAAAGACGTGATTTATGCATATGTACCTAATTTGTTTTAATTCCCTTTCTATATGAAATAAATTTTATCAAAGTTTTGACTTACCAGATAAGACATCAGAAGCACCGTTCTCGCTGCCCCCATCTGCTTGCATCAGGCTGCCAACTATGTTCCCAATGGCGCCCAGTCCGTTGGTGTTCCCCCCGTCCCCCATGTTCTGGAGCAACGAGGACGCCAGGTCCAGGAACGGGTTTTCTTCTTCAGCTCGGGCGAGCGAAAGCGAGCATAGAAGGAGGATGGTTAGCTTCCACATGTTACCTGGAAAACACAAAATTATATCGTAAGTGACAGTTATCTATGATTATAAAACATACAGAGACGACATCATAGATAACCGACAGTTAAAATATTACGTTTTTAACTGAGAGTGGTGAAACAGGGTCTTTAATAATAATTATGTAGAAAGGCTGACAACAAAGCGATCCTTTGAGAGATTTTGTTATTTTCGAGGGGGTGCGAGTCGGTTTACCTCCACGAGTAGTCAAGAGCTGCGGTTCGTTTTTGGATCCCTCCGGGGGAAAGATCAGTGCTTGGTCCGGTGCACCCTGGGCATCGGCTAATTATTTCCTGGCAGTTTCTGAGGGATATCATTGACCGTCGGCTAAGAGCCCGACAGGGGGGGAGGGGGTCTTTGACCATTACCGCACAACGTTGCCGACATTTTTTCACAAGATTTTTGAATTATACTTTTGTTACTTTGACATTGGCGAAGTTGTCGTCGCTATAACGACTTGATACGCCACAAATAAGAAGAAGAAGAAGATTATTTTCGAGGAAGCCTAAGGAACAAATGCTAGCCCATCATTTAATACGACGATACTAATGACATCAATGCGGCGCGTGCGCATAAGCTTTCATCTAATTGGTCAAGGTTGATAGTCGATGAAAATGAAATGAGCCGCCATTAGAAACCTCAGCCAATCGTGACGAGCTGTTTGAAGCCTAAGCTAAACGGATACAATGAGACCGGGGCGAATGCGGTTCAATTCCGACTCAGTTCAGGTTTTAACTGTCATTTTTGGTATGGATCTGACAGCGAGCGAACCTTCGGAGTTGAATCGCATTAAGACTTCATGGTAAGGCACCTGTGCGTTTTTTGGAACCGCATTATCCTAAATTTATAAAAAACTAACCTTCCGTCCGCAGCTTCGCCCGTGATAAATTAATTTTCCCGTAGGAAAAGGCATTTTCCCGCGGTAAAAAGTAGCCTATGTCACATAGTGATAATGTAGCTTTCTAACGGCAAAATAATTTTTGAAATCGGTCCAGTAGTTTCGGAGCCTATTCAATGTAAACAAACAATCAAATTTTTCCTCTTTATAATATTAGTATAGACTACCAATGTGTTACCTACCATTAAAACGAAATATTTTAATTTAATTAATTTAATTTACTTTTATAACTTTATTGCAAAAACAGTCTTATTGAAATTTTTGTCGCAGCAAATGATATTTTACTGAAAAAAAAAATATAGAAGTTCATATTATTATAATGGCAAAGCGTCAAATTAATAGATACATTTGGATTGGTTACACCTGGAAGGTCACAATGACCTTGTGAGTGTGACGTTCCGCCATGTTTGGTGGAGGGGAAAAGCAGTGCTTGGTCCGGTGCACCCTGGGCATCGGTTAATGTTTTCCTAGCAGATTCTGGGGGATATCGTTATCCGTTGGCTATAAGAGCCCGACATAGGGGTCTTTTGACCGTGTTCTACCGTAAAACGTTGCCGACACTTTTGTCACAAGATTTTTGAATACTGTATTTATTACTTTGACATTAGCGAAATCATCGCATCGACACAGTATATATATAAGCTAAAGCAGTAAGGAAACTACGAACAAATCGGTTGAAACGAAACACGCACACACTCGACCACGAGGTCGAGGTCCGCTTAGGGGCCGTGTAAAGCGCGCGCCTGTGTGCGTGTTTCGTTTCAACCGATTTGTTCGTAGTTTACTTACTGCTTTAGCTTATATATATACTGTGGCATCGATCGATGGGGCCATATTAAAAAAGAAGAATTATGACTCGTTTACAATGATTACTGGCACATTGTTTTTTATACACTGTGTCAATTATTCCACCGAACACTTCACCGCAAGAAAGTCTTAAGTTATTCCTTTCTCGCGTCGTAGATGGTAAAAAATAACACTCACGCGTCCCGATTATCTATTCGCAAAGAAATGTTTCAAATGCCTTTGTTAGTTTCTTCAGAAGTCTGTGCGCTGCATGAATAAAAGATTGGACATGGTCTATCACACAGAATACGTTTTGATATGAAATCGTGATACATTGTGAGGAGTAATTATTATACTTTTACTATTATAATTATTATAAGACTTGTGTGCTTTCATTGCCATTTATTGCTTCACTCTAAATTAAATTCATTTTATTATATATACGTATACATAATGGTAAAAGATGTTACAGAGTATGACGCCTTATTCGAGGGAATTTTTTTATGCCCATCGAGGGAAGAGGCCTGACCAGAATCTCCCAAAGAGAATATAACCATCTCCCTCTATGTCAGACCACAGATAAACCCAATTTTCCCTTTAGTCCCATCTCGTAGCCAGATTTGGTAGCTAGCTATGAAATGAGAAACGTGTTTTCCCATCTTGTAGCAAACTACAAAATGGGAACGATGTTCCTACCTCGTACCTAGATTTTCTTTAAGATTATTGAAAAACAATACGGCAAACAAATTAGATAGGACTTAAGAATTCCCGTTTCGTAGCCAAGTTTGAGTCGCCAGATCCTTTTGCTTCGAACTTGGCTGATACGCTCGCGCGTGTCTAGATACTATGAGAACTGTTTTGTTGCCGTTTCGATCCGCAAGTGGCGCTGCCGATTTTTCCATAGTAATGGAAACGTTTATGTAAACACGTTCGAGACGTTTTTTTATTACAAGATTTATATTAACTTGCTATGTATGTATGCATGTATATATGGAAGATATCTTCAACCGATTGAACTGTAATTTTGCGTATTTGTGGAAGTCAGATGACAATAGGATAATCTGGTAGTAGAATCCTGGTGGCGTAGGGAACTCTTCAACGGTTGGTCCGATTGACTTGAAACTTGGTACACATAATGTACGAGGTATCCCCTTATTTGCTATAAAATCAATGGCAATAAAATCACATTCTATAAAACCATTTGCTATAATGATTCACTTTCTATAAATTCTGATGCTATAATCATTGCTTGCTATAATGCTCACTTGCTATAACACTTAAATTCTCTAAAGTTACTTTCTATACATTCAAAATCTATAACATTCATTTGCTATAATATTCATTTGCTATAACATTCATTTGCTATAATATTCATTTGCTATAACACTCATTTGCTATAAGGATTAGATAGTATAACATTTGTTTTCTATAACTATTGAAATCTCTAAACTTTACTTAGGCAGCGGTACTACAACTGAAAAGTCGCGGAAAAGGGGGGTGTGGGGGGCAGGGCCCCCCACATGGGGGGCTCGGGGGCTCAGCCCCCGCCATTAGAAAAACACGTTACCAACATCCAATTTAAGACAGATAGGTTTGTTAGTTACCTTGTGTCCCTCAGAGCAGAAAATAGGAGCCCCGCGCAGCGGGGCTCCGTCGACTTTACATTTGAACACCTGGCTCTGTTTTATAGATTTTGATGCTTATAGAATGTGAATGTTATAGATTTTGAATGTTATAGATTATGAATGTTATAGAAAATAATCATTATAGAAAACAATTTTATAGATTTTGAATGTTATAGATTATGAAATTATAGATTTTGAATGTTATAGATTATGAATGTTATAGATTTTGAAATTATAGATTTTGAATGTTATAGCATGTGACTTTTATAGCAAATGAATGTTTATAGCAAGTGATTTTATAGCATATGAACTTATAGATTTTAAATTTATAGCTTTTGATTTTATAGCAAATAAGGTAGACCCGTACGACGATTGGTAATGCAAGTGACTAGTAGAGACTTTATACATCTCTGCTATAGACTATTATAATTTAAGGCTCGGGGACCTTGTAAATCCCTTTTACAAAATATATTAATGTAAGTAGAATTTAATGTATTGTAGTAGCTTAATGTATTTTATTTTGAAAAATGACTTTTTGCCAAGTTTCTTGCGGCGCATTCTTCTTGGCAATGGTGGTCCTTCCGAATGCGCTGGTTCAAAAAAGACATGTAAGAAAGCTTTTGGCGGCCAATTTGCAAAAATATATTTTTAAAAGTACAGTCAACAAAAAGTACAGTCAGCAAAAATGCTTGTAGGTATCAAAAATGATTTAGTTTAGGTTATTTTTGTGTGAAAATTTGAACTTGAGGCTTTGTTATAAGCTTGGTGGTTTACGCACATGTGTAAATACGAAGTTGAATCGAGATATATTTTGTTAGAGGGAACTACACTACGCTTTCATGTGCCGTTTTCGATTTGTTCGGATTGAATGGTTCGCTTAACTGCATTGTTTATGATTATATCCGTCCTTATCTTTACTACGTAGTTTTGTACGTACGTTCTAGACTTTTGCAACAACTTTATGTGCGAAAGCCAGGGAAATTATACCTACGAATTAAAATAACCTAACCTAAAAATTTCATTTTAGTTACAAGCTTTTTTCTGACTGTACTTGGATAGTCATCTGTCCTATATATATGTGAATTATATTTCAAGTCAATCGGACCTTCCGTTGAAGAGTCCTGCGGAGGCGGTCTTGGCTGGGCCACCAGAATTATTATACTACATACCAGATTATTGTATTGTCATCTGACTTAAAGTATGCGAAATTTCAGCTCAGCGGGATGAAGATATCTGCTTCCAAATTGAGTCGCAAGATTTCACCCGTACAAACATAAGTACATACCTACATACGTTGCAAGTTAATATAAAGCTTATAAATAAACAAGGAATGTGAATGTAATAACTTTATTTCCATAAGACGCTAGGTATTGTTAAGATTATTTTACTATTTTCTTGCAGGCGCTCTAATTAACACGCCTTTGAATACCTGTAGGGCCTGTTTCACCACTGTCTGTTAAGTTCCGTTATCTTAAGTGTCAGTTATCCTGTGATTCCATCTCTATTTATTACTACGAAACATCAGACACGTCGTCATAGATAACTGACACTTAAAATAACTGGAACTTAACAGTGGTGAAACAGGCCTTTAATTCATGCAATTAAATCCAATAATACATGTCAGTTTTATGCTGTTTATCAGACATTCTAATAATAGTGTAGTCGACAACTATGACACGTTACAAAGCGGACTATCGCGTGTGAATTTGGCACTAGTGGCGCTAGTGTCGCGTGAGGTCCAATAACATTCACTTTTCACTGGTTTTGGCGGGCTTCGTGACATAAATTATAATTAGATTTAGACTATTCGGTATTGGGACCGTGCGCGACGACAGCGCCACGTGATAGGCGGCCATTATGGACAATATTGTCACCGCTGTCAAACAAGAAGTAAGTAAATATTGTGAAAATATTAATGAAATCTTGTGTTATTTTCTTCGATCAACAATACAACTAGATTCACGGTGATAGCTCTGAAAACGGCTCCGAGAAATAAGGCCACAAAATAAATTTGTGGCCTTTTTTCTGACAGTATGCGCCAACCTCGGCCAACGTGAGGACGTGTCAAAATGCCACAATGTGCGTTCAAAAATTGCAAAAACAGCCACCGAAACACTAAGGTTTCGGAAGGAATATCTTTCTTTAAGTAAATACAAGTCAGTATTTCATAAAGTAAGTAAAAATTGGCAGTTTACATTTTAAAATCAATAATTTATTGTTTGGCCAATGTTGGCCCACCATCTTGACAATAATCGGATGTTTTAGAACAAGAAATTCATGGAGTAGTTCTCGGTTTAAAATAAAATATATATTGCATTTTTTGTAGATTTCCTAGTGATCTTTTTTGCTGTGCGGAATGGATAACTATTATCGCGAGAGAAAGAGAAGAAGAACTTTACATGCCTTACAAAAATTCTGCTATAATGTTCGATTCATTTTGACAAATTCGACATAACTGGAAATAGCCAAAGGCGTAGATTACAGAAAAAGGCGATTCCCAAATTGCAGGTATAGTTACATAGAAATGTTTAAAATTATTAAAGAAGACGTAAAGCTTCAAGAAAAGTTCAAGCCGTACAATATTTATAACACACACACACACACACAAATCACGTCTTTATCCCTTACGGGGTACACAGAGCCTAAGGTAACAGGTACGTACCTACAGGCCACATTTAGCAAGATTGTGGGCGTCTAGGTGGAAAATCGAATCAAAATAGTGATGGGTTGCTAGCCTCATCGCCTATAACATGATTCCTATTATAATCACCCATTCCCTCGACGACTTTCTGCTTGAGAGGCGGTAGGTTGAACAACTAGGCTACTGCGGCTGTTGCCTGGCTGGGCCTGCGTGGGAACTATGACCCAATCCCTCTCGTTGTTAAAGGAAGCCTGTGCTCAGCAGTGGAACGTAGATAGGCTTAATTATTAAAATTCATGTTAATATTTGTATTTGTAAATATCTGTCAAATAAAAAAAATCCGAGTTATATACTTAATTGCGACTCCATTATTACCCTGTTCCTCAAATAGAATGACATCTTTTTGAAACGAAGGTAGTTCTTTTGTTTATCGAACGCTTTCGCTCGCTTGTGACGAAACGTCGTAAGTATTATATACAATTATAATTATTTGGATCTTTGTTGCCTAGACTTAAGGTTTATTTTACGTTAATAAAGAAGGTAAAACAGATATAGCTATAAGCAACAGGCAACAGGGCCACTTTTTCGCTTTGATTTTGTATGGGACCGTGAATCTAGTTGTATTGTTGATCGAAGGTTATTTTACTATATTACACAATTTTGGACAACGGTAGTCCGTAACATTATTGCCAATAATATTAAAATTGTTGTTTTCAGTGAAATTTTAGAGGTTAGGTAACTTACTTTTTTTTTCTTACGGCAAATATCCACTTATTTCTTTGGTCTCGTTTCCACCATGGTCTTGGAAATTGGTAAAATTTACAGTCGCTATTCTTCTTGGTGTTATTACAATTCACAACAACACATCTTACCAGGACCATATTTTTATCTCAAAAACGATTAGAAAATGTTTACTGCAATATGGATTTGACAGCTCAAGTCAGCGACAAAAATGACAATTTTAGCCATGCGAGCTCTGTGATCGTTTAGGCTACCCCCTCCACCCGCTTTGCACTCTGCCAATACAAGGACATAGGATAGCTTATATCCCTTTTTTTTTTGTTTTGTGGTAAGATATATTACTTATAATGTAGTATAATGCTTTGCGTATTGGCTACGTTTTCTTTTACTTATTCTTTAAGGAAACTATAGGTCTATTTGTATTCATCGAATTATCATCACTTGATTATGTATGACTGTTTGTTTCTTAATAAATAAAAAATAAAAAAAAATTGCATAGCTCCCACGGGATAGCGCTACTGCGCAGACGGAGCCGCGGGCAACAGCTAGTCATGAAGTATCAGTAGGTACATATTTATCCTTAAAAATCACAGTTATGTAATATGCAATCAATGTGATCGCTTGACTGATTATAATTGCTTATCTTCTTCATGAAACCTACAATTGGATTCAAGATAAGATATTGCATTTAGGTTTACAATCTTTTAATTAATAATTTGTCAATTATTCTTCCATGCTGGCCTTTTGTTGTTTGTTGCATCTCTTCCCGCGCGCATGGTAAAAGCCCCATCGAGGAAATGGGTGAAAATCTTAGGAATCATTATAGGCGATGCGGCTAACAACCCATCACTATTTGATTCCCCATTCCACGCCTACAGTCATGCTAAACGTGGCCTTTAGGTCTTGTTGCCTTGGGCTCTGTCTACCCCGTAAGTCATGTATGTCAATTACATAATTATACTTTTAGTTAGGCCCTTGTAAGTACCAAGGGGTTATCTTCTAACCAAATTTCGTAACTTTTTGGTCCGACCAATTCTTCCCCTTCTTTAGTTTCACATAAAGATTAATTTAATGTTGCTGCAGCAAAAGTTTGTACAGTCGCCATCAGATAAATTGGAGCAGCCTTAAATTTCAATAAATTCGACGCAATGCGTCATAAATATAAGAGCAGCGACCTTTCAATAAAATCGGGACGTCACTGATCGTCAAACGTATGCAGTCAGGCTGATCATAAAGATCAGAACATTTGTGGAAAATATACCTTAACTTTGTAACATACAGTTTAAATTAGAGTGAATTATGCATGCAAACGAGTCTATAATAGGTGACATCTTTCATTTGGGCATGACGTATGAGCCATATTTGTAAGTTTGAAATTCGAATCTACTTGTTGGCGACAGCCGACCTTTTTATGGATTTTGTGGTTTTTTATTCTTTTTTGATACTGTTGCGATATTGTTTTGTGTATGGCAGTGTGTATGTTTTACGTCACGGTGTCACTTTCTATTAAAACAGCTAAAAATGCTAAAAAGTGGATTTATTTTAGAATAGTAAAGTAGCAGGCACCTTCGGGTGCCCAACACTACTATTATATACGTAAGGTTTATTTTCCACAAATGTTCCGATAATTATCATCAGCCTGACTGCGTCGATACCTTTAACGATCTGTGTCTTCTGATGTTTTTACCTTATTGAACGTCCCGAATTTATTGAAAAGTTTCTGCTCTTATATTTATGACGAATTGCGTGCTCTGATGTTATTAACCTAATCGTGTAACGAATTTATTGAAATTTAATGTTGCTCCGAAATATTTGAGGACCTCGCCCGCTACGATACATCTGATGGCGACTGTACAGTCAAGTGTAATAATATATAATTATGCAGTCAAAGTTTCAAAAATAAGTACCATACGCTCTTACACCGGCGTAATAAGGTCGTGGGAGAAGTTCATATCGATACTTATTTTTGCATTTGACTGTACCTCTCTAATCGCTTCGTCTAAATGCTTCCACATGTAGTTTTTGCAAATTCCATGAGCCACATGACAAAGGCAAGTTCTTTGTCATCGCATTTCATGGTATGTGTCATCGTCATGCAATCTGGTCAAGTCGACTACTTTCACCAGCCTTTATTGTCAGAGCATAAGGGTGGGAAAAGAATAGACCCAGTTTCTCCATAAATGCGATATTTTATCTGTGTTAGATTTAAATTGGCCGTCGTTTTATCTTTTCCATTGTCTTGTAAGTATGTTTTATAAAAACAGTAGTATAGTTAAATGGTTTGGATAAATGACGACTAATGAGGAGTGAAACAAAGACTTGGTTCTACTATTTGCCCTTTTACAGTAAAAAAAGGTTTAGCTTTAACCCGTCACGCGTCCAAGCGACTACAGTAGTCCCTAACTTTTTCGGGCGGGTAATGTCCTAGGGAATGCATTCACGCCACTGGCCAGGTCTTCCTACCTTGGAAGAGCCAGCGACAACTCGCTATATAATGCTTCTCGCTCTCTCTTTAAGCCTCCCGCCTGAAAAAGTTAGGGACTACTGTAGTCGCGTCCAAACGCTTGACGGGTTAGTTTCAGTTTAATTGTTGCGCATACATGGAACGTTGTCATAGTAATATCATTGCTTGTCACTACATAGTATAAAACAAAGTCGCTTTCCGTCGTCTGTCTGTCTGTCTGTCCCTATGTATGCTTAAATCTTTAAAACTACGCAACGGATTTTGATGCGGTTTTTTTAATAGATAGTGATTCAAAAGGAACTTCGTTCGCGACTTCATCCGCGTAGAATTAGCAATTGACATGTTTATCGTTATCCCGCGGGAACTATGCAATTTTCCGGGATAAAAAGTAGCCTATCCTGGCCAGTAATTTACTCAACAGATTAGTAGTTTGCATTAAAATCCGTTCAGCTTCATGATGCGCTCGCAAATGTACCTACAGACAAACGGACAAGAATTCTAAAAATTGTTGGAACGTTCTGTTATCGATTCTAAGTATCTCCAATTTTTTTTTTAATAATATCTTCCTTATCTTCGACTCTCTTCAGCTTTATTATTTGTATAGATTCCGTTACTCCGGCACGTCTAATTTGTTACAGAATATTTACTTAAAAAAACTTGCCCACATAATGTAACTTAAAAAAACTTAACGCACAATAAATTTAATTCATACCACAAAAACTAAGAATTACCACAACTCATCCAACGTAACAAAACTTAAATCAAACCTTATCGCTATAATCTTAAGGTTCGTAAAAGTTTGTCACGCGTAGCCCGTTAATATTAAGCCTTGCGTAGCGGTACTAGTGTGTGACGTCACGAGGTTGATGACCTTGCACTTGATCTTGAACACAGTAGTCAGATTATAGCAGTATTTCAAGAAATAAGTATTTTAAGAGATTCCTTTCTAGGGATAAGTTGATATTGTGCAAATAAGAGTCGTTACTAGTTACTATACTATATGCACCAAGTTACTATAACAATAACATTAACTACCGTCGTTTTTGACATGTACTTTATAGATTTGGTTAAAGTTATTGTTAAAGTAATTTTGATGCAGCTCACACCAAGTGGTTGTAAAAATAATATTTTTTAATTCACCCTTGTTGTTCTATTTGACTAGGTATGGGATTAATATCTTTGTTAAAAAATGGTGAAAATAACCCAAATTTGTTTTACATCATCACTAGGTACATAGTATAAAACAAAGTCACTTTTCGCTGTCTGTCTGCCCCTATGTATGCTTAGATTTTTTAAATTACGCAACGGATTTTGATGCGGTTTTTTTTAATAGATAGAGTGATTCAAGAAGAAGGTTTATGTGTATAATTTTACGCAGACGAAGTCGCCGGCTGAAGCTAGTTATACAATACAAGAAAAGATAGGAGAAGAAGATAAAGTTAGGAACCTATTAGATAAAATGTATACTACTTACCTGTGCCAGGAGATCCCGCTCCTCTTTATTTAATGTTTGAGTAGAACATTACAAGCAATATACATATTCATATGGTGTATAAGTAATCCAGATGCTATTGTGAGAATGTAATAAATATGTAAAGTGGTTAAATGTTAAGTATTTACTTGCACATATAAATGTAATGTATTGCCAACGCAAGTGTCAATAAAAATTTACAAGCAACAATTTATGAACTGCGTGTAAGTAATTGTTATCGTTTCAATAAATGTAGGTACAGGTAGGTACAAGCCTCGGCACATTCAAGCAGCTGATTTAGGCATTTCATACTGTTTCATATCTGTGTTCTGCGAACTTCCGCGAGATTTGAGTATGTCATTTTGTATGCAAACGAAGTTGTTATTAAATTAAGCTGTGAACTATAACTATCCCTAATACTAAGTTTGTATAGAACAAACCTATCTTCTTACGGCAGGAGAATTAAGTAAGTATGGGTGAAAAACTTGAGTACCTGTTATATTGTGTGAGTAATGTGTGCGAATAGACAAGTTGACGTTCCAAATTAGAAAAACGACGTAAGTCCCATATCAGTTCTGGCCAGTGTTGCCGTTTGGTTCCGTTTCTTCCGTTTTTCGGGACTTTTGACACCCCCGCGGAACTTTTCATAACTTTTCGGAACTTTTAAGGTCCCGGCAAAAGATATTTTTTTCCTGTTATTAACATTATAAACAAAAATATTTTTACTAATTCCCATGATGAGGTAAAAAAAAAGCTCGTTCCCGAAGATTGACGACCGGATAGCCTAGTGGTTAGTGACCCTGACTATGAAGCTAGAGGTTCCGGGTTCGAATCCCGGTAGGGGCAGACAGTTGTATGATGAATACGAATGTTTGTGCCAGAGTCATGGATGTTGTATGTATTTATTTACATTATATAAGTATGTTTATCCGTTGCCTGGTGCCCATAGTACAAGCTTTGCTTAGTTTGGGGCTAGGTCAATTGGTGTAATTTGTCCCAAGATATTTATTTATTTATTTTTTATTTAAATGAAAACGGAACTTTTTAGGGATGCCAATGTGATTTTCAAGGGAAGCGACCTGGCAACACTGGTTCTGGCCCCGATGTCACCAACGTGACAGTTGTCGGGGACAAGCTGTTGTTACCCTGCGCAGTCGCTTGAAGGCGTATTGGCTCGATGGATCCTCTTAAATGAATGTGTTGTGTTTTGTAACTTGTGTGTGTATTTATATATTTATATATTATGTAGTAGTGTCTTCCACGCTGGTCTGGGAGCAAAGAAAAAACATAGAATGTACCAGTTGCTTCTCTACCCGCGCAGATGGTAAAAGCCCATCGAGGGAATCGGCTAAAATAATAGGAATCATGTTATAGGCGATGAGGCTAGCAACCCATCACTATTTTGAGTCCATTTTCCACCTATACGCCCACAATCTTGCTAAATGTGGCCTATAGGTACCTGTTACCTTAGGCTCTGTCTACCCCGTAAGGGATAAAGGCGTGATTTATGTATGTATGTATGTATGTGTATGTAGTATATTTTATTTATTGTGTATTAGTTTATCGTATTTATCTATTATGTGTAGTTTATTATTATATCTTACATTATTTAAAATTTAGACATTCAGGATTATTTTAAGTTTCGATCGGTTCTTTTACTTTTTCTGTGTGTCTACTCTTGCTTCATACTTATGTCCTGTCAATCGTTCAAAGGTTAACTGGAAGAGATCCCTTTTAGGGATAAGTTCGCCTTTGTGCATGTGTGTTATCCTGTATTCATCTTTTTCTTGTGTTTTATGTACAATAAAGAGTTATACATACATACATACATACATACATACAAGTGACAATTCGGTTTACATTACGAAATCGACTAGAATCTACGCCGGTTGGCTTCATATTGCCTGCACATTGCATTTCGAATTGACAATGGTCACTGACAATTGTTGAAATTATGTGAAATGTCATTTATTAAAATTTTGTATGTATGTATGTATGTATGTAAACTCTTTATTGCACACAAAAATTTAAAAATACAGAAGTACACAGACAATAGTACAAAGGCGAACATATCCTTAAGAAGGGATCTCTTCCAGCTAACCTGCAGTTTTCACATATACATTAGACAACTTCAAAATTCAAAATGTATTTTTGCAAATTGCCCGCCAAGGGCTCTTTTACGTGTCTTGTTTGATACTACCAGCGCATTTGGCAAGACCATCATTGCCAAGCAGAATGCGCCGCAAGAAACTTGGCAGAAAGTCATTTTTTCAAAATAAAATACATTAAGCTACATTAAATACATTTTATAAAAGGGATATTCAAGGTCCCCAAATCTTAAATTATAATAGTCTATAGTAGAGATGTATAAAGTGTCTCAGCAGTCTTAGTAAATAGTAAGAGGGTCCCGTAGGGACCTTTTGGGACAGAAACCTAAAAAATTACGTGAGTAGCTACCTACCTATACCTATATCTATTGAATACTAAATACATTTTAAATAGGTACCTATCATGGTAAACAGCCAATTTGTCTTCAGCTGTGTCAACGAAACTTTAGTTTAAAAGTAAATAATCATAATAAAACAGGTTCAAATAAGCCAAAGAATCTACATTTTGAAACTTCGTAGTCGTTTTTCGTGTTTAAATTACTTTTTTTTTCATCCGGTCTCAATCAAACGGGTGGCTAAGGGGTCAGGGCCCATACAGCCTAGTTATTTATAGCTATTGAAATAAAAAAAGGTTATTCACAAAATTAATTAACGTTTTGGGTCGCATATTTTAAAAGAATCCTGTCCTTAATTTCGCGCGTAAGTCTCAGAAGTTTGGAATTTATACATTTGTTTCACTTACCAATTATGTCAGAATTATTATTAGTTGATAGGAATTTAGAAATAAATTTATTTTAACATTAACGCTTCTTAGTTACTCTAAAGTAACGTCAGCATAATTCCATGAAGACGCGACGTCTGTATAACCCGTTATGTCTATTATGATTAAAATTTTCAATAGATTATTGACATAATATATATAACATCATTTTATTAACAGCCACAATATCCATGCTGGCAGGTACAATGGTATTTTGCGATTTACGAAAAACAAATTGACAACTCACCGCCAAATCTGCTTTCAATAAATTTAAAAAGTCAAACTTCCAAACTTAAAATCACTTCAAAGTCTAGCACTCCCAGTCACTGCGGCTACAGCGAAAAACTAAACGAAAAAGGTTTTATCTTTTATAATTACTATCACTGTTAACGATAAAAATGTCACAAGGAATGTTCATGACTCAATTGCAAGCCGGCAAAGACGAATGTAACACGTATTCGCTTACTCGGTGAAATAAAACTGTAGTGTTGCTCGCAAATAAAAATAAAACAATATCGTTTGACACTGGCCGGTAGTAAAATAACAATAAAAAAGTTTACTTTAAAACGGAATGTTTCGAACTCGAATTATAATTTTTCGAATGCGTACAAGCAACGTCGGCTCGGCCCGATCTTCCTTTTTCGTCTAAACAGCGGCATTAGAGCTGTCCCAGTCTTTCTTACGACGCGTTCTTTTTCTAGCAAGTTGAAAATGTTCCTCAAGAAAATAAAATGTACCGTTGGATGCCCCGTCTCTGTCTACCGCTACGGTGCGTTATAGAGTACTGTTATGCGGGACAGAGTACGACGTATCATTATCACTTGGGTGTAAATTCTGACAGTCAATGACCGAAGGCTTCGAAGGATCAAAATAAGTTTTTATAACTGTTATGATTTACTAAGTCCTTTGACCTTATGTTTATATGGGTGAAGATGGTATTCAGAACACCTGACATTAGACCCGTTTTTGCTGCATAACTGTCATAATCTTTTATTTATTTATGTTATTGTTGTTAGTTTATGTTTAATTTTGTAATTTATAACAATTTTAGAGACAGTTTTTTTTTATTACTATCAACAACATAATACAGCGTATTATGATTGAGAGGCTCAAGGACATTAAAGCCCTTGACTGCGAGTACGGAACAGGGATTCTATAACGAATAGGCTGGGCAGCTACGGGGAACATTAAAGATAAAGAATACCCTTCTTCATCGGCATATTATGCGCGTACATCTTGCATGTCTTTAAGTTGTCACAGTGGTCTCCTCACCTGGTTCCTTTCGCTGGCTGTGGAAGTTCCTGGCGCGCATCTCCTACGGGATCTTTCTTTTTCACATGACTATTCTTTTGGTTGCCATTATTTTTAAGATAAGATAAGATAATTTTTATTTTTTTGTTCCTATTCTTGTGTTCAAAAGACTATTAGGTTCTTACATCAAATGTGTACAACATTTACTACGAATAAATATTTCATAATACAGCGTTACTACTTCTTAATTAGTTCTTAGTCATTGCTTATGAAATTAACACCAACATAAATAAAATTATATTTATTTCGGTTACAATTAAGATCATAAAAACGGCCACAAAACTTACCGAAGTAACAAGCAGTTAGGGATTACCTGTAATTGTTGTGTAGGTGTATTATCTTATTATTATTACTAGCTTCTGCCCGCGCCTTCGTCTGCGTCCTCTTGAATCACCAAGTAACGGAAATACATACTTAGTTAGGTACATATAAGAACACGCTTAAAAACATACTAAGGGGCTTTTCCACTAGTTTCTGTTAAGTTCCAGTTATCTTAAGTGTCAGCTATCTATGATTCCATCTCTAATTTATTACTAAGAAACAGACAGAGACGCCATGATAGATGACTGACACTGGAACTTATTTATTTATTTATTTAATGCAATTCACATGTCACAGGTACAGTAGAGAGATGGCAATATGCACAATATAACATATGAAACCCTGTTGGGCGCAGCATTTTGGAGAGGAAGAGATAGGCCGAAGTTACATAAAAGAAACGAATTGTCTATACATTATGTGGAACTAGGCTTAAACTATACTATAAAATAAACTATTTCAAAAATAAGTGTCGATTATACAATATTATAACATTACAATGTCATTAATCTTAGTACAATATAATTAAAGAATAGAATTAAAAGTATGAATAGGTATATCCGGAGTTGGTATGTCAAATATTAGAATTACAATGTCAGAGTCCTAAACTAAAGCATCAGATTAGATTAAATATGTCAGTATGCAAGGGTACAATGTTATTGGTAAAATTAATTTAAATTCTAGGAACTTAACAGAGACTAGTGGAACTGGCCCTAAATATCCAGGATTTAAGAGCAAACATTCGGGTTTTTCGTACATAATATTCTGTTCAGCTACGTAGTCGGTTTTCTAACCACTAGACTATCCACTCGTAATAATAAAAAAAATAGGCGAACCAAACTAAATTTACGCCTGGAGCAAAACAATAGCACAATGTCGCTGTGAAATTTATTTTATATCTAATTTTATTAAGGCTCTATGGCTTGAGCCATTTGGGGTGGAAACCATGGCAGTGGCGTAACTATAACGTCTGGGGCCCGCGGCAAATTCGTCAGATGCCTCCTTCCTCAATATAAAGAAGTGCATCAGCGTCCCTTCTGTGCTCTAAATCAATTCAGTTCGGGGCCCCGTAGAGCTAGGGGCCCGTGGCATTTTGCCACCCCTGCCACCCTATAGTTACGCCAAGGGCCCGATTTTGCTGTGCTGAATACGAGTAGCTTAGAACATAATTACGCCTCTCATTAATCTTGTGAACTAGTCGAAAACCTGATTAGAGCTGTAGTTTTGAAGATATAAACAGATTTATACCACTTTTGAGTGGTGCTTTCGAGCGTCATGCTTTCAAAAATCAGTCGCTAAGTGCGCACAGGTTATGTGGGTCGTTGTTGTGGGTGTGTTGCATCTTAGTCCTCTAGGTTGGCAACGCATCTGCAATCCCTCCGGGGTTGCGGGTGTCTATTGGCAGTGGTGATCACTTACCATCAGGTGACCCACTTGCTCGTTTGCCTTCCTATTCATATATATATAAAAAAAGCTGATTGAAGCTTCGGGTGATCAGAGGGCTGTTTTTTTTTAACACAAAGGGCCATACAACGCGGTCTTCTGGGCACCATGCCGCCGGGCAGCGGTTTATGGCAACTTTTTTAGCCCTCATTATGTAACGGTTGCATAAAATACTATTATTGCAATGATTACCGTCGCCCCCCTCTCGCATGTCACGTAGCTGTCGCATAAGCATAAGCTGTAGTGATGAAATGATTTGTCGATAGTGTCATCGCCACATGGCCCATGTCATATTGCGAGTTTTCCCCTACTGGCCTTATACTCCGAAATTCGATTTTCGAACTTCGTGTCATACCGTCCCTTTCACTCTCAAATTAATGACTGTTAGTGTGAGCGGAACGGAACGAAACGAACTTCGAAAATCGAATTTCGGAGTAGCCCCTCTGATTACTAGCCTGGGGGAAGCAACGGAAATAACTGTATTCGTCTTCGATGTTGGGATGCTTGGGAACAGTGGAGTCGTTGTTATATATTTTTTTTATTTAGTGATTGAATGAATGGATGATTCATAAAATGAAATAGAAACAAAACTATGTAAGTTAAACTTGTGTAGCCATGAACTTGAACAACTTGCAATTGGGGTTAAAGTTTTGAAAGTCTTACTCATTATTTTACCTATATCCTGACACTTACTGAAGTACCTATTCACATAGGTACTTACCAACAAATTTTAGAGAGAGAGAAACATTTATTTACACACATTCGATACAAGTAGATATATAATGTGGAGAAGTCCGGGTGTACTTATATAGTTATACCTAATTAGTTTAAAAAATGTGAAATAGTCAAGCGGTTAAGTATACTTAAGAATAATTAAAGAACTCTGAGTGCGCTAGTCCCACTCGGATCGGCCGGATTTTATTTATTGCGTACCTACGCCGATGCTTGACGATTGTTACTGACGCGCTCAAATATTTTAATTTTGCTATTTTTATTTTTAATTAGATGACCTAAAATTACCTAAAATCTCGCTTCTCAAGTTGTTTTATTTTTACGTTTATTTTTTAAAAAAATATGTTAAATCTAGGGTAGATACGTGCAGTGTCACAAAGCTCGTTATAACCACCTGTACGCTGTCAGTACTGTCAGTCTTACGATACAGCCGCGAGCGACACCGCACTTTAGATTCTAAGTTCAGTTTTCAGTTTCATGTGCTAAAGTGTGTACATAATAAATTCGTATTTAAAAGACTCTGTTTTTGCATTTGCAACGCCGGACCCCTTACAAGGATCCAAAATAAACGTATGTATTTTCTTTCATCCCTTCTATTTCAGGCATAGATTCACTCAACGCTTTAATGGCGAATAACCATTGTTGTTCAAAACCTCGACACAATACGAAGCTCATTTAAGTCTAAATATAAATACAAAAGAAGGAAACAATCTTCTTAAATCCCTGGTATATTTTTGTGAATGACGCGGAAAATATCTTTTGTTCTGTTTCCAGTTATTCGGAGGGTAAACAAGAATCTACTGTCAACAAAGATGGTATTGAGAACAAATTTAGGATTATAATATCTTTTTCAATACAGTTGCTCAAAAAGTGCCTTTTTTGTCCGTTTTGCGTGCGCAAAGTTGGTTTTTGCGCACTAGTGCGATTTACTTTTCTATTTTTTTAAATTTCTACTTGTTCCAACGACTTGATACGCCACAAATAAGAAGAAGAACAAGAAGAAGAAGGTTCTAAAGGCAACATGAAAGGATGAATGCTATTAATGTATAACAAATAAAAGTTGTTCAATTAAAGTTAGCAATTTTATTAGAGATCACAGAGTTACCTTGTAGTTTCTCTGGCGTTCGTAAATCGAATGAGCTCCGTCAAGATGGCCACCGCTAATCATAAATATAATTGTGGGTAGTAATGTTTGACGTAAGTCAATTGCAGTGTATTAATTTAACTTATGCATCGAAATTAAATCAAAAGCTTACAGTCGGCCATTCTGATATAACGGAGTCCCCTCGTTATATAATTTTATCGCCACCAGAGGTGGTTAGGTTTTATTATATTTATAATACTTAGGTACTACACACAAATATAACATAATACCCAATTATTGATCACTACGCTTCACGCTACGCTTTACACAATTCGAATTAATTAGGTAAATGTCTAATGACCTTGGGCTGTTTTACACATTTATAGCCGTATTTAAGAACTCTGTAAACAGAACAATCACACATTCTTTGAAAATTAAGTTAGAATGACAATTCAAAAAAAAAATGTACCTATTCGACGTAAAGTTCATTTCGTTCGGCCATCTGATTTACATAAATTGTTCCATCAATTTAACAGTTAACACTATAAGGAACAAAATAAGAACAGAATTCATGATTCAAGCCTGATTATAAATTTGGAGAACTTACTAAAAAATATTTATATAAAAAAAATACAAAAGAAAGTGTAGTTTTAAATCATGTATAGTTAAAGTCCACAATATTTAAGGGTAAATAAATTAGGTTACTTATCTTCTATAAGCGCTCCAATCCTTGGTTCTATGACCTCATTGCGCAATCAATAAAAATATCATGTTAAATCAAACACACTCCCAATTGTCATACGACTCCTTTGTGTGTTGATTTATCCTTTTCATTTCATTTTCAAAATCACATCTCAGTTTCATCATATATCAAATCCATCATTCATCATTAATATCCTTATTCTATCCTTAACATCATCATTTCAAAACTATTAATAATACCAGTAATTACATAATATAATATCATAATAACATATCATCATCGATCTCTCAAATATCAATATTACAATCTTGTTGTATCAGATCAATTTCCTCATCTCATCAAGATCATTATGCTTATCTTTGTTGTTAATCACTATAATAGCTAGTTCGCCTAAATTAAGCTTAAATGAACGTAAAAGGAAGTAGTTGTCGTCAATCAATCTGACTCAATCTCACTACACTCTTCTACTGCATTGGGAACAGTTTTAACTTCACTGTCACGCATCGCGCACGTACCGACATCCTCATTGTTGTCAGACGTGTCACCTTCTGAATCTATCATATCCTGAGTAAACGTTACCCACGGGAATATTTTGTCCACCGAAACTACTGCCTCGTACTTTCGATTCCTTTTGCGTGTCAACAACGTATCCTCGACCAAGTACCTGTCCCTATCTAAGACGTTACTAATCCTATAAGGACCTTGAACTTTTGAAACAAGTTTTCTTGATTTGCCATCATTACTGTTAACTTCTCTGACGACCCTAACTAAATCACCTATTTTGTATTTATTCGCAATTTTTCTAACCTTGTCGAATCTATACTTGTTTTTCTGCTGTTCCTTGTCAATTTTCGAGTTAACTTCCTGCCTAACGTCTTCGAGTAATGGTTTGTTCGTGTCTTCGATATCTAATAACGAAGCTACCATACCATCACCTTTTGTTTTTAGCCTAAATCCAAAAAGTACTTCTGCTGGACTTTTACCTATTGCCTTATTTAACGTAGTGTTCAATCCTAACTGGATTTCCTCTAAATGCTTGTCCCACTCGTTTTCATTATGATTGTGATTCCGTACAGATAGAGAAGATAAAATTGTACGATTGTACCGTTCTACCTGACCATTTGCTCTTGGGGTAGAGACTGCATTCAGAACGTGTCGTATTCCTAATTTTGTAACGTATTCCTTAAAGCACTTACTAGTGAAGGAGGTCCCCCTGTCACTAATCAAGCGACTTGGTACTCCAAACAGGCTGATATAATTATTGAGAACTTTAATTGTGGATTTTGATTTGGTGTTCTTTACGGCATATAGCGATATATATTTGGTATACGCGTCGATGAGTACAAGCAAATACGTATTTTTAGTCTTACTCTTGACGAAAGGGCCTAAATGGTCCATATGTACGGTATGGAACGGCTCATCAATTTTGGGAATGGGATGAAGCATGCCTTGCTTTTTTCCTGCTGGTGTTTTATAATAAGCACATTCTAGACACGATTTTACGTACTTCTTAACGAACTTGTTCATTTTGGGGAACCAATAAAGTGATTTGAGCTTATCTAAAGTCTTTTCAGCCCCAAAGTGGCCAAGTTCGTCATGATTCTTTTTTAGTAATTGCCATCGTACCCCTCGAGGGACTAACCATCTCAGTTGACCATCTACGACTCTATAAACCTTTCCGCCTTTTAGTTGATAATTAGAGTGAATATCCACTAGTTTGGGAGTTTCAGGGTCCTGCAATATATGTTTAATACGTCGAACTTCCTCATCAACCTCCTGAATAGTGGATAGCCAATCTTCAGTTTCAACTGTCAACACATCAAACACAGGCTCGGGCTCCTCCGTTATGGGTACAGCGTTTCGACTGAGAGCGTCCACATGGCTCATGCGGGCCCCGGGCCTGTATTCGATGCTACAATCGTACTCCTGCATCTGTAGCCACCACCTACCAATACGAGGGATCATGTCTCTTTTTGACAGTGTTGTACGCAACGCACTACAGTCCGTTACTATAGTAAACCTGACACCTAAAACGTATACTCTAAATCTATTTAAGGATGCGATCACAGCTAGGGTCTCAAGCTCGAACGAATGGTATTTTTGTTCTTCTAAAGTAGTCTGTCTGCTATAGTAAGACACAGCTCTCCATCTACTCTTTTCATCCTCCTGTAACAACATACCTGCGATACCGGTTTTACACGCATCGGTGTGTATTTGAGTCCTAGCGAGCGGGTTGTACAAAGCCAGTATGGGCCTTTTCACGAGTTCAGTTTTAAGAGACACAAATGCTTCGATCTGTTTTGTGCCCCATTCCCATTTACTATTTTTTTTTAATAACTGAGTTAACGGGCTAGCAACGATAGCAAAGTCTTTTACGAACCGACGAAAAAAACTGGCTAACCCTATAAACTGACGCACCTCGTGCTGATTAGTTGGCTGTTTAAATTTTTCAACTGCCTCAGTTTTTCTCAACCCTGGTCTTACTCCCTCTTTGCTGATTTCGAATCCAAGATAATCTATTTTCCTACAGAAAAAGTTACACTTAGATACTTTTAACGTTAGCCCTGCATCTTTAATTAATTTTAAAACAGTTTCCAGTCGCTCCATCCCTTGTTCAACACTGTGAGCTGGAATAATTATATCATCCATAAATGCGTATGCTTCTTTATTTTTCACTTGTTTAAGCATATCATTGACAGTTTTTTGAAAAACTGATGGCGCGTTAGCCAGACCGAATGGCATACGAGTAAATTGGTACTGGCCATCAGGTGTCACAAAAGCAGTTTTATGTCGACACGATGGAGCGATGGGAATCTGATAGTAGCCAGAAGCTAAATCTAGGGTTATGAAATAATCGTACCCTCCTAACTGGTCTATTTGGTCGTCTATCCGCGGTAGGGGGTAGTGCTCCTTGACTGTTTTGGCATTGAGGGCCCTATAATCTACGCAGAGCCGTTGTTCACCCGTCTTCTTCTGTACTAGTAATATAGGACTTGCGTACGAAGAAGACGATTCCGTAACGATACCACAGTCTAACATTTCCTGAACCATCTCCTTGACTTTATTTCTCTGAGTATAAGCTAGTCTATACGGTCGATAAACCACAGGGTCGTTATCCTTTAAAGTAATTGTCATTTCGTTTAGACTGGTCAACCCCAAGTCTGTTAAATTAAAAGAAAAACAAGTCTTATACTTTTGCAACAGTAGTTCCAATTTTTGTCTGTCTTTAAAATCGAACCCTTCGCCAGTTTTTAAGCTGCTTGATAATGATTCACTCGATTCAACTTCTAGTTTACGGACCTCCACATTATTTTTGTCGTCAATAGCACACCCCCTCGTCAATAACTGACCTTTTTGGAATGCTACCGCGGTTGAATTTAGATTTAAGACTAACACACATCCTTTTCCTCTAGTTATTGAGTAGAGACCTGGTAAGACGTAATACTTCTGATCACCAATATTTCTTATAGATTCTCTAACATATACTTTGCAAGTGGAGTCTGCATTGATTTCAATAGGTATTGATTCTATGTGCCTGACACTAACATTATCGCTAATTATTAATTTGAATTTTATGTGGTCTTGGTTTTGTGGGATCTCAGGTTTTTTTTGTAAAATTAGGTGTTCGTCGGTCTTAATAATGATAATACCTGCCTGCTCTGTAAACGTATGCCCCAGCAATAGTGGGTGCTTAAGCAAAGAATCTGGAACTACTAGCACTTCCACTGTAGCTTCTACGGACTGTACTTTTAAATGAAGCAAACACTTTCCTATAGGGTCAATAATGGAATCTCCAAAACCTTTCAAAGAAGGTAAATCCTTAGTGCAAAAACCAATACCTAATTCCATAAAATCACTGTACCTAATCATCGTACACTGACTACCAAGATCTACATAACATGTCTTAGTCAATCCGTTAACACTCAGTGGAAGCACATACTTCTTATCCAAAATGCCTGCTAGCTTAATTTCTGAAACCGGCTTTGTCACATCACGATTTTTGTTAGCATCACTGTTATCTTTAATTAACCGTCTACAATTTGAACTCTGGTGACCTAATCTTTTACAAATAGTACATGTTAATAAAGGCTTAGGACACTTAAAACTTGGGTGCCCTACTTCGTTACAGTTAAAACACTTTATAGAACTAGTTCTATTTTTATCACTCTGAAAATCACCTGGTTTTTTAAAGGGAATGGTACGTTTATCTTTGCTATCCTCGATTTTAATAGATTTTAAATAAGCCAGAATGTGTTCCGGTTCGGAGTAGTTTGCAGCCTGAGCACCTAATCTCATTCCCTTATCTTCTAATCCATCTATAATGCAATCTACAGCATCTTTTCCGAATATCTTACATCTATTTAATAAGTTTGTCTTATGATAAAAGTACGCTTCCAATGATTCATTATGCCTAACTTTCCGGCCTAACATTTCATGTAGAAGTCGTGAATAGTCCCGTACGTTCGGAAAAGTTTTAGTAAGCTTATCTTTCCATTCGGACCAGGTATTATTAATTGAGGGTAGACCCTGATACCAAATCTTTGCAACACCTCCTAATTTAGGTAAGGCATAATGAATCAATTGGGTCTCCGACCACTGATACAATTTTGAACATTCTTCTACTTTATTTATCCACGCGTCGATAGTTTGCTCTTGGCAAGCCGGATCAAACTCCGGGACAGCATTTGCATTCATTGAAAAATGATTTTGAGATTGAACCGTAGAAGAGGGTAGTGATTTTATCAACTCCATGACGTCTTGTAACGAAATGTTCGGAACACTGATATCATTCTTATTAGATTTATTTTTACTAGTATCACGCTTACGTCGATATTCACTATTATCGGTGCTACTATATGAACTAGAAACGCTTACGGTCGCTCGGCGTCGCCGCTTACTTGCGCGCTGCTGACTCTGCTCACGTCGGCTGGGCGGTCGCTTCCTCGGCCGTCGCCGCGAGCGTCGCGGCCGCCTGCTTCCCTCCGACGAGCTGCCCGACGACCGCGAGCGCGCACGCGATACCCGGGAACACCGTGTTCTTGTACGGCTCCTCTTGCGCCGCTTGCGCGGGCGGCGTGTGTCGCTGCGGCCACGCGCTGTCGACGCTGCCGACACCGCCGGCTCTTCACAGCGCCCCGCTCGTGGGACGTACACGAACGACGGCTCGCGCTCATCCATTTCACACTGATCGCTCGCCATCAAAAGTAACTGAAATCGCGAGAGAGGAAAAAAAAGTTACCAACACTATAATTACTTGTCACACCCTATTTTTAAACATGCTGATACATTTAAGTATGCCTGGAACTAAACTAAAGCTGCATCTAATTAAAATAATAATAAAACTAGAAAACTGTGGACGAGTTGGATTATATAGAAATAACCCTGTTTAATCCCACTTCTGAACTGAAAGGATGAATGCTATTAATGTATAACAAATAAAAGTTGTTCAATTAAAGTTAGCAATTTTATTAGAGATCACAGAGTTACCTTGTAGTTTCTCTGGCGTTCGTAAATCGAATGAGCTCCGTCAAGATGGCCACCGCTAATCATAAATATAATTGTGGGTAGTAATGTTTGACGTAAGTCAATTGCAGTGTATTAATTTAACTTATGCATCGAAATTAAATCAAAAGCTTACAAACATTAGTTTTTGGGTTAAACAATTTAGATTATTTTGTACACAAATAATCGAACATAGGTAATGATACTAAGATAATAATAGTAATGTGTTATAAATTATAAAATCGTTTCTTTCTTATAAAAAATGTATTTGAAAAAAATCTTTCATTGGGTTGCCTTTATTCTGTGTAGATTTTTTTTTCGCAACTGTATTAAAAAACGTCGTTAGATACACGCGCGGAAATGTCATTCATCACTCGTCCCGAGTCTCAAAGATGAAGACCGCACACGCAACACGCATTGAAGAAAAAGAAAGAAAAAAGTTAATTTATGATATTCCCAAACAACAAATAAAATTTGATTTGGTGTGCACCGGCCTTAACAACACTCACAAGTAGATAAATGAGCTTACTGTACCACACGACCAAATTACTGCTGAAAATAGCGGTTGCCCGAATGATTGTAGTACCTACCTATTTTATTAACAATATTAGGTATCAATCAAAATAAACAAACCACAAAATTATACTATTGTTAATTCAGTTCTACCTAACGCCATTGGACCAGGTGTGGCCTGACTATTAAGCTAATAAAAACACAAATGCGGCAACCATCATCGCAGAATTCCAGGAAATAGAAAAATGTTGCCCAAAAGCAAGGTTTCCGACTGTAATGGAATTTAGTAATTAGTTCGCTTTTATCACACAGTAATGGCTTTTTTATTATATTAACATACGTGTAATATTTTACGGTCGTTCCATTTTTTAATTACCTACGAATAGAGCACTGTTTTTAAACTGTCTAACACATCGGTCTATCCGCTTGTGAGCTACGATGCCGTAGATAAATACACACACACACACACACACACACACAATTTGTGGCGTATCAAGTCGTTATAGCGACGACCACTTCGCCAATGTCCAAGTTGTAACAAAATATAATTAAAAAATCTTGTGACTTAATATTATGTCGGCAAAGTTGTACGGTAATGGTCAAAGACCCCCCCTCCCCCCCTGTCGGGCTCTTAGCCAACGGTCAATGATATCCCTCAGAAACCGGCAGGAAATCATTAACCGATGCCCAGGGTGCCCCGGACCAAGCACTGCTCTTCGGATCCAAAAACGAACCGCAGCTCTTGACCACACGTGGAGGTAACCCGACTCGCACTCCAAACGCGACGACAAACTCATAACAATTCTTTTGGCGTCGAGGGTTAAAAACTACATGAATGAGGGTAGATTTGTGCTGTAAGCAAATAATGTCACTCATCTAGATAATCTATCCCCCATGCTAGTCTAACTAGGAGCAAAGAAAAAACGTAGAATGTGCCAGTTGCTTCTCCAACCGCGCAGATGGTAAAAACCCATTGAGGGAATGGGCGAAAATAGGAGACATGTTATAGGCAATGCGGCTGGCAACCCATTACTATTTTGATTGCTTTTCTTCTGCTAAACGCCCACAACCATGCTAAACGTGGTCATCAGGTCTTGCTACCCTAGGCACTGTTTAACCCGTAAGGGATAGACGTGATTTACTTATGTATGTACCTATGTATGTTCATCTAGCTAGAGAAATAGCAAAAAAAAGTGTAAAGCCAAGCCTACGGCACTTTCCATCATACAACGGCAAAGAAAAGGAACACCCATTTTAAAATTCTAGCTAAAGTTAAACAAAGTAACTTTTTCAGTTTAAAATTTAAGAAGGATTGCATGATATTAATTTTCTAAGGGATCTGCTTGAATTTTTCATCTTTAATTAATCCATATTTCAAACGTCGACGACATTTTGGATCTTATTCTGATGAAGTTTTCATATTAAAACGTTTAAAACTGTGTTAGTTCTTTGAAAGTTATAACTACGATGTTTAATTTGACCATACGTCAAGAGTATCCTAAACCGACGAGCATGCAATCGTAGCAAGTGGAACGAAGTAGTCTCAGGCTACCTCTGTGGGAAAGAGGCTGTATAAAAATGGAGACATTAGCGAATACGATCGATATGTTTGCCCCATGGGTGGTGTAGGGGTATATCACGCATCACGAAATGATGAGGATCCAGATCCGGCCATAGCTTTACTTTTCGGATTTTTCTTTGTGTAATTTGCCTTCAACTCGATGCGATGGCGATACACCAGCACTGTCGTCTTTTTGGAATAGTTTTACAAAGTTTTCCAGAATAGCACGCCTCTCAATTTGTGTGATTAATTCTCTGCGGGGACAGTCAGTCAGTGGAAGAGACACGATTGATCGATGGACGCTCGCGGTCGCCATCGCGTCGGGTTGAACGCAAATTACTCAGAGAACTCTGTTCCATTAACACGGCAAAAAAACGGATTAAAAACTATTAACAAGAAAATTGCAAATTTTTTAAACGACTAACAATACATACATACATACACGTACACAAATCACGTCTACATCTCTTACGGGGTAGACAGAGCTTGAGGTAACAAGACCTAAAGGCCACGTTTAGCATGATTGTGGGCGTATAGGTGGGAAGGGAATCAAGATAGTGATGGGTTGCTAGCCGCATCGCCTATAACATGATTCCTATGATTTTACATACATTTTTTGATGATACAGTCTTGTCAGATGCTAGAACGATATTCGGGTTTCGGGTACCGCATAGGAATCATGACTTTTATAGGCGATGCGGCTAGCAACCCATCACTATCTTGATTCCCCTTCCCACCTATACGCCCACAATCATGCTAAACGTGGCATTTAGGTCTTGTTACCTCAGGCTCTGTCTACCCCGTAAGGGATGTAGACGTTCATGATTCCTATGCGGTACCCGGAACCCGATTATCGTTCTAGCATCTGACAAGACTGTATGTCACATAGCTAGAATGACTTTCTATCGAGTTTTCTGGCAGCGCATATTTTTCAGCATCCGTTGCAACGGCGATCATAGTACCTATAAAAAATCGGCCAAGTCCGAGTCTGACGTAATTTTTAACGATCAGTAGGCTTATTACCTAACTCGCTCGCAATCGCCATCGTGTTAATTTGGTCAGTTCTTGTATGAATGTGACAGCTAGCTGATTCCGATGCCAATTGTCAGCCCATACGCGACTGTCAAAATGAACACGATGGCGATTGCGAGCGAGTTAGGTAATAAGCCTGCAGTACTCGGGAAGCGGCAGTATGTTACAACGTACTTAGCCAAACAATCTTACATGCCGTGTTTACCCATAGATGGCTATTAACGCCTTAAAAACCTGCCTTATCAAGTTGTTAAATTGTTTAGAAAATACAGGAAACAACGAACCGTACCAGTTTCCTGTAAAAGTTCTCGGAGGACGGTCGACTGTAACATGAATAGTCTCATCATTTTCAAAATAGTTTTGTTCGTCGATTTGCATATCAAATTGGGAGAATTACGGGTAAGACCGCAGATTTATGACCTGTGTTTATGTGTTAATTATTTATGTTTATGAATGTTGCTAACTTAGCATTCGTTTGTTTCAATCTGTGAACGGTAAATGTCATAGTGACAGATAAAGATAGATTAGTCTGATAGCTTTAGTGAGGCTTTTATATATATTGAAAACGGGAATAACTTAATTCAGAGTCAATAACCACTAAACTAGGGGTGGATGACCTTTTGGCAGGCAATGTGGGTACAATCATTTCGCTAACCAACATTTGACAGTATCATTTCACAGGTTCATCATTTGGCAAACCATTATCATCGCGTGGCTCACGTTGGGTTAGGTTAGGTTGATAATATTATAACAGTGTTCAATGATGAGTTTGTGAAATGAATCAGCTATTTTAAATGATAGACCAGAAAAAGGAGGTGGAGACGGGCCTCACTTGTTCATAACTTTGATAATAGATATTTGTCTGTATGCGTATAGATGATATAAAAAGTTAACTGCCATGGACCGCTGTAGCTTTTCCGTCGTTAATTTTTGTATTAAGTTATATAATTTTTTTTCAGGTAGAGGCTAAAGCAAAAGTCAGCAGCAGATCTCTAGCGAATAGCGTCGATAGCTCTGAAAAGTTAAATTTAGATTTTGTGAACGAGGTAACATTTGTTTGTTTATTTATTACTTTTGAAAAGTGTATTTGGAATGGCTCTTTAATTAATTACCAGCATTCTTGAATTAAAAAATAAACAATTGATTGAATTATGCGTTACTTTGCGGTGGTGGCGGAGTAGCAAGGTAGATACTTAAATGTTTTTTGTTCATTCAAAAAGTAAAGAAAAAAAAATCCACGGGACGCAGAATTTTAGGGCCATAGAGTAAATATTATATTTTTAAAATTTATTTTTCAGGTATTATATCCGAAAACAACAACTGAAGTCAATGTACCTGAGGATTCACGAGATCAGCAGCCCATGTACTGGAGGGGACACCTGAAACTGAAGAACAGAAAGACAGAATCCCAAGAAGATACGCGCACGAAACGAAAACCAACAACAAAGAGACGCAAGAAGAAATGTAAAAGGAAGATGGCCAAGTTCTCGAAAACGTTTTCACAGGACAACTCGAATCAGACCGCGTCCATAGAAAAAAGGAAGCCGTTTGACATTGTTGTACATATTAAAGTGAACGAGTGATCGTTTGCTATCGAGGATATTTTATTTCACTATTTATTTTAAAGTATCTAGATACTAATTACAAAACATTTCTCTTTATTCGCCTCTCCTTCAGAATTCCGTACTAAATAGTTAGTAAAATGGAAAAAACCGTACTCTTATAGTCTATTCCGTCTGTCTGTCCGTATATGAGTGGCAGTAAATTTTCGTCTGCCATTATTATTAAAACTCCGAAAGCCTTAAAAATTGTGTTCTCCGTTTCCATCGGGGCATTAAAAATAGAAATACTTAGCTAAGAGTTTCGGAACTATCATCAAAAACTGTTCTTCTTATAAAAAAAGTCGTGTTCTACGAGGAAACATATATAGATGTATTGAGGGCGTAGCCAGCGATCGTTGAGATCGTTGCGTGGTCCGACACACACTTGGCTGGTTTTTTTTACACGCACTGCTTAAAGCTGTCTCCAGACGATCAAGGAAATGACAGCCATATTATAATATTAGCATGCGTGGCTATGCGTGATGATTATGAAATAATTTTATTTTATTTTAAGAATTAAAAAAAAACAATTAGTCACAATACTGCATTTTTTTTGTTCTTGTCGGTCACAAGGTTACTATTATTATTATTAATGTTGGCTGACTGACATTATGCTCTTTTACAAAAAGAATACAACTTTTATTTTGCAATCAGCCAGAATTATTCCAAGCGCTTAACTTTGTTGTATTAAATTACTTCTTTTGGAATCATTACTTGAACAACGATCTTTAATAGGCAGTGTTTTTAAATCCGCTGGGGACAGACAAAACAACTTTTAAGCTCTTCCAGAAACCCCTTTGGATGATTAATTAATCAGAAAACTCTATAATGATGTCTGGGTGATTTTCTTAGAAAACTCCTAAGAATAACAATGCTCTTTTATGTCACCAGAAATTCAATTACAGACTCTATCCATTATTTTCAAAAAGTCTTAGCTACGCGTTGCGAATTCTGAATAATAAATTTTCTAGGAAAAAAAAACCGGTTGCCTGTAAAGTCGGTATACGGGCGAAAGTTTTACGTGACAACGACTTTGAGTGGTAAAATAATTTTAATGTGAATATTCATTCGTATAGTAGGAAGAAGCGCAAGACATGAACCGGTGTGTATGCCTATCTCTCTCACTCTCTCTCTCTCGCTCTGTCTCTCTCGCTCTTAGGCGGGCTAACTGTGCTCGAGTGGAAGGGACGCGTGCCTTTCACTTTTTATGTCTGTCTCTCTCGCTCTTAGGCGGGCTAACCATGCCTCTCACTCGCTCTCATTGTGAGCGCATAACGTGAGCGGAGCGTAACGCAGTTTCTTGAAGTGTCACCCGGCAAACCAATTTATAAGACGTTGTCACGTCAAAAAATGTTAAGAAATTTTAGCAGTGCTACCTACCTATGTTGTACAAGAAATATAATCTGAACACTTTTTCAGTTCTACGTGTATACAAATACTAAGTAAACACAAAATGAAATGCACACAAAACATAAATTTCCACAATTGCCTCTCAGCCATAAACCATCGTTTCAAATAAACCATTATTCTTTTAAAGGTTTTTATTGTTTCAATTTTCGCGACATATTTTTCCTTTTCGCCATCCCATGAGGCTTATTTCGCACGTATTTCTTTAGTCTAAGTTTTAGGTTTTCCATCATTTTCTTTATCGTGTCCGGATGATACCCTTTGAGGTTGTAACGATGTTTCATTTCTTGAAGTAAATGGGTGATTACTGTCTCCGTCACTGCTTCCACATGACGTTCATACTGCAAATGGATTAAAAATATAAATGTCCTTTCTAAAAGGTATTAAAATAATAGCTGCTGCCCGCGACTTCGTCCGCGCAGAATTTATAGCCTATGAAACTCACAAATAATGTGGCATCTATTGGTTCAGTAGCTCCATAGATTACCTCCTACAACGTCACAAACTTTACCTCTTTATAATAATAGTATAGATATAAACATTATGATCCGACAGTTTCGGGGCTACCCGAGATTCTCAGTCATGGAGTGTGTCATGTTCACAGTGGCGGACACTGCGTCTGAGCGTCGGGATCCAATCATTTAGTTAGCAGCATTTTGACAAATGCATCATTTCACAAGCTCATCATTTGGTGAATCTGTATCTGCTGATTCGTAAACTCAAGGAATTCAAAAACTATTCGTGTGGCTTAGCTACGTTAGGTAAGTTTTATAAATAACTTCTTTAAAAAGTGTATAATATATGTTAGCAGATAAAAGAGGTTTGTCAAATGATGAGTTTGTGAAATGATACATTTGTGAAATAATAATAAAATCTTGAACTTCCATTCGCTTGGGTCCTTAATGTGATGTAAACCTTAATAGTGTTACTCGTGTACATAGTCTACGGTAATTTCTTGCCATAAAACTAAGTCATTCTACTTACCCGTTCATGTTTTGTAAAAATATCATTGTCATTTAAAAGATTAACAAGTAAGCTTCGCTCTATGGAATTTTCTTTCTGTGAAAAAAAAACAATTTTTTTAGCTATAATAGGTACCTAAATACTTCTTTCAAAAATATTTCGTATATTTTTATCTTGTAATAAATCCTAAAGTATATTTTATTCATCTAATATTAATCAAACGAATATGCAAGTGTTCGCTCAAAAAATTAAGCGCCGATTTAGATATTAATAAAGATTATCTAAATCGAAATTGGATGTCATTTGTCAAGTTAAACCTAAGCTGAAACGGATAAAAACAAAACTCTAATTCTCTTTTAAAAAATAACACTTTCCCTCAAATAATTATTAAGCTGTTCAAATCGCACGTACTGAGTTAAATGCATACCTCTTTCGTATGTAAATCTTTGCCGAAAGCCGTGCTAAGAACAAACACAAATACGAGGAACGCTTTCCGGACACGTTCCATTTTCAAATTCAATTTTGGAAAGAATCCACTCCAGCCAGGTATACAAATAAAAATAAGCAAAATTTAATTTGAACCAAGTTTAGATTCGAATTGATACGTTATTTTGGCGCGACGGTGACTGATTGGATTCCGGGCTTTTTGCAAATCGTTGCTGTTAAAAAAAACATGTGTTGCCGTTTAACTGATTTTGTTTCTTTGTTAAAAAATAACGGACATAAAAGGCGACTTTTTAATGAAACTGAATGGCGTGCAGTTTCTTGAAACAATGCTGTTATGAAGTGTTTAGACAAGCAAATGCGGCTCAATCCTGGGTTTTGTTCTTGCTTTGCCCGCAAAATAAAAACTAGTGAAGGTTCTAAACTTTGACTGCTGGCCATATCGCTTTAGGCTTTCAGTATCACCAAAGCGAATGCTGAATATCCTTCCGTGCGTACTGACTGCTTATATGTTTTAAAGCAGTGATTTTCAAAGTGGGGGGCGCAGTGACCTGCAAAGGGGGGCGTGGGCTACGATACAGGACCTTATAGAACCTTATTAACAAATTCCTTGTGTTTATGCTTAACAGCCTACGGCTGAATTATAGGGGGGGGGGGGGGGCACAGAGTTTTATCTTTTTAGAGAGGGGGCGCGTAATGAATAAGTTTGGGAACCCCTGTTTTAAAGGGTCATGTATTCAACAGAAGGCGTACAATGCCATCGAATATTGTAACTATAATACTCTCGCGTTTGCAATAGATATTTTTCCCGAGAAAAAACGTTATAAAGTTTTTGACGACCGTATAGACTAGTAGGTTAGAGAAGATTACAAAGCTTAACGTCCCTATTTTCATCCGCAATCGGGGCAGGTATTATGTATGAAACATAGGAAGGTTTGTTCTCGAGTCTTCGATGTTTAATATGTAATAGGTTGGTATAAATATGATTTGTAACAAGGCGGTATCCAGCCTTGTCTGTTTTCATCCTCCGTCCTCAGTTTAACGTTTTTCTCTATTTTCAAATTCAAAATTTAGAATTCATATCGATCGTCTTGTTCGATCTTTCATGACTCTATGTCATTACTAAATGAGATCTGGCAGAATCCATATCTATTCATTCTAAATTTTGAAATCACACATCATACCCACTTATTTAGTCATTTTAAAGTACTAGGATTGTGCAGTACATTATTATTATTATTTATAAAGTCCTACCCTAACAAAGTGATATCATAACGGGGTTCACATTTTGCTATTTGAATCATGGATCTCTAAAACCGACCCTAGTATGCAAACTTTTTTAATTCTTCACTAAAATGGCTAAAACTTACTCGATTCTCATTCTCAAGTCAGTAATTAAGACGTTTGCAACAAAACTAAAGCAGTTTGAGTTTCCAACAAGGATTGGCAATTTAGAAGTTTCTCTGCTGCTATTTTATTAGTTAAAATATTAATAACGTCCTAGGGGAAACGAGTTTAGGTTCAACAGATTTCAGATTAACTTTGACTTTTTTCGAGTATTCCTAACATCTTGTTAAAGAATTTGTTTTATTAGGAAGTTTTTTTGAACTTAAAATAAATGATATTGTTGACCTAAAGTTAAAAATCCTGCTGATTCTACCCTATTTAATAGTATAAATACAAAAGTTTTTGCGCTTGAAAATGGATAATGAACGTACGTCGATTTTAGTAGGAATTTGGGTTATTTCCGTTGAAATAGTCATGTTCATAAGAAAGAAGACAATGAGAATAGGAAAATATACGAAAATCAGTAGTTGCCATTTTCTAATGAGTTATTCTATCGTATGTTTATCGGCCGACATAGCTCAAAGAATTAGCAAGCTGAAGTGGCAGTGGGCCGGCCATATCTCGCGAAGAACCGACAACCGCTGGGGGAAACGTGTTCTTGAGTGGAGACCGCGACTCGGCAAACGTAGTGTAGGACGCTCTCCGGCCAGGTGGGATGACGATCTGCGAAAGACTGCAGGCAGATGCTGGATGCGTCAAGCTGAAGACAGGGCGCTATGGCGCTCATTAGGGGAGGCCTATGTCCAGCAGTGGACCAATAAAGGCTGATGATGATCATGATGTTTATCGGCTGACGAAAATAATTTTACTACACATACATACATAAATCACGTCATTATCCCTTACAGGTTAGACAGAGCCTAAGGTAACAAGACCTAAAGGCCACATTTAGCATGATTGCGGGGGTATAGGTGGAAAGGGGAATAAAAATAGTGATGGGTTGCTAGCCACATCGCCTATAACCATGATTCCTAAGATTTTCGCTCATTCCCTCGATGGGCTTTTACCATCTGCGCGGGAAGAGAAGTAACTGGTATAGTCTGTTTCTTTTAAAATGACGAAAATGCAATTAACGCGGGATTTTACAACTTCTTTTGTTGCTGAATATGAAAGGAAAAAATAACAAAGAGACGTAAAAAAACTGACCGCAGTATGGCACGTGTACTGGAGTAGCTCAACCTTTCTTGATCTTTGAAATTAAAGATTTTAATTTTTATTTAAAATATGATTAAGTATTAATATACAAAAAATAAACACTTATACATATTACATATTCTTATGGCTAACATTCAATATAATTTCAAATATGATATTATGATTATATTACCTGAACTGGACCTTTTTAAGTATAATAGGTGTATTGTTTTCCAAATACAATTACAGTGCGCCTAACACTCCGGTAAAAATGTCTTATGCCTACCATAAAAAAATTGAAAAAGTGATATTGACACAGTATATAATTATTATTTTAGAAACGCACGTCGTCTAGTGTAATACCGACCAACAACATCAAAACTATCAAGATTGTTTGTTCACGGTATACTTTTAGCTAACGCTAATGGTTTTACAACCCCACTTGAAGTTAACAATTGAACAATAGATGTTGGTTTTAAGTGCTTTTCGTCATTTTAAAAGAAACAGACTATACATTCTATATTATTTCTTTGCTCCCAGACCAAAGGAATAATGAAGGAATTTCGATCATTTTCGAATAAAAAGGGAATAAAACGACGTATATGGGTAATTAAAAACTTTACAGAAATCCTCGATGCACATTCCTTCTGAAACTTTAGTCTAGTCTTAAAGTCTAATTACTTTAATTAATGCCACTGCTTTTGAAGATATTTTAAACTTTTGAAAGTTGTCATTACAATTTTATGCGTAGTCATTAAAAAGTCTATATCAAGTGCAATAAAAAAAGTTGCTACTACATTCAAAGAGAGCATTCACGTGTAACGAGCGAGCATTCGGCGTCGAATATTCGAGTGGTGTGGACGTTCAGCAGAGCGTAACGAAGCTTACATCTTGATTCCTTGTTTACAAACGCTCGGGTATGAATGCTCTCAGTGAGGACGGTCATATTAGGTAAAAACTTAAATAAAACCTATAGACACATACAGTGCGAATAAACAAATCGACGATCCATATTAGAAATATGTCTTAAGTTCCACATCAATTCTGTACATACACTCCGTATACAAGTCTTTTCCTCAACTCTTTCACATTTTCACCAGTTTTAGGATCCATAGAAATAAATCTACCCAATATCCCAATCAATCAATCTTTACCCATATTTAAATCTATGTTGAAGGAGCACTATCTGTCATCTTGTGCATGAATCTTGTAGCTGGCTTTTTTACGTATGTCTGTATGTGTCTATTCATATCTCCATTTATTATTTCATGTATAATATATTATGTATTTTCAGTACTTACTATATCAATATATATTCTAAATTGCACCACCTGCTCAGATCTTGTCTGTTCTCCAGTCCATTATGGTTGCCTGGTAGAGATCGCTCTGTAGCGATAAGGCCATATTGTTACCTTGTAATATTCTGTATGCCTTTTTTCTGTTCTGGTTGTTATATGTGGTGTTCAATAAAGAGTTATTGTATTGTATCTACTAATGTCTCAGCTGGTAAGCATCATTATCATCAGCTGGTAGACCAGTTGAATAAATGCGTTCCCCAAACATTGTTGTATTGTGTTATTCGGAGACTTCATCCCGCGATTTTTTACACATCAGGTCTTGTAGGTCTACCAAAACTTCGCTATAAGGTGCATGGGTCGAAAGCGCTACTCCAGAGCCTTTTGGCTCAAGCGGGCATCAGTTTTGATATGTGCCTCACCCACTGCCACTTAATGTAAGTTAAGTCTATGTTGATAAAGTGCAAGAAGGGAATATACAAGTAGGTTCAGACTACGACACTTTGGTATATACATCCGTAAGACACTCGAGTGTATGTGTTAGAACGTCAATATCTGCTGCGACATAAATTCCGACAACTGGTGTTGCGCCTTTTTGACCGGAACAGACATTAGTGTCCGATGTGTCACAATTTGTGTTGTCAATTTGGGCCTTAAAAGCCGTGTAGGAACTTCGCCCTGTCTGGCAAGTAGAAGTTTTGCGCGTGGTTGACGGGTCTTTGCTCCAAGTCTTTGCGGGGATTCAGTACTGGGCGTACGAGACGGCTGTTTTCCTGTTAAAAATATGTTACATTAAGACCCTGATATTTCAAGTGTCTATGATGTCGTCTCTGTTTGTTTTGTAGTAAGAAATAGAGAGGGAATCCTAGATAACTGACACTCAAGATATCAGAAAAGTTATAGAGAGTCGTGAGCCACGCCCTTACTGTTTTCAAAATTAGCCATCAATCTATAGTCAATTTGTAGTTTCATGAAGCCTGTAGCTTCGTTTTTGTCAACATTTGGGTTATAGAGTTATATTTTATTGATTAACCAGCCAAACGAGGAAAAATACAACGGTAATTCAAGAAAATTAAAAACACGCAAAAACATAATACTTAAAACCTTTCCATTGAATGTTAATTGGATATGCCTACTGGGTAGGTGTAGTAGGTAACAAGGTCTGAATTTAAAAGTAAGCGAATTGAATAATATGAAACAAAATTATTCTACAAAAATCAACTGAAGAAACCAACCTTTATGTCATTTTGACGTCTATAACCTCCTACATTTTGCAGTCTCCTCTCCAGTTTATCTAACTTTTCCTGATAATACTTTCTTCTATCTGTCCCCAGAGGATCTTCTTCATCGTTCAAATAATAATTTCTCATCTTTACTCTGTCATTGTTTTTATATTTACCTTGCCCATTATCATAGTTGTTATAATAACGATTGTTTTTAAATGAGTTGTCAGTTTTAATATCCCTTTGTATATCGTTCTTTCTGGAATCCATACCGTAAGATGAGTCTTTGTCGTCTTTATTAAATATACTGTATTTGCTTCTATAACGTTCGTAGCTTGATTTTTTATACTGCCCAATTGAATTTTGACTCCTTTGAAGCGGTCTACCAAGCTCAAAATCGTGTGTTGGCATGTCAATATTTCTATGATCATCTTCCTCATACATAGGGGACTTGGTCTTCTTTTCTAATTTTTCTAATAGTTCGTCCACGACTTCCAGTGGTTGATTTTTAAGTAAATCTGGATCGCCGAGTACGTTACCGTAGATTTTACGTATTTTTGCATCAAACATTTCTTTGACGTTTTTCTTTAAATCAATATGTCGTACTTCTTGCTCCAGATTGTCTAATAAACTTAATAATTTAGTGTCAGTTTCTTCGTTATAGTTTCTTATACCATCGAACTTTTTATACGGATCAGTGTTATTAAAATTTCGGATGCCAAATTTCTGTTCTCCCGGAACAACAGAACCAAGAAGATGCTCTACATGTCCTTCATATTTGATGGTAGTTCCTAAAGTGCTAGGTATTTTAACATTATCACCAAACTTTTTATTTAAATATGCCGACATTAAGCCTTGGACTTTAGAAAAGTCTTTTCTAGGCGTTACATCTTTTTTGATAGCGTTTGATTTCCATCGCAGGGAATTATTGGTTGACATTGCTCCTCGATCATTGCTCTGTGTTGGCAGCTGGAATTTGGTCGCCCTTGTAAATATGCTCTCTTTTCTTGTGAACGGAGGGGTCTGAAATTCAACAGAGGAAAGCTAAATCTTAAGTTCTTTGGTATATTGATTTAGAGTTACCCTAGTATCATTACGGCTACTCACGAACTTTCACTTTGTCAAAATATTATTTCAAATTCTAGTTCACAAAGTGGAGGACAAATCAACGTTTCAGGAGTAACCCTTCCCTGTGTATTTTTGAACTAAAACATAAATTGGTTAACTCTGTACCCCTATCAACAAACGTAAAGTCCTAATGACATTTCAGTGGTGTTAAAGGATCAAACGCCGCTAAAAGCGGACAAACTACTGGGCCTTAAACTGCCTGGCTTTAATCTAAAAGCGGTGGTTTGGATCGAGTTTCCGCTTAATTTGACCGCGACATGGACATCTATTGATTTGCCAACGTTGATGTTGGAAAAAGACATGGAGCGTAAAACGAGCGTTGGCAAAAACAAAATCCCTACATTTTTATTGAATCAGGTGATACTTTACGGAGGTCTATTTTAATTAACAAAACACATTTGGCTTAGCAAAAACATGTGCAAACGCAGCGCAGCGGCGGTGGAGCAGCGAGGAAAACGTTTCTTGTTTATTGCTTCTTCCAAAATTAAGAATTTTTGAGTATACGTGAATAAAAATCATCAGCTATTGATTTTTATAAAGAAAAATTTTGTCCTCTATTTTCCATAAACTTTTTGTGTCAGTATAGTAGTACAGTCAAGGGCAAAGATATATATGCAAGTAAAGTGAAAGAAAATAAGTAATCATATAAAGTTAAAAAGATATATACTCATTCAAATGGTAATAAATATGCAAACTACACTGGCAACATAAATATGTACCTAGCAAGTCCAAAAACTTGTTTACAATCAAAACTCCATTATTAGTATCCTGCAAATAATGCAAAATATTATAGTCATACTTATGTCAATAAATATAGATTCAGTAATTGCTACGAAAATATGTATACAAAATGTAATCTGCGAATATCAACTTTACGGCCTAGTCACACGAAACAAATTTGTAAAGTATGATTTGACAATTCACGAAAACAGTACAGACTTGTCATTGCATATGTTTGTCGCATGTTTTGACCTGTCACCACGACGTTATCAATCGGCATGTTTAAAAGATTATACAGATTCAGATTTCGTTGATTTTGATTGAAGATGCCAACGCTATAGTCCGGTCAAATTAGACCAAAAAATAAGAGTAAAGTTACCTAAATTCCCACCAAGCTGAAAATCGGTAAGATTGTTTGAAATATCATTAAAAACAAAATTTGAAACTTCCCCATCTTTCCCCTGTAAGGAAAAAAAGTATACCCAAAGTATCGAAATATGTATACATAAACTCAAGAAGGCTTCTGTTATGGGTTTTTTTTTATATAAGAGGGGGCAAACGAGCATACGGGTCACCTGATGGAAAGCAATCACCGTCGCCCAAGGACACCTGCAAGACCTGGGGAATCACAAGTGCGTTGCCGGTCCTTTGAGGAATAGGAAGGCTCGTTTTTTAAAGATCCCTAAATTGTATCGCTCAGGGAATATTGCAGCAGGAAGTTGGTTCCAGTTGGTTACCGTACGAGGAAAGAAATTGCGTTTAAAACGCACGGTACTTGACTGCCAACCATCAAGATGTTGAGGATGGAAGGACAGACGGTTCCGCGAAGTACGGTAGTGGAATTTAGCCGCAGGCAGCAATCCGAAGAGTTCGTCAGAGCACTCCCCATGATAAATACGGCACAGGGCTGCTACATCCCTCCGCACAGCCAGAGAGTCGAGCCGACCTGAAAGTGCCTGGTTATCGACAAATCGAGCAGCTCTGCGTTGGATGCGGTCAAATGGAAGGTTTTGGTACTTGGGTGCCCCAGCCCAGAGATGAGAACAGTACTCCATATGCGGCCTAACCTGCGCCTTATAGAGTTGAAGGCGATGGGCTGGCGAGAAGTACTGTCCCGCTCTATTGAGCACCCCCAATTTTTAGAAGCTAATTTGGCTTTGCCTTCCAAATGACCACGGAACTGAACATCACTCGAAATGTCGACACGGGGTCCTGATAGACAACTTAGCATCAAGGGGGGTACCTTCGAAACAAGGCGAAACAACCTCAAGGTACCTACCAGTTACGAGTAGATGACGATATACATACTTATATATATATATATAAATACATACTTAAATATATAGAACATCCATGACCCAAGCACAACTATTCGAGTTGATCACACAAACATTGCCCTGGCCGGGTTTCGAACCCGGGACCTTCGACTCAGAAGGCGGTTGCTTCACCACTGAGCCATCCGTGTCGTCAATATCAAATCATACAGTAATTGGCGATCTACGCTATTTTCTAATTTTTTTTATTTAATAAAAGGCAAAGTATACTTAAAATAACTGTATAATAAAGAAAACAACTCCTTAAACTTAAGACAAAGTGCATAGAGAGTAATATTTTCTATAGTACGTTATTATTAACATGTTTAATATTTCTTACCGTGATGCCTAATTCGTCAGCAGAGCTATATCAGGCACGGATATACCTTCCTCGCATAAGGCAACAATCCTATATTTTAAATGATCGCTTATACGATACATTTTCTCCTTCAAAATTAATGAAAAGCCGCCAGAAAAACCATAAGAAACGGTAAGTCAAATGGAATTAAAAAATCCAAAAGTGACACATGACACATGCACATGCACAAATCACGTCTTTATCCCTTACGGGGTAGACAGAGTTTATGGTAACAGGTACCTACAACCTACAGGCCACATTTAGCAAGATTGTGGGCACATGTCATGATCACTACATAGTATAAAACAAAGTCGCTTTCTCTGTCCCTATGTCCCTATGTCCCTAAGTATGCTTATATCTTCAAAACTACACAACGGATTTTGATGCGGTTTTTTTTTATAGATAGAGTGATTCAAGAGGAAGGTTTTTATGTATAATTCTACGCAGACAAAGTCGCGGGCAGAAGCTAGTTTAAAATAAATAGAGTAATTATCAGTTAAAGAGTTTGGAATAGCAGTTGTTGTACTACTTGAAGCTTAAAGTGGTTGGCTGATTACATTAAGATTACAGAGTTCGATGTTACGCAAATACGTTCATAAGCTCCTGACAATAGAGTTGTGTTAATAGAATTTTGGATTGTTTACATATTTGTGGTTATCATATTATATATATAATTAATGGTTAAATAGTGTATACATATTTTTGAACTTTACGGTGTTTCTAAGTTTATGGCCTAATACATGAGGACATATTATTGCAAATGTTGTATACATAGTTATCTCTCAAATCATGTATACTAATTTATGTACTTTTATATGTTGCCAAATTTATGACCATTTAGATGACCATGCTTTTTGATACTCTGTGGTGTATACATATCTTTGCCCTTGACTGTACAATACAAAAAAACAGTCGCAAAACCGCGAAAAAAATTAGGGTCACATATTTTCTTAGTAAAATGAACATTGCTGGTGGTTCTGGTTCAAGAAAGCTCAAAGTAATTGTTCAAAAGGAAAATTATTAAATAAAATAAATAAACAAATATTTTGGGACAAATTACACCAATTGACCCAGCCCCAAACTAAGCAAAGCTTGTATTATGGGTACCAGGCAACGGATAAACATACTTATATAATGTAGATAAATACATACTTAAATACATACCACATCCATGACTCGGGCACAAACATTCGTATTCATGATACAACAGTCTGCCCCTACCGGGATTCGAACCTAGGACCTCTAGCTTCACAGTCAGGGTCACTAACCACTAGGCTATACGGTCGGCACGGTCATAGATTACTTGTGTTGTCATCTTGCCTCTGAAAATCCAGTGGATCCTATTTTCTCCATGATCAATAATAAACGCTGTTGATAACGCTTTCCCTGTCTCTTCACTCGGACGATTCGAAGCATTTCTTACATCTCCACCATCCAATTATTATGTTAAATCAAAGCTATTTACCCTATTCTGTTGGACGTGACCGGCGCGTCGGTTGGAAGATATCCCGTCCTGATATCTCTTCTCAGGAATTATGGCCTTTTTATTGAAATAACGGTTCCGGACATCTTTGAAACGTTTGTTATTCATTTTGCTGAAAACGCGAGGTTTTATTATTACACATAAACGGATAACTCACGTATAAAAAGTCGAGTGATGCTCGACATGTTTCGGACTATTTTCGTAGTCCTTTTTTTTTTTAGTTGCGTCGAACAGCCGCGGGAGCAGAGCGCTGGCGCGCAGTGTTCGTGTCGCTGCCGCCGGGGCGAGCGCTCTTGGAAAAAGGACTACGAAATAGTCCGAAACATGTCGAGCATCACTCGACTTTTTATACGTGAGTTATCCGTTTATGTGTAATAATGATTAAGTCTCACGGTAGTTTCATGTTGAAAGACGCGAGGTTTTGTTTGAATCAGTGTCTACGTATGAAATTACAATACACACAAAATTACACGTAAGAAACCCAAAAATTTATCTATACTTAATGTAAATAAAGTAAATATGAACTAACAACTAAAATAGGTCCCCTTGGGCGTGGTGCCGAAGATGCTGGCAGCAGTTCCTCTCTGAATAGCTATGCTGACCCTTTGTTCGAGGAAGTTCCCAGCTCTTCGGTCCCTTGTGATGTCGATAAATATTTTTGTTACTTCCTTAAAAAGTCTCCACGGCGAATGGGGCGAAGTCGTATTCGGTGTCTAGATGCCCGTATTTCAAAACTTTCGCTTTCACAGCCGCTTCGGATCGTTTTGTGCATTATATTTGATTTTATAATTAGCAGACTTTCTTACCCTATACGTTCATTTAAGTGCGGTGGCGACAACATGTGTGATTGAAGTGGCAACATTTTTAATCGAGGTGGCGACATGTCTAATCGAGGTGGCGACATGTCTAATCCAGTTGGCGACATATTCAACCCAGGTGGCGCCATGTGTAACCGAGGCGATGATACTATTACACTTGAACTCTAAAACAAACAAAAGTAGTTCAGAAAGGGAACTTCTACCATGTATGCCGAGAGAAGACTCAATTACCTTTTAAACCACCCTTTTATCGAAGTGTGATAACTGTTACTACTTGCGTGTAAAGTAAAGAAGTAAAAGTTAGTAAACGGTGAGCAAATGGTTGCACAGTCTTTTAGTAGATGTGATTCTTTAACTAAATGTGACTATTTTACTAAATGTGACCTCTTACTGGCTGTGACTCTTTTACTAAATGTAACCTCTTACTAGCTGTGATTCTTTAACTACATGTGACCTTTTACTAGCTATGACTCTTTTACTAAATGTGACCTCTTACTAGCTGTGGCTCTTTTACAAAATGTGATTCTTTAACTAAATGTGACTTTTACTAAATGTGACCTCTTACTAGCTGTGACTCTTTTACTTAATGTGACCTCTTACTAGATGTGAATCGTTTGCTAGATGTTAATACTCTTAAGTAGGTTGACACTTATATTCATAAATTCCTAAACGACACAGAACATTAGAACGCATAGAAAAATCTTCTTCCTTACATTCTTACTCTTCTTGTTTTGCTTTTCGGATTTTTCCGTGTTCTACTTTTCAGTGTCGTTTAGAAATGTAATTTTTAACGCGTAAAACCGTAAAAGTACAAAACATTATTTAATTTCGACCTATTGTACCGTTACAATACAATACAATACAAATACTCTTTATTGAACACCACAAATCAGTACAAAACAATACAGAAACAAAGAACAATGTAGACAATAGGCCGTTATGTGCCATTATAGGTTCACTGTGTTCAAGTCTCATGTCAAAGTCCCCTCTCATATAAAAAAAAAAAAAAAAGTGAACAAGCAGTTGTTACGATGTGGGGAAAGGCCACAATAGATACATTTCTCTCTAATCTTGCTTATATGCGACCTCGTTGTCTTGAATAATTGTTTGTCTAAAGCAAGATATAAAAAAAAAATATTGTCTTTGTGAAACGCACTGGCCTTCAACTATGAATGAAAAAGCTCGTACCCTTTACCCAATTAATATGTTGCTCAAAAAAGGGCCTTTAAGTGTAAAAGGTTACAGTATTATTGTGATATCTTCAAAGAGGAAGGGAAAAAGAAAAAGGGTCGCAAAAAGATATCATTTCGTATGAAAGGCAATACATTACGGCCTTAACACTGAGAGAAGTTTTGCTGTAGGCGTCAAAGGACAGGATATTTTTTTATTCATGAATTCATAATATTAATATCGTGTTCCTAAATGATCGGTGACAAGTGCGGTTCTCTCTATTTAATAGCGATTATTCCTCTGCGCTGGCAACGTTTTTTTCGTAATTTTTGGTGTTTTTTCTAGATTATTTCACAGTAACTGAATGAAAGTTTGAAATGCGGTCTAGACAAGTTCTTAATTAATCGTGATGGGCTATTATTTTCTTATTAAACGAGATATACTATTATATCTCTTTAATACGACACATTCAATTTATTTATAAAATAGGCTCGGTTTTGAAGATCTCTAAGATCATCATCATCATCGTATCCGCCTAGGATGTCCACTGTTGGACATAGGCCTCCCCCATCTCTAAGATAAGAAGCCTATCTTACATACATATATCACGTCACCTTACGGGGTAGACAGAGCTTAAGGCAACAGAACCGTTAGGCCACGCTTAGTATGATTAAGGGCGTATAGGTGGAAAGGGAAGTCGAAATAGTGATAGGTTGCTAGCCGCATCGCCTATAACACGATTCCTAAGACTTCCGCCCATTCCCTGAATATATAGAGGAAGATTTATCAAACAGTAGATTAATGACGACGATTGTTAATAATACTTACTGGTATTCGCAACTGTGGCTTCGTTGTAGGAAACAAATGATTCGCCCTGGGATGGACAATGTTGAAAATTTCCAAAGAATTTTCACGTCGCAGCGTAGAAATGTTTCCTAAACTGAAACAATAACTCCAAATTAAAGAAATTAAAATTAAAATTGATAATAACTTGATTTAAATAATTTAGGCCATCGAAAAATTCTGCCTCATTTGGCGACGGCTTCCGATTTAATAGCGAGGAATTGGAGGCATAATTAATTTGTGGGCTTTGAGATTTTTGAAAGGAAATTTGTTTTGAATATACCTACATACGGGATATAAATCACGTCTCTATTTCTTACGGGATTGATAGAGCGTAGGAACATCCACTGTTGGACATAGGTTTCCCCATAATAGGCTTCCTCAGTTGGAAGCGGCTTGCATCCTCCGTGAACCCGCGACTTAAATCAGTTCATCCGTCCATCTCGTAGGTGGAGCGAAGGGTAACAAGACCTAAACACCACGTTTAGACTAGACTAAGCCCGTCAGAGGCCCGGGGCGACAAAACTAAATGAGGCCCCCAAGCTTAAAAAAATAGGTACTAACTACTAAGCACATTTTTAAAGTCTTGTTTGGGATTTGATCAGGAGAACGCGGAGGCATTTGGGGCCCCCCAAAGACCGGGGGCCCGGGGCGGGCCGCCCCTTCCGCCCCCCTGTTAGTCCGCCACTGATAGGTGGAAAGGGGAAGCAAAATAGTGATGGGTTTCTATATAGCCGCATCGCTTATAACATGTTACTTAAGATTTTCGCTATGTTAGATGTTTAACGTCGCGAGCGTATTCTTGTCCTTCTATTTAGTTTAATGTGAGATATAAGGCGTCGTTAGCGTGTTTCTAGTAGGAAGAGCAAATTACCGTGCATGGTACGAAATTTTCTAGTACGAGTAGTATGACTCTGAGTGGTAAGCAATTTTTTAGTACGAATACTGTACCCGGCCATAAAACCCTTCGGTCTTTGGAAAGAGACAATTGACGTCACGTAAGTTAGAGCAAAACAACTCTCTACGAAGCCAAGAAGACCAATGTGCAATCTTTATGGCCGGGTACTGTATATTTTTACTTATATTTTGTTTATTATGAGTAAGAAGAGTAAATTTATCCTGCATGGTACGCAATTTTATACTACGAGTAGTAGCTACTCTGCGTGGTGAGAAATTTTCTAGTACGAGTAGTAGCTCTCTACTCTGCGTGGTGAGAAATTTTCTTGTACGAGCAGTAACTATTCTGCGGGATGCGAATTTTCTAGTAAGAGTAGCTAATTACCCTGCGTGGTACAATTTTTCTGGCGGAGCGTCTTCTACGGTGAAGATAGGAAGTAGGACGACTGCTGGTTCGCATTTTCCATTATCTAGGCTGCATGTATTGTCGTTTACTGAAAGAAAGGTTGTATTGTATGTATATGAAACGATGGCAGAACACATTTAAGTCTGAGTCTGTTTATTTTACAATTCTGTTACTTTTATGTACCAATACAATTGCCAGTTACCTTTTATTTTCCTTTGTGTACTGAATTCATGGAAATAAATAATTTTCTGACCCCCCTAACCTCACTTCTCTTTTGAAAAATACAAAACAACGCAACAAATATATATACATAGTTACATGTCTCTGGTGTTCTCTGACTTTTAATGCAGAGGCAGTCAGTGTCCTCGTCGTAACCAGGCGGACATCCGCATGTGATGGTCCAGCCTTCTTTCTGGGGCGGTTCAGTCTCATACACCTTCTCCCCTTCAACGGGCTGCCCGGAAAAATTGCAGACCAGTTCCACCGCCTGTGAAAAGACAGGCGTTCATTAAGATTAGTTTATCATTATTTACTAAAATACATATATATACGTACATAAATCACGTTTTTATCCCTTAAGGGGTAAACAGAGCCTAAGATAACAAGACCTAAAGGCCACGTTTAGTATGATTGTGGGTGGAAAGGGGAATCGAAATAGTGATGGGTCGTTAGCCGCATCGCCTATGATTCCTACGATTTTCGCCGATTCCCTCGATGGGCTTTTACTACTAAAATACTTATTTACAATTGTATCATTTTATAAAGTCATCATTTTGACTAATCTTCATTTAACATTTTCCAAAAGTTATAAATTATCACCTAACATTTATGGGATTATTTAACAAAAGCCGTTTTCACGGAATAACTTACGAACTTACATTGTAAATGACCGGGGATGAGGTATCACCATGGTAGGTGACGTAGCTGGATATACCGCATCCGATGTGCGTGGAGAACCCATGGATCATCGTCAGATACACCCTGGCACTGAACAGCTCCTTCTGCCTGAAATGGATGGAACTGAATCATGAGGATGATCTTCTATTTTACTCCCTAACACTCCGCAGTGTGGCGCTGCAGTGTTCCGGCTTTAGAAGTAGGACAGCCCGATACCTCATCATCAACTCCATACTATTTTGGGAAGTACTTTAGGATGTGTGGGTTGCTTGAGATGGATATGAATTAAACTTCCTATTTATTTAGTTGCATATGTAGAAGGAGAAGATGAAGAATAATAACATTTATTTACAGAAAACTTACGACTAAGGAATATTTACAAGGTTCACTTATTAGCTAGTAGCGCGCATCTCGCGCGAGACGCAACGGACCAATACGGTGCAGGCAGTGTGCGAGTTATAAATCTGTCGCGTCGTCTCGCTCTCACGCGCCTATAAAATGCGAGGTTACGTGAACTCGATCTTTTCTGCGCGCGGCTGTCGAAGCGTCAACACGTTGCTCCGGACTACGATATTATGTTGAATAATGAAGCAAACAAACAAACTGTTCTTCCCAGAACATCGACCATTTGATGGTCGCGTTTCTTTGAAACAACGTCCAACTAATCACCTACACTATATATGGCCCACTGCTTGGCACAAACCTTATTTTAAAATGAGAAGGCTTTGGGCTACGGTTCCCACGCGCGCCCAGTGCGAATTGGGAACTTCATACACACCATTGAATGGGTACTATCTTTGCTTTGCTCACTAGTTGGCGCCACTGTTGAATAAGGTCCAGAGGTATATCTGTCAAAGGCGACTTAATAAGATCGGCGACGAAACAAAGTTTTAAATCTTGAATCTCATTACGTTTATTAATTATAAATAACTATCTTTAAATTTAACTTTGAGGCCGCTTATTTTTGCGCCTCTTTTTCTTAATTCCGCTTTCAAAGCATTCACATTCATCGCCAAATAATACATGTTTGCGATAATTTCGCGAAGATCACTTTTCAACAGGTAAATGAAGGAAATTATAATATAAGTCACGAAGGCCGCCAAAACCAGTGAAAAGTGAATGTTATTGGACCTCACGCGACACTAGCGCCTCTAGTGGCAAATTCACACGCAGTCGTAGATCAGTCGCGTGCCTTCTGGGGAATCTAGTACTAATTTGTTAAAATGGGCTACTTACAGCATCTATGTGCTTAAAACTAGCAAAAACTTACCCACTTCTGAAATATTGTAAAGATTAAAAACAATGATTTGTATAACTGCAATTATTAGGTAATCGATTTTTAGCATCAGGGCATTTTTATTAACTAGCTCTTTCCCGCGGCTTCGTCTGCGCAGAATTAGTTTATCGTGGGAACTATGCCATTTTTCGAGATAAAAACTGTCCTATGTCCTTCCCCGAGATTGAAACTATCTATACATATACAAAATTTCAACTTATTTGGTTCAGCGGTTTAAGCGTGAAGAGGGAACAGATAGACAGACCGACAGAGTTTTTTTCGTATTTATAATATTAGTAGGTATAAATACAATACTCAGATTAAGTAAAAAAAATGCGCTGTGCAATATGCATTGATGAGCCAGTCAAGACTTTTGTTATTTAAAAAAAAAGAAAATTATACAGGTTAATAAATAATACATACGCAATCATATCCGGATAGTGGAGAATCATATCCCGGGTCACTAAATCCTTTTTCTCGTAAGAATTCATAATGGTTCTCTCCAAGGAATACTTCAGCTTGTACTCTGTTAATTCTGTAAATAAAATACAAGACCATTACCAGAACGAAATAAACACGCCTAATTATCAATACGGTGTAAATGCACGAAGCCATAAAAAAGTCGCCCAATAAGACTGAAACTAGTCGGACCTGACTTATAAAATCTTCAGTTGAGTTGAGTTAGAGAAAAAATAATGACTTTGCTGTGGACTTGTATCGGGGAAGCAATCAGTTTTAAGAAAACACCATTTATTCCCCTTTCCCCCTATACGCCACAATTATGCTAAGCGTGGCCTTTTGGCCTTGTTACCTTAGACTTTGTCTAACCCGTAAGGGATAATGACGTGATTTATGTATGTATGTATGTATGTATTATTATTGCTACTGAATAAACCAAATCTAAACTAAACCTATTTGTAGATTACGGGAGCAAAAAAGTTCATCCAGCTAATACTCGTTAGTTGCGCCGAAAAATGCATTACAATTTTGAACCATTGCGTTTTCCAAAAAAAAAGTCCTCATGATAATTTTTTCCTCAATCTAGCTATTTTGGTTTTTTCTTACTAAGAATCGTTTACCCTATCGATTCTCACACAAAGAAAAATGTGTCCCAGATTTTATTAGGCATTGTTTTTACCTGTTCGTCACGTTCCACACATGGATACAAGAGTGACGAACTGGAATGGAAATTTGTTGACTCATTTTTTTTGTACAAGGATCGATAGGGTAAACGATTCTGAGTAAGAAAAACCCAAAATAGCGAGATTGAGGAAAAAAATATCAGTGGACTTTTATTGGAAAACGGTCTGTTACTAAACTAAGGCTTTAGAAAGATGGTTGTCACAGTAAATCGTACACCGCCTTCTATGCTGGTCTGGGAGCAAAGAAAAAACATAGAATGTACCCGTTGCTTCTCTTCCCACTCAGATGGTAGCACATGGGTGAAAATTTTAGAAATCGTATTATAGGCGATGCGGCTAAGACCCTATCACTATTTTGATTCCCCTTTCCACCTATACGCTTACAGCCGTGCTATACGCGGCTTTGAGGTCTTGTTTTGTTGCATTTGGCTCTGTCTAGCGCTAAGGGATAAAAACGTGATATATGTATGTAATTTTCAATGTCGTTCAGAAATTTATGAATATAAGTGTCAACCTACCTAATAGCTTTAACATCTAGTGAAAGACTCACATTTAGTAAGAGGTCACATTTAGTAAAATAGTCACATTTAGTTAAAGAGTCACATCTAGTAAAATACCGTGCAACCATTTGCTCACCGTTTAGTAACTTTCACTTTTTTACTTTACACGCAAGTAGTAACAGTTATCACACTTCAACAAAAAGGTGGTTTGAATGGTAATTGAGTCTTCTCTCAGCATACATGATAGAAGTTCCCTTTCTTAACTTCTTTTGTTTGTTTTAGAGTTCAAGTGTGTATAAGTTGTGTATGTATGTACATGTCTACCATTTATTTACAAAATTGCAGGAAGAAAGAGGTAAATGGCTTTGACTGTACGAGAACCATTAAATTAAAATAATTACTGTGTTCTACCGGAGCGTCCGGCGGTGGGTCTCCGGTAAATTGCCAGTCCGGGTACCGGAACCGGATTACACCCGCCACTTGACTCGGGTTCGGGAACTGTTCTGAAAAAACGGTTTGTACATGTTTGGGGAAAAAGAAGTTTTGAAGACGGACCTTACTATATTGGCGAGCAAAGAAACCGGGCTACTATTCATACAACTTTCCACATCCACATTCTGCAGGAAAATCCACATTCTGTCGTTGCTTTTCAATTCACTCTTTAATCCTTCAGCTCCGATCTACCTTTCCGAACGTTTCAGCTACGTGTCTGTTGGCAGTCAACATCGATTGCGATCCAACTCTAATCTCCTTTTGGCCTGTCCTTCTTCCTCTTCCAAAACTTATTCCAAATCCTTTACTGTACACTCGACTAGGCTGTGGAATCGCTTACCAACCTCCATCAGGCAATCTCCCTCCATAGTGTCGTTCAGGGAAGGTTTGAAGAAGATGTGGCTCGCACCATCTTCTTAAATCAATTGTAAATATTCCTTTGTTTATTGTGCTCTTTATTTATTTATTTTATGTAGTATATTTTATTGATATATATTATAGGTAGTATAAAGTAGTTTATTGACTGGTAGGTTTTAGGAGTTTATGTATTATATTTGGTAAAGTTATGTATTGTGGCTCTCAGTGTTTGCAATTTTTAAATTCACTCGTCCATCTCTAATATAATACTCCTTTCATCCACTCAAAGGTTGACTGGAAGAGATCCCTTAAAGGGATGAGTCCGCCTTTGTGCATGTATCTCAGTGTTTGTCAATTGTATTTTGTCTTGTTTATTTTGCACAATAAAGAGTTTACATACATACGTACATACATACTTTCTACGGGAAAAGACCCGGTTTCTTTGCACTCGAGTATAGTTTGGTAAGATCCATTAAACCAAGTAATCAATAAATCAATCAAGAAAATCAAGCAATACCGCTGCCATTTATTTCCCTAGCTGCCTTACCTTAGGCTGGATTAGAAAGAAAGGTAGCGGTGAACCAGACGTACCTACTCTCCACGAGGTCCTTTCACCTACTAAGGGTTCTAACACCCACAAAGTGTACAGTCGTATAAGTAACATGGATGGGTGTGTGTGTAATAGACTGTGTCAGTCTCAATGTAGTTTCACGCAAGAACTTGTAACACTTACTTGTAGCTCTGCAAAGATCGTGATTCAAAGTGCACTGATTCGCCCAAACCTGAGCAAAAGTGGCTAGCTCCGTGTCCCATTCCTGAAAAAATGCCAAGGAATTACAATATAATGAACAATTAATATTTTCGTTAAGTGGCAGTGGGCGCGGCACATTGCTCATAGAACCGTAAGGTTCTAGAGTGGGGACCACATAGGAGGCGGAATAATGATACCTCCCGCAAGGAGGGACGAATTGGAAAAGATCGCGTGAAGCACAAAACTGCATTGTAAAGATTCTTGGGAGAGGCGTGTCCAGCAGTAGAAGTTGAAGGTAATGATGATGATGATGAGAAAATAATTGACTCCTAATGCAACTTTAAAAGGGGATTACAAGTTATCGGAGGTTCCATCGAGCGTAATAGCCCCGATGGGTGTTGTTACGGCGAATCCACCTAAATTTAGCCAAGTAACTTTCGGTCACGTAATTTCAAAGTCGAAGTCAAAGTTTTGTTATTCAATTTAGACTTGCGAGAAACACCTGTGAGGAACACAGGACGGATAGAGCCGACAAAAAACTGTACATGGAGACGCTTTAAGCATAAAAGAAGAAAAGAATTATTCTGATCGAAGCGCGATTAAAGGTACTTCTTTGAGATATCTTTTAGATTTGTGCTTACCAATCGAAACATTCCATACGCTTTTGGGAGGAGCTGTCCGTTTTTCCCAATCTCTGTGCCCTTGGCTGCCTTTGTTCGAATCCTTCAAAGGAATTAGGTGTTACAGTTTGACAACAAAAATAATGCTCCACGATGTACCTGCGCAGTATACCAATTTTAGTAGCGCGGGAAACTCTGGCGCTGTTATTGGTCGATCGATTTCGTACCAACAAAGGCAAAATCGTGTAAGCGGGACAGAGCTAAGAATGGAAAGCAAGCAATACTCTGCCAGTTGCGCTTGAAAATAAAGTTCAATATAGATTATTTACACGTTCGGCTACCATCGGAAACTGGTCTGCGCTTCTCTGCGCAAACGAATACTGCCGATGCGCATTATATTTGTTGTCAAACTGTAGCTTCTAAATTTAGAATTAGTACAGTATCTACTGCAGTAGGCGTAAGGATTAGGTGATTTAAGCGCGTTATCTGAGCCCCGACAATATTTGTGGACGCTGGCCTCATCTAGATTTTGTTTGTTGTTTCCTAGACAAATACAGTCGCGGCGAGAGCTAAGTGTGAAGGGATTGGACCTTTTAAAAGTTTTATGTCATTCTTTTGGGTCGTTGTAGAGATTTGTCTAGTTTCCAGAGTATGGTCGTGGGTTCCAACCCAAGCTCGCATTGTATTTTAAAAGTTATGCGCGAAAATTTTTATTATGAACCTTTCGGTAGATTTATAAAGCGAAGAAATTCAGTGGTGTGTGTGAAGTTCCTAATATGCACTGGGCCGGCATGGGAATTTTTACAGCCCAAGCTTTCTCATTCTGACAGGAGGCCTGTGCCCAGCAGAGGGACTTTTATATAGTCTACATACATACTTGTTACTAGACTTAAAGGCCACGTCTAGCACGATAGTGGGAGTATAGGCGGAAAGTGGAATCAAATACAGATCGGGTTGCTAGCCGCATCGTCTAAATATAACGTGATTCCTACGACATTCACCGATTCCCTCGATTGGCTTTTACCATCTGCGCAGGAAAAGAAGCAACTGGTACATTCTTGTTTTTTCTTTGCACCCAGAGCAGCATAGAATAAGGCAGAGTGCAGAATATTCCTACTGGTGCATCACGAAGTAGAAAATGACTGTAACTTACTCGTTGATGTAGTCCAGTAACATGTTTTTGAATTCCTCTGTCATGGTAACGTTTTGGCCGTTGTTGCAACGTGGACCCATCACATTGACCTGAAACGGACAGAAGTTTGATTCTCTAAACCAGTGATTCTTAACTTTTTTCAGCCATGGACCCCTAGGAAAAGTAGCACAATTTTCAAGGACCTATAAAAAAGACGACAGTATGACAGAATGTGAGATTGTGATTGCGGGTAAGAAAGTCGAACAGGTAAAAGAGTTTGTATATCTGGGATCGGCGTTTACGAAAGATGGGAAGTGTGAAAGTGATATTGAAAGAAGAGTGAATGCAGGAAACATGGTAAATGGGGCGCTGCGCGCCTTTGTGAGCAGTGAGAAGGTGTCGAAGAAGGCGCGTCTGGCTGTTCACAGAGGGGTGCTTGTTCCAACATTAATGTACGGTAGCGAGACTTGGGTATGGCAAAAGAAGCATGAGAGTAGAATAAATGCAGTAGAAATTAGAGCGTTAAGAAGTATGGAAGGTGTATCACTGAAAGATAGAATAAGGAACAGTGTGATAAGGGAACGTGCTGGTGTGAAAGAGGATATAGTGACTAGGATAGAAAAAAGTATGCTTAGTTGGTTTGGTCACGTAGAGTGGATGGATGAAAGTAGACTAACTAAACAGATCTATATGGGGAGTGTGAATGGTAACGTTAGGAGGGGAAGGCCTAGACGGACGTTTCGAGACCAAATAGGAGACGTTTTGGAAAAAGGTCAGGTCAGGAGTACCCGAAACCGACGAGCATGTATGAAGAGATTAATGAATGTGGATGAAGCGAAAGAAGTATGTCAGGATCGTAGCAAGTGGAACAAAGTAGTCTCTGCCTACCCCTGTGGGAAAGAGGCGTGACGGTATGTATGTATGTATAAAAAATAAGTGGACACGTAGCTACAAGTAAATATTACGAGACTATTGGTGACATTTTTTATTTGCTTTGTTTGATGTATTTTCTGATATATTTATTTTCTGGTATAACGATTTCCAAGAAAATATGTCTACGGGGAAACAAGTTGTTCGGAAAATTGTCTACAGGGAAAGAAGGCGATCGGAAATTTTTATACAAGAAAATAAATCTATCAGAAAATACGTCTAAGAAATCTTCTGAAGCAGATATCTTCGTCCGATTGAGCTGAAATTTTGCATACTTGTGTAAGTCAGATGACAATACAATAATCGAGTAATAGAATTCTGGTGATCGAGCCAGGACCATCTCCGCAGAAGCGAGCTCTTCAACAAAAACAACAAAGTTGGTTCACATAATATAGGACGAATGACAATGTAAGTAAGTAAGTAAGTAAATGCTTTATTGTACAAATATAAAGAAGCAGAGACAAATCACAAAAAAATAACTTAAATATATGCACAAAGGCGAACTTATCCCTATAAGGGATCTCTACCAGTTAACCTTTGAGTAAATGAGAGGAGCAATAAGCGAGAGACCGACAAAGAGTGAGTTTAAAATATCTATATAGTGAAAGCCCCAATAGAGCGTACATCTCAAAATACAACAAACATTTCATAAATAATCTACTAAATATCATTAAACACATGCATACATACACACTACATACAACATGAGTACACACATACAATATTTCTTCCATGCTGGTCTGGGAGTAAAGAAAAAACATAGAATGTACCAGTTGCTTCTCTACCCGCGCAGATGGTAAAAGCCCATCGAGGGAATGGGCGAAAATCATAGGAATCTTGTTATAGGCGATGAGGCTAGCAACCCATCACTATTTGATTCCATTTTCCACCTATACGCCCACAATTTTGCTAAATGTGGCCTGTAGGTCTTGTTACCTTAGGCTCTGTCTACCCCGTAAGGGATAAAGACGTGATTTGTGTATGTGTGTGTATGTATGTATGTATACAATATTTTAAGGTAAGTACAGTCAGCGAAAAAGCTCGATCTAAACTGAAACTTTTAGGTTAGGTTAGGTGCTAAAAATATATTTCCACCACAGAGACGTACCAGTTTCTGGTATATTCGTTTTTCTAAGACCCTAAATAACGAGGCAGCAGAAAGGCGCAGTATGATGTAATGTGTATATAATAACAAAGTGGCATGGAATTAGTGGTCATTTCGCATCTCGGTCACGCGTGCAGCCTGGACGCGGACAAATGGACGTTAAATATTGTCCGAAACGCTTGACCGAGACGTACGTCGCCATTCCGTCCGTTTGAATGTCGCTTATGATTTCCTATGGGGAAATGAGAGACAATTGTCTCATTTTTGTTGCAAGAGATTTTCCAGAGTTGCTATAGCATGGGTGTCGTTAAAGGAACCGGAGTTCCTCTTGTCTACTCAAATATTAACTGGTAGAGATCCGTGAGATAAGTTCGCCTTTGAGGATATATTTAATTTTCTAAATGTCACTAAAAATTAGAACAGAAAAATCCGAAAAGTAAAGCTATGGCCGGGAATCGAACCCGCCGGATCCTCGTCATTCCGTGACGCGTGCTACCCCTACACCACCCATAGCAGGCGGGTAGTCTTCGAATTTTTCTACCTGTTACTAGCTGTCGCGTGACCTTGTTACGATTTTTTGTCGCTAAGCGTCATCTGTTTGAATGGTGTGTCTGTACGACACAATCCTATTAATCCATTAATCCTACTAATATTATAAATGTTAAAGTTTGTGAGTATGGATGTTTGGATGTTTGTTACTCTTTCACGCCAGAACGGCTGGACAGATCTGGATTAAATTTGGAACATAGATAGATTATAGCCTGGAATAACATATAGGCTATTTTCTATCCCGGAAAATTGCGTAATTCCTGCGGGATAGCGATAAACGAATTCTATGCAGACGAAGTTACGGGCAACAGCTAGTTACATATAAATTTAACGTTATTTTTGTGAATTGTGTCTGTTGTTGTTGTATAATAAAGCATTTTCTTACGTTTCCCCAATCATTATTTCCTTGTATTAAACGCATGTCGGATCCCGAAGAATCGCGATTGCCCCGTGGGGCACCTCATTACAGGTTTGTTTTACACGCTACAGGTACTACGTCTTAGCTGTGTACATTTTCCTCGATGTTCAGCCGAGAGCATAAATATCGATACATCTATGTCATGTTATATGTCACCGACCTTATTGTTTGTGGCATAAAGGTGTATAGATGTTTTTGGCGTCTTGGTAACGTAACATTATACCAGGGACCGGAACCGGTATTGATATATACCTGTTAATGTCGTTCCAATATCGTTAATTTATTTCGTTGGATTATAAACCGGTTAATTGATGGCATGAACCAAAAAAAATCGAAATGGTCTTGCTTACCGTTAAGTACACAGAACGAAATTTTAACGTTCGAGTTAACGAAAAAAAAAACGATTAAAATTGCAATTAAGGTTGTGTAATTTAAGTACCTAATTTGAGATTGTTCCAGACGCTTCAGTAGTGGTGTAAAAGAGAGCAATACAAGTTCAAGTTCTATATTGTTTCGTAATTCTCAATTTGACCGGTTAGTTTCGTCCCCCAAAAACGAATGACGAACGAAATGCGCACAAACTGATATCTCGATTGAACAGTTCTTTAACCGGTAATCGCAAACGGAAACGAAATCCTTTTCGTTCTCGGGCGAGTGCACAATACCGGTTTCAAAAATAAAACGGTTTCCGGTTTAAGGTCTTCGCACATTAAAACAACTCAACGGCGACTCGACTCTATGCTAGACATTGAAATTTAAGCCCTGTGTCATATTATGTTCCAGGTTTAATTTCAAAAAATGATTATAAAGTAGTGTACAACGAGTGGCCTACGCATCGTACACTAAAGGTCAACCCCGACACGTTTGTCACGCAATGACCACACGTCGTCCACGCAACGACCACACGTCGTCCACGCAACGACCACACGTTGTCCACGCAACGACTATGCGTTTGCGACTGACGCCTGACGGGCAACCATTTGGTTAGACACCGCGTTGTCCACTCGTTGACACCGCGTTGTCCACTCGTTGATAACGCATTGCCCACTAGTGACCATTGGGTGGATCAACTAGTTGACTACTCACCGAGAGTGTGAGTTGAGTTGTTGTCGGATTGGCGTGGAGTTTAGACTGACACACAGGCGAGCAAAGTCGTCGAGCCTTAAGTAGGTAGGTACGCGAACTTACTCGCCCGTGTGTTTGGGTCTTCAATTTGTCAATTGTATTTGTTTTATGTCTATTTTGCACAATAAAGAGTTTACATACATACATTATAATATACGATCGAAAAACTAAATCACGTACTTCCGTGGAACCTTTTCTCATGCAATTACACAATGATTTCTTTGTCAGGAGTATGGTAAGTAATTATGATATTTGCAGTGAAACGGTTCCGCAGTTAAGACTATTCAGTTTCAGACACTATGAGCACATATGAGCAGTTATACTTACAGAATCATGATACATGCATAGGACGTGTGTACCTTCAGGGCAGTGCTCCATTTTAGGGCAATAATCTTTGATATAGATCCCCTTCTGGTTCGACTTGTCGAAAACAAAGGAACATGTTGCTGCTACTATCAGGTGTAATAAACACGGAATCTGCAAGAAATGTAATAATAGTAGATTAATGCCGAGGCATGGGAAGTAGCCTTGCTCTTCCAGCTGAAGCAGATATAATGTTTTTCTCAAACATTGAGAGGAAATAAATAAATTTTGCACTAAACTTCCTCGCAACTTAGGTGGTTTTCTCGTTCCCGCCTTTTTTAAAAGTTTTTTTTATGTCATCTGTCACCGTAGGCTATTTAAGACATTGATAAAAACGTTAGACTCAAACAAAACGCGCACTCCTCGGCCATCGACTTGGCTATGCGACATTGTTGTTCATTATTCCATAGTCTCTTTGACTTTAAAAAAGTTAAAAACAAATGAAAAACAGTCCAGCAATCCGACTTATGGTCAGAAAATCGCGCCTGCAATGTAATTCGGCCGTCAACAAGGCCCTTCGTGTTCTGGTGCTTAGAATACAATGACGACATTTAGGTACGACTATGTTTGAGAAAATAATATTCTTCAATGTGCCATACCTGACATAGCAACTGTCTTCGAAGTTGATGTCAACACAAAATAAAGGTATTTTAAAATTGAAATATACAATATTGAGCAGGCGCGGCTGCAGAAGCGGCCGAATCAGCCAAGGTAAATAAATATAGGGGTCTCAGCACCGAATACAACTTTGTCCCTTTCGGTGTTGAGACCCTTGGTCCGTGGGGTCCTAGCGCTTTTAGCCTCTTCAAAGATATTTCGAAGAGGCTAACAGACGCTACGGGTGACCGCAGAGCTGGCAGCTTCCTTGGACAGCGTATTAGTATCTCTGTCCAAAGGGGGAATGCTGCCAGCGTCTGTGGAACTATGCCACGGGGGCCCCTCCTTTTTTAATTATTTTACTTTAAGATTAGTTTTAGTTTAGTTTTTAATTCGTTTTTAATTTAATAGTTTAATTTGTATCAATTTCCATTTATGTAATTTTTATTGAATAAATTATTATTTATATTGAAGTATTTAAATAAAAACTAGGAACTAAAAGGAGGCTCCAACCCAGCCAGTCACCAATACTAGCTGTAATATACTTTACAGTAATAATAGTGTTTAGGCTCAAAGTTCATCTTGACACATTCGACAGAAGCGCCCTCTACGGATAGATCCTGAACTAATGAGCTTTTTTCGTCCAATCAAATGTGTGAAAGTGTCGTGATTTGTGTCATGCCATTCGCGGATTGGCTCATTGTTCCCTCTCCCTTTTTCCTTTTTTTTTTGTATGAATTTTTTAACCATTACAAGCACTTTTTCATATTCTACTGGCTAAGAAACATCTTGTTTAATTTATTGGAACCTTCTCATCTTTTGGCTAAAATTATCAAAAAATCCAGAGTAGCTGGATCACGCCGCTACAAATAGTATATTTTAATGTAATCTGTAATATACTTTCTGGTTATCAGATGTGTGAAGATTGACTTTTTACTACTGAAAGTAATATAACTGAAACTAAAAAAAACTTACCAGAAAATACATGTTTCATTTCTAAATTTCTGATCGTTGAAGGTCGTGTTTCAACGTGACGTAATAAAACATGTCTAGGATGAATTATACCTATTTGAAAATATCAAAGTTAGACAGACTTGTATTTTTTCAACGTCCTCATTCTGAAAATAAACATAAAACGCTTTGAAGTCACAAATCGGTAAAATGTATAAAGCTGAGAAAAACTCTATTTAACCGAGTTGTTTAGTTAGTTAGGTACGTGTAGGTAATGTAAGGTAGTTGATAGATAATAAAAAATTTTGGTTCAGTAATTTTTAATTTAACTTTGTTTGTTTATAATTTTATTTAAACAATCATGACTCGTTCGAGTCAAACAAACAAGTCAAATTCGTCGTGGCCCCTATCTGGGGGCACGGCAGTGCCCCCGCCAAGTCGAGCAAAAAAAGCGGCACGGCCGTACCATCTTTTCTCGAATTTCACTATCTGGACAATTGGCGATGACAAGTGACAATTCTGTTTACATTGCAAACTCGACCAGGGGACCGATTTTTGAAAGCACATCACTCGAAAGTACCACTCGAAAGTTGTATAAATCAGCTTATATCTCCAACTTATATCTCTAGAGCGGATGGATGAAAGTAGACTAACTAAACAGATCTATATGGGGAGTGTGAATGGTAACGTTGGGAGGGGAAGGCCTAGACGGACGTTCCGAGACCAAATAGGAGACGTTTTGGAAAAGGTCGGGTCAGGAGTACCCGAAACCGACGAGCTTGTATGAAGAGATTGATGAATGTGGATGAAGCGAAAGAAGTATGTCAGGATCGTAGCAAGTGGAACAAAGTAGTCTCTGCCTACCCCTGTGGGAAAAAGGCGTGACGGTATGTATGTATGTGTGTATATCTCCAAATCTACAGATCTAATCAAAGTTTTGACTAGTTCACAAGACCAGAGAGCTGTGATTGTGTTCTATGCTACTCGTATTTCAAATTCAGCACAATTTTTCACCACTTTCGAGTGGTATTTTCATTTTCACACATGTGCTTTAAAAATCGGGCCCCTGGCCCCTATTTCACCAACTAGACAATTGTCGGCGACAGGGGACAATTCTGTTTACATAGCACAGAATCTACGCTGGTTGGCTCCATATTGACTATCTCTTGCATTTCGAATCGTGTGTGTGAAATAGAGGCCTGTTAGATCGCAACATTCACCGTTTGCCGGGAAGCTTTGGAAACTAGAGTAATTACGGCAACATCAATAAGACGATTTAGACCACGTCCTGAAAAAAGCGGAAACGGCTGGTTTTTTTGCATCCAGTATCCCAGGTCATTTATTCGCTATCGGGCTTTAGCAGACAATTCAAATACGGGCGACCTGTGAGGCTGAAATTCAATTTTCCAATTTCGTGTCGTACCGTCTCTCTCGTACTCAAATTAATGACTAGTATGGAGGGAAGGGCATCAAACGAACTTCGAAGGGGGAAGAGCAGCGCTTGGTCCGGTGCATCCTGGGCATCGGTTAATGATTTCCTGGTAGATTCTAAGGGATATCATTATCTGTTGGCTAAGAGCCCGACGGGGGGGAGGGGTCGTTTGACCGAGTTCCACTGTACAACGTTGCCGACATTTTTGTCACAAGATTTTTGAATACTGTTTTTGTTTCTTTGACATTGGCGAAATAACCGCATGGATCGATGGGGCCATATTAAGAAAGAAGAATGGATCGATTGCTGTCAGATCCATACCAGAAGTGTCAAAAATGACAGCTAAAAATTGGAATTGCATCGCATGAAAACATCCCCCTGTTGTAGTTTTAATAATTATGTGTTCAAGCAATGAGAGTTCGAAGTGCTTATTTGAGCCTTTTACAGTAAATTTAAGCCTCTTGCACTGAAAATAGAAACCAAGCACAATGAAACACTGAGTCTGCATTTGTTCACAATACAAAACTCGGAATTCCACTTTAGAGAGCATAGCGCATAGCTTAGGATTTACAACAAAGTATCACAAATTCTAGCAACACTTTGCAGTACCTAACAATATTTCTTCGTTTTTCCAAATTGAAACGCTGGATTCACAGAGGTTCTCAGAGACTTTAAACTAGAAAAGAGGCATGATAAAAAGTAGCCAAGTTACAGAAGCTGTTCCTACAATAAAATCGTGTGAAACGATTACTGATCTTGTTACAAAGGTCTCACGAGTCTGTTTTTCGAAGATTTTTCGGAATTGCTGAATTTTTTTTGCGTTTAACTCCATCGCTCCGCCATTTTGAAAAAGATCAGAAATCTGAATTAAACAATAAGCACTTTTATAGTTGAACCTGTTCAAAAGATCTTACGAGAATCGAATGAGAAATGGGACTTCTAAAGAAAAGCAGACAGCTGGGCAGACGAACATGACGATAGCATTTTTCCCTTTGCTGAAACGGAAACTTCGCTCCTGCTTCGACGTCAACATATTGTACGGTAGCGACCACTTACAAATATACGTCACTTCTTCTTACTCATTGTTATCAACGTAAGTTAGAGGAGGTCAACCAGATGTTGCGCTCTTGCTACTTCAACCGTCTGCTCTGGCTAAAGTCTTCGCATTATCCCTAAGGCAATGCAGCCATTTGTGACAGATATAATATATTGCAGTCCAATTCCGGTGCGACCAAAACTGGTAGGATTTTGTTGCTTTTTCCTCAAACGAGAACTTGTCAAAACTTCGTGTTTCATGAGTCATTGATATTAGTTTCACTTGAAAGTGGGACAAACATGCTCGTATTCGTACAAATCGTCGTGGAAAAGGATTCTCAAAAAGTCTAAAATAATGAAAACTAATGACTGATAAAATGGTAAACATCCGGGGGTCTTACCATGACGTCTTAATGTGATTCAATTTCGATTAAGTTCAGGTTTTAGCTGTCATTTTTAGTGTGGATCTGATAGCGAGTGAAACTAAACTGAGCCAGCTCTCAGAAGGACACAGTTTTTTAGGCTGTTTTCTGGTTTGTCGAGTACAGAATGGTGATGGTCATTGTTTGAATATCTAAACCATTAATGACGACATTCCTTCGGAAAAAAATAGATCATTTCCCCTTGCTTTCCATGCCACAAGTGCTAGTGGAAATTCGAAATTCGAAGTTCGTGTCAGCCCGTCCCTTTCAGTCTCCCATTAATGACTATAAGTAAGAATGGAACGCCACGAAATAAACTTCGAATTTCAAACTTCAGGGCCTGGGTTCGTAGGTAGTTGGCAAAATAGGGTAGTGTATCACACGTCAGTGTTTAGAAGTTCCTCCAAAATTCGATTTCCTACGTTCGTTTGGTGCCCATTTACTTACACTTAAAATGTGTGATATGCGAGTAAATGTGACGGTGTGATACGAACGTCGAAAATCGAATTTCGGGAGCGATCCCTAGGTTCCTGCTATGGGTGGTGTAGTAAAACACGCACCACGGATTGATGAGGATCCGACAAGCTTTATACCCAGATTTTTAGTTCTAGTTGTCGTTATCATTTAGAAATACATTCGTACGTATACTTACATATTTTAATCTTTGTAGTAGCACCAACTAACGGGGGAGAAGCGGAATGTTTATAAAAATAACCGCACGAATGCTCAAAAAGTTGCTAGCCACATCCGTTTGTTCTCGATACCATTTTTTATAAAACACTTACTGGCTCTAGTGATGTCACGCTGGTGCTTTTAAATAGGTTTCGGACGGAATGTGTTGAATACTCAAAAAGTTTATTTTGTTATTTGGCTTTATTCTGTGTCGCTGGTTAATTTAATTGGGATCTATCCCTGTTTAGGGGTAATTTGTAATTTTACAATGTAAATCGAGTATCGTTTCGAGATTTGAAATCGAATGGTTTTTTTAGTTGATTTATTTCATTATTCAGTGTTCAATAAAGAGTATTTGTATTGTATTGTATTGTATTGAATTCTTCTTCTTATTTGTGGCGTATCAAGTCGTTATCGCGACGACAACTTCACCAATATCAAAGTAATAAAAATATAATTCAAAAATCTTGTGACAGAAATGTTGGCAACATAGTTCGGTAATACGGTCAGTGGACCCCCCTCCCCTCTGTCAGGCTCTTAGCCAACGTTCAATGATATCCCTCAGAAGCTGCCAGGAAATCATAAGCCGATGCCCAGGGTGCACCGGACCAAGCACTGCTCTTCCCCACGGACGGATCCAAAAACGAACCGCAGTTCTTGACCCACACGCGAAGGTAACCCGACTGCCACCCGTACGCGGGAATTGTACTATTGAATTATGTTTTGGACGTGTCATCTGTCATTTTCAATTTGACATTGACAGTCCCGCAGACATTGACACTAATGACAGTTTACCACTTCATTAGTATTGTTACAATTATATTACAAGCTACATAGTGTCTATATTTAAATAATAAAATCGAATCATAGAAGCAACTGTGTGCATAACCCATTATTTTTACCAAGATCTAAAAAATACACGCATAAATAAATCTCCACTTTATTATTCCCTACAGGGTCGACCGAGCTTAAAGTAACAAGACCTAAAAGCCACGTTTAGCATCATTGTGGCCTTATAGTTAAAAAAACAGAAATAAATGAAAAACTTAGGTATACATTTCTGTATCTACAAATAATTATTTAGCTACCTACAGCAATTTCCATACTCACAGCTTTGATAATCGGTATCAGAAACCAAAAACCGGTATCAACATTTTAACATCCCTTAATCTCTAGTGAATCAAGTAGTTGCAGAACAATAGTGTTTTGGTTCGCACGGCTATAAACGATCAATGAAAGTTGATAAAAGGCAGGCATTTTGCAACTTTATTCTTGTAAAGGCATTTTCTAAAATAGTTGATTCTTCCACGCTGGTCTGGGAGTAAAGAAAAAACATAGAATTTACCAGTTGCTTCTCTTCCCGCGCATATGGTAAAAGCCTATCGAGGGAAAGGGCGAAAGTCTTAGGAATCATGTTATAGGCGGTGCGGCTAGCAACCCATCACTATTTTGATCCTATCCAGCTATAAGCCCTTAATCATGCTAAACGTGGCCTTTAGGCCTTGCTACCTTAGGCTCTGTCTACCCCGTAACGGATAAAGACGTGATATAATGAATGTATGTAAACTTTGTATCCTATACTATAATATTCAACACATACTTGTATGAAAATCCAAACTTCTCTCAACGCTCACGAACGGCGCTGTTGGCGGAATAAGCAATACTAATATTATACTGAATCTGATATTGCTATTTCGCAATATTCTCATAACATTGGTACAGTATTTCACTCAGTAAGGACGATCGGCCAAGTGCGAGTCGGATTCGTACAGGGCACAAGTAAATATCGATACAGCCAAACACGTCAAATAAAATGTGTCACCGACTTTATTGTTGCATGAAGGTATATAGATGTTTTTGACGTATTGGTAACGTACACGTAACGTGGCCCTTGACTGTACTTGACGGGTTCTGTATCTGTATTTTTTTTTATATGAATAGGAAGGCAAACGAGCAGGTGGGTCACCTGATGGTAAGTGATCACCACTGCCCGTAGACACCCGCAACCCCGGAGGGATTGCAGATGCGTTGCCAACCTAGAGGACTAAGATGAAATGCCTCTTGTGCCCGTAATTTCCCCGGTTGTCTTACTCTCCACACCGGAACACAGCAGTGCAAGCACAACAACGCAAGTGTAATGTTTGTGTTAACGTACAATTATAGATAGCTTTGATTATTGCTTCCAAGCTGGTCTGGGAGTAAAGAAAAAAGAGTTGCTTCTCTTCTCGCGCAGATCTTAAAAGCCTCGAGGGAATGGGCATAGGAATCATGTTATAGGCGATGCGGCTAGCAACCCATCACTATTTAAAATTCCCTTTCCACCTATACGCCGTTAATCATGCTAAACGTGGCCTTCAGGTCTTGTTACCTTAGGCTCTGTTGTCTACTCCGTAAGGGAAATACGTGATTTATGTATGTGTGTGTTGATTATGGAACACTTGTACACATTATAAAAATCACGTCTTTATTCCTTACGGGGTAGACAGAGCCTAAAATAACCAGGCCTAAAGGCCGCGTTTAGCGTGACTGTTGGCGTACCTATAGGCGGAAAGGGGAATCAAAATAGTGATGGGTGGCGCCTATAACAATGATTCCAAATATTTTCGCCCATTCCCTCGATGGGCTGCAATTTTAGTTTTGTATCAGATCGATACCTCCGACGCAAAAGGTCGTAACCCGTTTTTTATGCATAATGAGATTTTTTAGTCGTTATAAAGCCATTAATCCAAGCTATAACTTCCTAAAACTCAAGTTTAAATATTTTTGATAATTATGGAGTTTTGTGATTGCTAATAGTCGTATCATTTGAACTTTTCCACGCAAATCGTCGCATCACAACATTCGACGATTTGCGCCACTCCATTAGTGTTCATTACACCCCACGCAAATAGCCTTAACTTCTAAGTTACGACTTTATGCGTAAACAATAGTAGTTAGGTACGACTTTTTGTTGCAGTTTTTGTACAATCATGGGTCGTAACTCGCACTTACGACTATATGCGTTGCTTTAGTGAGAAGGTATATCTTTTTATATATAGTCGTATTTATAACATACTCTCCTGAAAAATCGTCGATTTAGGGATACGACCTTATGCGTAGGAGGTGTCGAGATGACCCAGTAGCTACCAGTGGCGTGGCGTCAAGTATATCAGACAGAAGGCAAGCCGAAGGGCATTTAACTAGCATTTTCCTCTAATTCTGCACAATAAAAGTGCCCAACTGCCTTAAAATAGGCAGCCGGTGGGAATCGAGTTTATAGACGCCACGCCACTGGTAGGTAGTATGTCACTTTATTTCAGAAAAAAAAAACTCTTTACTGCTCTAGTGTAAGAGAACTAGGGTTTTAAGGTAAAACAATCTGGTGCAAAGCGAATAATTTAATTTTTAATTCATATCCGATGATATAATTTTGTTGAGACTACACACTACTATGTACCAAGTATCGTTGAATACTAGTTGCGGACACTGCAGTAGTTACCGAGCCAGGAGTGAGCGCACCACATGCTGCAACAGTCCTCATGGTCGCTGCACTATAATATGAAACAAATAGTTTTTATGATAATATACAACGGAGGACAAGCTAGGACGGAGGACAAGGATCAGGTTAGCTGAAAGAGATCCCTTCTTAGGGATAAGTTCGCCTTTGTACTATTTTCTCTGTATTTCTGTATTTTTAATTTTTTTATGTGCAATAAAGAGTTTACATACATACATACAAGCCGATTGTTGAAGTTCATTTCTACCACTCCGCTTACACTAATAATAATGGTCAATAATTTGAGGGTCTTCCATGCTGGTCTGGGAGCAAAGAAAAAACATAGAATGTACCAGTTGCTTCTCTACCCATGCAGATGGTAAAAGCCCATCGAGGGAACGGGCGAAAATAATAGGAATCATGTTATAGGCGATGAGGCTGGCAACCCATCACTATTTTGATTCCATTTTCCACCTATAGGTACGCCCTTAATCTTGCTAAATGTGGCGTGTAGGTACCTGTTACCTCAGGCTCTGTCTACCCCGTAAGGGATAAAGACGTGATTTGTGTATGTGTATGTAATAATTTGAAAGTAAGTTACGGTATGTTACGAACTCAAAAATCGAATTTAATATACTAAGGGCGTGTTTCATCTGTCTTTTAAGTTCCAGTTATCTATGATTCCGACTCTATTTATTACTCCGAATTAGACAGACGTCATCATAGATAACTGACAGTGGTGAAAAACGCCCTGAATCTACTTAGTTAGCCGCTGGCTAATAACCGAGTTCAGACTTACACCACAGTATATATATAAGCTAAAGCAGTAAGGAAACTACGAACAAATCGGTTGAAACGAAACACGCACACAGGCGCGCGCTTTACACGGCCCCTAAGCGGACCTCGTCCACTCCGCTCAGGCTCAGGTCCGCTTAGGGGCCGTGTAAAGCGCGCGCCTGTGTGCGTGTTTCATTTCAACCGATTTGTTCGTAGTTTCCTTACTGCTTTAGCTTATATATATACTGTGCTTACTTACACTGATGAGCAAAAGTAGCAGGTCAATTTCCGTACAAAGATGTATGGGAAGGGACCCGGTAATTTTATTCGGCAGTATATTTTAGAACTGTAGGCTTATTACCTTACTCGCTCGCAATTGCCATCGTATATTTTGACAGTTCATGTATGAATTTGACAGCTAGCTGATTCCGATGCCAATTGTCAGCCCATACATGAACTGTCAAAATGAACACGATGGCGATTGTAATAAGCCTACTGTTCTCCACGTGTGTGAAATTCCTCTCTTATTTCGAAAATTCTCCCATATTGAAACAGGCCCTAATTCTAATTTACCCAAATAAATGACTGAAAATAAGAAATAAGAGAAATCTGACTAACATGAAACTACCGTGAGACTCGATCATTATTACACAAAAGTCGAGTGATGTTCGACACGTTTCAAAATAGTTCGTAGGCTTTCTAATTCTAAATTTAAATTATACGGTTGTTACTTACCCCACCCATCAATGCTTGGCAGGCCTCCACGTTGGTCTGCATCAAGGCTACAGCCAGGATCACAAGGAACAAGAGCACTAGTTTCGACATTCTGCCTGATTTGTCTGGTTTCAATTCTGTAACATGATTTAAAATTGTGAATGGACAATAACAATGTCATAATGCCATGGTTTGGTAGTAGATTTAAAAAGGTAAAACCTAGACTTATGTTGTCTATGTCGTTGGTCTAGTTACTTTCTGTTGATTGCTGTATAATAATAACATGGCCGTTATAGAAAACCTTTGTGCTATAATACAAAATACATTCTCCTTGAGTTAATGGTGGCTTCTTATTTAATACTCCAGTCGTATAACCATCACAAAAAATATTGTGTATGCCCGCAATATGCCCTTATCGCGGGAACTACGCGATTTTTCGAGATAAAAACTACCCTATGTCCTTCCCCGGGACTAAAACTATCTCTGTACCGCATTTCACTAAAATCGGTTCAGTGCCTTAAGCGTGAAAGCGTAACAGACAGACAGAGTTAATTCCGCATTTATTATATTAGTAGGGATACAACTACTCTGCTCAGCGCTTTTCGAGTTTATTTGTACCTAACGGCGGAGAGCAGTGCCATCTGTTGTTCAATAGCTTTTACTAATATAGTTCATCCACTCGCCAAGAGATGACGCTATAAGTTCAACACAGTGCACAGGTATCCGGCATCAAAATAATAGGTGATGCTAACTTATTTTAATAAAAATACAAAATTAAAGTGAGACAGACAGGTAGTGGAATTTTATGTGAGACGGAATATATTTTATATTTCTTGTGACCTTTTCGAATATATTTAGCTGTCAAACGATTAATCGATACATATTTGGGTAAACCGGTGTCTTGTTTTGAATTATAACAACTAGTTATGATGTTTATAATAAAAACTGCGTCTGCGCAGAACTTGTTCATCGCTGATCCGCAGAAACTTTGCAATTTTTGAAAAACAATAAAATTAATCGATGCCATGGTTCGATGTTAGAGGGAGATAAGAGACTTGCCATCCAACTGTGGTTTCGGAGTAAAAATGCAAGTGATATACGAATTGCCAGACAGGACGCAACCAAAAGGTAATTTTTTTTTGGTATTTTGGTTACGGAACCATAATATAATAATAATATAACCCCTTATTCCGTTTCGCTACAATTTCAGTACATTGTGTAGTCTATTTTTTTGTAAATTATCGCGTAATTCGGAATGCCTCATGGCATAGGCCTCCTCCATTTATTGAAGGGTTTGGGCTGTCCCACGCGGGCCCAGTGCGGATTGGGAACTTCACACACACCATTGAATTGCTTCGCACATGTGTGCAGGTTTCCTCACAATGTTTTCCTTCACCGAAAAGCTCATGGCAAATTTCAAATGTAACGATGTGGTGCGAACCCAGGATTCGAACCCACGACCCTCTGCTTGAGGCCACAGGTCAAACCACTAGGCTACCACGGCTATTTAATAAAGCATTGGGCAAATATTTACCACCTTTATGTTTTGACCACAAATTAAAAATGAATACAGTGAACGATCCATATTGTCAACCCAATGCCGTCTTCACCATAAGGGCACACGGGGCCCGTGCCCATTCTCAGGGGGCCTCGAAGGACCGACAATTTCTCTCACACATTTTATTCTCAAAACATTTTTGTCGGGTCCTTTACACTTTTACTTCCCAAGAGGGCCCCAAATTCTTGTGTGCCCAAGGGCCCCGGCCTAGTTTAAGACGGCCCTGAGTCAACCCTAATAAAAGCTTATAATTAGAATGTGGTACTTACAGTTCTATTAAGACTCGTTGATATCTCGCCGTAATCGTCGGAAGATATGATTTGCAATCAGTTAGTCGAGCTTATATACTGATTTTACTATCATAACCTTTAATTCGCAAAAGATATCACAGACACGTGTCAAAACTGCTAATTATTAATTATTTTAATAGCTCTATTTATCAATGAGAGCGATTATTACATTTTAATGCAAGTAAACCTTATACAGTGTGTCCCTTAAACGTCTGCTTTAAAAATTCGTTTATGAACAAAAAATAATGAGCAGACAAAAAATAACATAGAATTTACCAGTTGCTTTTCTTCCCGCGCAGATGGTAAAAGCCCATCGAGGGATTGGGCGAAAATCTTAGGGATCATGTTATTATAGGCGATGTGGCTAGCAACCCATCACTGTTTTGATTCCCGTTTCCATCCATACGCCCACAATCATGCTAAATGTGGTCTTTAGGTCTTGTCACCCTAGGCTCTGTCTACCCCGTAAGGGATAAAGACGTGATTTATGTATGTATGTATGTATAATGAGCAGTGAGGTATCGAAGGCGTGTCTGGTTGTCCACAGAGGGGTGCTTGTTCCAACATAAATGTACGGTAGCGAAGCTTGGGTGTGGCAAAGGAAGCATGAAAGTAGAATAAATGCAGTACAAATGAGAGCGTTAAGGAGTATGAAGTTAAGAAGTATCACCGGAGTTCAATTTTAGACGTTCGCATCGCGTTCTACCCGCAAGTTTTTTCTCCGTTCTTCCGTTCTGGACAATATTTATTTTATTTTATTTTTATTTATTTATTTATTTAATCAAAAAACAATATACATTGCGTTTGATAATATAATCATTAATAATATAGCAATTCATGTCCGGCATTCCATATATGTCATGACAAATATTCCTCAATAGAGTAAAAACACCTCTCAGCAAAAAAGCTTTAAGCTTATTTTTAAACAGGCTACTACTCGAGAGCATCTTCATTTCAACTGGCAATTTATTAAAAAGAGAGATACCCTGATATCCCGCCGAATACAATACAATACAAATACTCTTTATTGAACACCACAAAACAATACAGAAACAAAGAACAAAGTAGACAATAGGCGGTCTTATCGCTTAATAGCGATCTCTTCCAGACAACCAAAAAGCTAAATAAGTTGGAGACAGTTTAAGTAGGTGGCGGAAACAAATAGACAGGATAAACGGAGGGATAATAAAAACAACAATACCAACATAAATATAATAGTATAGCTAAATAAATAAAATAAAATAATACATACATATACACATAACATAATACTTAAGATAAAATAAATGTGAGAAGCAATGAAAAATAAGAAGGCCATACAACAGAAAAGGATTTGATCAGAAGCAAAAAGAAAAGATAAGGTACTAAAGACAAAAACAACCTAAATAAAATAATAATAATTACTATTATTAAAGATGAGATTTTCACTCGGCAAATCTAAATTAACCGTCAAAAGCGAAAGCTTCGTTTCCTAAATCTATACCTAGGGATTTATCCCTAGATGATTTTTAAATCATTTTCTTTACATCTTGTGAGCCTATACATATTTTGCATAAAGTTTAATAACTTTACACGTAGGAATCTCAATATCGGTATTGTATGTCCAAAAATAGATGATACCCAAAAAACATGTCATTACAATCCCTGATTTAAGGAGAAAAAAATCTGGTTTGTAACTAATAGTTTTATTTCGTATACTCATGTGTGATGGAACAATTTTAATAATACAAAACAATGAATGTGTCTGATGCGCTAAATATTACAAACGGACACTGCAGTAGTCACCGATCCACGAGTGTGCACACCACATGCTACAGCAGTCCTCATGGATGCGACACTGTGACATAAAACAAAGTTTAAATAAAAAACAGGTTACTTCCGTGCTGGTCTGGGAGCAAAGGAAAAACATAGAATGTACCAGTTGCTTCTCATCCCGCGCAGATGGTAAAAGCCCATCGAGGGAATGAGCGAAATTCTTAGGAATCTGTTCTAGGCGATGCGGCTAGCAATTTTGACCTATTTTGATTCCTTTTTCCACCTATACGTCAACAATCATGCTAAACGTGGCCTTTAGGTTTTGTATATTTGGCTGTCTATCCCGTAAGGGATATTGACGTGATTTGTGTATGTATGTATGTACGTAAAAACAGGTCAAGTGCAAGTCGGATTTGCAAAACGAGAGTTCCGTACAAATTCGGCAAATCAAGATAAAATCCAGTGTTAACATAGCTTGGGTCCTCAGCAAAATGTAGTCAGTGTGAGATCATTTTATATTTGTTATGTTCATAGACACAAAAAATTATGTTCATAGACACCAGAGCGGTTGGACAGATCTAGATGATACTTGACACATAGATAGATTATAGTCTGGAATAACACATAGGCTACTTTTTATCCTTTAAAATTGCGTAATTCCTGCGGGATAGCGATAAACGAATTCTATGCAGACGCAGTTGCGGGCAACAGCTAGTACCATATATAATGGTTTCGGTAGCGACTGATACTGTCAGAAAGTATACCAAACGCCTAACTCCTAATCCTGCCGCTAAGTAGCAGTGCTTGCACTGCTGTGTTCCGGTGTGGAGAGTAAGACAGCCGGGGAAATTACGGGCACAAGAGGCATTTCATCTAAGTCCTCTAGGTTGGCAACGCATCTGAAATCCCTCCGGGGTTGCGGGTGTCTATGGGCAGTGGTGATCACTTGCCATCAGGTGACCCACTTGCTCGTTTGCCTTCCTATTCATATAAAAAAAAAAAAAAAAACAACTAAAACGGCTCTGTGGTTTAGGCGTGAAAGCGTAACAGACAGACAGACGTTACTTTCGGAATTAGTTATTTATATTTTATAAAACCTTTATATCCAAGGGGCCCGTAGCCAGTGGCGTAACTATAGGGTGGCAGGGGTGGCAAAATACCAGGGGCCCCTAGCTCTACGGGGCCCCGAACTGGCTTGGTTTAGAGCACAGAAGGGACGCTGATGCACTTCTTTATATTGAGAAATTTGCCACGGGCCCCAGACGTTATAGTTACGCCACTGCCCATAGCTACAGTCCAAAAACCACTTATTTACATAGATTCGCCTCTGAAGTAACTATCTGAACTCACCCCTCCAAGCAATGCTTCGCAAGCTTCCGCTGGAATCTGCATCAAGGCAACCGCCAACATAGCAAACAAGATCACAGCCTTTGACATCCCGCCTGATTTTCTGCAAAATTATGTCCACATTAGCTTAGAAAGTTCGTTAGTTTATGTCACCGGAATGCAATACACCTTGTTTCGTTTGTTTTAATAATAAACGCTCAAAATTATGTGCTACTCGAGTCTACTGTACCTGGCGAAGGTCTCAAGATATTAAATATGCAAATTGGTAGCCTGGTTTATTTATACAAAATTTAGTATCATAACATTTTTGATTATCGAAATATAACGCGGTTGACAAAATTGTTATACTCGTTTTTTTTACGTTGTGGTTTGTCACAAATCACAAAAAATAACAACTTTATCCTTAAGTTGTCTGTTGAACTGAGATGCTGGTATTTTTTTTATTACTCTTAGCCGCTTGTGTCTGCGCTTCATTTTTAATTTAGTGTGATAACACAACTGTAAAAAGTACCAATTTATTGTCAGTAAACTTGACATTACATTATAAATAACAACTAATTAAACTAAAAACTAATCTTAAAATAAAATATTATAAAAACCGCAGATGCTGGCAGCTTTTCCCCTTTGGACAGCGACACTAATACCTTGTCCAAGGAAGCTGCCAGCTCTGCGGTACCCGTAGCGTCTATTAGTCTTTTCGAAATATCTTTGTACCAAGGGTACAAACCCCGGAATTCCCAAACCTGCATTGCACAGGTGCCGCGAAGAGGGAACCCCATCCCGGGGTGGTCGTAGGGCGACGCGGTGACACCCGAGTGCTCCCGTAACGCCTCACATACGACCGAAGCAGCAGCCGCGCCAGCGCCCGTGGCCGCGCCGGCGCCCATCCCCGCGCCCGCGCCCGCCGCATCAGGAGGGATTGCACGAATCTCGTCGAGGGAGGTGATCCTGAACCGAGTCTTCTTATCCTGGCCCAGCACGACGATTCGGCCATCACTCGTCCAGCTCCTCTCCATGCCATAGATACGCCGAGCCTCAACGAAGACCGCATGCCGAGAGGCTGTCAAAAACTCTGACAGTGTGTAGCCAGTGCTACACTAAGTCTCGTGTCTTTTGGCAAGTAAATCTTACCAGAATTGGCCTATGCTTCTTGCCTCGAGGTGAGTTGCCCAGCCGGTGGCATGCGTACGGAGCCCAGTCAGCTTCGTCAGTTAAGTCCTCGAGCCCCATCTTACCCTGACAAACTTGAAGTACAGTGGCAGCCGCATCCTCTTTGTCTGCCTCTGGAACTCCGTGCACGAGAAGAACCGCGGACCGAGATCTCATCTCCAGCTGCTCCAGGCTCCTGTGCACAAGTTCCATCTGTGCTTGAAGACTTTCCACTACACTCCATATGAAAGTCTTAAAGGAGCGGTATTCCTCCATAATACCTGAGTCAGTCGTCTGGGATGTTGAAGATCCACTCTCGAATGCACTCATTCGGGATGAAAAGAGGTTCCTCATATCACCTAGGCTCTTCTGAAGCTCCGACAGGTGGTCCATGGTGAGGGTGAAAAGGTTTGCAGTGTTAAAAGAGTGCTGTGCAGTGAACTATTGCAGTGACCTTTGACCCTTGCTCTAATGCAAGGTGAATATACACTTAAGAGTGGTGATAACAGCTGACGGTGAGAGCAATGTAGTTATTTTAACATTGAATTTAAAAATATATAACTTCACTTATTTAATGTATTTTTACTTAATTTTAAACAATTGAGCTTAACGTAAACAACTGTCTTGATTGCCTACCCTCGAGAAAAAAAAAAAGTTTTTGTGGGTATGCCTGCCGTCGCGGGAGAGCCCCACATACCGCCGGTAACCCCGTAGGTATACCGTGCATCCGCATAAGGCGCATTTTCCACACCATAAAAAGGGTCTCAACACCGACGCTGAGACCCATGTACTTATTAATTTTTGGTGATTCGGCGGCTTCTGCTGCCGCAATATATAACAGCCTGTATCTATAATTATGTATGTAAATTGTTGCAATAATATTATTGTTATGAATTGCTCAACTATGACCTTTAAGTAAGTAATAATAAAGGACCGTCGTATAAAGTGTGTGATACAAAATCCTTTTTACGCATCGATTTTGTTTACTAGGTTTTTCCCGCGTCTACGTATGTGTAGAATTATTTAGGTTTAGACGTTACTAAACTGCAATAAAAAAAAAAAAAATTGGTTGCTATGTATAAGATAAGTTTCTGTAAAATTCGCATGCTATTTTCGAAAAAGGTTGTTTTGATTTGGGTTTTGGGTATCATGTTGCTGCCCATTGTTTCCGATTCATTGCCACATCTACCACAAACTGTTAGTGGTAATTGGTTTACTGCACTACGTTCTTAATAGTTTTTTTTTAATTGTGTCTGTATGTTTTTCCCCACTAAAGAAAAAAAAAAAAAAAAAAAAACAACGGTCGGGAAAGGGAAATCAAGATAGTGATGGGTTGCTAGTTGCATCGCCTATAACATGATTCCTAGGACTTTTTTTTCTAATATTAATAAAACAAAGTATAACTGTGGAAATATCTTTATCGTAGGTATAAAATGGTTACTAGACAATAACGACCTTACAAAGTTTATCTATCATGCAAACTGTGCCATGGTCTACACTACATTGTCACACTAATTATAAAGGCGAAAGTTTGTGAGTGTGTGTTTGTTACTTCTTCACGCGCAAACGGCAAGACGGATTTGGATAAAATTTGAGACAAAGATATAGCTGGTGTCCTAAATTAACACAAAGGCTACTTTTTATCCCGGAAATTTGCGTAGTTCCCGCGGGATAGAGATAAACATGTCAGAGGTCGTAGCTGCCTAATGTACTTAAGTACACACAGCAAAGCTATTCGGTAAGCAGGATAGATACGGCGCGAGCGTGCGTAGGTGCTTACCTGATTATATTGCCGTGTGCTACGCGGAGAAGCTAGTTTTTCTATATTATTTGGTAGATGGACTGACTGATGTCGCAACATTAATTTACACAATTATTGCAGAAATCACAACTATCAACGTCAGTTCTTAAATCAAATTCTATGCAGACGAAGTCGCGGGCCGAAGCCTGTATAATATCTAAGTCCGTGCAGCCGTTTACGTATAAAAAATAAGAATAACGAATCTTCCTCGTGAATCACTCTATATGTATATTGATTAAACGTACGTACATATATCACGTCTCTATCCCTTACGGGGTAGACACCTGCGGTAGGCTTCTGAGGTAACAAGACCTAACCACAACAACCACGTTTAGCAGACCACGTTAAGCATGATTGTGGGTGTTAAACTAAGGGAATCAAAATAGTGATGGGTTGCCTGCCGAATATAACATGATGTATGTATGTATGTATGTAAACTCTTTATTGCAAATAAAAAAATTAAAAATACAGAAATACAGAGAAAATACGAACGAAAATACGAAAGGCGAACTTATCCCTAAGGGATCTCTTCCAGCTAACCTGATGATTCCTCAGACTTTTACCTACTGCGCGGGAAGAGAAGCAACTGGTAAATTCTATGTTGTTCTTTGCTCCCAGAACGGAAGTTCGATCAAAACCGCATGAGAATCTGTTCAGAAGTATTTTTTTTTAGAAGTAGGTATTTGACGACCGGATGGCCCAGTGGTTAGAGAACCTGACTATGAAGCTTGAGGTCCCGAGTTCGATCCCCGGTCGGGGCAGATATTTGTATGAAAAATACGAATGTTTGTTCTCGAGTCTTGGATGTTTGATATGTGTTTAATTATGTATTTATCTAAATAAGTATGTTTATCCGTTGTCTAGTGCCCATATTACAAGCTTTGCTTAGTTTGGGGCTAGGTCATGGTGTCAATTGTCCCAAGATATTATTATTATTATTCTTGTTTTTAACTAAATCTCTCCTTAGGAGGAAATACTTCGCACGGACCTAAGCCAAGTGCTTTTTTTTATGCTAATTTATGACATGGACAAGAATTTTCTTACTATACGGCATGTGTTGAGGATGACAGCTTTTTGTAGGAGTGTGTATACGGATGGAGGTATATCGAGAGCCCGGAGGCTTGCGTGGAGTGTTTTGGGGATAACGCCAATTGTAGGAAGAATTGGCATTGTTCATTTTTTTTAAGCTGTGCTTTTAACACCTTTATTTGATAAAATGGACTATTTGAAGCAACTAATTTGAATATTATGCTTTTACGTAGCTTTGTTAATTAATAATAAATATTTTTTCGCTGTTTGATAATTCGTGAATTTAGACAGAATCCCAATCGCCTTCGTTCGGCTGGCTATAAAAAAAAACGGCTTTGTCTATGGTTTTGTTAGATTTGACAGTGACACGTGACAGTTGCCATAGCCAAACTTTTTTTTTCATTTTTGTGGCACACATTCGATGCTGGATTCTGTCTAAAAACCCGGTCGTTCGGTCAAACAAAGGTTCAAAGTACTTTTACAAAAATATCTGCAATCATAAAGTATTTTTGAAATCGGACAAGATAAATCGGATAATTGATGGTTTTCCTCGAAATGGTTTTCGAATGGGAGCATACAAAAAAAAATGAACAATGCCAATTATTGGTACAGTCTTTTTATTATTATTATTATTATTTATCGCGAACGGACAGACGCGGGAGACTTATTTATATTTGTAGTGATAGTAGGATCATAACAAGAAAATAATATTGAATGCAAAAGTGCTGAGGGCTAATTTGAACTCTGGTCTGACCATGATGTTTATCTTCGTTCTAGATAGCTATGACTTAGTTCGCTATGACAGCCGATCTGTCATAGACACGTGTACGCGGTCAATGCGCCTGCGCGCATGGCCGCTATCGCTATATGCGTTGCAGGCGCGAAATGTGGGTAAAACCATTTGAAAAAAAGTGGGCAATCGGGGTTTTAATTTTTGTTATATTGTTATTCTATATTTGGTAGATCATATTTAACATATCATGTTACATCACAAAAAGGATAAAAGGATGTTAAGAAAAAAAAATGACACAAAAAATAATGACATACCTATTATCTTTGACAATACATCATTTTAAAAGGAATATTTAATAGCAATTTATTCGCTTGTCTAAATTATGAAGTACAGGTTCAAGAACCTGGAATTATTATTTAAATTGAATACCGGTTTGTCGGTTTTAGTTTTAGCTTTTTAGAATCTTGCTTTTGTTCATTATTGTAAATTGTTTTTAAAAGTAAACTATTATTAACGACATTGAGGGGAATAAGTTGGGATCAATAAAAGTAAGTAATATTGTGGATTATTATTATTATTAATTATTTACAAATTGACACTTACATCGACCAATGTTTCCTTAATAACTAATTTTAACTAAATTTGACTAAGAATAAAATTACAGTATAAAACCTTACTTGCTAAAACAAATACCGGAAAACCGGATTTGCAGTATTTCCGACGCTTGTTATTTTTCTACACATGTATACATAATAAATTAACTACGTTGCTACACTAATAAAAAACAAATAAATAATTTAAAAAAAGTAGTGTAAAGTGTGAACATTTTTGGTAGTGCCTTTAGCAATGTCTCCCTCAAAGTATATTTTACGTAGGTACTAAAATAATATTTCCAAATCGGTTCCTAGCGATAATTTATTGTTTAACATAAATAAAGCCATAAAATAAGAGTGTCTACCTTTTTGAATTCGTTTAAAACTGGCTGTATTAGCCTGCAAAGATAGACATAAATGTCCTGCTGCATCAACAACCTTGATCATTTGTACAAATACAGAATCAATTGAAGAAATAAAATGAGAAACGGTCGGAAAGGTAACGTGTTATGAGCGGTATCTATAACGCCCAGTGATTAGAATAAATAACAGTCATCGTTCTTTACCATCAGGTTATGATACCCCTCTCCCCCCATAGCTCTACTACCTTTGATCTATATAGCCCAGTGAGTAGAATAAGTAATAAACAGTCATCGTTCTTTACCATCAGGTTATGATACCCCCCTCCCCCCTCCCCCCCCCCCCCCCCCCAGCTCTACTACCTTTGATCTATATAGCCCAGTGAGTAGAATAAGTAATAAACAGTCATCGTTCTTTACCATCAGGTTATGATACCCCCCCCCCCCCCCCCCCAGCTCTACTACCTTTGATCTATATAGCCCAGTGAGTAGAATAAGTAATAAACAGTCATCGTCTTTACCATCAGGTTATGATACCCCTCTTCTCTCCCCCTCCCCCACCCCACCCCACCCCCACCCCGTATCCTCCTACCCTCCCGTCCTCTCAGCTGATGATATCATATTACGCCCCTTATATATAAAAAGTCTAATGACACACAACGATCCCAGTACTGGACAAGTGACCATGAACAACAATAGGTACTGAAATTACTTGTCACGTTGGTACATAATTTCACAAAAAAACATTCAACATAAGCATCATTTTACGAACTTATCATTCGGCAAATCTTTAATAGTTACTAGTTAGTAAAGATATGCCGACCCTAGTAGCATTTTATGTAAGGCTTTTTGTAGGGCCTATGTTAACTGCTCCGGTGGCCAACGGTTAGAGTTGGCCGTTGAATTATCGTAATTTCTACAATTCTACCCAACGTTGGTCCTGTATTGAAAATACATACAGAGGGCCAACGAATCAACCTCCACCACTAGCCAACTGAAGTTTAGGGGTATTTTATTGTAAGCCGATCAACCAAAGCCCAACAGTTTTAAAACCTACCATGGGCCAACGAGTGAATATAGCTGTAGGTTCAGAGTTATAGTTCCACGTCCAGCCAGTGTAGGCGTTACGACATGGGCCCAACTGCTATTTAATTAAGTAGGCCCATCTCACTTTTTACGATGCAGGGCCTACGTGTAAATGTAGCTGCAGGCTTCGAGTTATTTAGTTAATAAGGGCCGATGTAGGATTAACAACATTGGCCCAACTGTATTTAGATTATGTAGGCCCATCTCACTTTTCACGATGAAGGGCCTACGTGTAAATGTAGCTGTAGGCTTCGAGTTATTTTGTTAATAAGGGCCAATGTAGGATTAACAACATTGGCCCAACTGTATTTAGATTATGTAGGCCCATCTTACTTTTGACGATGAAGGGCCTACGTGTAAATGTAGCTGTAGGCTTCGAGTTATTTTGTTAATAAGGGCCAATGTAGGATTAACAACATTGGCCCAACTGTATTTAGATTATGTAGGCCCATCTTACTTTTGACGATGAAGGGCCTACGTGTAAATGTAGCTGTAGGCTTCGAGTTATTTTGTTAATGAGGGCCAATGTAATATTAACAACATTGGCCCAACCACTATTATTTATGTAGACCCATCTCACTTTTTACGATGAAGGGCTTACGTATAAATGTGAAAAATCCACATAAATTCGACAATTCGTTTTAACGTAAGCTTTAATACATAAGAAGGGACATTAGCTTGCATAAATGTTACAGCGGTTGTATTCAGGCCCCTGTTGGAAATCTTACATCAGCCATACAAAACTAAGTATGTAATTCGAAACCACTAAAGTACATTCACACGTATGTCATATTATAAAAACCGTATACGTTTTCTGCATTCTATTTAAATACATTTGTAAAAATATATAATTCACTACAACTACATTTACGCTTCTAATTCGCCATTAAGTATACCTTTTTCTTATGCCACATTATTAATTGTGATGTGTAAATGGAACGTGCCACCCATGGCCTTCAAGAGTATTATTCTTAATGTACCGTTGTGTTTACCAACAATTTAATAGGACGTTTAACTTTGCACGACAGCTAAGATTACATTTCTATTTATTTCTATATTACTATGACAAATGTCACCCTTATAATACGTTAGTTTAGTACGTATGTACCTAAATATAGATAGCTGCCCTTGAACGGCTGTTTAAGCGAAACGTCCTAGTTATGTTATTGGTGCTCTTAGGGCTCATAGGATTTTTTAAATTAAAAAGAAATATTTTCGTAATAATAAGAAAGTAAAGGTTTATTGCGATGCTTAGGAACAATAAGTATTATATACTAACAGGTAACTATTTTTGCTATTTCTCATTTTTCATCATACAAAGTATTAGCACAATCCACATTAATGCTAGCTCTTAAGAAAATAATCATATATAATATCAAATAAACACTTTCATAATCACAACATGAATCAAATTCCCCAGTGGGGCTTAAATTTCCAATACAACCTACTGCAAAAGATCTTGCTGGTGCATCCGCTATAATGCAACTTATTCGAAAACAAAACATTTTACCATTAATAAAGATACCATTGTTCTCTAAATGCTTACATTCATCAACAAAAGGGCGTAAGTAGGTGTTGCAGTTATTAGGTTTTGATTCGCCATAATACAGCCCCACAATAAATGGCTGTTTATTAAGCGACTGATCTAAAGTGCACAAAATTGGCCAAAAAGAATTACTGGTACTAGAATGTATAGGTAACCCGTCGACATTTAGTGTAACAGATATAAATGGAGTATTTTCAGATTGAGCTAATTTTCTTTGCATTAAAGGATAGCTTTTTGAAGATAACCCTAATGATGCCTGTTCTATTAACTGTGTTTCGAGTCCAAAATAAACAAAAGATCCCCCAGAACACTGAACAACATTGATGTACCTCGGCGTTTGCAATAAAGTCCGGGCATCTCTAGGTAAACACGGATGGTGTGACTGTAATTCTTTCAATAAGTCATTTAAAGCGGAATGTGTAATATTATGCTTATTGGACCAAGTTAAAAGAAAGGTGCGTATATTGCTCTCCTTTATTTCAATCGCTGAGGTAATTTCAGCTCTAACATTATGAGAACCGTTAGGCAACTCATCACTAGAATATAATGCTTCTAAAGTTGGACACGGACTTATATTATTGGGCTTAGATGTTAATGGGTTACTTTCTGGATCACAAGGTTGATACACGTTATTGAATTCTAGTCTAATTTGCGATATTTTGGCTGCCATTAATCTCCTCCTGGTTCTGTCCGAATAAGTGTGGTGATTATTTTGCAACGGTACCCGGTCGTCGCTTCTCTCTGCCTCCATCGCGATCCTTGGCAAAACGGAACCAATTGCTGATTACAGCGTTGATCTCGGCATCAGTTGCCAACTCCGAAATCTTGTGACGACGCGCAGCATCTAAGAAAAATACCATATTATTTAAATGTTATAATTACAGCTGCAAGTAATTCATGAAGTGTTTGAACTATTGAAGTCATTTAAGAACCTGTCAGCACAGAGGCCGAAATTTTTGAACAAGAACTTAAGGGCCTTATTTATATTTATGTTTTTGTTGAGATTTTTTAAATATCTTGTTTCATATGGAAGATTTTTCCTAACTCACATTTGACATTTATCATTTTCATATAAATTCTAACCTGAAAGGCCAAATTATACAAAGTGACTTCAAATTGGTAAAATACAAAATTGTATTTTCTGAATCTACTGATTACAATCAACTTTTATCATGGGACTAATATGGAAATCGGTTGTAGGGAACGACGGCTGTCAAATAGGACTTGGAAATAATAATAATAATAATAATAATAATATGGGACACTTGACACCAATTTGAATAATAAATAATAATAATAATAAATAAATATCTTGCTACAAATTACACCAATTGACCCAGCCCCAAACTAAGCAGAGCTTGTACTATGGGTACCAGGCAACGGATAAACATACTTATATAATGTAGATAAATACATAATTAAATACATACAACATACATGACTCGGGCACAAACATTCGTACTCATCATCACACATTTGACAGACATTTGTTATATTTTTTGAATTTTATAGCGCATTGGTTTCGACTGTAATGCTGCAATTTTTTATTGACTAAATAAATAAATCATACAACTGTCTGCCCCTACCGGGATTCGAACCCGGGACCTCTAGCTTCATAGTCAGGGTCACTAACCACTAGGCTATCCGGTCGTCAATTGATCTAGTCCCAAACTAGGCAAAGCCTGTACTATGGCTACTAGACAATGGATAAACATATAGAAAGGACTTCACATAGACCTTTAAAATGATTAATGCAGGTTTCTTATAAACAGTTTAAAGAGTTTTACATACATACATATTATAAAGGTTGTCTAGATCAAATTAAAACAAAATATTCAATATATCATGGATTACATTACCTTTAATAACTTTGACTATGTTCAGATTTTTTAAGGCAGTCTTGTTGTTTTTTCCCGTCCAGTTGCATATTAGGGCTAGATCTTTACTAAATATCTTTTCAAGTATTCTCCTGATGATTGCAGATGTTTTGTGCCCGCCAACAAAACTTAAATAGTTTTCCTGCAAACAAGTTTTAAAAAACTATTTTTTATAGGTGTTGCGTATTTTGACACTTCCTAATTGCAGATAAATCAAAATCTATAGGGTATGAGGAGAATCATAAAATCCCTTTGATCTAGAATCATGAAATTACACAAGAAGCACGGAACCACATTACGAGTTATAGAAGAAATCAGAAATAGTACATTATTCCCGAGGCCCGAAAAGTAGGAGTCGCCCGACGAGGTGGTTTTCAAGCCGAGCATAGCGAGGCTTGCAAAGACAGGCAATTCTGGTTTACGTCGAGGAATATACAGGGTGTTCGGCACATGGACCGTCAATTTTTTTTGGGATATTGGTGGAGTTATTTGGTATCTTTTTACTTTTGGAACTTAGATCTTTAAAAAAAATTAACCTCAATACAAAAATTCAATTATTAAAAAACTAAAGACGTGAGAGGTTATTTTTTTTTCTTAGGACCCAAGTTCCAAGAGTGAAAAGATAGCAAATAACCCCAGCACTATCCCAAAAAAAATTGACGGTTCATGTGCCAAACACCCTGTATTGTATAGTGCTCTTTTCAAACAATTTGAGGAAATAATAAAAAATAAAAACTAATGTAAATTGCTATAAAACTAATGTACTAAACGTTCGCCTCAAGTCGGCCGCTACCTCCCGGCCCGCTTCCCCGCACCACGCCGCAACTGAGGCCCGCTTAGTACCGTTAGTAAACAAACTCAATAAAAAGCATTAAGTTATTTTAAGCATTAGTTAACAAACGTTTATGAATCATGTTTTTGAGCATCGGTCCTACAACAAGCCTTCAAGGAGGCTCTAACGTTTTTTTTAATAAGGCTAGTCTACAATTCTGTTAAATCACACACGTGACTAAATATACATTAAAATCTAGGTCAGTTCAAATCTTCCCAGTACCTAAATGTTAATTGTTTCTTATCAGTTTTTACAGTCAGGTTTTTTCTATTTGTTTTTTAATAGCATAATTACCCCTATACACAGCGCCTTAACAATGTACCTATAAAAACTTACCAAAATCTTGTCATTTCCTTCTATGGCAAGCACACTTTCTAATGCCTGCAGTGACTGCAAGTCTTTGCATGGTATATTAATGCCATCGGGCAATGAAGAAGCTGCAGGTGTATTTGATGGTGCAGACCGTAATTGTTGAGGTTGTAAACCTCTATAATAGTTTTATACTGGCCACGTAGATTTTTGTATTACTCTTAAGTCTTGTCAATGTCTGCTTATTGGTTCTATTGCTCTCGAAGTTGTGTGTAATAAAATGTGATCCATGGAACTTTCTCTCGTTTCCCTCATTATACTAAACATGGTAGCAGATCGTTATATTTAAACAGGAAGTGGAAAACAAGTAAGTCGTAAATATGAGTAATAATATCGTAATACCAATATTTGACGGAACGGATTATGAAAAATGGAAAATTCGACTATTGAAATTTCTTCAATTTAAAAAATGCAAGGAAGTTGCTATTAGATTAAAAACTGAGAAAGATGATGCTATTCATTGGGATGAGATGGATATTCAAGCTACGAATTATATATACAGCGCGATTACAAATCAACAATTGGAATATATTAGCGAGATAGAGTCAGCATACAAAATAATTTTGAAATTCGACGAAATGTATTTAAAGCAATCTACAGCGTTACAAATAGTATGCAGAAATAATTTGGAAAATATAAAGCTAGCGAAATATTCGGATATTAATAATTTCTTCAATGATTTTGAAAGATGTGTCAACGATTTAAAAAAGGCCGGCGCCATGATATCGGAAAGTGAAAAATTAAATTATATGTTAAAAGCGATGCCTGCAAACTACAGCTACATCGGAGACTTAATTGATGTTTTGCCAGAGAAATAGAGAGAACCGTAGAATTTTTAAAGAGCAAAATAAGATTGAAGAAAATTCAAAGCGTAGACGAAGATATGCCAGCTACCTCGAACGCATTTAATGTGGAATCGGCGAACAAACAAACGTGTTTTACATGCGGAAAAATTGGGCACGTACAAAAAGACTGTTGGCATAGACACCGCGGTCGCGGAGGCAGACATTACGCTCGAAGTCGTGGTCGTGGACGTGGACATTATAATTTTGGACCAAACAGAGGAAGAGGAAATTATTTTCACACAGATTTTAATAAAAAGAGTTTTCACACATGCATTGTGAACAATTCGATGATTGATGAAGATGCTCCTATTAAGAAAGGACAAATAAATTGGCTCCTAGATAGTGGATGTACAGACCATATAATAAACACCGATGAATATTTTGATAAATTTACAACATTGAAAGAACCTATAAAAGTGAGAGTTGGTGATGGAAGAATTTTGAAAGCGACAAAGGTTGGAAGCATTACAACCTATTTTCCTGTCTATAAGAACAGAAATAAAGTAATAATTGACAACGTATTTTATGTGAAAGAGATGAAAGCTAACTTATTGAGCTACTCGAAGATAACAGAAAATCATACAATAGTTTCGAGAGGACATTTGACGAAGATATATAACATGAATAGAGAATTGATCTCAATTGCCAAGAAAGATGAGAGACTGTGATCCATGGAACTTTCTCTCGTTTCCCTCATTATACTAAACAGTAATCTTGCTAGAATCTCATTTTGCGTGATCTGTAATTCCGTTATTGCATTTTCAATCCGGCCCAGGTGCCGAGAAATTACATCTGAAATAAAGGGAAAATATAGAACTAAAAATAGACAGAAATAAAAAATAAATACAACACCACTATGTGAAAATCATTTAACTTTTTTCCTAGAGATCGTAACTTAAACTTACTTACCTAAAGATTCTGAAGAGGTTTTTTCACCAAAAACAAATGGTGTCAAATCAAGTGATCCTGAAATATAGCATTTATTTAATCAACATGACATTTATGTTATGGTAGAGCGTGTATATTTATATTACCACTATAACAACAAATGATAAAAATAAAACATTAATAGGGGCCCCCAAACAAAGTACATAGTGTACTACATAGCATTAAATCTTGTATGATGGATGGATGGTACAGAACAGACAGAACCCTTCGTACTTGCACTTGGACAGTTTCTTGGCTATTCAATCCCTGGTTTGTAGTATAATTGCTTCCCGCTCACGCTCACACACCAACATTGAGCTCAACTTGTATACATGTACTAGGGTTTAGTTAGCTCTATGCTTGGCTCGACATGTTAAACTAAAATCACACATCTAGGTACTTTGACATATAAAAAAACGGTATGATTAGGTATACTCACCAAGAGGGGACGACGTCGCATTTAAAGGATCTGATTTTTCTGCAGTTGCGTCTGCTCTAGCTAAAATTTCATAAAAAATTGTATTCAAATTAATTTATGCGAAGTCGCGGGCAAAAGCTATATAATACCTATAACTCTTTGTAAAATATGATAGTTTTAAATGATTCGCGGTTAACTATGTATATCAGTCATCTTAGTTATACGGGATATTGACCGCGATTAACTTACTTACTTTCGACGCAGTTGCACGCATCATGATCACGGGTAGACGGGAAATATCGGGAACTCAATAAACCCAGTAAGTTAATCGCGGTAAATATCCCGTATAACTAAAGATGTCTTTGTAAAACATTTTCGTTTCTATAGCTATGAGATAAGATACTCTAGATTTTGGTATTTTGGTATTGGACAATGATTACAAACAGTTAGGCATAAAATTCAGTTTTAACTTACCATTGTTGGCTTTTAATGTGGCAGTTGCAGATTTTCCAGAAGCTACAATTGAGCTTGGTAGAGGAAACTGAGTAGGTGATCGTGCTATAAATAACAATGAAAATTTATTTTTTATCAGTTCTATCACTAATTCCAATTGGACATAGTTATGCAAAAACGTTCCAATCTATGAGTTGTAGATAGGTTGTAGATTGGAAACGCTCCAACATTCGAAAACCTTCCAAACCAGAACGGGTGTGTAATGATCGGTATAAAAAGAATTAATATAATTTCATTTGATATAACAACATTTGATATAACGTCAAAGAATATAATAACTCATTTTATATAACAAACGATTGGTACGATCATTTTGGCATATCATTTATTTCGTATAAACATCATTTGGTATAATTGTGATTTCATATAAAAATTATATTGTATAACTATCACGTGGTATGATGGGTTCAAGGGCGAGTCGACGCGGGGCTTCTATTTCTGCTCTGAGGGTCACAAGGTAACTAACGAACCTACCCAAGTCAGTATAGGCAAGAGTAATTGTTATGCTAACTGTACCTATTTTAGATGACATGAGTTAATTATTAAAGAAAATATGCATTATATTTAAAGTATGTTATATGAAATGTTATTAGATTAAATTATCTTTGTAGAAAATGATAATTATGTTACATTTAAATATGTTAAATATGTTGTTATATGATTCAATAATTATTTCAAAAGAGTGTTATAGCGACTAATATTTTATCAAATATTTTTATACCCATCATTACGCAGTACGCACCCATTCTCTATTTGTATTACATACGTAATTTATTTATTGATTTCATTATGATGATGATGATGATTTGTAATTAAAGTTAAAATTGTTGAGAAGGCATGTTGCTGATATTGTTTTATGTTGAAACAGTTCTGATAAAGCCTGTCACTGATAATAATTTTGTAATGGTTTAATTTAAATAAATATTCTTCATTACTTTCAACCAGAGGTGGACTAGCAATCCTAGCCGCCTTAGGGTCAATCCACACCGAGACGCGACACGACGTTGCATTTAATTCGAGCTGCGCCGCGCAGCGCAGCGAGGCGTCGAGCTGCCAGGATGCGCCTCGCGCGTTGCGATGCGCAGCGGAACGTGTCTGCCCGCCGCCCTGAAGCATGCGCCACCCCGCGCCCCGCCCCGCACCGTCCCGGCGGCCTCAGGCTGCGCCGCGCTGCGTGTGGATTGACCCTTAGGCCTTGTAGCACCAGCCACCTCCTCTTGCTCCTTTTTTTCTGACACGCGGCCAATTTGTGCCTCAGAATATTATTCAATATTCAGCCGCCCTAGGCCCGAACCTAGTCGGCCTATATGGAAAGTCCGCCCCTGATTTCAACACTAGGTATCTATCTAATTAGCACTTACTGTTACATCTTGGGGGTGTGGGAAATCTTATGTTTTCATTTTCACTAGGTTGTTCAAGCTCCTCTTCAGTGTCACTGTTGTATAATTTGCGAGCAGGACGTGCCTGCCTTTTAGGACGGATGCCGTTGTCAGAGTTCGAATCCGTAAATTCAGATTCTATTTCAGCCTTTCTCGCTCTTTCTCTGGCTTTGAGAAGGTCATCTGAAAAAGAAATAAGTACATGAATTGGTCATTAAAAAATGTGTTTCAATACCAATTGCCATGGAATCAAAACGTATTGTTGTCCTAGAAACTTGAAATTTGGTGTGAAGGTAACTCTTACAGCACAATCAATGAGATAAACATGAGATAAATCTGAAAATCTTAATATTTTGTGCCTGTCTGTCATTATCGACAACCAATTTAAAATTACCCCATACTGCGTACAATTTACTTTGGAGCTCTGCTAACACTCGCAAAAAGCGGGATAAATTAAAGACTCGATTACTGTGATATATGAACTACATACATACCTATGTATCTACATGCATGCCTACCTATAAATTTGTACGGAACCCTCGGTGCGCGAATCCACTCACATTTGGGCGGTTTTTTTATACCTATTTTCCGTTCCATGCACCGTTCGCATGTTCCGTTTACCTTCCATGCTGGTCTGGGAGCAAAGAAAAAACATAGCATGTACCAGTTGCTTCTCTACCCGCGCAGATGGTAAAAGCCCATCGAGGGAATGGGCGAAAATATTAGGAATCATGTTATAGGCGATGAGGCTAGCAACCCATCACTATTTTGATTCCATTTTCCACCTGCCTGCATCTGCCTGAGGTATCTGTTACCTTAGGCTCTGTCTACCCCGTAAGGGATAAAGACGTGATTTGTGTGTGTGTATTTTCCGTTACTAGCACTTAAATTTGAAAAAGGTACACTCACCAGTTGCGTGGAAGATCCTATTTATGGAATAGATTTTCCATGAAGAGTCGGGTTTGCTTGACCCGGAGAGCAATTTGTCACTATTTCCGCGTTTCCCGGTTGGCCAAGCGCAGCGCGTTTTTTTTGGAGTCATCCAGTCTTTTCTAATAATGGCGACTCCACCACCCGCCGCTGCAGTAAATTCAACTACTTGGTACACTATAAAAAAGTTATTAATCAGTTGAATTCCCGAAAAAATGCGGTCGGCAGTAAAAAAATATGTATTTAAATTGTTTTCAATACAATAGTGTTTATTTTCATTGAGTTATTATTACTAATAATAACTCAATGGTTCATTTACGTCCCGCTGAGCTGACATCTAAAATGTACTACTGCGCTGCGACTCGCGTCATAAAGAGCAGCTGTATAATATTATAATAATCACTTTTCACAAGGTCGAAGATTTTTCACATTTGTTTCACACAGTGGTTTCCGTTACACATTTGTTTTCGATCCGTCTTACACACGCGAGGACAGCAAAATGGACGATCGACCCGAAGCCGGACGGACGATATAGCCAGTGTTGCCAGTCGGGTCTTGTCAGAAGTTACCAGAAATATGAAAAAAGGAACCTTTTTGTGTAAAAAATAACCTTTTATATTTTTTTACTGGAAAGGTATTAAAAGTTGATAGAATAGAATGGTAGTTGTATTGGCTTACAGAAACATCGATGAATTTTTGAGCACTTGCCCACATTTCTTGATTTATTCATATTGAAACATCAATTTCAAGTACAAAGTGTTGTTCCAATAGAGATGGCTGGTTGTTCATAAAGGTCTGTGGTTCTACTGCTAACGAAGCAAGCTTATCAACATGAAAAATTCTAAAACAAGCGTTCGTTCCGTTCCACGTTGCTTTTATGTAAGAAATTAAAAGTTAATTCTATAAATTCCGAAAAGTAACCTTTTTATTAATGTAACCTAAAAGTAACCAATGCAGTTAAAAAATCACCTAAAAGGTTACAAAAGTAACCTTCTGGCAACACTGGATATAGCGCCGTATGCGCGGCACGAAAGGAAAACCTGCGCAGAAGTCGATTTTCAGGTATCACCTGCGGTGAAGGAGGGGTGCGACGCAGTCGCACCGCACGTATCCATAGCAACGGGGCGGCGCGGGGTTTTGCGCATGCGCGCGCGCCAGTCGCTCGCTTCTCACCTCCGCCACCCTGCGCAGACGTCGCTGTCGACGCTGTCGCCCGCGAGGGGCGGGGTCCGGGGTGGCGCGAGTACAGTAGAATGAAAACATCAACGAAATAATAAAACGGAATTTGTCACACCATTTAGATTTCACTTCTTTTTCTTTTGTCGCTGAAGTCGACAACCACGCATCGCAAATTGCAGCAAAACATGGCCCGTTTAGAAGCCCCTTTAATATTGAACTTGGCTACCATAGGATTAAGTAGGTATTGTTGACTTATTCAATGCGCAATAGGTAGGTTCACCAACTGTTGCCTGAGTTGCCTTTCCTTCCGCTGCTGTAGAATTACGATAAAGCATAATTTATTTATTATGTTTTAAATGAAAAATGAATACAATTGGCATTTACTTAAAACTTACTTTACTTACTAGGCTGAGACTATAAGTAGGTACTTAATTTTTAAGTACCTACCTAACTACCTACGGGAGACCCCGAAAGAAACAATAGTATATATTATACTTACTAGGTATACCTATAGGGCCTTTGTTGATATTTTGTTTTGCGGTTTTGGTTAAAAATCTTATTGTTTAATATTGTTGGGCGCATGTTGGCTTTTTGTATGAATATTCTGTAGAGTATTTCATTAAACACTACGGTAGGGCCTTCGTTGATATTTTGTATGAATCACCGGTTGGCAGTCTAACTGTCAAAAGTTGTTGGGCCCAAGTTGATTCCTAATATTATTTTTTTATTGGGGAGTTGACCACAAGTTTAGTAGGGCCTTTGATATTTTTTTTGTTACTGTATACGGTTAAAATTCTAACCACAAAATATAGATGGCCCTATGTTAGTTTTTTGCTATGGATTGTCTGTTGGGGACCCAACCGTAATCCTTAGTTGGCCCGAAGTTACATTATTGTTCAGAAAATCCGTAGACAACCTAACAATATCACAGTGTTGGGCCTAAGTTAGGGAACGACATTGCCTTCCTCCAACTTTTTCCCGACCGTTGGTGACGGTTGGGCAACCGAAAATGCTTACTACTTAGTTTTTAAGTTTGGGACTCGGGACCCCACCAAAAACAATAGTAGGGCCTTCCTTGATATTTTGTTTGAGATTTCGGTTAAAAATCTTACTACTTAATATTGTTGGGCGCATGTTGGCTTTTTGTATGAATATTCTGTAGAGTATTTCATTAAACACTACGGTAGGGCCTTCGTTAATATTTTGTGTGAATCGCCGGTTGGCAGTCTAACCATTAAAAGATGTTGGGCCCAAGTTGATTCTAAATATATTTTATTGTTGGGGACCTGATCACAAGTTATAGTAGGGCCTTTGATAATTTTTTGTTACTGTATACGGTTAAAATTCTAACCACGAAGTACAGATGGCCCTATGTTAGTTTTTTGCTATGGATTGTCTGTTGGGGACCCAACCGTAATCCTTAGTTGGGCCGAAGTTACATTATTGTTCAGAAAATCCGTAGACAACCTAACAATATCACAGTGTTGGGCCTAAGTTAGGGAACGACATTGCCTTCCTCCAACTTTTTCCCGACCGTTGGTGACGGTTGGGCAACCGAAAATGCTTACTACTTAGTTTTTAAGTTCGGGACTCGGGACCCCACCAAAAACAATAGTAGGGCCTTCCTTGATATTTTGTTTGAGATTTCGGTTAAAAATCTTACTACTTAATATTGTTGGGCGCATGTTGGCTTTTTGTATGAATATTCTGTAGAGTATTTCATTAAACACTACGGTAGGGCCTTCGTTAATATTTTGTGTGAATCGCCGGTTGGCAGTCTAACCATTAAAAGTTGTTGGGCCCAAGTTGATTCTAAATATATTTTATTGTTGGGGACCTGATCACAAGTTATAGTAGGGCCTTTGATAATTTTTTGTTACTGTATACGGTTAAAATTCTAACCACGAAGTACAGATGGCCCTATGTTAGTTTTTTGTTATGGATTTTCTGTTGGGGACCCAACCGTAATCCTTAGTTGGGCCGAAGTTACATTTTTGTTGGGAAAATCCGTAGAAAACCTAACAATATGCCTGTGTTGGGCCTAAGTTGGGGAACGACATTGCCTTCTCCCAACTTTTTCCCAACCGTTGGCGACGGTTGGGCAACCGAGAATGCTACTAGGGGAATAAGTTTGTAAAATGATGCTTATGTAGAATGTTTTTTTGTGAAATGATGTACCAACGTAGTCACTGGACTACCAATATATTAACTGTTAAAACAATCCTTATCAAACTAAAAAAAAATCACGTCACGAGGTTTTTTTTTCAGTCAATATGCAGATTCTAGAGGCTTGCCAAATGATAAGCTTCAATGATTATTCTTGCAAATGTTGGTACCTAAGTGAAATGATTGGATCGCGATCAGACTACCAGTTTTATGAAATTGTATAAATTAATTTAAAAGTAATATTTTTGAATTTGTTTCAAACTGACTGTTTTACCGTGTGATACAAAAAACCTATTACTCACTATTCATTCTTTGGTCTAAAACTTAACAGCAACTAGTGATCTAAAAATACGAGCACAGCTCATTGTAACCCTAAACTCTGAAACTTAACATCAACCAGTGATCTAAAAATATGAGCGCAGCCCATTATAACCTTAACCTACGATCTATATAGCCCTTTTTATTCCTCCTCCCCTACCCCCTCCGACATCTTCCTCCTACCCTCCCGTCCTCTCAGCTGATGATATCATAATATGTCCCTTATATATAAAAAATCTAATGACAGACAATGATCCCAGTACTGGACAAGTGACCACAAACAACTGTAGGTACTGAAGTGACTTTTCCAGCGACTACGTTGGTACATCATTTCACAAAAAAACATTCTACATTAGCATCATTTTACAAACTTATCATCCGGCAAATCTTTACTACCTACCAATACATTAACTGTTAAAACAACCCTTATCGAACTAAAAAAAAAACACGTGGCAATGTTTTTCTTTTCAATAAATAAGCAGGTTCTAGAGGCTTGCCAAATGATAAGCTTGCGAAATGATTAATCTTTCAAATGTTGGTAAGTGAAATGATTGGATCGCGATTAGACTACCAAAGTTTTATGAAATTGTGTAAATTAATTTAAAAGCTACAGATATTTTTGAATTTGTTTAAAACTGACTGTTTTACCGTGTGTTACAAAAAAACCTACCACTCACTATTCATTTTTTGGTCTAAAACTTAACAGCAACTAGTGATTTAAAACTACGAGCACAGCTCATTGTAGCCCTAAACTCTAAAACTTAACATCAACCAGTGATCTAAAAATACGAGCGCAGCTCATTGTAACCCTAAACTCTAAAACTTAACATCAACCAGTGATCTAAAAATACGAGCACAGCTCATTGTAACCCTAAACTCTAAAACTTAACATCAACCAGTGATCTAAAAATACGAGCGCAGCTCATTGTAACCCTAAACTCTAAAACCTTACATCAACCAGTGATCTAAAAATACGAGCACAGCTCATTGTAACCCTAAACTCTAAACCTTAACATCATCCAGTGATCTAAAAATACGAGCATAGCTCATTGTAACCCTAAACTCTAAAACTTAACATCAACCATACATACACACATACATACACAAATCACGTCTTTATCCCTTACGGGGTAGACAGAGCCTAAGGTAACAAGACCAACAGGCCACATTTAGCAAAATTGTGGGCGTATAGGTGGAAAATGGAATCAGAATAGTGATGGGTTGCTAGCCTCATCGCCTATAACAAGATTCCTATGATTTTCGCCCATTCCCTCGATGGGCTTTTACCATCTGCGCGGGTAGAGAAGCAATTGGTACATTCTATGTTTTTTCTTTACTCCCAGACCAGCATGGAAGAAACTCTAAAACTTAACATCAACCAGTGATCTAAAAATACGAGCACAGCTCATTGTAACCCTAAACTCTAAAACTTAACATCAACCATACATACACACATACATACACAAATCACGTCTTTATCCCTTACGGAGTAGACAGAGCCTAAGGTAACAAGACCTACAGGCCACATTTAGCAAAATTGTGGGCGTATAGGTGGAAAATGGAATCAAAATAGTGATGGGTTGCTAGCCTCATCGCCTATAACAAGATTCCTATGATTTTCGCCCATTCCCTCGATGGGCTTTTACCATCTGCGCGGGTAGAGAAGCAACTGGTACATTCTATGTTTTTTCTTTACTCCCAGACCAGCATGGAAGAAACTCTAAAACTTAACATCAACCAGTGATCTAAAAATACGAGCACAGCTCATTGTAACCCTAAACTCTAAAACTTAACATCAACCAGTGATCTAAAAATACGAGCACAGCTCATTGTAACCCTAAACTCTAAAACTTAACATCAACCAGTGATCTAAAAATACGAGCGCAGCTCATTGTAACCCTAAACTCTAAAACCTTACATCAACCAGTGATCTAAAAATACGAGCACAGCTCATTGTAACCCTAAACTCTAAACCTTAACATCATTCAGTGATCTAAAAATACGAGCATAGCTCATTGTAACCCTAAACTCTAAAACTTAACATCAACCATACATACACACATACATACACAAATCACGTCTTTATCCCTTACGGGGTAGACAGAGCCTAAGGTAACAAGACCAACAGGCCACATTTAGCAAAATTGTGGGCGTATAGGTGGAAAATGGAATCAGAATAGTGATGGGTTGCTAGCCTCATCGCCTATAACAAGATTCCTATGATTTTCGCCCATTCCCTCGATGGGCTTTTACCATCTTCGCGGGTAGAGAAGCAACTGGTACATTCTATGTTTTTTCTTTACTCCCAGACCAGCATGGAAGAAACTCTAAAACTTAACATCAACCAGTGATCTAAAAATACGAGCACAGCTCATTGTAACCCTAAACTCTAAAACTTAACATCAACCATACATACACACATACATACACAAATCACGTCTTTATCCCTTACGGAGTAGACAGAGCCTAAGGTAACAAGACCTACAGGCCACATTTAGCAAAATTGTGGGCGTATAGGTGGAAAATGGAATCAAAATAGTGATGGGTTGCTAGCCTCATCGCCTATAACAAGATTCCTATGATTTTCGCCCATTCCCTCGATGGGCTTTTACCATCTGCGCGGGTAGAGAAGCAACTGGTACATTCTATGTTTTTTCTTTACTCCCAGACCAGCATGGAAGAAACTCTAAAACTTAACATCAACCAGTGATCTAAAAATACGAGCACAGCTCATTGTAACCCTAAACTCTAAAACTTAACATCAACCAGTGATCTAAAAATACGAGCACAGCTCTTTGTTACCCTAAACTCTAAAACTCAACATCAACCAGTGATCTAAAAATACGAGCACAGCTCATTGTAACCCTAAACTCTAAAACTTAACATCAACCAGTGATCTAAAAATACGAGCACAGCTCATTGTAACCCTAAACTCTAAAACCTTACATCAACCAGTGATCTAAAAATACGAGCACAGCTCATTGTAACCCTAAACTCTAAACCTTAACATCATCCAGTGATCTAAAAATACGAGCACAGCTCATTGTAACCCTAAACTCTAAAACCTTACATCAACCAGTGATCTAAAAATACGAGCACAGCTCATTGTAACCCTAAACTCTAAACCTTAACATCATCCAGTGATCTAAAAATACGAGCACAGCTCATTGTAACCCTAAACTCTAAAACTTAACATCAACCATACATACACACATACATACACAAATCAAGTCTTTATCCCTTACGGAGTAGACAGAGCCTAAGGTAACAAGACCTACAGGCCACATTTAGCAAAATTGTGGGCGTATAGGTGGAAAATGGAATCCAAATAGTGATGGGTTGCTAGCCTCATCGCCTATAACAAGATTCCTATGATTTTTGCCCATTCCCTCGATGGGCTTTTACCATCTGCGCGGGTAGAGAAGCAACTGGTACATTCTATGTTTTTTCTTTACTCCCAGACCAGTATGGAAGAAACTTTAAAACTTAACATCAACCAGTGATCTAAAAATACGAGCACAGCTCATTGTAACCCTAAACTCTAAAACTTAACATCAACCAGTGATCTAAAAATACGAGCACAGCTCTTTGTTACCCTAAACTCTAAAACTCAACATCAACCAGTGATCTAAAAATACGAGCACAGCTCATTGTAACCCTAAACTCTAAAACTTAACATCAACCAGTGATCTAAAAATACGAGCACAGCTCATTGTAACCCCTGTAACCCCAACATCGGACGCAGTAGATCCCAAGGCAAGGTAGTATCACTGTACTGGATTAAGGCAGACGCGGGACTGGCAGGGAATGAGAGGGCCGATGAGCTGGCGAAGGAGGCGGCCTTGAAATCCAAAAAGAGGCCAGAGTACGATCGGTGCCCCGTCTCATTCATCAGACGCTGTATTCGTGCAGAGACGACGGATGAGTGGGCCAGGAGATACCAAACAGAAGAAACGGCCTCCGGAACAAAGCTATTCTTCCCTGACGCGACAACGGCACACCTCCTCGTAAAGAAAATTAAGTTGGACGGCTTGACGACCCAGCTTCTCACAGGGTATGGTGGGTTCTCCTCGTACCTGACTCGTTTCAAGTGCAAGGAGAGCCCATCGTGCATCTGCGAGCCGGAGGTGGAGAAGACGGTGAAGCACCTAATCATCGATTGCCCTGTCTTCGTCAAGGATAGATATGACATCGAACAGCTACTAGATGTCAACCTGAGAGCAGACAACCTGCCAGATATAATAAAAAGTAAGAACAGAGAAATATTTCTAAGCTTCTGTAGGAAAATAGTTAGGATAGTAAATAATATAAATAAAATAGAAATAGTTAGGATAGTAAATAATATAAATAAAATAGAATAAGAAAAGCATGATGCACTCGTATGTTGAGTATACAGGTAGCATCATGCAAAAAATGTAAATAGATGTAGATAAGAATAAGTAATGATGTAAATGTAATCATAAGAAACTTGGACAAATAAAAAACCCCGAGTGGCTGTGTTTACTCCACCCCCTTCCTGAACCCAAAAAGAACACGAACAAAAGATGACGAATGATAAAGAGGACAGCTCAAATGATCGAAGGTATGACAAAGAGAACAGAATTCAAGATAGAAAAATATAGACAGTAAGAAATAGAGTAGCTAAATCAAGTAGGTATTAGATGTGGGACAGCCCACAAAAAAGAGAGAAAGAAGAAGCAAGAAAGAAAGAAAAAGTATGTGGAATGAAAGTACGGGTGGTAGCAAATGCGAGAACTGGTATGCAAGAAATTAGCTAACATAGGCTCCGATTATGTTGGAGGTAGATCGTAAAAAAAAACCTTAACTACGATCTATGAAGCCCTTTTTCCTCCTTCTCCCCCACCCCTCCGACATCTTCCTCCTACCCTTCCGTCCTCTCAGCTGATGATATCATAATATGTCCCTTATACATAAAAATTCTAATGACATGACACACAACTCTATCCCAGTACTGGACCAGTGACCACAAACAACAATAGGTCTTGCAGTGACTAATTGTCCTGTGACTACGTTGCTACAATTCATTTCACAAAAAAACATTCTACATAAGCATAATTTTATAAGCTTATCATTCGGTAAATCCTTACTAACTATCGATAGGTACATTAACTGTTAAGCCTTAAAACGGTAACAGACAGAATTATGAGTTTAGTGATAGGTACTTAAAAGGCTGCTAAGATTTCGTGTTTCATGCCATCGGGTGAATCCCTGCTTAGGTATTTCTTTATCCTTCTACTTTTAAATTGTCCGTTGATTCCTATTTCTAAGATTGTTGTAGTCGCCACAATCGCAGTATGATGGTTTAATACTCAGAAGCACGCTGCTGCCCATGCTCTGGAATGACTCCCTTAGTCGCCTCTTACGACACCCATGGGACGAAATGGGGTGGTGCCATTCTTAGCCGGCACCACACAGCTGTATACCAGTTAACAAACACATCACGGCAATTGAGTCGAATGATAAATCCACTGACTAGGTTATATATATAAGAATAAGAAAATGCTGCTTATTTCTATCGTCCTGTTGGGTAAAATAATTATCTGGAATGCAAAGTTGCATTCCAGTCTAAAAACGGTAGACAATAAATTGTGCTTAGTGCATGGTGACCGCCCTTAATTTTTAAATCTAAAGTGGTAACTCAGTGTTTACTAATGCTAAAGGACTTAAGACTATTTTTTTTGTTACCGAAGTGGAAACTCTTTATGAGTACCACCGGACCTGGGAAGGAGCGGATGGTTATGGCGGACTCTCTCCCCCCACCTCTCTCCGCATGGAAAGGGACGGGGGGAGCCTGCCCCCTAAATACATTCAGATGTTGTCCCTTTGCCCGGTTTAGGTAGGTGCCGGAATCCCTAAGAATCAAGTTAAGCTCTTAAGACTATCTTGGTAATATACTAGTGACAACATTTATTTAGGGCCTGTCTCACCGCTCTCTGTAAAGTTCCGGTTATGTTAAGTTTGAGTTATCTATGATTCCCTCTCAATTTCTTACTACGATACAGACAGAGACGACACCATAGATAACTGACACTTAAGACAACCTCAACTTTACAGTGAGTGGTGAAACAGGCCCTATATCTACGACTACTTATTTAATATCCTAGCGAATTATCTGGCGACTAATTTCAGTGCTCAAAGTATACCATCAAATCATCAGGTGATCACACCACGCCCGTTTGTATCTTCTTAAATATAAAAAAAGGAAAACAGTCACACACACACGCACACGCACACGCACACGCACACGCACACGCGCACGCGCACGCGCACGCGCACGCGCACGCGCACGCGCACGCACACGCACACGCGCACGCACACGCACACGCACACGCACACGCACACGCACACGCACACGCACACGCACACGCACACGCACACGCACACGCACACGCACACGCACACGCACACGCACACGCACACGCACACGCACACGCACACAAATCACGTCTTCATCCCTTACGGGGTAGACAGAGCCTAAGGTAACAGTTACCTACAGGTATCACACTCGCATCCTAACACATTCAATTACAGACGAAAACCAGAAACTAGTTTCTCTTATTAACCATCAGGTGATACTCTTAACCTTGACTCTTTGTTCACTATTTGCAAATAAAAATACCCAGTGCTATGCCTTCCATCATCCATAAAGCCTCTAACCCTGCCCAGTGGATTATCTCATCGAGTGTTTCCCTTCTTAGTTCGGATTATGGAAATTCTTATATCTATATTAAAAACAATGCCGCAGACTTAATTTTACTATGATTTAACCTATTTTAATACTACTTAGTGACTACTATTGCTACGACTAACCTTTTTTACTATGAATAAGTTATGTATCATTAATTTTGCGTACCCCAGTGATTTAACAAGTGATTAGTCAGTCTAAGTACTGCACACTTTCAATTATATTATATACGAACTCTTACTCGTGACCAAGGCATTGACAACGTTGCCGTCAATTACAATTCTACAGTTTACGAATTCGCGTAAATATTAAAAAACCCTACAACGAAATCAAAAAAGGGGAGACTCTTAACTTGTCAGCTGTTTTGTTTTTTCTGCGCTATATTAAGATCGCTACGAACCGACTTGAAAATTACTTAAGGCTAAACACAAAACCCGCGCCGAATATTTGTGTTTGTAGAACTGTTGTTTTTCACTTTTGCTAAACTATAAGGACATGTGACTAAGGCGGAAAACAAAAGGCAAAGGAGTAAGTGACACGCCTGATAGTACCTAGTGACCACTGCTCCTACACAACCACAAAACCAGAGGTATTGCGGAGGTGTCGCCAACGAAGAGGACTAAGATGGAATGCCTCTTGTGCCATTAATGACACCGGATGTCTAACTCTCCGTGCCGGAACGCAACAGTGCAAGCACGGCAGCTTAGCGGCAGGATTAGCGAGTAAGATGGTGGTAGCGATCCGGACGGACCTTGCACAGAGTCCTCCCACCCACAAACTTATGCTAAAGCGAACTTAAAATTATTCTTCCGATGAATGCGGAAATGCCTCTTATGCGATTAGTAACACCGGATGTCTTACTCTCCATGCCGGAACGCAGCAGTGCAAACACGGCAGCTTAGCGGCAGGATTAGCAAGTAAGATGGTGGTAGCGATCCGGACGGACCTCGTACAGAGTCCTCCCACCCACAAACTTATACTAAAGCTAACTTAAAATTATTCTTCCGAGGAATGCGGGAATGCCTCTTATGCCATTAGTAACACCGGATGTCTCACTCTCCATGCCGGAACGCAGCAGTGCAAGCACTGCAGCTCAGCGGCAGGATTAGCGAGTAAGATGGTGATAGCGATCCGGACGGACCTCGTACAGAGGCCTACCTCCCGCAAACTAAAGCTAACTCAACATTATTCTTTAGATGAATGCGGTATTTTTAGTTGTATACCTACTCATTTTAGCGTCTTCTATACATATTCAACCTTGATACTGCAGTAGCTGCCGAGCCATGAGTGAGCGCACCATCCTGCTGCAGCAGCCGCAGTGAGTCTCGCACTGCAAATAAAAAATACTGCTAGAATTTTATGCTGGTCTGGGAGCACAATACATGTACACACGGCAATATAATCAGGTAAGCACTTACGCACGCTCGCGGCGTACCTATCCTGCTTACCGAATAGCTTTGCTGTGTGTACCAGTTGCATCTCCTCCCGCGCACATGGTAAAAACCCATCGAATTGGCGAAACAGTTGGGAATCGCGTTATAGTCTGTGACCAGAGGGCTGGTTTTTTTTTTTAGCACAAAGGGTAAGTATTGCCATATAACGCGTAATGCTGCCAGCCTTCTGGGCACCATGCCGCCGGGTAGCGATTAAGGACAACTTTTTTATTTATAGATTTATCACAATTTGTTATATTACGATCAACAAATTAACATTTAGAGATGTTTAGTTTCTACCCATCACTGTTTTGATCCCTCCTTCGACTTATCCCACGGTCACGTTAAAAGTGGCTTTTAGGTCTTGTTGGTTTTTGGCTCTGTCTCTCCCGTATGGGATAATTAAAAATTAATGTATGCAAAATTCATTTACTTCAATAGGAAATATGCATTAAAATTTTTCGTCACATTTCGTGACAAAATATGAATATATCGTAAAAGAGATGAGGAAAAGTGAAATTAAAATTAATGGTTGCTCATGGAGGAATACAAACAATATAAAAAAAACATAACTACTATTTAGATAGCTATTAGAAGGAGAGATCAGGCATGAAACATTACGCCCATGTTCCATGTTAAATTATGTTTTTACAAGATTTAAAGTTATTAAATTTGCAACGTTTTGATTCCTCTTTCCACCCATACGCCCACGGCTGCTAAACATGGCCTTTAGGTATTGTTACCTTAGGCGTTATCTACCCCCTAAGGGATAAAGACGTGATTTGTGTATGTGTGTATAAAAATAAAATCAATTTTATGTCAAAATTGCCTTAGCTACATCATTTTGGAAAAGAGATAAGAGTATTTCTCATCAAACTACTAATGTGATTTTTACCAAATATGGCTGAGAACCACCGCAAGGACACTGGCTTTCGAATGAAAAAAAACCCGCTTTGACCCCCCTTTGCTTTGAAACCCCCACAGACAGATACGCACACATACACACAGATATCGACGTCAAACTTATAACATCCCTCTTTTTGCATCGGGGGATAAAAATGTCTTAAATCATTTTGTAAAAAAGCTGATATTCTTCAAACTACTGCACCAATTTTTATCAAACATGGCTAAAACCCACTACAAGGAAACTGGCTTTCAAATGAAAAAAAAACCGCATCCAAATTTGTCCATCCGCTTGAAAGCTACGATGCCACAGTCATAGACATGACTTGTTTACATCGAAGACAAAATTATAACAACCCTCTTTTTCTCAGACGGTTAGTAACATTTCTCCCATGCTGGTCTGGGAGTAAAGAAAAAACATAGAATGTACCAGCTGCTTCTCTTCCCGCTCAGATGGTAAAAGCCCATCGAGGGAATGGGCGAAAATCTCAGGAATCATCTTATGGGCGATGCGGCTAGCAACCCATCACTATTTTGATTCCCCTTTCCACGTATACGCCCACAATCATGCTAAACGTGGCCTCAAGGTTTTGTTGCCTTAGGCTCTGTCTACCCCATAAGGGATAAAGACGTGATTTAAGTATGTACACACATATGTATGTTAATAAAAAAAAAACAAAAAACCCGGGTAGCACAATTGCGCGTGAGTGCTGCGACGCGCGCGTGATTGATAACCCGCCTTTTTCTTACTATTCGTTCTAGAAAGAGACGAGCAGTCTATCTCGCGAGCGACATAGCTCTCACGCCCTCTTGTGCTGGCCGTGCAGGACACAAAATGAAAATCTGATCTTTCTAAACTTACCCGCCAAATAATGCTCTGCAGTCCTCCGCGTTGCTTTGCATCAGGATCACAGCCATGGTCACCATGAATAACAGTAGGAAGTGTCTTCGACATTATGCCGGTTTGGTGGTTAGTTTCAATTCTGCAACAACACATAAATTTTAGTTATAGACACTTACAAACACCAACACAGAACTGCTAAGCGAAATTATGACACCATTTCGAAAGTTATTCTAACACAAAATGTCTAATGTCCAATAGTAGTGTGGGTAGTTTCGCCTTGCCTTCCACTCCGCTATACCTACAGTACTTTGGAATTCGTAGCCACTACATATAAAACAAGTCATGCGCCGCGTCTCTCTGTCTGTCCGCTTTAAATTTAACTTAAACGTTTAAACTTTCAGTAAAACTACAACAGAGAGCTAATAAACAAATTTTAAACAATTCCTAAGAAACTTACCTTTTGTTAGACTGATGTGTTCTTTGTCGAAGTCTGGAGTGTTTTGAGGTTTTGACGGCAAGCATACACTATTTATACGGTTGATATCAAAATTGAAAACGAGTATTTAATTGTTATAGTCATTACCCTAATGTAATCGTTTAGCTATACCAACGAAATTGTTGTTTAATGAGCCTACGACAACTATATTATCAGCATTCTTCATTTCGTCATATCAACAAAAATCTTAGGAATCGTGTTATAGGCGATGCGGCTGGAAACACACACACACACCCACACACAAATCACGTCTTCATCCCTTACGGGGTAGACAGAGCCAAAGGTAACGGGCACCTACAGGCCACATTTAGCAAGATTGTGGGCTTATAGGTGGAAACCCATCACTATTTTGATTCCCCTTTCCACCTATACGTCCACAATCATGCTAAACGTGGCCTTTAGGTTTGTTGCATTAGGCTCTGTTTACCCCGTAGGGGATAAGGACGTGATTTATGTATGTATGTATGTATACATAAACTTTGAGCAGGACAATAAAGATTTGAAATTAAATGAGGACGCCTATTGTTTAATCATTATTAGATCCATTGATGTAGTGGTGAAAGCATGTAACCTCAAATGGGACTGAGTGGGACATGTCTGCCGAAAGCATCTGGATCGCTGGGCAAAAATTACCACCGTCGAGTTCAATGCGATAGGCACAGAGGTAGAGGCAGACCAAAAAGAAGATGACGGGACGACTTGGAGTGTTTTGAGCCCGACTGGGGAAACCTCGCAACAAGCAGAAACGGGAAGTTCTATTGGTATGATGGGGATTGTTTTTACTGTGCGGACTTGCCATTGTTTAATTTCCTTGAAGAAGTCGCTGTGCTTGTTAATTTTTCTGTGTGGGTATTTTCTAGGTTGTGTTTTGCAGACGGCAATGACAAAAATTCAAAATTCAAAACTTTATTTTACGAACAGGCCGCCAAGGGCGCTCTAACGTGTCTTTTATAAAACTTCCAGCGCATTCGGAAATACAATTTTTGCCAAGAAGAATGCACCGCAAGAAACTTGGCAGAAATACATTTTTCAAAATATAATTGCCAATTAAATACACTAACTTTTTTTGTTTGACGTGTTTTGATTTAAGTATTCGATTCTCTTAGATTAGGTTTTTGCAATATTTAGGTATATAGAAGTAATACTTCAAACAATATTAATTCAAAATATAAAAGCATTATTCATTACGACTTCTCGTGGTAAATATGAATGTTATAGAATTTTGTTGAAGAACAAATACATGAGAATTGTTAGTTACATAAAACGGTTCTTAAGTACTTAATTAGTCCTTAATTAGTAATATATCTAATTGCTGCAACGTTGCCAATATGATGCAATTTAGCTTGTTTTGAAAAACTGCAATTATTTACCAAACGGCTATCTATTTTTTCATCGTGTAAAGGGAGAAATGCTGTCATTTATCTGGCAACATATTTTATTTTTTTGTTGCGGTAGCACTAACAACTTTTCAATTATTTCCTGTCAAAGTCAACGAAGTAAGTGCAAGTTTTTTTGGAGGCTTGCAATTTTTATTTTTGTGGGTTAAATATAAAGACTATGGCCCTTTGAATGTTTATGAGAAAATATGCTCTTTTCTTTGTTATAAGTGGTTTTGTAACATAAATGTGCTAGTATAAGACTTAAACGATGGTAGGCAATGTTGCAAAGGGTTTTTTGAACATGTCTTCCCCAAGTTTGCCTGCTGGTGCTAGGGTTGTCACCGTTTACTTAGCAAAAAAATAAATTCTATTTCACTGGATCTACTTGATGCATTATGAGTTTTTTAATCCATTTAGGTTGATAGCTTCTTATTTTTATTGAGCCTTAATTTCAATTTTAAATTTTTTATAATTATTTCCCAAATAAATGTTTTTCTTGGGCTATTCATACAAATATACATATGTCGAGTAATTTATGTAGTAGTTTCTTAAAATTTGACATTTAATATTATCACACGCAATGCATCATTAAATTTTGTCATGATTGTTTGTCTTTAGCGATTTTCTATTTGGTACAACCCTGATTACGTTTAAAAAAAATTATACTATAGGAGGGTCCTCAACTTTGCCTACTTGGCAGAAAAAAAATATGCTATTGTTTTTAATGTTCCTGACTTAATATCACCATTAACATAACGGATAAGAATTTAAATTTCAGATCCTTTTATACGATCAACTTTATTACTGAAAAAAAATACAGCAGTCACATTTTTTAGGGTGTGTAATGATCGATATAAAAATATTTAATATATTTTCTATCGATATATCAACATTTGATATAATTTCAAAGGGTATAATCACTCATTGTGTATAATAAACGTTTGGTATAATTTTAAAATATATACATTTATTTCGTATATTTATCGTTCGGTATAACGCTTATTTCTTATAACGATTATATGGTATAACGCTCATTTTATATAATGAACATTGTGTTTTATTTACCTAACCTAACCAACTTTTTTATAGCAGTTCGTTTTTGTTGGGGGATGCAGTTCAAACCTAACCTAACCTACTTTTTGATAGCAGTTCGTTTTGTGATTAAATAACGTTATACCATAAGTTCATTATAGGAAATAAGCATTATACTTAAAGAATGTTATATTAAATGATATTATATCAAATGATCATTATAAGAAATGATAATTATGTCATATGTAAATATATTAAGTGTTGTTATATGATTTAATAATTATATCAAATGAGCGTTATTGCTACTAATATTATACCAAAATTTTTTATAGCCATCGTTACGCACCCCATTTTTTAGATGAAATCCCCTTTAAATCCAATTTTTTTTAATATTTAGATCAACTATTTTCGCATGTTTTTTGCAATCTTTATGTTTTATGGATTCACAATTTTTTTGTTTATCAATGTAACATAAAATCTTACGTTCAACGAGTAATTGAAGTCTGAATTTTAATAAAAAGCTCAAAATTGTAATGTTTTTTTCGTTTATTTGCATTTTCTGAGAACATTTACCATAATAGTAATGTATATCTTTTTTTATACCTACCATCAGAAAGAAGAGATTTCAACGAACAAAAAGGCTACCGACTTTTTTAAAAAAGCAGATAATTTGACGTGAGAATTTTCGATTGAAAATTAGGGTGCTTTTTCGATATTAAGTCAAAATAAGGTGAAAAAATGAATTTTTTAAATCAAAAAAAATACTGTATGTTTGGGACATAAAAAGGTAAGTTTTCACCAAATTTCGTGATAAAATATTTTTTTTGCGAAAGAAAAATAAAAAAACCAAAAACTTGTTATATGAATTTTTCACATAAATTTTGAGGTTATGTGCAAAGAGTGTAAAAACAAAAGTTGTAGATCTTTTTATTAACTACAACTTTGCCATTTAACGTTTTTTTCATAAGACTTAGTTTTGCCGGAAATCGAGATGTCGTTTTTCAACCCTAAAAACTCACCCCCTTCCCCTTCCCGACCTCAGATCGCCCGTAAATTATTTTTCCTTTCATTTTTGTAATATACCTTTTCTAATGGGGTTCATCCTACTATAATTTTTTTTGGTCTCAAAAATTATCGATACCTACAAATTCCATTACTGTCGTTATTAACTTTTTAAAAATGCAAATTACCATTATAAAAAATAATAAAGGCACACGACTTAAAACACGAAATTAAAAAAAAGCTAGCTTGACAACGTGTTTATCTGTCTGAAATAGCTTTAGATGTTCTGGGTAGAAAAATACTCTCTTCAAATGCCATTGATAGAAAAAGGCGGCAAAGCAAAAATAATTAATAATTTATGTCAATAACATTTTTATTTATTTTTGTTTTTTTTTCGATTTTTGAGAAAATATTTTTTCTACTCCTGTACTATTATGATTTATGTAATCACGAGCACCCCTATAAGAACACTCGTAATAAGACTGTAACACTTTCCACTAGAAAGGTTTAGCTTACCTTTATAGATTCCTAGCTTCTGCCCGCGACTTCGTCTGCGTAGAATTATACATGAAAACCTTCCTCTTGAATTTCTCTATCTATTAAAAAAAACCGCATCAAAATCCGTTGTGTAGTTTTGAAGATATAAGCATACATAGGGACATCGGGACATAGGGACATAGGGACAGAGAAAGCGACTTTGTTTTATACTATGTAGTGATTTCCACTCAGAACTGTAAAGACAAACTCGCTACTTACATTTACTAAAATATCATACTTTCACCGTGATTTCTTTGTTGTCAGCACTAGGAGAGGTACTTTGACACATACCTTCTCCATTTCTAGTCATAAACACTACTTTAATAGCGTAATTAGTACTTAAACTCATAATTTAAACTGATTAATTTGTTACTAGGCGGTCTTTCCGTATATTTTTCGTTTGACAGCTGCCGAGATGTTTCTTTTTAAAATATTGCGTTCCGTTACGCGCCATCCGCTCGTAACTTGGCAGGTATTTGTTTTGATTAGTGTAAGTATTTACAAATTCCTCTGTCTGTCTAATAATATTATTTTACAGGTTCGATATTGTTGTTTCCCGTTAGTGACAAAATTTCTAAACCCGTAGTTACTTCATACGTTCTTCCTTTAGTGTGATATCTCGATACGTCACGTGAGTGAAACTGATCTCAGACCGGGACGTTCAGAAGTATTCTGTTTGTGCTATCTTTGGTTAAGTCTGACGTCACAGATTTCATTTTAAATAAGATTTTTTGTTCCCAAGTGCTTCTTAAATTAAAAGAAGTGGGTTATTTTGTTAATAAAATAGTCGTTGTCATTTCATACTGTGAAATTGCTGTTATTTAAAATTTTCCAAATTCTTTCTTTTCCTTGCCGTCATATCAAACCAGCGAATATGCCGTGAGGTTTCCGAACGGTCATGACTGGGCTCCTTGTCGATTTGATTGGCATTATCTTTATCTTTGTTTGTATTCCAGCGACCGTTAGTTGTTGAAACCTTGTGTATCCTCATTGTAGATAGTAACTCTGGTAGTTATCCCATCGAAAACTGGCTGATTATTGAACAAGACGTTTACCTACTTGCCGTGTCTATTATCCAACCTCGACATTGGCAGAATCATCAAAAAATTGATGGAGCCACTTTTTCCTAGATTTGAATTGAATTGATTAAGCCATGTACCTAAACGTTAACTCTTCAATTACTCCTGGTGATACCTAATTCGGGTCGGGTAAGGGTAAGCAATCTTTGCTCAAGCTCCATTTATTTCGAGTGTTTTCTATGTCTTAAACCGTTCTTTCGTTCTTTCTAGTGCTTCGCACCGTGACTTTGGACTGCTGTAATTTAACTTCACGTCGCCGTGCCGACCGGCGCCATGTAACGTTTTTTTTTTAATCACCTTCATTTATCGGTGAGTTGTGTTTTATTCGTGTTGAACGTTGTAATACGCTTTAATATCATGTAATTTGCGTTGTTTAAGGCGCAGATTCGTTATGTATTTATTTTTGTTAATGATTTCAATGCTTGTTCATTCCAGCCGCTAAACCGCGACTTAAATGCCTATGTGATCATGCTTCCTTCGCCTTTCTTCTGGGTGTCCTAAGCTTACGCGAATTATATTAAGCTACGTGCCTCGCCGTTCTGCTGCTGTTGAGACCCCTGTACTGGGTAAGTTTTTCTCCTGTACTAAAATGATCGCGAGTGTACCCTCATCCTACTTTAGTAACTAAATATTAACTGTGAATATTTTGTTCACAGGGTCTTTCTTAAGTCCAGGCGTGCTTCGCCATTCTTTCTTTAGTGCTATGTAGTTCTTTTCAAAAAGGATGCACTGCCATCTTACTGCTCGCGCTAGACATTTAATTCTTGTATATTTAATCATACCGCACCATACCATATCTTATACTGATGTCTCCCGTTCTTACTAAGAATATCAACTGTACGTTCAATCCCTTCTGGATATTTTAACTAAATTTTACTCCTTTAGCCGTCTGTATTGTGCTTCTGGTAATTTAATCTCATTTCAACACAACTTGTGAAATTGTTTTAACCCGATATTCAAAACCGATATTTGATCAGTGTCACTGTGTCGCTTACTACTAGTATCTGATAAGTCTTACCTAATTTTAGCTATATAAGACCTTTTTGTCATCACTTTCGACCCGATATCGAGACCCGATATTTGACATCGAGTCTTCAGAATGTAACTATATCGTTTTAAACGATTATTCTTAACACCAGGACAACAGACTGGACGCATTGTGTTTAGGGCTTGCTACCGGTGCTGGATTTCCATACAAATACGCTACTGGAACCGGGAATTCCCGGTTCTCGCCATACAAACATACTGGGAGCACGCCCTAATTGCGTTATCAATATTTCGATATTGTTGGTCTACCCACCTAATTAAGTTTCTTTAGAGATTAAGATACGCAGTTTCTTGGTTGTTTCATTCTACAACTTAATTTAACAGTTAAGTTACTTCGTTGTTTATTTTGACCACATCATTCGTTTACCAACGGTGTACCTGGCACCTTAAATATAAATTCTTTATGGTATTTCCTGTTGCTCCAAAATTAAGCTTTACCTACGCCCTAGATCAGGGGTAGCCAACTTGATTAGAGCCAAGATCTCCTGTTTACTAACGAAACCCTGTGCGATCTACCAATTACATCTTCTATACATATAAAATTCAAAGTCCTGACTGACTGACTGACTGACTTAACTATATATCAACGCACAGCCCAAACCACTGGACTTAGAGACTTGAAATTTTGCACATAGATACCTTATACAATGTAGGCATCCACTAAGGAAGGATTTTTGGAAATTCCCACGGGATAAGGAAAAAACGGGAATTATATATTCGACTCCGAGTGACGCTATCTCAGTAACTATAATAACTAGACTCTTCAAATTTGATACAACAGTAGGTGATTACAAAACGAAGAAACTAATTTCAGGATTTTTGGAAATTCCCACGGGATAAGGAAAAAAACGGGATTTATATATTCAGTTAAACGAAATCCTATGAACTATAATTACTAGACTGTTCAAATTTGGCATCGAAGTAGGTGATTATAATAGTAAAATAATGTCTTAATGATTTTCGGAAATTCCCACGGGATAAGGAAAAAAATGGGATTTATATTTTCAGTTCTACGGGATCGATTTTTCGTGTTACTGGTCGTATAAAACTGAAATTTGGCCTTCAAGTTCCCTTGGGGAGTGTAAACAATAAAAAAAGGATTTCCCGAAGTTGCAGAAAGCTGAAATTCAGCATGTAGGTTGCTTCGGGAGTGCAGAGGAGCATTAAGAGAGTACTTTCCCAAATTCCCACGGGAACGGGAAAAATATTTGTTTACAAAGAAATACTGCGGTAGGCATAATATGGCTAGAAACTTGAAATGTGGCACACATATACCTTGAGTATCCTAGAGGTGCACTAAGAAGGTATTTTTCGAAATTCCCACGGGATAGGGAAAAAACGGGATTTTTTGTTATACTGGTCGTAGAAAGCTGTAATTTGGTAAGAGCCTTCCTTGATGAGTGTATGGGAGCACTAAGAAAGGATTTCCAGAAATTCCCACGAGAACAGGAAAAACGTGGTTTTTCGTTTACTGGTCGTAGAAAGATGAAATTTAGCATTTAGCTTCCTTAGGGAGAGTAAGGGAGCATTAACAAAGGATTTCGTAACATTTTTACGGGAACGGGAAAAATATTTGTTTACAAAGAAATACTGCGGTAGGCATAATATGGCTAGAAAATTGAAATTTGGCACACATATACCTTGAGTATCCTAGAGGTGCACTAAGAAGGTATTTTTCGAAATTCCCACGGGATAGGGAAAAAACGGGATTTTTTGTTTTACTGGTCGTAGAAATTGGTAAGAACCTTCCTTGATGAGTGTATGGGAGCACTAAGAAAGGGTTTCCAGAAATTCCCACGAGAACAGGAAAAACGGGGTTTTTCGTTTTACTGGTTATAGAAAGATGAAATTTAGCATTTAGCATTTAGCTTCCTTAGGGAGTGTAAGGAAGCATTAACAAAGGATTTTCTAACATTTTTACGGGAACGGGAAAAACCGGGATTTTACGTTTCCAGACGAAACAGCGGAAGAAAGAGACTTAACATTTATAGCGTGTGTTTCTTTAAAGGCTTTAAGTGTACTCCGAAAGCACTCCCCAAAATTTTCACGGGAACGGGAAAAAACTTATTTTTTCGTTTTACATCTTAGCGCGTACGAAGTCGCGGGCAAAAGCTATTTGGGGTAGGTATATTTTAGGACAGCCCTTTAGGTTAGGTTAGGTTTGTTTTATAAAAATCCTGTAATATTTACAGTTTCAGAAAAATTAAGGCAGCGGGGCAATGCGGGGGCTTGCTTGCATGCTTGCTTGAGTCCTTGCTTTGCATGCTTGATTGCATACTTGCTTTCATGCATGCTTGCATGCATGCATGCTTACTTGCATGCATGCTTGCTTGCACGCTTGCTTGCATGCTTGCTTGAGTCCTTGCTTTGCATGCTTGATTGCATACTTGCTTTCATGCATGCTTGCTTGCATGCATGCATGCTTGCGTGCTTACTTGCATGCATGCTTGCTTGCATGCTTGCTTGCCTGCTTGCATGCCTGCTTGCATAGGTTTGGGTGTTCGCTTGCTTGATTGCTAGCTTCTTTGAAATGCTCATGGTTCACGCGTGCGAAGCCGCGGGCAAAAGCTAGTACTTCATGAAACCTTAAATCAGCAGTTGGTGATTACGTTGCGCAGTCTGGTCTACGTATTTATATTTTTTGCCTTGCCACGATCGACTGGACTAACAGTCGCGATCGACCGGTCGATCGCGATCGACCTGTTGGCCACCCCTGCCCTAGATATTATAAAGTCTCATTTGTTCTCTCCAGCCATGTTACTGGCAAGTTGGTAAACGTTTTGGCTAGATGCGCCAAGAACTCAAGGCTATAAAAAAGTAAATGTTATTTAAAAACAAAGTTTACTATAAACAAACTTTCAATTTTGTCGTTTTCATGTTTCCCGCTCGTGTCTTGTATGACTTGTTTGTTGTTTGATTGCAATAGTTTTAACGAAGTTTTGTAACATATCATAAAAAGCACGGATGAACAGCATGGATGGACAGACAACAACATACACAAATCACGCTTATAGGTATCCCTTACGGGGCAGATAGAGCCTAAGGTAACAAGACTTAAGGGCTTTAACATGATTGATTGAGCATCCGTAAAAGGTATCTGGATGGTATGAAATTGTATAGTGGTGTTAATGTGATCCTGAGTTGCCCTTTGTCAGATGACGCAGTACTATTGTATAAATTTGTAAGACACGTCTTTGGCTCCAGAGCTTCGGACTCTGGGCAAGGCAGAGTTTGAATTAGGTACCTGTGGTTTCCCATGAGGCTGACATAGTCACCATTGGTGCACTCAAGCCTCGTTAAAATTTTAGATTAAAAAAAAAAACAATATGATTGTGGGCGTAGGTACAGGTGGAGAGGGCAATCATAATAGTGATGGGTTGCAAGCCGCATCGCCGTTTTGTATTTACGTTTGATTAATCGATGAATGTGTGGGGGGTTTTTTTAAAGTTAATTTAATGTTATTCTGTATTTGGTAGGTGACCTGCTCTCCTAGTTCCCCCTAATTATATCGTACTACTTACGGGACATTCTGTAAATACATCGGAAATATCTCTGCACTTGATTATATAGGTACCTACCTACGGTTAAGTGAAAGGTCTAGTACAAAGAGTGTGAGTGGAGAGAAAGAGTCCAATAGAGGTAATACCAGCTATCAATTTTGCAACATTAATTCATCAGTGGGTCACCTGATTATCAGTTACCACCACCACCGATGGACACTTGAGGATAGCAAATGCAATGCCAATAATAATAATAATAATGTATTCCAAAATGAGTCCATAAAACAGTTTTTAAAAATGCGGAATATATAAGTTCAGCAAGTCATGTCTTTGAAAAAACGCCATTTCAAAATTAATATTTAATAAAAAAAAATTCGTGTGCTTAAATTTTGAGCTAAATAATCTAGATTTTGGAATTAGTTCAATATAATATCTACTGGTTTTTTTTAAGAATAACATAATTATTTACGACATTGAGGTGAATAAGTTGGGATCAATAAAAGTTAGTTTTTGTGGATTATTGTTATTGTATTTAAAATTGTCAATTTCGCATCAACCGATGTTGTAAAGGCGTGTAGTGAGCGATTTATTGGGCCTGCTAGCTCATCAGGATGTGGGCCCAACAGAGCCTCCTCGACACCAGCCCTCCAATAGACTACACTATTATAAAAAGTGCGAGTCGGACTCGCGCACCGAGGGTTCCGTATCATTATCTATAAATATCTAAAACCAGTGTAAGCAGAGCCCTGTTCCAAAGCAAAATGTACGCAGTGTGGGGTTACTTTATATTGGTCACTGCTATATACAGACATACATACACATTTACGGTTTTCGCAATTATTCTTTAATCTGTGCTATAAGACCTACCTTCATACCAAATTTCAAGATTCTGCGATCACGGGAACTACCTTGTAGGTTTTGATTCCCTTGAGAGTTGAAAATTTGCGGAAATTTGCGGCATAAACGGCTGTATCTTTTGATTGCGTTGGCTTAGAAGTTTGATTTTTTCACAGCTTCAAGGGACAGTAGACCTGAGTAATTGATATAAATTTCAGCTTGATACCTCCACGCGTTCCTGAGAAAAAGGGTCTTGACAGACGGACGGACAGACGGACAACAAAGTGATCCTATAAGGGTTCCGTTTTTTCCTTTTGAGGTACGGAACCCTAAAAAAGGAAGAAAAACTAAAAAGAGAGAAGAAATAGGGCGCCACAAGATTGAAAGGTTGTTAAAAAAAGGAATAAAATAATAAGTTTGCTTTCACTAGATAGATATATTATTATAAAAAATACAAGGCTCTTGGAACGGGTCACGGGAACAATATTTGCTTAAAGTTAAACACTTAGCACTAAGACCGAAATAAATTACTTCTAACATACAGATTCACTTAGCGATAGGTCTAGCTACGGAGACAATGAAACTGGCCTTTCTTACTAATTTGTCCAGATAAAAAAAAGGAATATAAATGACGCCTGACAAGGACAGTTTAAAATTGAATAGATTGCAGAGGGTACCGACGTTACGGGAGCTAATCACGGTTCATAAAATCGTATAACAAAGGAACGTGATCGCCTGATTGTGTGTGTCGGTAGACTGGCCCTGCAGCGAGCCACGTCGTCAGCTGCTGTGCCCTGGTAGCACGCCGAAACAATACCCGGAGTCCACGGAGAGAGTTGGCCACGCCGAGCGACCGAACAAATAGTTCGGAGTAAAAGAAATAGATTCGAAATAACTGTTGGATTTGTATCGTAGCTTCAGTACTTCACAGCAAGCAGCAGATTCGAATATTCAAGGTCACACACAGCTCCCGAAGTCAAAAGAGCTCGAACAAGTGACCTGCAGTGATGTTATAAACACCCAAAAACTCGCTAGTGCTGTAACCTGGTCGACAATCTCTATCGATGGGTTACAACTAGAAAAATGTTTGCAAGCCAAGCAAGTTCAAAGATGAACTGCCGGGAATAGTCCAACGTTCTCGGATTACAAAACAAAGCTTCCACGAAAGGCGTTCCAATATATTTGGCAAGCAAAACTTGATATCACGATACGCTTGATGAAATGATCGGATCGATGCCATGTCAATGTACAAACGTCACAGCCCTAGTGAACCCTTGCCATAGACAAGCGTAACGGTATTGCAATAGAAAGGGAGTTTCTTCGAAACATTCAAAGTTCCATGTTTATTTTGACCCGTAAAATAATAATAAAATATCCCTTTTTGATGCCCTAGTTTGAATTAACTGCGTTGCTACACTAATAAAAACAAATAAATTAATTAAAAAAAGGTGTGGTAAAACAAATTTCTGGTACTTAGTGCCTTTATCAATATCTCCCTCAAAGTATATTTAGGAACTAAATAGTATATTTTGACGCTAGTGCGGAAAGTATGTCATTACTTCACGAGTCCCGAGATATCTTGCCACGAGCCGAGGGCTAGTGGCAAGACTTTGGGACGAGTGAAGAATGACATTTCCGCGCGTGTATCGAACGACGTTTTTTAATACATAATAATAAATAAAATCCATTTATTTCGTGTAACTAAGTGACACATAATTATGTTGTTAGTACTACTTACACTAAGGGGTTACAATTAAATACACATAACACATACAATAGACGTAGAATACAGTTGCGAAAAAAAATACAACACAATAAATTTGCGACTTTTTTATTTGGTGTAATATTTTAGTAATACAGTTGAATAATTATGTATGGTAAACCTTTGAGTGGGTAAAAGGAGTATTATATTAGTTGTGTTATTATTACATTCATTTCATTCATTATTTTATTTATTATTACAAAATGTTCATAAACTGCAATATATATTTGTTTCGATTTTTCCGGTAAAGCACTATTACTCGCAATTGCGGCCTTCTCACATAATATGTATTATGTCTGGCGGTGTTAAATCCATTTCAAAGTCTGATCCACTCATTTTACACGAAACTTTTATTAAATTTTAACTTTACTGAAGTTCTTGATAATCTCGTAAAGTAAACTCAAACTTACAATTTAGGGGCAGACAATTGTATGATGAATACGAATGTTTGTGCCCGAGTCATGGATGTTGTATGTATGTATTTATCTACATTATTTAAGTATGTTTATCCGTTGCCTGCTACCCATAGCTTTGCTTAGTTTGGGGCTGGGTCAATTGGTGTAATTTGTCCCAAGATATTTATTTATTATTATTATTATTATTTTAGCGGTGAAAATTTTTGACAAGTTAAAGGCGTTTTTGTTAGCTTAGCAATGGCTTTTGCTATTCAGCCAACTCAATTATATATTTTTTTTCAAATACATTTTTTTATAAAAAGAAAACAATTTTATAATAGCTATATGTATAACACTACTATTATTACCTCAGTATCATTAGTTTCAATTATTTGTATATAAAAATATTTAAATTGTATAAGCACAAAAACTACTGTTGCCTTTAGAACCTTAAAAATGCCATGTTTGCAGTTGGAAAAACGCCTCCACTTTGACAGGCGTTTCGGCAGCTATTCCACGCAATTCCGTTTTATTCAGACATCTTAATAAAGAAGTGTTTTTAGGAATTCAATATTTAAAAGTAATGATTAAGAAGCTAGCCTCAATGTAAATATTTCAATATATATCAATATTTTGATATTTTTACATTAATAATAGGTTTTTAGTTTTATTACGAAATAAGTTTTGGTCCAAACTCACATTACAATAACTCTTTGGTAAGTAGTCGTGAATTGGAACAAGTACAAATAAAAAAAAATAGAAAAGTAAATCGCACTAGTGCGCAAAAACGAACTTTTCGCACGCAAAACTACCAAAAAAAGGGCACTTTTTGAGCAACTGTTTTAAAAATAATATTTTCAAATCGGTTCATAGCGATAAGTTATTGCTTAATATAAAAAAGCAATCAAATTAAGAGTGTCTAACTTAAATATCTAAAGACCATAATCCTGATACATCAACAACTTTTATCATTTGAAAAAATACAGAGCCAATTTAATGAATAAAACGTAAAAATTTACAATCTAAAATGTAGTGTGATATGAGCGGAAGTCATTCTTAGGTATAAGATTCAATATCAACCAGTGATCTAAAATACCAGCACAGGGCTACCTACGATCTATACCTATATCAGTCTCAGTGACTAGAATAAGTAACAGTCAATGTTCTTTACCATCAGGTTATAATACCCCTCTTTTCCACCCTCCTCTCCTCTCAGCCTAATTACAACCTACGATCTATATAGCCCAGTGATTAGAATAAGTAAGTAACAATCATCGTTCTTTACTATCAGGTTATGATACCCCTCTTTTCCTACCCCCCGTCCTCAGCTTAAGAGAAACTACTATCTATATTTCCCAGTGATCAGAATAAGCAAATAACAGACAACGTTCTTTACAATCAGGTTATGATACCCCTCCTCTCCCCCTCTCCTCAGCTTGATTACAAACTAATATCTATATAGCCCAGTGACTAGAATAAGTAACAGTCAATGTTCTTTACCATCAGGTTATAATACCCCTCTTTTCCACCCTCCTCTCCTCTCAGCCTAATTACAACCTACGATCTATATAGCCCAGTGATTAGAATAAGTAAGTAACAATCATCGCTCTTTACCATCAGGTTATGATACCCCTCTTTTCCTACGCCTCCCCTCAGCTTAATTATAAACTAGTATTTATATAGCCCAGTGACCAGAATAAGTAACAGACAATGTTCTTTACCATCAGGTTATGATACCCCTCTTTCCCTCCCCCCCTCCTCTCAGCCTAATTACAACCAAAGATCTGTGTAGCCCAGTGATTAGAATAAGCAAGTAACAGACAACGTTCTTTACCATCAGGTTATGATACCCCTCTTTTCATCCCTCCCCTCCTCTCAGCCTTATTACAACCTACGATCTATGTAGCCCAGTGATTAGAATAAGTAAGTAACAATCATCGTTCTTTACCATCAGGTTATGATACCCCTCTTTTCCTACCCCTCCCCTCAGCTTAATAATAACCTAGTATCTATATAGCCCAGTGACTAGAATAACTAACATTCAATGTTCTTTACCATCAGGTTATAATACCCCTCTTTTCCATCCTCCCCTCCTCTCAGCCTAATTATAACCTGCGATCTATATAGCTCAGTGATTAGAATAAGCAAGTAACAGACTGTTCTTTACCATCAGGTTATGATACCCCTCTTTCCCTCCCCCCATCCTCTCAGCCTAATTATAACCTGCGATCTATATAGCTCAGTGATTAGAATAAGCAAGTAACAGACTGTTCTTTACCATCAGGTTATGATACCCCTCTTTCCCTCCCCCCATCCTCTCAGCTTAATTACAACCTACGATCTATGTAGCCCAGTGATTAGAATAAGCAAGTAACAGATAATGTTCTTTACTATCAGGTTATGATACCCCTCTTTCCCTCCCTCCCCTGCTCTCAGCTTAATTACAACCTAAGATCTATGTAGCCCAGTGATTAGAATAAGCAAGTAACAGATAATGTTCTTTACTATCAGGTTATGATACCCCTCTTTCCCTCCCTCCCCTGCTCTCGGCTTAGTTACAACCTAAGATCTATGTAGCCCAGTGAATAGAATATGTAAGTAACAGTTATCGTTCTTTACCATCAGGTTATGATACCCCTCGGTACCTTTTTTTTTTTTTTTTTTTTTAACGGAGAGAAAATCTTTATGGATGCCCTAGACACGGGCATGCCTAAGGTTATGTGGGACTCCCCCCTGAAGGGGTATACCCGAACTAAAAACTCTCCGGCGTTGCCTCAATCCGGTGTGATGGGGACGCAGTGGGATGCCACTAGGGTTTCAACCACAAACGCCCCCCCCCCCGGTGGCCCCGGCTTTCGCCAGGACCGCGCCAAGAAGGGGAGGGCCCGTACGCTGGGTCCGCATCCCTTAGACAATAAGACCGTGCAATGCAGGTAGGTAATGCCCCGTTACCGTTCCCGCTGGCCTCAAGGGATCGGGCGATCGGTGCAAACACCGAGTTCGCCTTTTCCCCCCTCGTCTGCGCAAGGAGCGGCTGCACGTTGAAACGAGGTCAACGTGAGTCCGCCCCCCGAACCTCTTACGAAGTCCTCCCGAGAAATAGTGCCTAACGATGGCCTCGCCGCCGCCATTGCTTCCTCCTTGGGGCTTAGGGCGCATCCGGGTATGCCTCTCATAAGAGGTACGACATTCCTTCAGGGAGCTACCCCCTTCGGAATCTCGTACCCCTTCCCCTCTCTCAGGGCGTGAGGCGCATCCGGGATAGGTGCAATACTGCCGCACTTTTCGCCACCTCCAGGCCGTGTTTACCCCTCTTTCCCTCCCTCCTCCACTCAGTACAACCTACGATCTATGTAGCCCAGTGATTAGGATAAGTAAGTATCAATCATCGTTCTTTACCATCAGGTTATGATACCCCTCTTTTAATCCCTCCCCTCCTCTCAGCCTAATTACAACCTACGATCTATATAGCCCAGTGATTAGAATAAGCAAGTAACAGACAATGTTCTTTACAATCAGGTTATGATACCCCTCCCCTCCCCCTCTCCTCAGCTTGATTACAAACTAATAAACAAGTAATAGACAACGTTTTTTACCATCAGGTTATGATACCCTTGTTTTTCTCCCCCTCCTTCAACTTAATTAAAACCTTATGTATGTAGCTCAGTGATTAGAATAAGTAAGTAGCAGTCAATGTTCTTTACCATCAGGTTATGATACCCCTCTTTTCATCTCTCCCCTCCTCTCAGCCTAATTACAACTTACGAACTATATAGCCCAGTAATTATAATAAGCAAGTAACAGATAGCATTCTTTACCATCAGGTTATGATACCCCTTCTTCTCTCCCCCTCTCCTCAGCCTAATTACAACTTACGAACTGTATAGCCCAGTAATTAGAATAAGCAAGTAACAAACAATGTTCTTTACCATCAGGTCATGATACCCCTCTTTCCCTCCCTCCCCTCCTCTCAGCTTAATTACAACCTACGATCTATGTAGCCCAGTGAATAGAATAAGTAAGTAACAGTCTTCGTTCTTTACCATCAGGTTATGATACCCCTCTTTCCCTCCCCCACCCCTCAACTTAATTAAAACCTTATCTATGTAGCTCAGTGATAAGAATTTAAGTAAAAGTCATCTCTTTACAATCAGGTCATGATACCCCTCTTTCCCTCCCTCCCCTCCTCTCAGCTTAATTACAACCTACGATCTATGTAGCCCAGTGATTAGAATAAGTAAGTATCAATCATCGTTCTTTACCATCAGGTTATGATACCCCTCTTTTACTCCCCCTCCCCTCAGCTTAATTATAACTTACTATCTATATAGCCCAGTGACTAGAATAAGTAATAAACAACGTTCTTTACCATTAGGTTATACTAACCCCCCCCCCCCCCCCTAGGCTCCCCCCCCCCAGAGAACGCAGGGCCTGCCGGTAACCGCAAAGCGATACCTACCTTTCGCCAGCTCCAGGCCGAGTGAGCAGTTCGGCGGGAGGGGCTACTCGGTAGGAGCTCAGTTCAGCCAGGCAGTACCCAGCGCTTCTGTCCCTCGTCTCCCCAAGGCTCCCCTTCCCCCCCAAAAGGCGTTTGGTGCCTTCAGGCCTGGTGCAGAGCTACGCCTCCTTTCACCATCTGGCACCGGCCGAGCCCCGACCCGCACCAGTGGCTACTCGGCCGCAGATGCAGAGCAGCTTCCCGTCAGCTACCGCCCGTCTTTCCCCACCTATACTTATTCCCTCCCTCACCAAAGATATATACATATACATAATAATCGCCCCGTCCTACTATACATTACCAATACATTAACTGTGAAAACAATCCTTATCGAACTAAAAAAAAATCACCTCGCAATGTTTTTCTTTTCAGTCAATAAGCAGATTCTAGAGGCTTGCCAAATAATAAGCTTGCGAAATGATAAATCTTTCAAATGTTGGTAAGTGAAATGATTGGATTGCGATTAGACTAGGTAGGTACCTTAGTTTTATGAAATTGTATAAATTAATTTAAAAGCTATAGACATTTTTGAATTTGTTTAAAACTGACTGTTTTACCGTGTGATACAAAAAAAAACAACTACTCACTATTCATTCTTTGGTCTAAAACTTAACATCAACCAGTGATCTAAAAATACGAGCACCGCTCATTGTAACCCTAAACTCTAAAACTTAACATCATCCAGTGATCTAAAAATACGAGCGCAGCCCATTGTAACCTTAACCTACGGTCTATGTAGCCCTCTTTATTCCTCCTCCCCTACCCCCTCCTACATCTTCCTCCTACCCTCCCGTCCTCTCAGCTGATGATATCAATATGTCCCTTATATAATATAAAAATTCCAATGCCACAACGATCCCAGTACTGGACGAGTGACCACAAACAACAATAGGTACTGAAGTGACTTGTCCAGTGACTACATTGGTTGGTAGGTACATCATTTCACAAAAAAAACATTCTACATAAGCATCTTTTTATAAACTTATCATTCGGCAAATCTTTACTAACTATCGATGCATTAACTGTTAAGCCTAAAAACGGTAACAGACAAAATATGAGTTACGTTATTACTTAAAAGTTAAGTTCCAGTGACGTAGCAGAGAGAACCATTTTGTGAATAGAATTGTCTAAAATTTCGAGTTTCATGCCATCGAGTGAATCCCTGCTTAGGTATTTCTTTATCCTTCTACTTTTCAACTGTCCGTTGATTCCTATTTCTAAGATTGCTGTAGTCGCCACAATCGCAGTATGATGGTTTAATACTCAGAAGGACGCTGCTGCCCATCCTCTGGAATGACTCCCTTAGTCGCCTCTTACGACACCCATGGGATGAAATGGGGTGGTGCAATTCTAAGCCGGCACCACACAGCTGTATACCAATTAACAAACATATCACAGCAATTGAGTCGAATGATAAATCCAGTGACTGTGTGATATATATGAGAATAAGAGAGTCACGCTATCAAATGACATGCTGATTTCTATCGTCCTCTTGGGTGAAATTATCTGGAGACTTTGCATTCCAGTCTAAAAACGGTAGACAATAAATAGTGCTTAGTGCAAGATGACAGCCCTTAATTTTTAAATCTGAAGTGGTAACTATTTTAATTATTTTTGTTTACCATTTTTTTTTGTTACCGAAGTGGAAACTCTTTACGCGTACCACCGGACCTGGGGAGGCCCGGATGGTTATAGTGGACTCTCTCCCCCCACCTTTCACCGCATGAAAAGGGACGGGGGGAGCCAACCCCCTAAAAACACTTAGATGCCCTTGCCCCCTTGCCCGGCTTAGGTAGGCGCCGGGATCCCCAAGAATCCAGTCAAGCTCTTAAGACTATCTTAGGAATATACAAGTGACAACATTTAGGGCCTATCTCACCACTCTCTGAAAGTTCCGGATATGTTAAGTTTTAGTTAACTATGATTCCCTCTCTATTTCTTACTACGATACAGCGACATCATATATACTTGTATACTGTGTACATGACTTGACAATGAATAAATAAATATAACTGACACTTAAGATAAATGGAACTTTACAGAGAGCCATGAAACAGGCCCTAAACCTACTACTACTTATTTACTAATATTCATTATCCTAGCAAATTGTCTTGCGACTAATGTCTTCAGTGCTCAAAGTATCCCATCAAATCACCAGGTGATCACGCCACGCACATTTGTATCTTGTTAAATATAAAAAAGGAACACTCACACTCACATTTCAACATATTCATTACAGACGAAAACCAGAAACTAGTTCCTCTTATTAACCATCAGGTGATAATCTTAACCTTGCCTTCTTGTTCACGATTAACAAATAAAAATACCCAGTGCTATGCCATCCATCATCCATAAAGCCTCTAACCCTGCCCAGTGAATTATCTCATAGTGTTTCCCTTCTTAGCTCGGACTTTAAAAATTCGTATGTTATATTAAAAACGATGCCGCAGACTTAATTTTACTATAATTTAACCTATTTTAACACTACTTAGTATAGTCTGTTTCTTTTAAAATGACGAAAAGTACTTAAAACCAACATCTATTGTTCAATTGTTAACTTCAAGTGGGGTTGTAAAACCATTAGCGTTAGCTAAAAGTATACCGTGAACAAACAATCTTGATAGTTTTGATGTTGTTGGTCGGTATTACACTAGACGACGTGCGTTTCTAAAATAATAATTATATACTGTGTCAATATCACTTTTTCATTTTTTTATGGTAGGCATAAGACATTTTTACCGGAGTGTTAGGCGCACTGTAATTGTATTTGGAAAACAATAGGTACACCTATTATACTTAAAAGGGTCCAGTTCAGGTAATATAATCATAATATCATATTTGAAATTATATTGAATGTTAGCCATAAAAATATGTAATATGTATAAGTGTTTATTTTTTGTATATTAATAATCATATTTTAAATAAAAATTAAAATCTTTAATTTCAAAGATCAAGAAAGGTTGAGCTACTCCAGTACACATGCCATACTGCGGTCAGTTTTTTTACGTCTCTTTGTTATTTTTTCCTTTCATATTCAGCAACAAAAGAAGTTGTAAAATCCCGCGTTAATTGCATTTTCGTCATTTTAAAAGAAACAGACTATAACTACTATTGCTACGACCAATCTTTTTTTACTGTTGTCTCATGTTCGCGATTCCCAGTGATTAAACCAGTGATAAGTTTTAAACCATCAGATGACGATACTTCTAACCTTGCCTTCTTTTTTTTTTGTTCACAATTTGCAAATAAAAATACCCAGTGCTATGCCATCCATCATCCATACAACCTCTAACCCTGCCCAGTGGACGGAATCATAGTACATAAGTACATACCAGTTCTTGTTTCTAGTGTTAACCCTGCCCAGTGGATTATCTCATCGAGTGTTTCCCTTCTTAGTTCGGGCTTTAAAAATTCATATTTATATCAAAAACGATGCTGCAGACTTAATTTTACTATACGTTAACCTATTTTAATACTACTCAGTGACTACTATTGCTACGACCAACATAGTTTTACTGTTTGTCTCATGTTCGCGACTCCCAGTGAATAAACCAGTGATAAGATTTAAACCATCAGATGATACTCCTAACCTTGCCTTCTTGTTCACAATTTGCAATTAAAAATACCCAGTGCTATGCCATCCATCATCCATACAACCTCTTACCCTGCCCAGTGAATTATTATACGTTAACCTATTTTAATACTGCTCAGTGACTACAATTGCTACGACCAACCTTGTTTTACTGTTTTTCTCATGTTCGCGACTCCCAGTGATGAAACCAGTGATAAGTTTTAAACCATCAGATGACGATACTTCTAACCTTGCCTTCTTTTTTTTTTGTTCACAATTTACAAATAAAAATACCCAGTGCTATGCCATCCGTCATCCATACAACCTCTTACCCTGCCCAGTGAATTATTATACGTTAACCTATTTTAATACTACTCAGTGACTACTATTGCTACGACCAACATAGTTTTACTGTTTGTCTCATGTTCGCGACTCCCAGTGAATAAACCAGTGATAAGATTTAAACCATCAGATGATACTCCTAACCTTGCCTTCTTGTTCACAATTTGCAATTAAAAATACCCAGTGCTATGCCATCCATCATCCATACAACCTCTTACCCTGCCCAGTGAATTATTATACGTTAACCTATTTTAATACTGCTCAGTGACTACAATTGCTACGACCAACCTTGTTTTACTGTTTTTCTCATGTTCGCGACTCCCAGTGATGAAACCAGTGATAAGTTTTAAACCATCAGATGACGATACTTCTAACCTTGCCTTCTTTTTTTTTTGTTCACAATTTACAAATAAAAATACCCAGTGCTATGCCATCCGTCATCCATACAACCTCTTACCCTGCCCAGTGAATTATTATACGTTAACCTATTTTAATACTACTCAGTGACTACTACTGCTACGACCAACCTTGTTTTACTGTTTTTCTCATGTTCGCGACTCCCAGTGATGAAACCAGTGATAAGTTTTGAACCATCAGATGACGATACTTCTAACCTTGCCTTCTTGTTCACAATTTGCAATTAAAAATACCCAGTGCTATGCCATCCATCATCCATACAACCTCTTACCCTGCCCAGTGAATTATTATACGTTAACCTATTTTAATACTACTCAGTGACTACAATTGCTACGACAAACCTTGTTTTACTGTTTTTCTCATGTTCGCGACTCCCAGTGATGAAACCAGTGATAAGTTTTAAACCATCAGATGACAATACTTCTAACCTTGCCTTCTTTTTTTTTTGTTCACAATTTGCAAATAAAAATACCCAGTGCTATGCCATCCATCATCCATACAACCTCTTACCCTGCCCAGTGAATTATTATACGTTAACCTATTTTAATACTACTCAGTGACTACAATTGCTACGACCAACCTTGTTTTACTGTTTGTCTCACGTTCGCGACTCCCAGTGATGAAACCAGTGATAAGTTTTAAACCATCAGATGACGATACTTCTAACCTTGCCTTCTTTTTTTTTGTTCACAATTTGCAAATAAAAATACCCAGTGCTATGCCATCCATCATCCATACAACCTCTTACACTGCCCAGTGGATTATTATACGTTAACCTATTTTAATACTACTCAGTGACTACAATTGCTACGACCAACCTTGTTTTACTGTTTGTCTCACGTTCGCGACTCCCAGTGATGAAACCAGTGATAAGTTTTAAACCATCAGATGACGATACTTCTAACCTTGCCTTCTTTTTTTTGTTCACAATTTGCAAATTAAAATACCCAGTGCTATGCCATCCATCATCCATACAACCTCTTACACTGCCCAGTGGATTATTATACGTTAACCTATTTTAATACTACTCAGTGACTACAATTGCTACGACCAACCTTGTTTTACTGTTTGTCTCACGTTCGCGACTCCCAGTGATGAAACCAGTGATAAGTTTTAAACCATCAGATGACGATACTTCTAACCTTGCCTTCTTTTTTTTTTGTTCACAATTTGCAAATAAAAATACCCAGTGCTATGCCATCCATGATCCATACAACCTCTTACTCTGCCCAGTGAATTATTATACGTTAACCTATTTTAATACTACTCAGTGACTACTATTGCTACGACCAACATAGTTTTACTGTTTGTCTCATGTTCGCGACTCCCAGTGAATAAACCAGTGATAAGATATAAACCATCAGATGATACTCCTAACCTAGCCTTCTTGTTCACAATTTGCAATTAAAAATACCCAGTGCTATGCCATCCATCATCCATACAACCTCTTACCCTGCCCAGTGAATTATTATACGTTAACCTATTTTAATACTGCTCAGTGACTTCAATTGCTACGACCAACCTTGTTTTACTGTTTTTCTCATGTTCGCGACTCCCAGTGATGAAACCAGTGATAAGTTTTAAACCATCAGATGACGATACTTCTAACCTTGCCTTCTTTTTTTTTTGTTCACAATTTACAAATAAAAATACCCAGTGCTATGCCATCCATCATCCATACAACCTCTTACCCTGCCCAGTGAATTATTATACGTTAACCTATTTTAATACTACTCAGTGACTACTACTGCTACGACCAACCTTGTTTTACTGTTTTTCTCATGTTCGCGACTCCCAGTGATGAAACCAGTGATAAGTTTTAAACCATCAGATGACGATACTTCTAACCTTGCCTTCTTGTTCACAATTTGCAATTAAAAATACCCAGTGCTATGCCATCCATCATCCATACAACCTCTTACCCTGCCCAGTGAATTATTATACGTTAACCTATTTTAATACTACTCAGTGACTACAATTGCTACGACAAACCTTGTTTTACTGTTTTTCTCATGTTCGCGACTCCCAGTGATGAAACCAGTGATAAGTTTTAAACCATCAGATGACAATACTTCTAACCTTGCCTTCTTTTTTTTTTGTTCACAATTTGCAAATAAAAATACCCAGTGCTATGCCATCCATCATCCATACAACCTCTTACCCTGCCCAGTGAATTATTATACGTTAACCTATTTTAATACTACTCAGTGACTACAATTGCTACGACCAACCTTGTTTTACTGTTTGTCTCACGTTCGCGACTCCCAGTGATGAAACCAGTGATAAGTTTTAAACCATCAGATGACGATACTTCTAACCTTGCCTTCTTGTTCACAATTTGCAATTAAAAATACCCAGTGCTATGCCATCCATCATCCATACAACCTCTTACCCTGCCCAGTGAATTATTATACGTTAACCTATTTTAATACTACTCAGTGACTACAATTGCTACGACAAACCTTGTTTTACTGTTTTTCTCATGTTCGCGACTCCCAGTGATGAAACCAGTGATAAGTTTTAAACCATCAGATGACAATACTTCTAACCTTGCCTTCTTTTTTTTTTGTTCACAATTTGCAAATAAAAATACCCAGTGCTATGCCATCCATCATCCATACAACCTCTTACCTTGCCCAGTGAATTATTATACGTTAACCTATTTTAATACTACTCAGTGACTACAATTGCTACGACCAACCTTGTTTTACTGTTTGTCTCACGTTCGCGACTCCCAGTGATGAAACCAGTGATAAGTTTTAAACCATCAGATGACGATACTTCTAACCTTGCCTTCTTTTTTTTTGTTCACAATTTGCAAATAAAAATACCCAGTGCTATGCCATCCATCATCCATACAACCTCTTACACTGCCCAGTGGATTATTATACGTTAACCTATTTTAATACTACTCAGTGACTACAATTGCTACGACCAACCTTGTTTTACTGTTTGTCTCACGTTCGCGACTCCCAGTGATGAAACCAGTGATAAGTTTTAAACCATCAGATGACGATACTTCTAACCTTGCCTTCTTTTTTTTTTGTTCACAATTTGCAAATAAAAATACCCAGTGCTATGCCATCCATCATCCATACAACCTCTTACTCTGCCCAGTGAATTATTATACGTTAACCTATTTTAATACTACTCAGTGACTACTATTGCTACGACCAACATAGTTTTACTGTTTGTCTCATGTTCGCAACTCCCAGTGAATAAACCAGTGATAAGATATAAACCATCAGATGATACTCCTAACCTTGCCTTCTTTTTTTTTTGTTCACAATTTGCAAATAAAAATACCCAGTGCTATGCCATCCATGATCCATACAACCTCTTACTCTGCCCAGTGAATTATTATACGTTAACCTATTTTAATACTACTCAGTGACTACTATTGCTACGACCAACATAGTTTTACTGTTTGTCTCATGTTCGCGACTCCCAGTGAATAAACCAGTGATAAGATATAAACCATCAGATGATACTCCTAACCTTGCCTTCTTGTTCACAATTTGCAATTAAAAATACCCAGTGCTATGCCATCCATCATCCATACAACCTCTTACCCTGCCCAGTGAATTATTATACGTTAACCTATTTTAATACTACTCAGTGACTACAATTGCTACGACAAACCTTGTTTTACTGTTTTTCTCATGTTCGCGACTCCCAGTGATGAAACCAGTGATAAGTTTTAAACCATCAGATGACAATACTTCTAACCTTGCCTTCTTTTTTTTTTGTTCGCAATTTGCAAATAAAAATACCCAGTGCTATGCCATCCATCATCCATACAACCTCTTACCCTGCCCAGTGAATTATTATACGTTAACCTATTTTAATACTACTCAGTGACTACAATTGCTACGACCAACCTTGTTTTACTGTTTGTCTCACGTTCGCGACTCCCAGTAATGAAACCAGTGATAAGTTTTAAACCATCAGATGACGATACTTCTAACCTTGCCTTCTTTTTTTTTTGTTCACAATTTGCAAATAAAAATACCCAGTGCTATGCCATCCATCATCCATACAACCTCTTACACTGCCCAGTGGATTATTATACGTTAACCTATTTTAATACTACTCAGTGACTACAATTGCTACGACCAACCTTGTTTTACTGTTTGTCTCACGTTCGCGACTCCCTGTGATGAAACCAGTGATAAGTTTTAAACCATCAGATGACGATACTTCTAACCTTGCCTTCTTTTTTTTTGTTCACAATTTGCAAATTAAAATACCCAGTGCTATGCCATCTATCATCCATACAACCTCTTACACTGCCCAGTGGATTATTATACGTTAACCTATTTTAATACTACTCAGTGACTACAATTGCTACGACCAACCTTGTTTTACTGTTTGTCTCACGTTCGCGACTCCCAGTGATGAAACCAGTGATAAGTTTTAAACCATCAGATGACGATACTTCTAACCTTGCCTTCTTTTTTTTTTGTTCACAATTTGCAAATAAAAATACCCAGTGCTATGCCGTCCATCGTCCATACAACCTCTTACTCTGCCCAGTGAATTATTATACGTTAACCTATTTTAATACTACTCAGTGACTACTACTGCTACGACCAACCTTGTTTTACAGTTTGTCTCACGTTCGCGACTCCCAGTGATGAAACCAGTGATAAGTTTTGAACCATCAGATGATACTCCTAACCTTGCTTTCTTGTTCACAATTTGCAAATAAAAATACCCAGTGCTATGCCATCCATGATCCATACAACCCCTTACTCTGCCCAGTGGATTATCTCATCGAGTGTTTCCCTTCTTAGTTCGGACTTTGAAAATTCATATATATATCAAAAACGATGCCGCAAACTTCATTTTACTACACGTTAACCTATTTTAATACTACTTAGAGACTACTATTAACCCGTCGAGCGTCCCGTGTGCACAGGGCGCATAACGTTGTGCCCACACCCGTGCCCACAGGACGCTCGACGGGTTAATATGACCAACCTTGTTTTACTGTTTGTCTCATGTTCGCGACTCCCAGTGATTTAACCAGTGATTAGTTTATATAACATTCCCTTACTCCAGTGCTCAAAACCGAGTTTGTACAATATTTGTGTCTCCTAGTGATTTAACCAGTGATTAGTTTGTACAACGTTCATCTAACCCAGTGATTCAAACCAACCAGTGCCAACCTAGAGGACTAAGATGGAATGCCTCTTGTGCCATTAATGACACCGGATGTCTTACTCTCCATGCCGGAACGCAACAGTGCAAGCACGGTAGCTTAGCGGCAGGATTAGCGAGTAAGATGGTGGTAGCGACCCGGACGGACCTTGCACAGAGTCCTCCCACCCGCAAACTTGTGTTAAAGCTAAATTAAAATTACTCTTGGTATGTATAAGCTATATCTAGTTATATACTCATTTTAATAGCCTATAATAAACGCGAACCCGCCGCTAGGCATGTTTGTTTTCCTATGTTAAAAAACTCACCCCAAAAATAAATATTTTAACGATTTCGTTAGTGTTTAATTTGTCTATGTCCGCGTATTCCAGTAATTTAACCAGTGATGATTAGGTCGAATATAATTCGCGTACCTACTACCCCAGTGATTTAACCAGTGAATAAGTTATGTATCATTTGCGTACCTCAGTGATTTAACAAGTGATTAGTCAGTCTAAGAGTACACTTTCAATTATTTTAATATACAAACTCTTACCCCTGCCCAAGGCCTTAACGACGCCGAAGTTGCTGTCAACTATAATTCTTCACTTTTCAAATTCGAGTAAATATTAAAAACCCTACAACTAAGTTCACTAAGCATTCATCTTTTTGTTTTGTAAATTGGTTAATTTCATTTTTAATTGTACGTCTTTTCTAACCTAAAGTTACATGTTGTCATTTCACTTCACTTCCTTTTCTTCTGTTCTATTTTTCTATTGTCTGTGATGTGGTTGTCTATGCCTATTTTGTTTATTTATTTATTTCTTTTTTTTTAAAGGCAAAGGGCTTTGTGCCCGGGCAACCACATCCAATTATATTTTATTATGTTTAATGTTTAGTGTCTATTTCTCACCGTTTTATTTATTTAATGTAATCACCCTATGGTCCCAACGGAAGACCAGCGCTGGCTGTAAGGCCAGCAAATGCTGAGTTGGGACCATTTTGTGACAATTAATTTTTTGTGATAATTTATTTTGTTTATATATTTTATTTGATGTTTTGTGACTGTCATAAATAAACTTTTTCTTTCTTTCTTTTAACTAAGTCAAAAAAGGGGAAACCCTTGTAGGATTTGGGTACTGACTGCAGTTGGAGTAGCTGCCAAGCCAAGAGTGACCGCACCACCTGCTGCAGCAGTCGAGGTGAGCCTAGCACTGCAAAAAAATATACTGCTATAATTCTATGCTGGTCTGGGAGCAAGGAAAATGGTGTCCCCTTGTTTTGTAGGCAGAACTTTCACATAATTTTATTTCATAGATTTTTTTCACAGAATATAGTCACAACTATTAGAATATTAAATCCAATATTTTAATTTCAAATTCTACCAGAAAAGCAGGGTTATGTTACCTATAAATTATTCGACTGAAATGAAAGTAATAGCAACCTTGTATATCAAATGATTTCATTGTAATGACTTTTGTATTAAGTAAATAATATAAAATTAATAATAGGTATTTGATTTGTCATTCCATTCTATCATGTAGGTAAGTAGGTATTTAAATAAGAAAAATATTGATCTTAAAAATCATGGAATTGATTATTTTATGAAATGAGTTTTTCATGAATTTAATTCTATGAAATGCGATTATGAGAAACAATTTTTGTGCATCAAGATTCTATAAAAATATCGTCTACAATAATGTGTACAACCAAAGAAAATATGCGTTGCTTTGCCTCCTGCGACATGGTAAAAGTCCATCGAATTGGTGAAAAAGTTAGGAATTATTGTGTTATAAAATAATAATAATAAAGATATTTACTGCCACAACACAAAAAAAGACATGATACAAAAGATGCATACAATAATATTAAAAAAAAAAACAACAATATATGTACATAAAAATAACAATATGTAGGTACATAATAATTATAGACGATACGGCTAGCAACCCTAGAGCAAGGCTAAACGTGGCTTTTAGGTATTGTTATTCTTGGATATCCTGCCTACACCCCGTAAGGGATAAAAACGTGATTATTATACTAATATAAGCCTACCAATTCATTAATCGTTCCTATCTATTCCTCGCGTTTAAATAGGAAGCCTCAATAATGAGAACATTAAATTAAAAAAAATAGAAACCCCTCACGCGTTAATCGAGTAATCATACGCACATTAAAACAAAGAAACTGGCTTTCGAATAAAAAAAAACCGCTTTGAAATCAACCCATCTGCTTGAGAGCTACGCTACGCTAGAACATACACACAGATATCAACGTTAAACTTATAAAATCCCTCTTTTTGCGGTGGGGGTTAAAAATGCCTTACTTTATTTTGGAAAAGAGCTGATACTCTTCAAACTACTGGTCTGACTTTGGGGCCATTCAAGTATTACGTAAGCAGATTTTTTACAATTATTTAACCCCCCCCCCCTCTGCCCCTTGTCAGCAAAAGTAAGCAAACCTCTTACCCCCCCTCCCATGCTTACGCAATCATTGGTATATGCATTTTTCGTTTAATGGATTCTGTTTTTTGTTGATTCGTGAGCAGCAGTTCGAATCGAAACTGCTGACGTAATCACCATATCGACCCCCCCACCCACCATGTCATCAAAAATAAGCAAAGCAAAGACCCCCCCGCCCCCCTCAAGCACTTACGTAATACTTGAACGCCCCCTTTGACCAAACATGGCTAAGAACCACTGTAAGGAAACTGGCTTTCGAATGAAAAAAAACCGCATCCGAATTTGTAAGTAAGTAAGTAAGTAAATGCTTTATTGTACATGTATAAAGAAACAGATACAATTCACAAAAAATAAAAATAGCATTAATATACGCACAAAGGCGAACTTATCTTTACTAGTTACCCTTTGAGAGGAGCAATAAACGAGGGACCGACAAAGTGTGAGTTTTAAATTCCAGATTTGTCCATCCTCTTGAAAGCTACGATGCAAACACACACACAGTCATACAAACACACATTCACTAAGCCATGTCATAGCGGTTTGGCAACGTCGTTTGTGAACCTAAGCGTAAAAATGCGACGTTGCCAAACCTAATAGCACGGCTTGTAGAACACAATAGAGAAGGCTCGTCGAGGGTTTATTAAGAAAACAAAAAACATGAGTAGCACAATAGCGCGTGAGTGCTGTGTCGCGCGCGAGATAGATTCCCCGCCTTTTTCTTATTGTTCGTTCTTGAAAGAGACGAGCAGTCTATCTCGCGCGCGACATAGCTCTCGCGCCCTCCTGCACGTCTAGCACGAGAGCGCACAAGAGTCGCGTCGCGCGCGAGATAGATTGCCCGTCCTTTTCTTACTGTACCAACAAGAAAGAGACGGGTAGTCCAACTCGCGCGCGACGCGACTTTCGTGCACTCTCGTGCTAGCGGGGCTGTGCTGGGCGTGCAGGACACAAAATGAAAATCTGATCTTTCTAAACTTACCTCGCCAAAGCATCCTCTGTGTTGGTCTGCATCAGGATCACAGCCATGATCACCATGAATAACAGTAGGTAGTGACTTCGACATTATGCCTGTTTCGTGGTTGGTTTCAATTCTGCAACAACACATATATTTTAGTTATAGACACAAACACCATCACAGCACTGCGATACGAAATATGACTCCATTTCGAAAATTATTCTAACACAAAATGCCCCATGTCCAACCGCTATGATTTTCTTGGGAAAATAGCGTGGGTATTTCCCCTTGCCTTCCACTCCGCTATATCTACTGTAGTTTGGAGTTCATAGCCACTACATAAAAAACAAATCTGTCTGTTCGCAAAACTCAAAAACCACAAAGTCTTCGACTGCGTCTGTCTGTTTGTCCGTGTTAAATTTAAAAACTACTGAACGACAACAGTGAGCTAATAAAGAAATTATAAACAACCTAATACCTTAGAATCTTACCTTTTGTTAGAATGATGTGGTCTTTGCCGATGTCTGGAGTGTTTTGAGGTCTCGGCGGATGGCATACCCTATTTATACGGTTGATATCAAAATTGAAAACGAGTATTTAATTGTTATAGTCATTACCCTAATGTAATCGTTTAGCTATACCAACGAAATTATTGTTTGAAGAGCCTAAGACATCAATATTATCAGCATTCTTGTCTTACTCACACATACCTTGGAGCAGGACAATAAAGATTTGAAATGAAATAATTGAAAGCAGTAAACCTCAAGTGGGATTGGGTGGGACATGTCTGCCGAATGCATCAGGATCGCTGGGCAAAAATTACCACCATCGGATTTCATGCGATAGGCGCTGGAGCAGAGGCCGACCAAAAAGATGGCGGGACGACTTGGGAGTGTTTTGAGCCCGACGGGGAAGCCTCGCAAAAGACAGAGACGGTTGGCAATAGAAGTGGAGGCTTTTGCCCAGGAGCGGGATACCAAATAGGCTATACAAAGAAGATCTCACCAAGCAAGGTTAATTTTTGCGCGGGCAAAGCTCCTGCTTTGATTTTGATATAACGGCTGTTGGTATGATGAAATTGTTTTTACTGTACGGACTTGCCACTGTTTAATTTCTTTGAAGTGGTCGGTATGTTTGTTATTTTTTTCTGTGTGCGTATTTTGTAGGTTGCAATGTCGATTAAATACACTAAATTTTTGTGTTTAAAATAGTGACGTCTACTTTAAGTATTTGGATTGTTTTGGATAAGGTTTTTGCAATTTTATATAAAAGTAATAAAACTTCGTTCTGAGAAGCCTGTGCCAAAGCAGTGGGACGTAAAATAGGCTGATGATGGTGATGATGAATACAAAATATAAATCGATTATACATTACGACACTGGTAAATGTAGTTTTTCTTGGTTCCTATTTAAACTAACATTATGCTAACGACATTTATTATCTTGCTGTTTGATTGACAACCTCATTTAGTAATGTTCAGTGACGCCATAATTTTGGACTTTAATTGTAACTTTAATGTTAACAGAACCAATTAGCTATGTTACTTTTGATTCAATAAACATTTCTCGTCGTAAATATTTACTGTAGCAAAACTACATAGTACACGAAGTTCCTAGGCTAACACAAATTTAAATAGGTAGTTAAAATCATGTTCTTCCATGCTGGTTTGGGAGTGAAGAAAAAACATAGAATTTACCAGTTGCTTCTCTTCCCGCGCAGATGGAGCCCATCGAGGGAATGGGCGAAAGTCTTAGGAATCATGTTATAGGCGATGCGGCTAGCAACCCATCACTATTTTGATTTCCTTTTACAGCTATACGCCCTTAATTCTAAATACCTTCTGACACTACTAAAAATTCTTTCGCCATTAGAATGCTATTATTATCCCTCAGTAACATAGGTATGCTATATTCAAAATTATGCGAACATAAAATTGCGGGCTTCAAGTTACAACATAATAATATTATGTGTATATTACCTCTATAATATAATACTATATTTGTTAAGTAAAAATACATACAAGAATAGGAACAAGAAGCAATCAAAAGAATAGTCATGTGGAAAAGAAAGATCCCGTAGGAGATGCGCGCCAGGAACTTCCACAGCCAGCGAAAGGAACCAGTTGAGCTGACCACTGAGACTATAATAATGTATTTAGAGGTACAGTCGAGGGCATAAATATTATGTATGTTACCAAGAAGTCAAACTCATTTATACACCTTTATGCCACTAACAATAAGGTCGGTGACGCGTTATATTTGACATGACAGCTGTATAGATATTTGTGCCCTTGACTGTACACGTAGAAGAAATACATACATAAATCACGTCTTTCTCCCTTACGGGGTAGACAGAGCCTAAGGTGACACGTAGACACAGGTGGTGGTGGTGACAGGTGGTGGTAAGGCCACGCTTAGCATGTGGGCGTATAGGTGGAAAGGGGAATCAAAATAGTGATGGGTAGCTAGCCGCATCGCCTATATGATTCCTATGCCCATTCCCTCGATGGGATTTTACCATCTGCGCGGGAGGAGAAGCAACTGGTACATTCTATGCTTTTTCTTTACTCCCAGACCAACATGGAAGCACGTAGAAGAAAATAATACAAAAAAGTACAAAATGTAATTATTTATTTTGTATACAAATATAGGTACATTATAATGTAAGTAGTTAATCAAGTACCTATTGTGTTTGGAATAAACATTAGCGAACTTAAAAAAATCTTGGCATATTTTATATCAGTCTTCTATTTTAACTCGTTTCACGTTCATTAGGTAACCATATAGTAAGATGGTTTGTGGAGTTTTTTTTTTTTTTTTTTTTTTTTATGTGTATATTTTTATTTGGTGCGGACGCTGCAGTAGTGGCCGAGCCAGGAGTGGGCACACCACATGCTACAGCAGTCGTCGTGATGGTTACACTGCAACAAACAGTAAGTAAGTAAGTTATTAAGTAATCTGTTCCTCGCGGCTTCGCCCCTTTCCCAATTGGCATTGTTAATTTTTTTTAAACTGTGCTTTTAACACCTTTATTTGATAAAATGGACTATTTCAAGCAACTTATTTGAATATTATGCTTTTACGTAGCTTTGTTAATTAATAATAAATATTTTTTCGCTGTTTGATAATTCGTTAATTTAGACAGAATCCCAATCGCCTTCGTTCGGCTGGCTATAAAAAAAACTGCTTTGTCTATGGTTTTGTTAGATTTGACAGTGACATGTGACAGTTGCCATAGCCAAACTTTTTTTTTCATTTTTGTGGCAAACATTCGATGCTGGATTCTGTCTAAAAACCCGGTCGTTCGGTCAAACAAAGGTTCAAAGTACTTTTACAAAAATATCTGCAATCATAAAGTATTTTTGAAATCGGACAAGATAAATCGGATAATTGATGGTTTTCCTCGAAATGGTTTTCGAATTGGAGCATACTAAAAAAAATGAACAATGCCAATTTCTTCCAATTTTACTTTTTAAGTTTTTTTTCTTCCTAAAATCATTATACAAATTACTAGCACATGAGGTATTTTGTCTTGTAGACTAACAAGCCCATGGAAAAAAAACATGTTAAATGAATCAGCGTGAATGAAGCTTAGAAGGCTGTTACTATATCGTAAAATAACTGAGCGCTATGCCGTCATTTCTGAGCGGTACAGGTATGGAATTTCTCAGGTACAAGTGAGGAATTACGACTAATTATTAATTTACGGCGTTTTTATAGCTTATAAATGATTAAAAATAAATGTCGAAAAACCTAGTGCCGCTTTAAAGTGGTGGTGCCGGAAGTTAGTGCAATTTTTTTTTTCAATTTATGAGTAAAAATCTGTACCGCTCAGAAATGACGGCATAGCGCTCAGAGTTATTTTACGATATAGTAACAGCCTTCTAAGCGTTATTCACGCTGGTTCATTTCACATGTTTTTTTTCCATGGGCTTGTAGTCTATTAGCCATCTAGGCTGGTAACAAATCTGTAATACTCTAGTGTTGCGGGTTTCCAAAGGTTTTGGCGCTCACTTACAACCAGGCTACCCACTGGCTCGTTTGCACTTTGTTTTATAAATAGAAAGAAAGAAAGAAGTCATTTAATCCTTTTTGCAAGACACACAAATATAAAAGAATATACACAATTTTATAGAAAAAAAAGAAAAAGAAACAGGCATGAAAAATAGATCATCAGCGTTGTGTGTGGCTCCGCAAAAGTGAAACGGTCGCTGGCTCAGCATTACGCTGAGGTGTTAGACACCTGCAGCAATGATTTTCAGCCAGAACCGTCTGTGACTCACCTAACAATACACAGATAAAATATAGGTACTACATAATCCATAAACTTTTACGTAAACAAAGTAATAAATAGATAGAACCCGACTTATGTGAAACTAAAAAAAAACATACATACATACATACATACATACACAAATCACGTCTTTATCCCTTACGGGGTAGACAGAGCCTAAGGTAACAGGTACCTGCAGGCCACATAAAAAACATAGATTAATTAAATAGTTTACAACAAACAAAAAAAAAAAAAAAAAAGGAAAAACTAAGTTGTTCAAAAACAACAGGCTGGCAAAACAATATGAAAAGTGCTGGAGGACTATTGTAAGGATTTTTGGAGCGTCAATAAGTGATCCTTCAGCTTACGCTTGAAGGTGCAACTACAAATAAATAAAAAATAAGAACTGTCAACTTACTCCGCCAAGTAATGCTTCGCATGCTTCTACGCCAGAGTCCATGGCAGCTATCACCAGAATAGCAATGACCAAAATAAGCACGTTTGACATGTTGCCTGATTTCTGCATGGTTTTTATATCTGTAACAATGATAATATTATACCACCTGCTGTGGGTGTAGGGGTATAGCACGCGTCACGGAGTGACGAGGATCCGGGTTCGATTCCCGGCCATAGCTTTACTTTTCGGATTTTTCTGTGTTCTAATTTTCAGAGACGTTTAGAAATTTCACATCTCATTCGGCATTCATATCCTTGAGGATCAAAGAGGTACCTATACTAGAAAATTCCCTCAATACACAAATTCCATTTTTATTTTAGTTTTTTCACGGAGACATTAGACTATTCGTAAATTGTTTCACTATTCTCCATTAAATTCTGGTTATCTTAAGTGTCAGTTATTTATGATGACGTCTTTGTCTGTTTCATTGTAATAAATAGAGACGGAATCATAGATAAGTACATACACACGTAAATACATACCGTCACGCCTCTTTCCCACAGGGGTAGGCAGAGACTACTTTGCCACTTGCTATGATCCTGACATACTTCTTTCGCTTCATCCACACTCATCAATCTCTTCATACATGCTCGTCGGTTTCGAGTAGTCCTGACCTGACCTTTTTCCAAAACGTCTCCTATTTGGTCTTGGAACGTCCGTCTAGGCCTTCCCGTCCCAACGTAACCATTCACACTCCCCATATAGATCTGTTTAGTTAGTCTACTTTCATCCATCCGCTCTACGTGACCAAACCAACTAAGCATACTTTTTTCTATCCTAGTCACTATAATCTTCTTTCACACCAGCACGTTCCCTTACCTATCACACTATTCCTTATTCTATCTTTCAGTGATACACCTTCCATACTTATTATACCTTAACGCTGTCATTTCTACTGCATTTATTCTACTTTCATGCTTCTTTTGCCATAGCCAAGTTTCGCTACCGTAAATTAATGTTGGAACAAGCACCCCTCTGTGGACAGCCAGACGCGCCTTCTTCGACACCTCACTGCTCACAAAGGTGCGCAGCGCCCCATTCACCATGTTTCCTGCATTCACTATTCTTTCAATATCACTTTCACACTTCCCATCTTTCGTAAACGCGGAGCCCAGGTATACAAACTCTTTTACTTGTTCTACTTTCTTACCCGCAATCACAAACTCACATTATGTCATACTATCGTCTTTATAGATAAGTAACACTTAAGATAATTGGAAACTTAACAGAGAGTGGTGGAACAAGCCCTAAGACTACATTGAGTAGTTTAGTAGTTGGGTTTTGCGGGTGGTAGGGCCTTGTGCAAGGTCCGTCCGGATCGCTACCACCATCTTACTCGCTAATCCTGCCGCTAAGTAGCAGTGCTTACACTGCTGTGTTCCGGTGTGGAGAGTAAGACAGCCGGGGAAATTACGGGCACAAGAGGCATTGCATCTTAGTTCTCTAGGTTGGCAACGCATCTGCAATCCCTCCGGGGTTGCGGGTGTCTATGGGCAGTGGTGATCACTTACCATCAGGTGACCCACTTGCTCGTTTGCCTTCCTATTCATATATAAAAAAAAAAAAAACTCACGTTAGACTTGTCGGGATGGCGATTGAAGTGTTTCTCGGCCAAAGAGGCTGATGTTTTTGTGATTGAATTGAGTTGTCAAGTAATTTATACTTTTACACTTTTTTTATCAGTTCGACCTTGTGACCTATATTTATCACGCAGCGGATAAGTATGTCCCCAAAGCAAAAATTATAGTGCGCTATATTTTAATTGGCAGAGTGCAAAGCGGGTGGAGGGGGTAGCCTAAACGATCACAGCGCTCGCTACGGCTAAAATTGTCATTTTTGTCGCTGACTTGAGCTGTCAAATCCATATTGCAGTAAACATTTTCTAATCGTTTTTGAGATAAAAATATGGTCCTGGCAAGATGTGTTGTTGTGAATTGTAAAAACACCAAGAAGAATAGCGACTGTAAATTTTACCAATTTCCAAGACCATGGTGGAAACGAGACCAAAGAAATAAGTGGATATTTGCCATAAGAAAAAAAAAATTAGTTACCTAACCTCTAAAATTTCACTGAAAACAACAATTTTAATATTATTGGCAATAATGTTACTGACTACCATTGTCCAAAATTGTGTAATATAGTAAAATAACACAAGATTTCATTAATATTTTTCACAATATTTACTTACTTCTTGTTTGACAGCGGTGACAATATTGTCCATAATGGCCGCCTATCACGTGGCGCTGTCGTCGCGCACGGTCCCAATACCTAGTTTTCTAATCTAAAATTAAGCGTGATTAAGGGCGTATAGATGGAAAGGGAAATCAAAATAGTGATGGGTTGCCAGCCGCGTCGCCTATAACATGACTCCTTATACTTTCGCCCATTCCCTTGATGGGCTTTACCTTATTGCTATGCCCTTGACTGTATATTAGGATACAGTTAAAACTGATCTGAAAGACTAGCAGATGGTATAAGTTTTACTAAACACTGTAAATTGTGAAAAGGATTTTGGATAAAAAAGTACTAGGTACCTGTCTCTTTCTAGAACGAACAATAAAAAAAAGACGGGCAATCTATCTCGCGCGCGACGCGACTAGGCGACTGAGAAAGACTTAGGGCCTGTTTCACCACTCTCTGTTAAGTTCCAGTTATCATGTATCAGTTATCTATGATTCCGTCTCTATATATTACTACGAAACAGACAGGGACGTGATCATAAATAACTGGCACTTAAGATAATTAGAATTTAACAGAGAGTGGTGAAAATGGCCTTTAGGGTTAGAAAACTCGGGAAAAGGCATTAAAAAAACTCAATTTTTATTGTTACATTTCGAAAATTTCGATAACTACCCCGTAAGGGATAAAGACGTGAGCTATGTGTGTATGTAGGTATGCTGCCCCCGGGCCGTGCCAGAGCAACCCTGAACTACACTCAGAAGCAAAAATAACTAAAAATAAAAATAAATAAATAAATATCTTGGGACAAGTTACACCAATTGACCCAGCCCCAAACTAAGCAAAGCTTGTACTATGGGCACCAGGCAACGGATAAAGATACTTACATAATGTAGGTAAATACTTAAATACGTACAACATCCATGACTCGGGTGCAAACATTCGTATTCATCATACAACTGTTTGCCCCTACCGGGATTCGAACCCGGGACCTCTAGTTTCATAGTCAGGGTCACTAACCACTAGGCTATAAACTGGTCACCTTGTTTACTTCGTACTTCTTGTTTACTTGTATACTATCGGTATTAGGTAACAAGACCTAAAAGCCACGTTTAGCATAATTGTGAGCGTATAGGTATATAGTAGATAACAAATAATAAAGAACACAATGACTGATTCATGCTTGGGATTTCCACAAGTGCTTAAACCCCGACGTATTTTCCTCTTGATAATGGACAGCCTCACCTTTGACTTTGATGAGCTTTTATAAAAATAAATGCGTACTAAAAATACAGTACGTACCTATAGATTAATGAAAACTAAACGCTCAAACCAAACAACAACTTACAACTTTTCAACCAAATTTTTAAATTACCTATTAACTACCTTCTATTACCTACCTAAATAAATAACCCGCCAGCATCATTCCGCGCGCAAAGGTGGGCATCACGCTCGCGTTGCCGCGTTGAATGGCGATGGTCAATCTCTGCACCAGGAATGATCCCGAACGGGTGTCCAGACCACGCTCTCGTAACCGGCGTCTCACGTCTTTAAATAATAGCTTGGTCTCCGAGCACCAACACCCTGTCGTCTCGACCGCCAGCGGAACAAATAAATAATTTTCTTGTGGGCCGCCCATTCAGCAGCCGCTCCCGCTGTCTCGGTGGTACGACCAGGCAGCAAAAATGCTGACGCAGGTGGCATCTCAAAGTAGGCACTTTCCTTTCTTCCAAGAAACCAAGGTTAAAGGTATTTTGCCGTCTGTCCGGCTTAGACCTGGAGGCTCCAGCATACATGGCACATTAGCCGAAACGAATGCCCTTTGGATAATATCGTTTAGCGCCAAATCAAACAACAGTTCTTCATAGAAAATTATCATTTTTCGCGTTCCATACCCAAAGGGTAAAAACGGGACTCTATTAGGGACTGAAATTCCTCAATGTAGAATTCTGGTGACCCGGTCAGGAGCGTCTCCACAGGAGGGAACTCTTCAACGGTTGGTCCGATTGACTTGAAATTTGGTATACATATAGAACGTATGGGAAAGCAATAATAGTGAACAAAAAGTACAGTCAGCAAAAAAAGCTTGTCTCAAAAATGAAATTTTTAGGTTAGGTTATTCCACTATCACTTCGATTAGTATAATATATAAGTATTGTACATAACCAAATAATTAAAAAATGTTGATGGGATCTAATTGAAGTTGACCTGCATCGCACTTAGTGTGATTCAATATCCTATCTGAATTAATAGCCAGATGTCCACCGTGGGAAAAAAAATGTTTTTAAAAACATTAAACAAAGTCACAGAGCAATATAAGGTACTAGGTATCCGTTCCCTTTCAATGTACTTTTTTCTAAACACTAAAAATTTAGTGATGTGCCACCATCGGCTGGTTTCGGAATAAATTCTTGCAAAATTATGAAACTGTAACTATGATTTTTCGGTATTAAGCGAATTTAAAAACAAAACAAGGTATAAGTACCTAAGTGTAGTGTAATTTTTGGACAGCATCTCATTTTCCACACGAAATATAAAGGACCAATATTCACTTGAAACTCTAGTTTATTATTTTTGGGTTCTTATTTGACACAACGGCCTGTGTCAGCACTCTTAGTTCCTTAGTTTCTGGTATCACGTCAGATATCAATGATACTTGTAGAAATATTATAAATAACAAAAATAAATAGGAAAAGAGACTGCACTTAATTTTGACAAAAGATCGTCATTTTGAAACGGAATGATTTGTCAAGACATAACTTACTTTATAAGTTGCTTAACTTATGATTTGTTGAACTATTAAAGTGTTCATCATTTCGTTTTGCTGTTTATTGAATCTTCACGAAAAAACTGTTGGTAAGATTGTCCTTACAAATTAATAGACCCCGCAGTATCCTGCCTTTGACAAATGCCACGCACTAGTTCACAACGTTTCTTCTCGCAAAATCGGTGCCGCCCAAAAACCGGTATCGACCTTTTCCCACCCCTAAATCTCTAACGTTCCACGTACTTTGTGAGAACAATGGTGTTTTGGTTCGAACAGCTATAAACGGTCTATCATAGTTAATAAAAGGGTTTGCAGCCACATTGTAAACGTCAATCTCGGTACTGAAATGGACCTGCTGTTTTTCTTGGGGTTATTTATACATTTCACAAATGCGGATTTTCCATTGGTATGTACTATCCTAATATCATGAATGCGAAGTATGTGAAGCGTTTGTTGTTCTTATTACACTTAAACGGATAACTCACGTATAAAAAGTCGAGTGATGCTCGACATGTTTCGGACTATTTCGTAGTCCTTCTTCCTGGAGCGCTCGCCCCGGCGGCAGCGAAACGAACACTGCGCTCCAGGAAGAAGGACTACGAAATAGTCCGAAACATGTCGAGCATCACTCGACTTTTTATACGTGAGTTATCCGTTTATGTGTAATAATGATTAAGTCTCACGGTAGTTTCCTGGTTGTTGTTCTTCTCGAGAGAGTGGGTGAAAATCTTGCGTGTACGCAGTGTTGGCAGGCCTCCTACTAGGTGGACCGACGACATCGTGACAGTTGCGGGAAGCCGGTGGATGCAGGTGGCGAGTTGTCGTTCATTATGGTGTGCTAAGACCTTTGTTCAACAGTGGACGTCATCAAGCTGATGATGATGATAATGATGGGTGAAAATCTTAGGAATCATTCAATAGGCGATGGGACTATCAAATTATCATTATTTTGATTCCCATTTATACCTACCTATACGCCCATAATCACGCTAATCTAGATGTGGCATTAAGGTCTTGTTACCTTTGTCTCTGTGTACCCCGTAAGGGATATAGACGTGATTTGTGATTTGATTTTGTGAAGAGTTTGTTACGTTTTCACGCGTAAACTACTCAACAGACCGTGATACAATTTGGTATGGAGATTGAAGACAGGATAGATTTTATCTCGGATAATTGTATAGTAGTGCGATAATCGAACTCTCAGCGGACGAAGTCACGGGAAATGACTAGTATACAATATAGTACAGTCAAAGGCATATATTTCGATACAGCCATCATCACTACATAGTACAAAACAAAGTCGCTTTCCGCTGCAATGTCTGACTGTCCCTATGTATTCATCTTGAATCACTCTATCTATTAAAAAAACCGCATCAAAATCCGTTGCGTATTTTAAAAGATTTAAGCACACATAGGCACAGACAGACAGATAGCGGAAAACGACTTTTTTATACTATGTAGTGATTAAAGAGGAAGGCTTATTATGTATAGGCGAAGTCGTGGGCAGAAGATAGTGTCAGATATATGTGTCACCGACCTTGTTGTTTGCGGCATGTATAGAAGTTTTTGATGTCTTGGTAGGGTACATATATTTATGCCATAGACTACGTTATTTACCTTTCAGTGTGCAGAAACGTGAATATTTTTCACAGCATCGTTCGAGCGTTCAGTTCAGTGAACCCTGGGTGTTTGCATTAAACGACAAGGATCTTCATATTATCATCATAATGTTACGCGTCATAAATGCAAAAGAGCTCTCAATATTCTCTGATACGGGCAAGGTTATTCCAGAAATAAACAGTTTCGTTTGTAAATGGAAAGATTGTATGCTTTGGGGGAGTAGCGATGTTCTAATTTTCAGTGTTTAGAAATTTAATTTCTAACGGGTAAAACCGTAAAAGTAAACAAAAAGTAAAATTATTTTGATAGTACCTATCATTTGAACAGCGCCTCACGTCCCTGGTGAGCAGTAGATGTTCCACGGGAGTTTGTAATTGTGTACAGACACATCATTCAAACTAATGACGCTTGTCGACAAAAATTCGCGTAGTAACAAGGTCACGTGACAAATTATATTTCATCAACTTACTCGGAAACGTACAGGCGTACAAACGGCGGTACGGGAATTACGAACCTCGACTCAGAAAGCCGTCAGTCTTCGACTTCGGGTTTCTAATAGAGCCTCGATCGTAATTCCTTACTTACCGCCCTTAATACACAATGTACTATTACGTCAATTCAAACAAAACAGGTATATATGGGGAGTATGAATGGGTGTGTTAAAAAAGCCTCGGCGGACGTTTCGTCACCAAATTCGGGACGTTTTGGAAAAAGGTCAGGTCAAGAGTGCCCAGAACCGACGAGCATGCATGAAGAGATTGATGAATGTGGGTGAAGCGAAAGAGTAAGTAGGATCGTAGTAAGTGGAACAAAGTAGTATTTGCCTACCCCTGTGGGAAAGTGGCGTGACGGTATGTGTGTATGTATGTACCTATGTCGATTCAAATTAGCATTGTTTTATTTTGTAGCCTATATTTTTATAAAAATCTAAAATGTCAACAAAACTGTTATTATCAAACTGTATGAAAATTGACTTGGAAAGTATTATTATAGACATAAGTTGAGCTTGAAAATAATGGGTTGTTTAGGACGTCTTTTCAATTATTATTTTTTTTATTTTAAGGACAACTCAAAATATGTCTTCAACCACGGGCGGGGTCTTCTAGTAAAAGCAAACAGTAACCAAGTGAGTAATAATTTAAATTTATTTAAAACTGAGGCATACCTACACAAGCTGTTAACTCAAAAAAAAAAGAAACTGAACTCTGGCTAATGAGTTTGAATCATGACGAAACTGAAAATATTCTTACAGCCTGTAATTAAATGCAGTCACACTCACATCCTACACACACACGCACACGAATTGTAACGAAAATACAATTTCATAACTATGTTTATGCAATGGCTAACTTAAATTTCCTCTGTCAATTTCAGATAAATTACTACAACAACACGTATTACGAAAAACCGGAAAACATGATGCGCGTCCCAGTTTCGAACTTAAACGAAGATCTACAAGCAAAAAAGCGTTTCCTAAAGAAATCACCGAAAAGAACAATCCAGAAGATAATAAAGAAGAACAGGAAAAACAAGAAGTTATTTTTTAGTCAGGTGACGAGCAAACCAACACAAGCGTCAGAGCATGTAGACCTTATAGATGATGGTTATGTACCTGATGAAGTGGATCCAAGAGAAGAGAGCCAAGCTACCACGCAAGTCAGCCAAAAGAAGAAAGGAAGAAGATGGAATTCCAAAATGCCGAGGAATCCAATGCCATTCCATAGACTCCAGCAAAGACACGAGGGAAATTATAAGAGAGCAAGAAGAGAAACCGATAGGGACAACACATTGATAATACAAGATTTTGATGAAGCAGAATTCCTTGGCCACAAAAAAGATTATGATGTAGTTAAGTTACATTCAAAAAAATATTGGCGACGATAGAATTGTAAGAGCGAGTGTTTATACGATCTGTAAAATAGATAGATAGGTATAGAATTATACAAGTTGAAATTTGATTATGTTTTTATTTACAAAATTAATAAATATCTAACAGTTACAATTATGATACAATTTAAATAGAGTATATCATTCAAGGCTAGAGTAAGTTAATAGAAATTAAAAATAAAATTGTATTTACAACTAACTCTAAGCAAATAAATATCCACGAATATAAGAACATTAAAATGAATTGTGATAAGAAACAAAATCAAAACAGTCTCCTAAACATTAAATTAGCTATGGCAGCGCTATGTAACATGATAATAATTATTGTAACGACGATATTATTAGAACCACTTTCATGTTCACTAATTAATTAATTATAATTGCTTCCGTCAATTTAAATGACAAGATTTAAAATAACACAAATTAACACGCGATAATATTATAAACCTAACGCCACCTAGTTCTGTTGGGATAAATTAAATTGTCTCTTAGAGATCTATTAACTATTAAAAAAGTTTTGATTCCATCATTTTGATGTGACTCGTTAGTTCCGATTGGACTCGCAGACTATTATCATTTATTACCAGGGATCGTAAAATGCGAACAATATTCATTGCAGTACTATAGACTACAAGCCCATGGAAAAAAAAACATGTGACATGAACCAGCGTGAATAACCCTTAGAAGGCTGTTACTATATCATAAAATAACTCTGAGCGCTATGCATTCATTTCTGAGCGGTACATTTATGGAATTTCTCCGGTACAAGTGAGGTATTACGACTAATTATTAATGTGCGGTTTTATAGCTTATAGATGATTCAAAACAAATTTCGAAAAACCTAGTGCGCTTTAAAGTGGTGGTGCCGAAAGTTAGTGCATTTTTTCCATGTATGAGTAAAAACCTGTGTACCGCTCAGAAATGACGGCATAGCGCTCAGAGTTATTTTATGATATAGTAACAGCCTTCTAAGCGTTATTCACGCTGGTTCATTTCACATGTTCTTTTTATGGGCATGTAGTCTACTAGGGTTATCACTTGTACATACTCGTATGTATGGAGAAATGTGTTTATTTATCACGTGTTATGTGTTTCTCCATAGTTACCAACCCTAACCTGGTTGTCATTTCAATGGAGTTTGGGTTTTGATCGCGTTTCCCGATCCCCTGTTTAAGTATAACTATTTCTACATCAGTCTTATGCGTCTCCAGCTTTAATGTCTTCTGTTCCCTTCTTGTTTCTGTATTCCCAGCCGTTGTAGGCGAGATTCTGCGCATTGGATTCGTGGTCCCTGAAGGAGACACCGCCATTCCCGTAGCCACCAGAGCCGTACTTATGGCCAGTCTGAAACAAAACACGGTTGAATAAAAAACCGGTCAAGTGCGACTTGAACTCGCGCACCGAGAGTTATGTACACATTCAGCAAGTTAATGTAAAATCCGGTGATATTAGAACCGTGCCTCCTAAGAAAAATGTAGGCAGTGTGAGGTCATTTCATATTGGGTACTTGCATCAGAAAGACAAAAATATTCTGTTTCTAGTATTTTGTTGTTGTAGCGGCAAAAGAAATACATCATGTGTGAAAATTTAAACTGTCTAGCTATCTTGTTATAGGCGATGAGGCTAGCAACCCATCACTATTTTGATTCCTTTTCCATCTATACGCCCACAATCTTGCTAAACGTGGTCTTGTCACCTTAGGCTCTATCTACCCCGTAAGGGATAAGGACGTGATTTGTGTGTGTGTATGTAGCTATCACGGTTCCTGAGATACAGCCTGGTGACACACAGACAGACAGACAGACGGTCATGTCTTTGTAGGAACCCTATAAAGGGCTAAAAGTATTTGTTTGCTAAGTATTTTTATTGCATTATCACGTTTATCAATAAATCTATACATATAAAATTCAAAGTCCTGACTGACTGACTGACTGACTGACTGACTTAACTATATATCAACGCACAGCCCAAACCACTGGACTTAGAGACTTGAAATTTTGCACATAGATACCTTATATAATGTAGGCATCCACTAAGGAAGGATTTTTGGAAATTCCCACGGGATAAGGAAAAAACGGGAATTATATATTCGACTCCGAGTGACGCTATCTCAGTAACTATAATAACTAGACTCTTCAATTTTGATACAAATGTAGGTGATTACAAAACAAAGAAACTAATTTCAGGATTTTTGGAAATTCCCACGGGATAAGGAAAAAAACGGGATGTATATATTCAGTTTAACGAAATCCTATGAACTATAATTACTACTCTTCAAATTTGGCATAGAAGTAGGTGATTATAATAGTAAAATAATATTTTAATGATTTTTGGAAATTCCCACGGGATAAGGAAAAAACGGGATTTATATATTCAGTTCTACGGGATCGATTTTTCGTTTTACTGGTCGTATAAAACTGAAATTTGGCCTTCAGGTTCCTTTGGGGAGTGTAGGGGAGCACTAAAAAAAGGATTTCCCGAAATTCCCACGGGAACGGGAAAAACGGGACTTTTCATTTTACTGGTTGCAGAAAGCTGAAATTCGGCATGTAGATTGCTTCGGGAGTGTAAATGAGCATTTAAGATAGTACTTTCCAAAATTCCCACGGGAACGGGAAAAATATTTGTTTACAAAGAAATACTGCGGTAGGCATGATATGGCTAGAAACTTGAAATTTGGCACACATATACCTTGAGTATCCTAGAGGTGCACTAAGAAGGTATTTTTCGAAGTTCCCACGGGAATGGGAAAAACGGGACTTTTCGTTTTACTGGTTGCAGAAAGCTGAAATTCGGCATGTAGGTTGCTTCGGGAGTGCAGAGGAGCATTAAGAGAGTACTTTCCAAAATTCCCACGGGAACGGGAAAAATATTTGTTTACAAAGAAATACTGCGGTAGGCATAATATGGCTAGAAACTTGAAATTTGGCACACATATACCTTGAATATCCTAGAGGTGCACTAAGAAGGTATTTTTCGAAATTCCCACGGGATAGGGAAAAACGGGATTTTTCGTTTTACTGGTCGTAGAAAGATGAAATTTAGCATTTAGCTTCCTTAGGGAGTGTAAGGGAGCATTAACAAAGGATTTCCTAACATTTTTACGGGAACGGGAAAAACCAGGATTTTACGTTTTACCTACTGGACACAAAAAGTTGAAATTTGTCACGTAGGTTTATTCGGGAGTGTAGGGGAACACTAAAACGGGAAAAAACGGGATTTTACGTTTCCAGACGAAACAGCGGAAGAAAGAGACTTAACATTTATAACGTGTCTTTCTTTAAAGGCTTTAAGTGTACCTACTCCGAAAGCACTCCCCAAAATTTTCACGGGAACGGGAAAAAACTTATTTTTTCGTTTTACATCTTAGCGCGTAACTACGATGTCGCGGGCAAAAGTTATTTGGGGTAGGTATATTTTAGGACAGCCCTATAGGTTAGGTTAGGTTTGTTTTATAAAAATCCTGCAATATTTACAGTTTCAGAAAAATTAAGGCAGCGGGGCAATGCGGGGGCTTGCTTGCATGCTTGCTTGAGTCCTTGCTTTGCATGCTTGATTGCATACTTGCTTTCATGCATGCATGCATGCATGCTTGCTTGCACGCTCGCTTGCATGCATGCTTGCTTGCACGCTTGCTTGCATGCTTGCTTGCCTGCTTGCATGCCTGCTTGCATGCCTGCTTGCATGCCTGCTTGCATGCCTGCCTGCATACTTACATGCTTGCAGGTTTGGGTGCTCGCTTGCCTGATTGCTAGCTTCTTTGAAATGCTCATGGTTCACGCGTGCGAAGCCGCGGGCAAAAGCTAGTAAGATATAATATTTAAGCGTTGGTCAAAAGCCGAGGTAGCCTAGTGGTTTGACCTGTGGCCTCTCAAGCAGAGGGTCGTGGGTTCGAGCCCGGGCTCGCGCCTCTGAGATTTTTGGAATTTATGTGCAATATTACATTTCAAATTTACCATGAGATTTTTGGTGAAGGAAAACATCGTGAGGGGTTCCTCCACCAACAAGCACACATCTGCAAAGCAATTCAATGGTGTGTGTGAAGTTTCCAATTAGCACTGGGCCCGCGTGGGAACTATAGCCCAAGCCCTCTCATTCTGAGAGGAGGCCTGTGCCCAGCAGTGGGACGTATATAGGCTGGAGATGGTTGGTCAAATTCGACGTCCAAAATTTGATTTTATTGCTACTTGGTTCGTCAGACGCAAGTAAGTAATGATAGTAAGAATGTGTTAAAATAAGTTCCAAAAGGTAGAATTATTGGTAACGATAGTAGGAAAACTAGAAGTAGAAATTGTTAAAGCCTAGCATATGTGTGTGTGCACCCACACACGCACACGGCGACCGGCGCGGGCCACTTGCCATTAGACTTACGTCAAACACAGCCGTATTCGATTTATTTATTATTATTTTGTAATTTCTTTCTTTGGGCACTAAAAGCCATCCAGATTCAAAATTGTTTTTATTTCTGCGACCACCACTCTTCACCCTAGCTATCAGTAACGGAGTTTGCTTCAGAAATTTTTCATTTATGTTGAGGCGCGGTGGTGTAGCGAGTAAGTATAGTAATTAATTTTTGCATTACATTAAATTATATAATTTGATATTATGATTAACTTAATTAATATTTTCAGATACTAATTTCTAGGTAGCGTCAAATATCTGAAAGAAGCGTTTTTCCTGACAAATTTAATATAGCTAAATTATAAGCAATTCTCCGAAGACGAGATATTAATGTTTTCCCTTAGCAGTTAATTATTAAAATAAAAGCCTAAAAGGAACGATTTAATAATTAATTTGAAAGTACTGTCTTAATGTCGAAAAGGTATTCATTTGGTGTAATTAATTACTTTATAAGGAAACACTCCTAAAAAAGAAACAGCTTTTTCTGGCCGGATTAACAAAAAATCAGACAAACAATTGTTTAAGTGATAAGAAGAAAGGGCAAGGCTGATCTTTGTTCGTGATGTTGTTCAAGCACTCGGAGTTAATAAAAGCAAAAGCCTGCACACGTGTAAGTTATAAATATCTTGTTTGAAATTAAAAAAGACGAGAATGTCATTCAAGAGAAACCTCGTGCCATAAATATTTAGCCATTTACGACAGCTGAAACATAAACATAGCCCAGCATCTGATCCAAATACTTTATAGAAAAATATGGCTTCTATGTTACATTACATTCCCTCGATGGGCTTTTAGCATCTGCGCGGGAAGTGAAGCAACTGGTACATTCCATGTTATTTCTTTGCTCCCAGACCAGCTAAGAATAGTTTAAGTATAGTTTCTATAAATCATGTCTCACGAACGCTTATACGTTAACAACAGTAGGTTTGTAACTTTCACATCGTGCTTGTAGCTTAAGCCACGCTGTCATAACACTTCGACGATTGGTCAAAATAAGGCACCGTCAAGCTTTTTCGCAGCTTTTTACTGATCTGACCTACATTTCAGCACTCGAATCCGTAAGCACGCTTGACAATCTCTAGCGTACTTCTTATTTGCTCCACTTATTTTTATTTTCGTTTCATTCAACGCGAATCAACGACTCTTCAAATATTAGAACAGTTCAAAAATGTCAGCATCAAACGCGTGACAAGATACATTAGTCTATTGTTTTTTTTTTCTCAATCGATATACCTATTAAACTTGCGATAAGTAGACCAAACATTTCACAGCAACATGCAACTTAACTGAAGCATCTTTACGGGTTTTGGTCACCACCCAATGTATCTTACAACCGCTGAACGCCTGCTAACTCAATCTTATCCCATTACCCGACTTAAAACAACTATGTTATAATTTAGTCAGGCGTTACCTTGTGGAGATCCATATTCAATAACTAAAACCGATAATCGGACCGGAATTATGTTATGCGCGATGCAGCTAGCAATTCATCACTATCTTGATTCCCCTTTCCACCTATACGCCAACATTCACGCTGTACATGGTCTTTAGATCTTGTTACCGGCTCTGTCTATTCCATAAAAGATTTCGACGTGATTCATATGAATGTATAAAATAGACTTACAGGGTATTCGTACTGCTCATAGTGGTTCTCTCTGTAAGGCCCACCGAGGCCAATACCAGCGGGGGAGTATTGAGGCGTATTGTAGTGGCTGCTAGAGAAGGGTGAGCTGTTGGGCTTGCAGAATTTGAAGTAGCCGATGACACCTGCAAAAAAATTCAAAAATGATCATCATAAGAGCAAAAGACGTCCAAAAGACCAGCCTGCCGTGACCCCTATCCGAGATCAGATCCATCGAGATCGCGTCCATCTTGTGAGGGGCTGCATCTTCCGTTACGTGGTCGCCACTCAGGAAACCTCCGGCTCTATCAGACGTCGGTTCTGCCAGCTATTCGACTGGTTTTATAAGATTTCAATCACCACAAATCACTCTCGTGCCTGGTATTAAATACGACAGACCCATCTCTTACAATAGGTGTCATAAAAGGTGACTTAGGTACCAGATGTGAGAGAGGGAAGCGCTCTATTGCCAACGCGAATTCCGGACTTCAGCACTACAGTATGGAAGGCAAGAAGAAACCATCATCACACTATTAATTTTCCCCTGCAAGATTACGAACACTGTCCAGTATGTTGTGACTTAAAGAATGAATGCATATTTTGCTGGTGGTGGTTAAGAGAACTAGAGGAAGACCAGGGAGAAATTGTGAAAAGCAAATTAAGGAAAAAGTTCGTGTTTTACCAGAAAATGGCAATAACTCCATCAACAAGAGCAAGGCTAAGTAAGAGAGAGAGGATCATGTGTAAAAGTTATATTTAGAAATGTGTGTCATACCTGGGATAATGAGAGCCATGAATCCGAGGAACTTCTTGAAGCTGGCGAGCCCAAGGATGAGCGGCAGGAAGAGGAGCAGCTTCAGCTTGAACAGCTTCAGAATAAGCAGCATAGGGATGATCAGTTTCTTCAACTTATGGCGGCCTGGTGGAAAGTCGTCATAAAACAATATTTAAATAAAACGCCTTTGGCTCAACAAGCAATTAATAAATAATGTCATTGTTCCTACAGATTAGATTTGATATATTTCATTAGCAATACATTTGGGCAATACAGAACGTCTAGTAGCTTTTAAGCCTTTTTGTGTCTTTATCAATATGAAAAAAGGTACCTAAAGCTCAGATGGACACAACAGTACCTAAACTTTTTGAAAGCACGTATTTTTAAAGTACCATTCGGTAATGTTAGAAATTGTGTAGGTACGGTCAAGTGCAAAAATAAGTATTGATACGAACTTCTCAAAAATATGTCCCACGACCTTATTACGCCGGTGTAAGAGTGTATGGTACTTATTTTTGAAACTTTGACTAGATACATATTATTACACTTGACTGTACATTGAGAGAAACTAGTAGTCTAATTATTTTTTTAAACTAATTGACCACTTAATTTGATCTGCGATTTAGTAGCAAATGCACAAGAAATTTTCAACATTTTCGAATGTTAGGTACTTATGAATGTTGTTCTTTAAAATCGGGCCTCTGCGCCAATTCATCTCACTTTATATTATAAATCTACCTAATTTAAGGTAATCCTTACGGAAGGGTGGCGCTTTCTTGTCTTCAATTACATCCACTTCGTCAGCGATTTCGTCCAGGAATCTTGGAGCAATAACTCCGTTGGATGTGACCTCATCGTCCAAAGTCATCTCCAGAGCGGTGGATCTTAAGAATCTGGCAATGAAATAAAGAACAATTTCAAATATTAGGTTTAGTATTCCGCAGAATATGTTACTTTCAAGTAGCGTCTTCACAAGAAGAATATTCCAGGCGCAAGGACTTCAATTAACTGAATTTTGTAGTAAATTTTATGAGATAAAAACTATTGTAGTTCCTGGGGTCTCAAACTATCTCTATACCAAATGTCATCTAAAAATTAGTTCAGCGGCTAAAGTGAAGTAACAAACAGAGTTACTTGACCATTTATATTATGTAGTTACAAATACTAGGGACGCAGAACGAGAAGGCTCTGAAAAAATCGAATGACTAAATTGTTAGCAAAGTTCAAATTGAATCTTGCACTTCACTGGAGGTGTTAAAACTCGTAATTAATCTTCACCAGGTGGCTTTACGAAGTCGTTATAACTTCACTGCCCCCACCCCCACCCCCGTTTATTGAGAAGGTTCTTGCACCCAGATCCTGTTGCATGATAAATTAATATAAAACAAACAATAGCTATTGTGCCTTAGGCATCGTTGAATTTACGCTGATTTTCAGATTTCGTTCGAAATTTGAGGAAGTGAAAACACTCCTTGGAAAATTTGGTTAGTAAATTCAATTTTGAATCTGATATTTTGCTATAAACTGGAGATTGTTTTGCTTTAACATTATGTATTATAATAAAATAAACTGATTACAATTATCGCTGAAGAGCCACAAAATTGATTACAAATTTATCTAATTAAAACTACGTCTCATCAAGGCTCGTTTCTACATTATTAAACACATTTTCTAAAATCAAATGACTTCTAGTTTCAACATGAAACTACCGTGAGACTTAATCATAATTACATATAAAAGGATAACACGTATAAAAGTCGAGTGATGCTCGACATGTTTCGGACTAATCTCTGTCAATCTAATCTAATCTTGTTGATGGACTTCTAGTGTCACTGTCTGACAGCGCCATCTAGTATATTTTGTACAAACTAGATGGCTTATACGATAGATCATTGTAAGAGGATGGGAGTCAATTAGTCTCATGCTTTAGTAATTAGTTCTTAGATATCCGCCTAGGTGGCGCGGTATTAAAACTAGGAATCGTTGTCACAATTTATTTAAAGGACTTCTTAAATAGACACCTTGGAAGACACAAGCCGACAGCTTAATTTATTTGGCCCTGTTCCCTGCACCTGCTATACCCAATCATACACAAAGAAACATCTACCTCACTGTTATATTGTGTAAGATATTTTATAAATAAATAAATAAATAAATCTAGTTTCCAATTTTTTTGTGTTCATCTCTAAGTACGGTTATGCCATTAGAAACTAGCTTATGCCCGCGACTTCGTCCGCGTAGATAAATCCCGTTTTTTTCCTTATCCCGTGGGAATTTCCAAAAATCCTGAAATTAGTTTCTTAGTTTTGTAATCACCTACTTTTGTATCAAATTTGAAGAGTCTAGTTATTATAGTTACTGAGATAGCGTTACTCGGAATCGAATATATAATTCCCGTTTTTACCTTATCCCGTGGAAATTTCCAAAAATCCTTCCTTAGTGGATGCCTACATTGTATAAGGTATCTATGTGCAAAATTTCATGTCTCTAAGTCCTGTGGTTTGGGCTGTGCTATCCCGCGGGAACTATGCAATTTTCCGGGATAAAAACTATCCTATGTCCAGCGGTTTAAGCGTGAAAAGGTAACAGACAGACAGACAGAGTTACTTTCGCATTTATAATATTATAGTAAGGATTGTATTAACTAACCCACCTGCGAGTGGTGTAGGGATAAAAGCATGCATCACGGATTGATAAGGCACCGAGTTCGATTCCTGTTTTGGTTTCCATCATCGGTAGAAAAAAAAAACTTATTTATTCAGTACCTCTAAAACTATTAACCAAATGATGTAAGATTGCCGGACGTATTAAAAGTATTTACAGAATTTCCAAAATTCCAAACATAACACTATCGTCAATTCAAATACGTCGTATCCAACTTAACAGTGTTAAACCAAATATGACCATACAATTGTGCAGGTAAGTAAGGTCTCCTTTGCATGTTAAATCAACAAGCGATTTCACTTAAAATTATTAGACGGAATTCATCAAAGCGACCCGGAATTTAAATAAGCGAACATCAATACAACATTCCAGGGTTATCACCATCATGTTGTTAAATTTAATTTAATAAGTCTTAAGTATCATAGATAACTTAAGATTACTGTATCTAACGTAAATTTACCAGTTGCTTCTCTTCCCAGTTAAAAGCCCATCGAGGGAATGGGCGAAAGTCTTAGGCATCATGTTATAGGCGATGTGGCTGGCAACCCATCACTATTTTGATTCCCCTTTCCACCTAGACGCCCACAATCATGATAAACGTGGCCTTTAGGTCTTGCTACCTTAGGCTCTGTCTACCCTGTAAGGGATAGAGACGTGATATATGTATGTATGTATGTATTTTTGAGTAAGGTTATTTTGGTTTGGGTTCGGTACCATGTTGCTGTCCATTGTTTCCAATTCGTTGCCTCATCTACCACAAACTCTTGGTGGGAATTGGTTTAGGGTGCAGGCTATGTTTACTGCATTACGTTCTTAATAATTTTATTTAAATTGTGTCTATATCTGTTTTTTTTCCCCAATAAAGAAAAGAAAATAAAATATGTATATTATGTATAACACTCAGAATTATTTCAGAATATTATTTTCAGCACGTGGTTATAGGTAAGTGATTGAACTCTCTTGTACAGATTTTTCATCGTATTGGATTCAAAATTAAATCGCCTTTTCGACGCCGGACATTTTTAACGTCGACAAAATTTTTGGAAATAATTTTTGTCAAGCTCGATTGAAAAGCCCTGAAAACATTTTCTCTTCCATGCTGGTTTAGGAGTAGTAAAGAAAAAACATAGATTTTTCCAGTGGCTTCTTTTCCGCGCACATGGTAAGAGTCCATCGAGGGAAAATCGAGTGAGCGAAAGTCTAAGGAATCATGTTATAGGCGATGCGGCTGGCAACCCATCACTATTTTGATTCCCCTTTCCACATAGACGCCCACACTCATGCTAAACGTGGTCTTTAGGTCTTGCTACCTTAGGCTCTGTATACCCCGTAAGGGATAAAGACGTGATTTGTGTATGTATGTTTTGTGTTTCACTTTACATCTATACTAATATTATAAGGAGGAAAGATTTGTACCTATTTTTGTATGTTTGTATGTTTGTAATGAATAGGCTCAAAAAGTACTGGGCCGATCTGGATGAAATTTGGAACGTAGATAGATTATAGTCTGGAATAACACAAAAGTAGCCACTTTTTATCCCGGAAAATTGCGTGATTCCCGCGGGATAGCGATAAACGAATTCTACGCAGACGAAGTTGCGGGCAACTGCTAGTCATCTATAAAATTCAAAGTAAATACAGAAACTTGGTAATGTTATAAAAATTGTAGCTTTCGCTTTCATTAAATATAGAATTCTTAAGTTTTTTTTTATTATTATGTTTGGCAAACAAGCTAGTAGGTCTAATAGTAAAGTGAGCACCACCGAACATAGACTCAGCATTAGAATTATTTAAGGGCTAAGATGGAATATCTAATATCAGTAATTTTATCGGTTGTCTTGAACTCTCGACACCAAAAAACGGGGTACGTATTAAAATACATAAAGTTTAAAATGTATAATGGGTTAAAATACATAATGGTTTATAATATATAATGCGATTTTCTCAGAAAGTTACAAATTAACAGGATTGTTATAAAACAAACCTAACCTAACCTAAACCAATCTATAGATTACGATATCAAAAAAGTTCATTAAGCTAATAGTTTTACAGAAAATTGCGTTATATATTTTGAACCATTATGTATTTTAACCCATTATACATTTTAAACTTTATGTATTCTGATCCGCTCCCAAAAAACGCAGCGCAAGCATTGCAGGATTAACAAAATCTCTATTAACCGCCAAAATATTGTCTTGTTCCTGGTCTATCTAATAAAAGGAATCTTTATGCAAAATTTCAGCTTCATAAGCCTCTTTTGGGCTGCGCGGTAATTTTTCAGTCAGTCAACGCGTTTATTTTTTATTTATATTAAAAAGTCGACCCTCGGGTGCCAACCCTACGTAGCCTTGTTTACTTATCCCAAATAATCCGGATTTCCGGTCTTACTTAGCATGTAAATTAAATGCTATGTTGGCGGCCCTGCTCTGTCGACTTGCCAAGTTAAGTTGGCAGCTGGCACCAGGAATCCTATTCTGTGATCTACGTGAGAACGAAACTGGGGAGCTACCTCCGATATTCCATTTTCCAAGTTTGTATACCGTCCTTTTCACTCTCAAGTTAACCACTATTTGTGTGAGTGGAACGGTACGAAAAGAATTTCGAAAATAACTCCATTTAAAACCGTACCGATAGTCATATATTAAATGCAGATCATTAGACAAGATAATTTATACTGCAAGAATCATACTAATATTAGAAAAGTTAACTAAATATACAAAACTTAAAACTAAATAAATATACCGAACTATAAAAAGATAATTTATTGTTTTTTGTTTAAATACAATGGGCAATAATTATCTTATTTATCTTAAGACTAACAGCTGCAAGCTGGCCTGAGAGCAAAGAAAAACATAGAATACCAGTTGCGTCTCTTCCCGCGCAGATGGTAAAAGCCCATCGAGGGAATAGGCGAAAATCATAGGAATCATGCTATAAAAATGAACAATGAACCTGATTCAATAAAATAATCATGCTATAAGCGATGTGGCTAGCAATCCATCACTATTTTGATTCTTCTTTTCACCTATACGCTCACAGTCTTGCTAAACGTGGCCTGTAGGTCTTGTTATATACTTGTGATTTATGAATGTATCTTAAGAAACTGAAGGGGGTGCGAGTCGGGTTACCTCCACGTGTGATTAAGAGCTGCGGTTCGTTTTTGGATCCGTCCGGGGGGAAGAGCAGTGCTTGGTCCGGTGCGCCCTGGGCAACGGCTAATGATTTCCTGGCAGTTTCTGAGGGATATCATTGACCGTTGGCTAAGAGCCCGACAGGGGGGGAGGGGGTCTTTGACCATTACCGTACTTACAACGTTGCCGACATTTTGTCACAAGATTTTTTAATAAAAAAATTTACATTGACATTGGCGAAGTTGTCGTCACTATAACGACTTGATACGCCACAAATAAAAGAAGAAGAAGAAGAAACTGAAGGTGTCTCTAAAAAAAAATGTTATTTTGCTTCTGCCAACATACTTTTGATGTGAAATAATGAAGACTTTTAACAATTGACTATATTTAATCTGTGGCAAAATGAACGACTACGATTGCAGGAAATACAAAGATTTATGATAAATAGCTGAGGCAACACCAGAATCGTGGTTCAGCATAACCATACCAAGATTTTTTTAGTGTGAGGCGTAAGATCAGAAATAAACTCAACGGGTCGTCTGGTAAAATAAAACGGAATAGTAAGTAGTATGTGACACAGCTACAACAGCATAGCCTTGTCTTCAATATCACTTACAACAGTTCGAATAAAGCGATGTGTTAACCTAGTGTTGCCAAAATGAATTATTGATGGCCGATCTCTTTACTGCATGCCGTTTGTCTTTGATACGTAGTGGGAAGTCGCAAAGCAAAATTTTGATGATAGATAGCGTGTGTGATACAGATGTAACTTAGTATTCATACATGCATTGAATTTTGAACGGAAGGATTAGAATGGAAGACGTGTTGCTTTGTACTTGGATAATAGTAATAACTGTACACAGCTCAGTAGGTAGATCAAGAATGACACGAACATTATTCTTCTTCATTTAGACTAACTAAACAGGTGAGGAACAGAAAGTTACACACCGTTAAAGTGGCGTTAGTAAGGTAATTATAATTAGCTAACTTTTTCATTGTGACACGAAAATTAGTCCTACATTATTTGTATGGATAACTTTCGTGTCACAATGAAAAAATGAGCGAATTTTAATTACCTTACTAATGCAACTTTAAGGGTGTGTAACTTTTTGGTCCTCACCCATTTACATGGTGAGTGTGAATTTGCTAGGAAATAATTAACAGATGCCAAGGTTGCACCGGACCAAGCACTAATCTAACTAAAAAATCAACCGCAGCTCTTGACCACGCGCGGAGGTAACCCGACTACTCCCATAACTGATTTACGACTTAAGATGGTTTGGATAAAGTTTATTACTATACGCCGTCCCGGGCTGTAAGTAGCATTTTACCGCCCGCTATGCGAGCGAAAATTTCCAGGGTAAGAAAATTGTGTACACACTTCGGGCGGCGATAAAGAAAGCTTCAGGTCGCATTTTTATCGCCCTCGCCTTTGGTTCGTGCGGCAAGTTCCTGCGGTCTGAGACATTCTTTATCTCACTACCCTCGGAATGAACTATTTTATGGACGAAGAGGTCAATATCCATAATGAAAAAGAAATATAAATTCAGAACAATACACGTAAGATATAATATGCATTTAGTAATGCACTCTGAATATTATGCATTTAAAAATACATTTCTGCTGTTAAATAAACTAGACATTGTAAGTTATCTACGTTATCTAGGGAGACATTTGAAGTTAAAACTGTATTAAACGGCAAACAACTGGCTGAGCTAAAATACTTGGAAAATAACTTGGCTCAAATAGCAGAATGGTGGAATAAGCGAGCTCCAAATGAAACAAAATGTATGCATTTCTAACAGTACAGCGACTAAACTTTGCTTTTTAGTGCCCAAGTACTATTACTTTATGATGATAAAAAGCAACTGAGTTAGGAGTGTTTCAACGTTGGATGATTAGGTATTCAAATTGTCACTACAGTCCATCAAATCTAAGACGTAGGTACCGTTAGATCGTTCTGATTTGAAAGATTTAAATTAAAATTTAGTGATTTTGAATTGTACACCTTGGAATGAAATAGAAGCTTCATATTCCGACGGTATTAAGGAAAACGTAATTGATATTGTGTAATTACGCCCACTTGACTCAAGGTATGACAACGTATAATCTATAAGCGCTAGATTTTTGAATGTGAAACAAATTTATTCGGTATAGAGTTTTGAATACAAGAATAGGAACAAGAATAATGGCAACCAAAAGAATATTCATATGAAAAAGAAAGATTCCACAGCTATAGCGAAAGGAACTAGTTGAGCGGACCACTAGATTTTTGAATCGTTTTTCTTCTTACTGCAATATAATAAAGCCACAACTCTACGCTCAGCGTGCCAAAGGCGTTTTGCCAATAACTGGCAGCGCTTGTTTTACATAAATCATGGCAAAATGAAAAGATTTTTAGCTTTTAAAAAGCTTGGGTTGCGTTGACGAAATGTTTCGAGCTTCAAGTTTGTGTTTGACACAAAAAAAACCTCATTCTCATTATCCTGCTTGCCAAAAAGTTTAAATGTTTTTCACCTGCACGGCAAAATATTTTGACGCTACTTATACATTTTTTATTAATATAAACTACTGCAAATATAATTTTTCGAAGATATGTTCTGGATAGAACCAAACCCATATCTATCCCTAGGCGTTTGCAACATCGCGGAGATATTTGGGTGAGGACAAAAAAGTTACACACCATTAAAGTAGCGTTAAAATTTCCACTAAGTAACTTTTCCCATCGTGACACAAAAATTATCTATACAAAATGTTCTAATCATAATGTTCGTGTCACTATGGAAAAGTTAGTGGAAATTTCAACTACCTAACGGAACTTTAACTGTGTGTAACTTTTTGGTCCTCACCCATTTATGTTTAGGAATTTCTAGTGGTAAGAATAATATAGATATGCCTTACCTTTCAATCTTCCTCATCCCAAACTTGACGAGGGCATCCCAGTCGGAGTCTTCGCTGCGAGGCTGCGAGCTCAGCTGAGGCGGCTCCCTGGCCAGCGCTCGAGCTTGGGAGTCCACCTTAACCAGAACAGCGCTTTCCGATAGCCTGCAACAAGTCACTGGTCAGAAAGTTTGAAGAGTTACCAAGAATGCTTGTTAAGTTATAGGTATTCTAATTATCCATACCATAACCTAACATTTTAAATGCGAAATCTATAGTCGTTCCCAAACAGAATTCAGGGTCTCGTAACGCAAATAAATAAATAATTAAAGTGAAGTTTGCTACAATTTCCCCCTTACCGTTAACTTCTACAGTAAATAGACCGAAAACTTCGAGTTAAATTAATTTTGTAAGCAAAACTATTAAATAAACTTCATGCTTCTTCCGGTTACTAGTCCATATTAAGCTAAATTACTATTTTAACTGAAGGTCCAAATGAGCACAAAAGGTTTTAGTTTAATCCCAACGGCCAGGCTTGAGGTGATGGCTAGAGGCCCGCCATTTTGATACCGGTTCCTTGATGAATGAGTCAGTATTTAATTTGGGATGCAACGTGTTTGAACAACCTTGCTTCCGCTCATCTTTCATGGAACCAAAATTTAGCTAATCTGCTGCGGACTCAGTGGACTTTAAACGCCGCAAACACAGCTCACTTGGAGCCAGTTAAATTTTAGAGGCATCTGGAATCAAAACTCTGGGCATACGGGGGCCAAGGGCGCTCCATTTCTATGAAGATATCTTGGAGATATATGGCTTATAACTAAAAGGCTGGCCGGCACTTCGCTGAAGTCAGCACATAAACATTGCCATACAATGTCTTTCAAGAACTCGAGTCACAGATGTGGGGATAAAGACCGCTGGCTCAAATTGGACTGGGATGATCATGCCTGCCGCATAAATCCAGAGCGATGGGCTCAAATTGCTACTCGTTGCGGGTTCCGCGGGATAGCCATCGAAGAGCAGGCAGACAGAAAAGGAGATGGCGGGATGACTTGGACGAATATCGAGTAGTGGCAGGAGCATGCTCTCGGAAAAAGGCGAGGTTTTTGTTCCGTAGTGGGACACTCCGATAGGCTAAGATAATAATAGTAATAGTACAGTTCTTACTGGTAAGCGGGCTTATCAAAGAAGTCGTCAAAAGACCGAAGTGCTTGCGCCTTGAAGCAGTCTCCGAGGTCGCCATTCACGCACTGCTGCGTGGCCTGCTGGATGTAAGGGTCCTGGTCTTCTCCGAAGCCTAGCCAGTCCAGGAAGCCGCGGCCTTGAGCTTCGGGCTGGAAAAGGTAAAAAGGTTTTTTGAGTTTTTAGCTAATTTTTACTCCGTTCTAGTGTGAAAAGACCTTTCTTTTGGCAACACTGGAACTACAGAGTTTATTTACCAATTTATTTATTGGTAGAATTCACTGATTACTCCGTTAGATCTAGATTGGCTAGTGATGGCCAGTCAGAATTATGACTCTATAATACATACATACACAAATCACGTCTTTATTCCTTACAGGGTAGACAGAGCCTAAGGTAACAAGACCTTCAGGCCACGTTTAGCAAGACACTGAGCGCGTATAGGTGAAAAGTGGAATCTAAAACAGTGATGGGTTGCTAGCCGCGTCGCCTATAACATGATTCCTATGATTTTCGCCCATTCCCTCGATGGCTTATTTTAAATACGGATAAGTATTTTAAACCCAAAACCAAGTGAAGGTTACTGTTCAGCATTTGAAACTTCCGTAACCGTCAAAGTTATGAATTAACCCGATTCCGAGTTACGGTTACAAATTGAGCAACTTACTAATTACTCTGGCTTAGTTATTATTACAATGTAATGGTGTGTAGGCGTTCTGAATGTAACTAAATACAGATTGTTTTGAATGAGAACATTGTTTCCAGTTAATGAGATATTTAGACGTAGGTGTATCAGTGAGACTGGGTTTAAATTACATTGCGGGTGGTAGGGCCTTGTGCAAGGTCCGTCCGGATTGCTACCACCATCTTACTCGCTAATCCTGCCGCTAAGTAGCAGAGCTTGCACTGCTGTGTTCCGGTGTGGAGAGTAAGAGACAGCCGGGGAAATTACGGGCACAAGAGGCATTTCATCTTAATCCTCTAGGTTGGCAACGCATCTGCAATCCCTCCGGGGTTGCGGGTGTCTATGGGCAGTGGTGATCACTTACCATCAGGTGACCCACTTGCTCGTTTGCCTTCCTATTCATATAAAAAAAAAAAAAAAAAACTACCCTTTTCTATGCTGGTCTGGGAGTAAAGAAAAAACATAGAATATACCAGTTGCTTCTCTTCCCGCGCAGGCAAAAGCCCATCGAGGGAATGGGCAAAAACTTAGGAATCATGTTACAGGCGATGTGGCTGCAACCCATCACTATTTTGATTCCCTTTTCCATCCTTACGCCAATCATGCTAAACGTGGTCTTTAGGTCTTGTTACCTCAGGCTCTGTCTACCCCGTAAGGGATAAAGACGTGATTTATGTATGTATGTATGTAAAAATAACTGGCGCTCGTGGCTCCGTCTCCATCGCAGAAATCCAATGGGGATTTTAGATTCGTTACCCATTGGTAACGCCGTGGAACAACCATTGGACTATTGGTGTGATAGCGTTGGTCTTGTAGACACTATCGATCGACGTCGACTGTTCCATTCTACCATCGATCGATGTAGTAACACCCTAACACTAAGAATAAGAATAAGTAATGATGTAAATGTAATCATAAGAAACTTGGACAAATAAAAAACCCCGAGTGGCTGTGTTTACTCCATCCCCTTCCTGAACCCAAAAAGAACACGAACAAAAGATGACGAATGATAAAGAGGACAGCTCAAATGATCGAAGGTATGACAAAGAGAACAGAATTCAAGATGGAAAAATATAGACATTAAGAAATAGAGTAGCTAAATCAAGTATTAGATGTGGGACAGCCCACAAAAAAGAGAGAAAAAAGAAGCATGAAAGAAAGAAAAAGTATGTGGAATGAAAGTACGAGAGGTAGCAAATGCGAGAACTGGTATGCAAGAAATTAGCTAACATAGGCTCCGATTATGTTGGAGGTAGATCGTTAAATAAAAAATAATAAAAAAAACACCCTAACACTTACAGATCGTCCTCGATCTCCCGCGAAGTGGAGCGACCTTCCTTCCTCCCTAGCCTCCTCCTTAGGCGGCTGATCGGGCAGCCTGAACCCTCCATCGGCCCGCGTCTGCAGCGCGAGGGTGGTCAGCACCACCAGCGTCCACCAGGCCGCCATTTTAGATCGTTGATCTGAAAATATAACAAAGAATTTTAGAGACAGGACTGATGGTACGGGAGGAACGTTTTCTGCTCCTCGTTATAACATAGCTGTTGCCCCCGACTTCGTCTGCAAAGAATTCGTTTATCGCTATCCCGGTGATTCCACCGGAACCCGCTAGAACGACGCGATTCTCCGGAAGCCAGATCTATTCAGCCGCTCTGACGTGAAAGAGTAACAAACATCCATCCCCAAATACTCATCAACTTTCGCATTTATAATTATTAAGATTTTTCATTAATGCTGCCAGCCTTCTGAGCACCATGCCCGGCAGCGATTTAGGGCAACTTTTTTTATACAGAGTTTTAATGTCAGAATTTGGTGTATACACATTTGCACGTATATTTAATTCAATTAAAATTATTTTGTAATTTTTTTGTGATTTATTGGCGAATATTGGGATACTTGTATTTGTAAATTTGATTGTGTTGACTACAATAAAAGAAAAGATAGTAGGATTAGCTAGTTGCTTCAACTATTCGTTGTTAGTTGAAATCTGTTCAGCAATTAATTGAACTGGCGACACGTGCAATATATCTATAACAAAATCTTGGTCGTATTGACACAATAGTGTCTTCGTCAAGTGACAAAAAGACATCACGTTGATTTTTGTAATTTTACAACGAGATGATTTAAATTATCTGTTACAAAGGTGTTCTTATTGAAATAATTTAAGTTCTTTATTGGACTTTTAGCGTTTCACTTATGAGCTTAATAAACAAATTTATATAAAAACGACATTATAAAGGTCTATCGTACCTACGCAGTACTTATAACTAAGCCAATTTCGTATGCCCTCCTACACGGGGTCTAATGTGAAAAAGTAAATTGAGATCAAAAGTAATGGAAGGCTAAAGATAGATCAACCAGTTTATAAATACCTAAACCATAACAGCCATGTCCTATATTTAGAAAAAAACCGCAAAATCCCTCCGGGGTTGCGGGTGTCTATGGGCAGTGGTGATCACTTACCATCAGGTGACCTACTTGCTCGTTTGCCTTCCTATTCATATATAAAAAAAAAATATACATAATTAAATTCTACTTAATCATACTTCGACGTTAAAAATAACTTAACATTGTTTTTAATGAAGTTACTACCTGTCACAATTTCTAACATCACTACATGGTATAAAACGAAGTCGCTTTCCGCTGTCTGTCTGTCACTATATATCTTTAAAACTACGCAACGGATTTTGATGCGGTTTTTTTAATAGATTGAGTGATTCAGAGGAAGGTTTCTATGTAGAATACGCAGACGAAGGCGCGGGCAGAAGCTAGTTTTAGAAATAAAGTACTCAAGAGCCTGTCCGCGACTTTGCCCGCACCTAATAAAATAATACTCAGCCTATTTTCTCTAGGATAACATATACTCACGTGCAAAAAAGTAGCCCTGATATATACCTAATAATATATAGGTAATTTTATATGGAGACTGGGCCAAATTTTGTGCACTTAGTTAGCATTCTAATAAAGAAAGAATTTTTAAAATCAGTACTGTCCTTTTTTAATTAATTCTATACACACACACACACACGCACACACACACACGCAGACACGCACACACACGCACACACACACACGCACACACGCACGCACACACACACACACACACACACACACACACACACACACACACACAAATCACGTCTATATCCCTTACGGGGTAGACAGAGCCTGAGGTAACAAGACCTTTAGGTCCTTTAGGGCCTTTAGGCCACGTTTAACATGGTTGTAGGCGTATAGGTGGAAAGGAGAATCGAAATAGTAACACGGGTTGCCAGCCACATCGCCTATAACATGATTCCTAAGAATTTCGCCCATTCTTTCGATGGGCTTTTACCATCTGCGCGGGACGAGAAGCAACTGGTGCGTTCTATGTTTTTCCTTTGCTCAGACCAGCATGGAAATTCTATACAAAGATACAAAAATACAAACGACATCAACAACTACAACCCTTCTTTACAACATACACACGCCTCTTTCCCACAGGGGTAGGCAGAGACTACTTTGTTCCACTTGCTACGATCCTGACATACTTCTTTCGCCTCATCCACATTCATCAATCTCTTCATACATGCATCTTTATAAAATTAAGAGTATAATAGATAAATAAAATTTTCAACTCCAAAAAAACAGTTATTTATTTAACGGGTAATATTAACGAGGTTTAATACTAATTATATAGGTACTGGACTTAATTAACTCGTTTCCTACTAACAAAGAAGCGACTTCGAGTGACAGATTAAAACGTCCTTTCAATTCACTAATTACGAGAATTATACGTTCTTTGTCTATTTACTTTTGTTTGAATTTAATTTGGATTTAGCCAAGCCGGAAGTGAAGACAATAATTTATACGTAAGTCAATTTATATTTCAAACATTTCATAGGTAACTACCAAATATTAAGCAATAGAGTAGAGACAACGTATAAGTAAATTCTGTCCGAAGAATAAAACAAAATCTTTGTGCCTTTTATTGTCTGTATTTGCATTATCATTTATCCTACAAATTTAAAGTTAAACTGATCATTAGATAGTATGGGTCAAAGACTTGCAAAGTCCAAAACAAATAAAGATATATACATAGTGCAGACATTGCATGTCTAATAGAAGATAGTTAAATAAAAAAACAGTCACAGAAACCTCTTAGCAAATACTTGCCTGTAAATACAACAAGTTTCTTACAACCAAAATTCAAACAAAACCAAACTCACATCATTTTTCACTGTTCAAATCATTTTAATAATTGTTAAAATGATAACACCACTATCCGCCAACTTTCGCGCGTTCAACTCAACTTCGAAAATCCAACAAAATTTGCAAACGCATTAAAACTTCCCTATCCTCAACACTATAAAGTCCACAACTCTTTGCGTAACCTCAAAGTAACAGCACAAAATGCGTTTAACGCGAACTCCGTTTCCATACTAAATGGACTTCTAACACACTTCGACAACTTTATCTTTCAAAATGCACGATACTGTGTCGAATCTGTACAGAATAAGAGTCCGATTTGTCTTCTACGCTTTCCTACTGCTTGCACTGTGTTTGAAATGCGTGACTTGGAATGACCAATCAGAACAAGGCACAAGTCGACATAACTAACGGGAAAATTTGAACGAAAGTCGACCGAGACTTCGAACTGGCCACTCACAAACTAAAAAGAACTTACGTGTTCCATTATTGAGTTTGAATTTGGTCGATGCTTTTGACCGTTGGAAGCGCTGGAGTGTAAACTATACGTCACGTATACCCGTCTTAGACGCGATTTTATGGTTAAACAAAAATGTACTCTAATGTGTGACAAATAAGGGTTTGATTGGGATGACTTGGGAAGCATAAGTTATTGAAGTGTCTAGACTAAAAATGGCGCGAAACAGTTTTTGAACTACTTTTTTATAACAGAAACAAACTGACGTATTAATATTATGTATTAAAAAGACAGCAATAAATTTGAAAAAATTGCTTTCTTTGAGGACAGTTTGGAAAACAATTTAGACAGAACTAGCAAGTAAGCATCAACAGAACTATGGTAAGAAAATAAGTACCAATAGACAAAAACGGTTGTTTACTTAGACTATTCAATAATCGTCACTCACTTTCTTTGACAACCGGATGACCTAGTAGTTAACTTAAGTAGTGTCCGACTGAAACATGTTTTTTTGCCGAAACCGAAACCGAAAGCTCGGTTTTGATTTATAGTTTCGGCCGAAACTGAAACCAAACCTTTTGTAACTGCGATTAAAACTTTCAATAAAATGTCAGTGACCCGTTCTTTCTAGATATGACAATATGCGTAATTAAACTTCTCGATGATCCTATTATTACGAGGTACGTTTCACTTTTCTCGGATTGAAAATTCAACATTATCATAGTTATACTGGGTCTAAATTAAACTACCCTAAAAAGGGAAAATTTTACATGAAAAAGCGGTGTACGTTGTAAGTTTCGGCGTGCCGAAAGGTTCGTTTGTTTTATGGCCGAAACCGAACCTTTGGCCGAAACATGATTTTAGGTCGAAATTGGCCGAAACCGAAACCGGAGACTTCGGTCGGACGCCAACGACACGGGACCTATCCCGGGTTGGATTTAACAAAACCGAACAGAAATCAAATGTGCACTCACTATCAAATCTTTGGCGACGGTTAACTATTACGATCCATAACAGAACTGTATTACGATCTCCATCCAGCTTCTTAAAACGTGCCACAGGCTGGGTACATGTCCATAGAATGAGATGGCTTGGGCTAGTGGTACTTCCCACGCACCATTAAATTGCTTCGCAGATTTATTTTCGTACAAATTTCCTCCCTGTATTTTCCTTTACCGAAATGGCATGTTGTCAATACTACATTTAAAAGAATAAACCCAAGCACTGCGAGCCTAGGCTCAAACCCTCGACCCACTTGAGAAGCCTTAGTTCAAACCACTAGGTTGCCACAATAGGGTAGGTGAATACATATAATCTTGAGTAATATGACGTGTCTTTTTTTCATGACTTGGTATTCGGTATTCGGCCGAATAGTACGTATATAGTAAGAATAGTACGTACCAAAAAATGGGCCGAATAGGCCGAATATCGAATAGTAGCCGAATATTCGTGACATCTCTAGTAATGTACTTTATTATCATTCCCTTTAAAAAAATTGCACGAAATGGTACACTGCTTCTTATAAAGAACTCCAAAAATTCTGTTCACCAGTCTGAAAGATGTATTGAGGACATAAAACAAACGGTGAAGCGATCACAGAGCTTTTTCAGATCATTTATTCTTAAATCCTGCAGACCTACATCCCCACAAATTGAGATGAAGTGGGTGGATTCTGTCAGCATTATCGATTTTCTATTTATCGCCTTTATTGTTCGAACACGCTCTGTTAATAGCAGTGTCGTGACATAATAAAAGGGAATCTTCTTTGTTATGTACAAGTATGACATCTATATGTCACCATTGGTCTATATCTATACCAATCGCTTGAGTGAGTTCTCGCCCGCGCGGCACAGGGGCGCGGGGGGTGTGTAATGATCGATATAAAAATATTTAATATATTTTCTATCGATATATCAACATTTGATATAATTTCAAAGGGTATAATCACTCATTGTGTATAATAAACGTTTGGTATAATTTTAAAATATATACATTTATTTCGTATATTTATCGTTCGGTATAACGCTTATTTCTTATAACGATTATATGGTATAACGCTCATTTTATATACAAATCATAATACGTTTTTGTTGGGGGACGCAGTTCAAACCTAACCTAACCTACTTTTTGATAACAGTTCGTTTTGTGATTATGTCTCTAATACATTATATCAATAATGGTTAGTGTATTTTATATAAAAAAAACGTTATACCATAAGTTCATTATAGGAAATAAGCATTATACTTAAAGAATGTTATATTAAATGATATTATATCAAATGATCATTATAAGAAATGATAATTATGTCATATGTAAATATATAAAGTGTTGTTATATGATTTAATAATTATATCAAATGAGCGTTATTGCTACTAATATTATACCAAACATTTTTATAGCCATCGTTACGCACCCGGGCGCGGGGTGGGACGACAAAGGGGACCGAGAGAGGTGCGGGCGGGTAGTGCGCCTTATTATTATTACTAGGTTTTATTATACTTCCATGCTGGTCTGGGAGCAAAAAACAGAATGTCCCAGTTGCTTCTATTCTAGACGGTAAAAGCCCATCGAGGGAGGGCGAAAATCATAGGAATCTTGTTATAGGCGATGCGTCTAGCAACCCATCACTATTTTGATTCAATTTTCCATCTATACGCCCACAATCTTCCTAAACGTGGCCTGTAGGTCTTGCCACCTTAGGCTCTGTCTACCCCGTAAGGGATAAAGACGACATTTGTGTATGTGTATGCAGGCTAAACAGATCTATATGGGGAGTGTGAATGGTTACGTTGGGAAGGGAAGGCCTAGACGGACGTTCCGAGACCAAATAGGAGACGTTTTGGAAAAAGGTCAGGTCAGGAGTACCCGAAACCGACGAGCATGTATGAAGAGATTGATGAACGTGGATGAAGCGAAAGAAGTATGTCAGGATCGTAGCAAGTGGAACAATGTAGTATCTGCCTACCCCTGTGGGAAAGAGGCGTGACGGTATGTATGTAGGTTTAAACATCCAATGTGTGTGTGCATGCCGTCTTTCTTTCTTTAACACTGGGTCTACGTAATAGAGGCCTAAATTTGTCTATTCATTCGGATTCATCACAAAAGGCTTTTGAGTCACGATCGTCCGTAATGGCGGAATAAACAACTTTTTCTTAAGGCGGTTGCTCTTCCATACAAACCTTCCGTGCAGCTGCATTTCGTCCACAGGCCTAATTTCAATGCGGTTTTTTGAGGATAGTTAGTTATGGATATTTTGTCTGCGCAAATTACAAAATAGAGTGCATTTATCATACCTAAATTGCAGTATGATGCAGTAAATTTCGATGCATTTTACAATAGTGTGAGTAGCTAGTGTCAAATAAAACATGTTGTAAAAACCAAACGGATATTTCGAGCAGTCACGTGACCTCCAATCTGGCTCAGTGGTCGTGACATAAAGGACTGAATAGTTAGTGACCAAGTTCAAATCTCAAGGCCGTGAACAATTCTTTTTTTATTTTGTAAACATTGTTTTTAACAACTTACTTACTGAGTAACACTATCTCAATGAGATGTAGAAAACTGTAAGGTAAATTCAATATATTTTTTTGTCAAATCAAACCAAAGAAGTAAGTAGTTTTTGAATAACCACAAGCTTACCATAATTAAATTTTACTGTTTACGATAAATGGTCTATACCATCAATTAGTTAAAAATAAAATGTACACTTGTGATGGTAAACTTATTCTAGCCAAGATTTTTTTTTAAACAAACACATTGTTTCACACGTACGTACATTTAGTCCATCGTCAGGTCCTTCGTATTTTTTTTTGTATAACCTTGTAGCAGTGAGGCATCGCCAATTTGAATGGTTTAGCGGGTGGCATTACCAGTCCTAAACTTGGCAAAGCTTTCATGCCTAGTAAGTTCTCTAGTATTAGGATCACACGTGCTTATTAATTTGGCATAGATGGTGGCGCCCCCCAGTCATATTACCGCCTTAAAAACACGTTTTGCCTTATATATTAAAAAAAAGTACTCGACCACAGAAAGTTAAAAATAAAAAAGGCTTCCAGTTAATTTTGCACTAATGCTTCTCACGAGAATCGAACCCTAACCCTCTGCATCAAATCACGGCCATATACCACGGCAATGATACGTGAAATCCGACAAGTGCTAAATACAAAATAGGCCGAGTAAATAGGTTTTCTCAATTGCAGAACAATAAAAAAAAAACATGCGAGTCAAAACCTGGCTGGCTAGACAGGTATTTAAAAAAACAATGACATGAATTGTCATAAACTAATGGTTGACAGAACATGGTGTTTTAAAATAAAAATAATCTATTCATTTGATTCGGAATGAATTGAAGTCAAAGGAAGGAAGTAAAAGACGTTACAAGCTACGATATTGGACGCAGCGTAGACATTTATTTGTACGTACACGTACAGGTATGTACTTATCAATTTATCATAATGATTTTTTGTAAGACACAACATTTCAACGTTTGTGTGATTATTGGTACAAATTATTTTTGTAAACGCAATTGAAGTGCTCAGTCCCGGTGTCTGCATGTAATCAAATCTTGCAAGTGAATTTTGACCCATTTCTAATTGATCAGATTGACGTGAAATCTGGCATAAGTCTGATGACCATACAGTGATCTTGAAGTGAAATTCTGGTGACCCAGCCAGGGTCGCTTCCGCAGTTGGAAACTCATCAACAGAAAGAGTAACAACTAACCATACATTACGCTTACATCTAATTATAACTCTTAGAACTTAGATTAATCTTTAGTGCTCGAATCGAACTTGCTATTGACCAGCTTTTTTAGGGTTCCGTACCCAAAGGGTGAAAACGGGACTCTATTACTAAGATTCCACTGTCCGTCTGTATGTCTATATGTTTGTCAGTCCGTCTGTCTGTCTGTCACCAAGCTGTATCTCGTGAACCGTGATAAAAGAAATTTTCACAGATGATGTATTTCTGTGGCCGTTATAACAAATTGTGGGTCCCAGTTACCCGAATAAAGAAATTAATTATTATTATTATTATTATTATTATTATAACAGATACTAAAACAGAATATTTTTGTCAATCTGTCTATGTAAGTAACCAATGGAGGAGCTTATGTATTACTAAGTTCCCGCTGTATCGTGGTTTATTTTATGGCCACATTGTTCAAATCCGTCCGTCTATGTCTGTCTATCTGTCCGTCTGTCCTAAGTTTATAGCTTTTTTACCCATATTACGTAGCTATATTTTTTCATTCAGGAGCCACTGTCCGTCTGTCTATCCGTCTGTCTGTCTGTCACCAAGCTGTATCTTATGAACCGTGATATGGCTATCAGCTATCATGATTGTCTGGCGACAGTTCACAAATGACGTTTCTCTGTTGCCGCTCTACCATCAAATACTAAAAACAGAATATTTTTGTCTGTCTAAGTATGTAAGTAACCGATATAAAATGACCTCACACAGCCTACAATTTGCTTAGTTGGCAGGGCTCTGCTAACACTGGATTTTATATTTACTTGCCGAATTTGGACGAAACCCTCGGTACGAGAGTTCGACTCGCACTTGGCCAGGTTTTGGTGTTCGGAACACAAAGGAGCTTATCTATTAGGTACCAAGTTCACGCTGTATCGTGGTTTATTTTATGGCCACATTGTTCAAATGTCTATGTCTGTCTATCTGTCCGTCTGTCTAACTATAGCTTTTTTACCCATATTAGGTAGCTATATTCTACTCCCTTTCATGCTGGTCTGGAAGTAAAGAAAAAACATAGAATGTACCTACCAGTTGCTTCTCTTCCCGCGTTGATGGTAAATGCAAAAATATTAGGAATCAAGTTATACGCGATAAGCAATCCATCACTATTTTGATTCCGCTTTCCACCTATACGCCCACAATCATGCTTGTTCTTGGTGGCTTTAAGGTGTTATCTTAGGCTCTGTCTACCCCGTAAGGGATATAGACGTGATTTGTGTATGAATGTATATTTTACAGAGTATCCGACCTGCGTCCGAATCGGCGAAATTGCCGTCAAAATGATAATTAAAAACTACGTATGTACATTAAAAGGTACAAGAGAGGTGAAATAAACACACATGACTGTATTGTCTGATTTTTTTAGGGTTTCTTACGTCATATAGAAAAAAGAAACCATTGTTAGAAGCACACATTTTGTAGGTCCGTCCGTTTGTCGGCCTATCTTTCCGTCTGTCCAGTCTTCTGGGCCATTTTGTGACTGTGGCTTTTATATTTTTAGCTTTTTTATGTTTAGATACTTCTGTTTTTTTTAACTTCTTTTGTGATAAATAAATTTTTTCTTTAAATATTTCTGACTGTCTGTCTTTTTGTCTGTTTGTCCAACCATCAGTCCGGCGGTCCATCCGTTGGTTTGTCTGTCTGTTTGTCTATGCTTCCGACCATCCGTCCGTCTGTCCGCCCGTCCGTCCGTCCGTCTGCTTGTTAATCTGTACGTCCAATCATCCGTCCGTTTGTCTTTCTGTTTTTCCGTCTGTCTGTCGCTAATAGTATGATTATAAAATAAAGTCATCTGCCGCGTCGTTTTGTCTGTCTGTGTGTTTAGTTACGATAAACTCAAAACTTTTGGACGGATTTTCATGCGGTTTTAAACAATAAATATAATGTTATTGTATATAAATATAATTAGGAAGGTTTAGGTTCATAATTTGTAAAGGTTTTTTGTAACCTTGATTATGAAATTATAAGTCAAAAACAAACTAACGAAAAAAGGTTACTAAACAGCAGGTAGGTTAGGATTAAGTTACCGCCATCGATAGACCACTAAATACTAAAACTGGGTAGTATTTACTACTATATTTAAATATCTAAGTCTTGATTTCAAGAAGCGCACAACCTTTCGAAAAATTCACAAATAAATTGGTTTTTATTAGTTTTTTTAATGCTAACTAATGATTTGTTTAAATAAAATAAATAAAGATAATTCTGTAGCGTGCCCTCTCTATTTATAAAGTGGGGATAAATTTGTATAATCTTTGAATTTAACTTGCGGTACGTATGGAAGTTTATGTGGTCTGTTTACGTTTGTGAGTGTCGTCAGTATGTATGTTTGTTGGTTTCCTATGTTGTGGACTGATTTTATTTCAATTGTTTTATTTTTATTTTGCGAGTGAGATAGCATTCAATTGGTCTATGTTAATCATCTTAACTAGTATAAATGTGCAAAACAAGTATTTTTATATCCAGAAAACGTTTGAATTGAGTTTAATTCTTAGTGAAAATATCATGTCATAGTATACAAGCCTAAAAAATATCTATTTATCATTTTGTTGTACTGACTGTACGTTAATTTTTCAGATTTACATTGGATTCGGAAGGTAATTTTTGTGCATTAACAGGAAATAAGTGAATCATACATCCACTGGACGCGAGATTTTACTTGCTATTATTGTGCAAGAAGAGCAAGAACTTTACTGCTGGTGTGATGACAAAAAATATTGGTTGGGTCTAAAAACACTGATTTTTATTGATGTAGTGTAAAAACCTCGTCATGCTTTACTCAGTATGTATGTATACATATGTATATATGCACAGGAGACCCAAAAACTGTCATAGAAAAACCTAAGAAAGTCTTAATTACAGTATTGGGAAGTAAAATTCTCAATTTAATCGATATTATGGTCTGTTCTTGTTTCATCCAAACTATCAATAGATATATGTTCTTACATGCTAGTCTGGGAGTAAATAAAGCTTAGAATGTACCAGTTGCTTCTCTTCCCGCGCAGATGGTAAAAGCCCATCGAGGGAATGGGCGAAAATCTTAGGAATCATGTTATAGGCGATGTGGCTAGCAATCCATCACTATTTTGATTCCTCTCTTCCATCTATACGCCCAAAATCACGCTAAATGTGGCCTTTAGGTCTTGTTACCTTAGGCTCTGTCAATCCTGTAAAGGATAATGACGTGATTATGTATGTATCCATAGTGCGGTGTTGCAAAATTGTGTAACCCCTATTACCACTCTAATTGGTTAATTACTTTATGTTACTAGGGAAATTATCAAGACCGTGAATTTCCAGATGTCCAACAGCGGAGATTTGCCAACCCTGTTCTGAAGACTTGAAGACTTTTAGTCCGTCGTTCATGTTCCCATTACCTATGATCGGTAGAAAGAAGGAAAAAGAAACTGTATGATACAGGATGATATTAATATCACCGTCCAAGTTTTAGGTTGACCTAGGTATCATATGCAACCTTATAGGTACCGTAAGTCGCGGGTTCATGGTATCATGGTGGATGCAAGCCACTTCCAACCGAGGCAACTGGAGTTCTATGAGCGGTATCTGAAGGCCTATATCCAACAGTGGACGCCTGATATGATGAGGATGATAATGATGACAGGTATCATATGATACCATTTGCAATATTTTAACATCAAACTTAAAAATAATGCTTGTATTCGTCGTGTTGTTTCTTTTGACGGTAATAAAAAAAGTCAGCCTATATAATTCTAAGTAGGAAAATAAGTTAGGTATGATTGTTCTTGTATGCATGTAAAAAAATATTTTTTGTGAACAATAAATAAGTGGCAAATTTCCATTACATGCAATTCAGTTATGTAATATTTCATGAATTGAATAAATGTTGCGTGATCTACAAACTACAATTTCGTAACACGTCATAAGAGTCAATATGGCCTGACGTGTTTTTTATTCTAGCGAAGCTCATCTCTTGACGTTGACAATCACCGAGAAGAGTACCAACTTGTCAGTGATCGTCTCATCTCTTTCATTTGGAGCCTGACGCCTGGTATAGAAAACATCTAATCATTACAATATATGTTCTCGACTTTGAAGTGTGTAGTATGTCAATGTTTCCTTTTAAATACCCTGATAATAACGGCCTGAATTTTGCCAATATGATTGATTACATACATCATAAAAGAGTTTTCATTTAAAAAAGTATTAAGTTTTATTTAAAAAATATCGAGGTCTTTTTTTAAACTATCAGTGCTTTGATAAATCAACCCTTATGTGTGCATACCACGTGTTGCGTGGCGTATTGGCCTAGCTATTGTGGCATCTTATCTAACGCCTATAATAAACTAGACTGTCAGAATTTGAACTGCAAGCTAGCTGCAAATCGACTGTGCAGTTTGTTTGCAGTCTACCCGTAGCCCACCTATTTGTCCACCCAGAAAACCACTGAGGTTCCAATACCCAGAAAAAGGAGCTCCGCCCAGGAGCGGAGCTCTGTCAAAAACCAGGTGGCCAAACTGCAGGTGGATCATGGTTACAGACCGAAAAAAATATCTAGAGTTTCGTAGTTTAGCACGTCTCTGATCCCTGTTTCACTGGTCGACACGCGTAATATAGTACCTACAGGCGCTATTGCTGCACGACGCTAGCTAAATTCTATGTCATTTTTATGCACACGATTTGTGCCTAAATGTTTGACGCTTTTCGCCTGGGCCTACTCTATATTATGGACAACTAGTTGTGCCATTAGGAATTTCACTCCACCGTAAGATTGACGGCGGGGTTCCTATTTCTATTCGGTTTGCCCTTCGGGCATTTGAAGATGCCTAAGGCTAACCTAATTTTACTATCTCTAATGAGAATTTTTATTTTTATAAGCCCGAAATTCCTATTGGCACAACCAGTTGTGCATATAGAGTTGGTCCATGCGCTGATATAATTCGCGTCGAGCTGCAATTTTTATTTTTCGCGTGTGGACTAGACACCGTGAGAATCTGCTTTATCCCACTGTTGGTAACGCTACTCAAAACCATCGATGGATGAAGTTCGACTTTTGTGGAAGTAAGTATCAGTAAGTAAAAGTGAGTTCAGATGGATTCGATTTGTTTTGGAGTTGTCATTATTTATTTGTCATACCTACCTATTGCAAAGTCATCATAATTATCTAATATTATTTTTCCTTTTATGCGATGTACCATGAATTAGTAATATGAATTATGATGACATAACATAAAAAGGCAGGTCGCAACTCCGGAATAAAATATCTAACCGAAAACCACCTGTCTAGCTCACCTGGGTGGACCACGGGCAATTTTTCTTGCCAATGGTCCACTTGAGTACACCTAGGTGAACCATGGGCACTTTTTGGACCATGACCCATAGTCATTTGCCCGTGGTTCACCTAAGTATTCTGAGGCGGAACATCGGCAAGAAAATGTGCCCGTGGTCCACCCAGGTGAACTAGGCAGCTGGCCCACGACCGATGACTACCAAAATCCCTAGCCAAGAAGCATTCAGACGTAATCCCTACGCGCTATGCGTATTATTTAATTTCCTTTATGTGATCCTATACCTATACTTCAATGCATTTTGGTTAAAGGATCCGAATGGCTAGCATGAATGACTTCGTCTCATTGTTGTAAGCAGGCTGATTCTCATGTTACCTGTTTACGAAAGCCTATGACGCGAAACGACAATACCTATAGTACAGCGCTAGTTGTTTAGATGCCCCAGACGAAACGTTTGTAATGCAATGCATAGGAGTATTAATAAAATGTCAGACGATGGTGATGATGATGTCTCTACGTGTGAGCGAATATCAGATATGAATCGCGGGTTCCTACATACTAAATACTCAAAGACATTTCAAGATACTAGCAATGACGGCATATGAATTCGCCGCTAGAGGCGCTATTGTAACTTGAGGTATTATAAATAAACGTAAAATTAGTACTACCTACAAGTTGCATATTCCGGCTTTACTTTACATTGTTTCCGAATATTTTCGCAGACATACGACAGGTTTATTAAAATGTTAAAAGAAAAGCTATGAAAAGTAGGAGCTAAACTAAGAAGGCAAATAAAATGACAGCTAATTTAGAGGATAAACGGGACTGTGCAACACTGTGGGTAATAAATAGCTTGCGTTTAAAGATAAATTAAAAGAAATCCTGAATAATCTGATATGATATACCTTACTCTACAGTGGCGCCAACTGGTGAGTACAAATACGATAGCCCTCTATCTAACAAAGTACAAAAAATGACTCCCTAATATTCAAAAAGGGTTGAAGATGGCATTGATTCACAGGTTTGCATCTGCTAGACTCATATATAATATTATTATGTATTTGTAACTAGCCGAGCTGGCAAAAAATATTCCGCCTTAAAGTCAGTTTTTGTCAGAGATGGCGCTGCATACGAAAAACTAAAGAATTTTTTTTGTGCATTTTGCATATTTATGATAAGATATTTGGCTATTCGAGGGAGATTAAAAGCTAACAAATCAAAAATCATAAAAATCCGTGCAGCCATTCCAAAGTTATAAATGGTTGAAACAACACGACTTAAGTTTTGTACGTATAGATTTGTAAAATTTCTGGTAAAAGTAAAGTTGATATAAAAACGTAAATATAACGTGAAAAATTACGCTAACAGCTTAGCAAGGTGTTGCAATATTTTTCCGCCAGTTGCCGCCTCCTATTTGCATGTGTGTGTAAGACCTAGTATCTGTATAGGGCCGTTAGTGACACCAGCGTTTGTGCAGCTATTCTCCGAATTGGTGCATTGTTACTTTCTGAGTGTAGTCTCAAAAAATCGGCCGTATTAAACTGTGTGCGCAAATCAATTGATAATCTATAAGTGTTCTAAGAATCTTCTAAAAACTACAAAAAACACACATCATTGATTACAGCGCCATCTAACGGGACTTCTTCAATGAGCTAACGCGAGCATCCGCCTTAAAGGCTTGAAAAATTAATCACCCGTTCCATTTTATGCGTCGGAGCGGTGCGCGTGATTTGACTGCTCTATTAGCGCCATTGATGTGGAAAGATTTGGAGGCGGCAGTTTAGAATAAGAATAATAATGAAAGAAAGAGAGAAGACATTTATTCCTTTTTGCAAGACACACAAATATAAGAGGATATTCACAATTTTATATAAATAATACAAGAAAAAAACACAGACATGAAAAATAGATCATCAGCGTTGTGTCTTCGCAAAAGTGAGCATTGCAAAAGAGGTCAGCATTACGCTGAGGTGTTAGACACCTGCTGCACTGCTTTTCAGCAAGAACCGTCTGTGACTCACGAAACGAACATATTGATACAGTTAATTAGTTTACATACGGGTGGTAGGACTTCGTGTAAAGCCAGGATCGCTGCTATCGTCTTACTCGTTAATCCTGTCGACAACTGCATGTTATAGGCGACGCGGCTAGCAACCCACCACTATTTTGATTCCGCTTTCCACCTATACGCCCACAATCATGCTATACGTGGCCTTTAGCTCTTGTTACCTTACGCTCTGTCCATCCCATAAGGGATAAAGACGTGACTTGTGTGTGTATGTGTGTATTATTCTATTCATGTCACGTTAACTCAAAATTAAGTGCATTCACACCGCATTTCGTGACGTAACAACTAACAACCCGTTTAATGACATAACAATGCCTCATCCATTGCGTAATCGTTAGTACGTGATCTTGACCTAAAAGTCAGCTCTTTATAGAAGCCAGGACTATGGCTTTCTCTTTAACAGCTATAAATTGCTAGGGGTGATGGCACCCAGTGTTGGACACTAAGCTGGCAAGCACCAGTAATGGACACTTCATTCTTAATTTAAAGTTGATAATTTACAATATGACGATTATAAACTAAATTACTCTTTCGTTTCTTTGAAATAAGAGTTATTGTACATATTTGGGTCATCGCACATTATGATGTCGTCTCTTTCTGTTTCGTAGTAAGAAATAGAGAGGGATTCGTAGGTAACTGACAGTTAAGATAACCGGAACTTTACAGAGACTGATGATGTCTCATCACCCTTAAGCTCCCGTCAAAAAATATTTGTTATGACTAAATTCATTCATATTCTAGAGTCATGTAGGATAACTTAAATAATCGGCTATCTATTTAGTTTAAATAAAAACTAATTTATTTGTAATAAAAACAGTGATTATAAAACTGAATTGTAAAGTTTGAGGTCCAAGGTTCGATGCCCAGTCGGGGCAGATATTATGTATGAAAAAATACGAATGTTTTTTTCTCAGGTATGAGTTGCCATTTAGTGGCAAATATTTCGAGTTAAATAATTATTTATTCATTGTCAAATTATCTTTTTGCCAACTTAACAAATTCGCTCAAAATTGAATTGTTTACATACCTATTTCATAATGTTTTTTTTATTAGATTTTATGATAAAAATAATCATATCACAAATAGACATGTCACACTTAAGCACTTAAAAAAAATGTATAAAATTGATTTGTCATAAATCACTTTCACATAACACTCACCTGGTATAGCTAAATTTAGTCCACGTTCAGTGCACTGAAGGATGCAAGCCAAAGTGAACAGCCCAGTCTCAAACAAGCTTATATAATAACAACATAAGAATTGCATAAACTTCTTGGATCCGTATTGTATCAACCCAACCGTAATATAACCGCTACTCTACAACCCACTCTTTCACTTTTCTACAGAATACAATTTACTTTGGCATAATTTTACTTGCACTAAAACGGCTTGCGGTTTGGTTAAAGTGTGAATTTTAGCGGATTTTGGGCTTTAGTCGGACGTGATAGAGTTGTGGTTTTTCGGGGTTTCGAGTTTGAATGAAGCTAACGCAACATGGTTTGGGATATCCCAGTGAGCGTTTTGTGATTTTGTACGAAATTGTATGGAGACGGACTTTTTATATTTTTCCCACTCGAACTCATTTACGATGTGGAATTTTAGACTTACTTTTGAATTTCATGACAAAAGTGAAAAAGGGTTTATGTAAATTATTACAAGAATATTAACAAGTGGTGCTCGTTTTTGTTTTTTGAAGTACTTCTTTTTGATTTAAATAGGTCCATATTAATGTACAAAAAAACATATATTTGACGCAACTTATAGTAACCGAGTAGCAAGGGAGATGTGTTGTTGATTCATTTTAATACGGATCTCCGAAAAGAAAGAGTTTTTGTCAATAATTATTTTTCTCCTTTAATATTATCCCTGCGTTTATCCTGTCTATTTGTTTCCGCCACCTACTTAAACTGTCTCCAATTTATTTCTTTGTCGTATTGGTTGTCTGGTAGAGATCGCTATTAAGCGATAAGACCGCCTGTTGTCTACTTTGTTCTTTGATTCTGTATTGTTTTGTACTGATTTGTGGTGTTCAATAAAGAGTATTGTAATACAAACATTGTCTAATGTCTACTTTGCCTTTTAATTTTTGTAAGTTCGTAGTGTTTTAAATAATAGTACTGTATTGCTACATTTAACCTTTTCAATGCCAACGACCTGTATATTATAAGTCCATTACTTCAATGCAAAAGCAACCTTCGTTCAATTGGGTTTAGGTTCAACTTAAGGCATCGCAATAAAGAAGTCTGGCGTACGTCTCTTGTATTTGACGTGGCGGCGAAAAGGTTAAGAATCATTTAATTTCACCATAGTACGTTTTACAAGTGTTTTCTTCCTTTAATTAGTATTAAAAATTGATAGGAAGCATGTCATAGGTGATGAGGCAGGCAACCCATCACTATTTTGATTTCATTTTACACCTGCTAAATGTGGCCTGTAGGTACCTGTTACCTTAGGCTCTCTCTACCCTGTAAGGGATAAAGACGTGATTTGTGTATGTATGTATGTGTAAAAATGGATAGGAATCATGTTATAGGCGATGAGGCTAGCAGCCCATCACTATTTTGATTCCATTTTCCACCAATTAGCCCACAATCTTGCTAAATGTGGCCTGTAGGTACCTGTTACCTTAGGCTCTGTCTACCCCGTAAGGGATAAAGACGTGATTTGTGTATGTGTGTATGTATGTATAAAAAAATCTAATGGAAGCCGTCGCCATATCATTGAGACATCTCCTACTGCCTCAGCTCGGATCCTGGTTTCATAATCCAGTTCATGGCATCCCTCAAACCTTCATAGTGTTGAAATTATCTTTATCCGTCATTTGATTGGCAAAGGCTGGCAACACTGGGGAATACCCAAGACCATAGTTCTAAAATTAAAAGTAGGGGAGCGAGTCACCTCCACGTGTGGTCAAGAGCTGCGGTTCGTTTTTGGATCCGACCGGGAGGAAGAGCAGTGCTTGGACCGGTGCACCCTGGGCATCGGCTAATGATTTCCTGGCAGTTTCTGAGGGATATCATTGACCGTTGGCTAAGAGCCTGACAGGGGAGAGGGGTCTTTTGACCGTGTTCTATCGTACAAGGTTGCTGACATTTTTGTCACAAGATTTTTGAATACTGTATTAATCGTCGCAATATTGATACATACATACCGTCACGCCTCTTTCCCACAGGGGTAGGCAGAGACTACTTTATTCCATTTGCTACGATCCTGACATATTTCTTTCGCTTCACAGTCATCAATCTCTTCATACATGCTCGTCGGTTTCGGGTACTCAATATTGATAAGTGAATCAAAATAGTGATGGGTTGCTAGCCTCGTTGCCTATAAAATGATTCCTATGATATTCGGCCATTCCCTCGGTGGGCTGCGTCTGCGCGGGTAGAGAAGCAACTGGTAGGTACTGTAGGAATAGGTTCGGCTAGTTTATGCTGGCAGGTTTTGGGTGCTGGCTGCTCTGAAATAGTTCAAGTTCCGAATATCGAACACCCGTTCGACATTTTAAAAGTTTTTTGTTTTAGAACTTGGGACGGCTCTCAGAACAGCTCGAACCGAAAGCCGCATAGGCGGAAAGCTTTATATTTTGTAATGATAATTTAAAATTGAAATAAAATCAAGAATTAATAAGTTTGTGTTTTAACTCAAATTAGCTTGGCCTTCTGCAACAACAGTTTGGTTAGGAACTTTATATCTCGATTCCCGTACAGTTTGAAGTGCCTCATCAAGGCAGCTTCACAGGACTATGTTTTTCTTTACTTCCGGACCGGCATGGAAGAACATAAATATTGCGGAATAATTCTCAGAGACCTTTGTGTATAGATAAGTCGGTTAAAATAATATCATTAACCAACATACTGTAAATAATGAATCATTACACTTTACCAAAATGTTATTCTACAAATAAGGCGACATACGAAACTTTTTCATTTAATTGTCATTTTGTTCATTGGACCAAGTAAAAAAAAAGTAAAAAATCGGACAATGTAAACAATTATTTTTAGGTCAAAGGTGATTCGTTATCACCCGGAGTTCGATGATCTTGATCATCGCGTCGCCGATGACTCACACATATTTACAAACCGCAACACTGACCGACAAACATACAAAATATTATGTAATTGACTGGTGTAATGACCTGAAAATATTTATTGAAAATACTACCTTAACACAAAGTAATACAGTCGAGTATGGCGTGGAGTTACAGGCGACTTTCTCCTAAGAAAGTGGGGGTAATACTTGTCGGATCCGTTTGGCGTCGTATAGCACGGCTAAGGTGTTTTGATACTTTAAATATTTTTTGTAAAATATCTAGTTGAACGAATTTCGTTTTAGAAGCATTCAACTTGCAATGTATGTTGTATGTATGCATGTTCGTCTGGGTGTAGCAATGTATAAGTTGCAGATCATTCTCAAAATTTGCTAGAATATTGTCAGAAATTTCTAGAAACATTCAAAACGATTATGGTAAGTTCTCTTACCGAAAGTTTTCAATGGGAATTTGAAAAACAATCTCAATAATGTTATTTAATATGATTTTTTGGTTTTAATTAGATAATCAGTCGAAAAAAGTAATAATGATATCCTGTAGGCACTTAACATGTTGCCATTAAATTTATCGTACTAATATTATAAACGCGAAAGTTTGTAAGTATGGATGGATGGATGTTTGTTACTCTTTCACGTAAAAACTACTGAATGGATTTGGATAAAATTTGGAACGAAGATAGCTCATACCCTAGATTAACACATAGGCTATTTTTTATCCCGGAAAATTGCATAGTTCCCGCGGGATAGCGATAAACTATTTTTCCGCAGACAAAGTCGCGGGCAGCAGTTAGTAATTAATAAATTGCTTAAAACATTCCACTAGAAAATTTCGCAACTTCGGTAACTTTTCATTGGTGCATTGCTATCTAGGTGCTCGTTTGGAAGCTTGCATCCACCGCGAACGCGCGACTTTAACCAGGTCATCCGTCTATCAACATTTAATTCGATGTAATTCGATCATGACGGACCTTGTAGTACAAGGTCTCAACACGCACTATTAAATGTAAGTACCAAGACTCTTCGGTTGTACATTTTTCGAACATGTAACAGCTTACCGCGGAAAGATTAGTCACTGCTGTTTCTTTGTCAGTTCATTGCATTTGTGTGGCTTTTAGCAAAGTGGCACACAAGTGGAATACTATTACGCGTAGATTAGGACCTCGCACATGCTCTGGTGGCGACGATCGGCAGCGACCTCTCGCTCCCAGGCGTGATGTCGCAGAAGGAGAAGGAGCGGGAGTGCGAGAACGACCCCCTCGCGCCCCCGCTCGGGCGCAGACGGACGGGGAGGAGAAGGCGGCAGTCTGCCGCTCTCCACTCCTAGTGGTGCCTGCTGGGGGGAGGGGGGGGGGGTGGTCCCCTGGTAGCAATTAGAGGCCCACGAGTAGGAGGGGGACTAAGTATTCCCGGCCCCCCTCCTCTTGGCGCAGGAGCCCCGACATATAGGCTGGGGCGGCCGGTGGGCATACGCGTTGACACCCTCATGCTCCCGCGGCACAACCCAATGGCAGCGAGGGAATACCGGTTGGTTTTAAAAACTGTAACGCCAAGTTGTGTAGGTACTGTATTTATTTAATTTGGTCAGGTTTGGATTTTAAACAAACAAGAGTAATTACTTCAAACATTTTATTAATTTTGTTATAATATTCTGTCATAATGTACTATTAAAAATGTGGAGTGCATTTTTACATTTAAAAAGTACAAGTGGTAAAATAATAAACAATAAAAAAATATAAAATAAAAAATTACGTTTATTTTAAAAATTCAATACAAGTCTGTTCCCGTTTTTAAATAACGAAAAATACACGAAAGTAAAATAAGCTTAGACCGTTTTACTAATTTCTAATTATATTTTAAAATAAATACAAAGTTTAAGAAGTACATAACATAATTAAACCAATTTCAATCTTCATACAAACACTCTTTAAATTACATTCACTCAAACAATATCTAAGTAACAAACGAAATAAATAAAACTTACATTACTTAATACAATGCCATAAAAAACGTGATGACTAAATTAATCATTTTAAAAGTCATCCAATTAATAAAGTACTACACAATAAATTCATCTTAATATAATAATATATACAATTAATTCTTACACCAAAGTAATCCAAGTCGTTAATTTCGCAGAATAAATGGAATTACTACAAGCCAGTGCCATTTTGGATTTTAATTACTACTTTTTAAAACTGCCCTGACTCGTTGGCATCCGTCAAGTTGTCAGCTACACGAACTATCAAATTGACAGCTCGACGATCGGCTTTCGCGTTCGAATTATAAATAAAATTCGTTTCGGCGTACTTTTAGTCTTCAACTGAATGAGTTTTTTTTTTTTAATTACAGACCGTTGTCTTAAGGGCGTTAGATAACAACGTCCGGTACTGCGCAAAGTACGATCTTGTTTTTTTTTTTATAAATTAGTACGTACTAAGTTACGGAGGCGTCCGTTTGAAAAACGCTTTAAAAGCTAAGGCTATGTTTAGACAGTCATTCATAAACTGACTATGTCGACTGAACAGCGTTGTATACATAATAATTAATCGAAATACCAAACTTTACAACTGTAGAATCAATCAATAGAATGAATACAGGCTGTTCGAAATTACGCTGTTATTCAAAAGTTATTACTTAACACAATCGGTTAATCGAATGTAATAAAAGACAAAGTAATTAAATCCCCGCATATAGGTGAATGATTTTCCGCTTTAATAATCTAACCGCTTCACAAAAGAGTTGTTTGTGCGTACTGTTTGTATGTTATCGAATTCCGTGTTTATTATGGAGTAAATTTGTGAGGATTTTTATTCGTTTTCAGGCAATTTTATTAAGTTCGGTTGAAAGTACGTGGGCATGTGGTTTTCCTATGACCTTTAAGGTAGATCATGGCTTCAAACCCAGGCATGAACTTCTGCGTCTAAATATAAAATATGTGTAAACTGACACGTAACGAATTAAAAAAACATACAACACACCAGAATATAAAGAACAAGAATACAAATCTCGCAGCAACTTAAAGTAGATTAATTATTTCTCGAGAATCCAATTAATTTTGTCATCGTAAAGTAATTATATTTCGTATCCATTTTACGTAATATTCGTAATTAGTAACGGCCAACTATTATATGCTCACAATTGCGCTAACCATAGCTGGGTCTTGTTACCATAGGCCCTGTCTACCCCGTAAGGGATATAGACGTGATATGTGTATGTATGTACGAGTATGTATGCAAATTATTAGACATTTCTGCGATGAAATACCTACACAGTCAGCAAAAATTAACTGACCTTTTGTACATCTTTTTACAGAACTGCGCAATGTATGTATGTATCCTAGCCCATTTTTTTAGAAAATCTTTGAATTCATCACTACAATATAGTATAAAAGAAAGTCGCTTTCCGCTGTCTGTCCCTATGTACGCTTCAATCTTTAAAACTGCGCAACGGATTTTGATGCGGTTTTTTTAATAGATAGAGTGATTCAAGAAGGTTGATATGTATACTACGCAAACGAAGTCGCGGGCAGAAACTAGTGGTTGATAATTTCAAAATAAATGTCATAACTTCCCACCGTGTTGCATAAGTAGCCGTGAGACACCTTAATAAATTTGACACCTTTAACAATTTTGTTGTTTTGGCGACTGTACTGAAATTATTGCAAGGCGAAAATGGCTTACTTCCGTAAAACCCTATATTATAATGTTGTGTCAATATCGTTATTACAAATTTGTAAATACGGATAGATAAATTCGACAATTACATGGGTGCGAGTCGGGTTACCTCCGCGTGTGATCAAGAGCTGCGGTTCGTCTTTGGATCCATCCGAGGGGAAGGGCAGTGCTTGGTCCGGTGCACTCTGGGCATCGGTTAATGATTTCCTGGCAGATTCTGCGGGATATCGTTATCCGTTGGCTAAGAGCCCGACAGGGGGGTCTTTTGACCGTGTTCTACCGTACAACGTTGCCGACATTATGGTCACAAGATTTTTGAATAGTGTATTTATTACTTTGACATTGGTGAAATCATCGCATCGATCGATGGGGCCATATTAAAAAAGAAGAAGAAGACAATTATATTACCATATTTAAACCAGGCAATGTTGGAGTCAGGTGGCAAAATTACAATAGTGTACTAAATGTCGCTTATGAGAACAAAGATTTAAAATGCGATAATGCATTTTGGTGTTATAAAAGTTCAGTGTGACAATAATTGATCTAGAAACATCGGTTTTTGTCAAAAATTTGTTCACGTTGTCCATAATTTCGTAACACCGTAGTTCTTCGATTACCGCCCTCTATTGGACCTCCGAACTCGCAGCATCTGTAACAAGTTTTCAATAGCTTATTTTATTTCATTTGTACATAATTAATAATCATTTCTAAAACCCCTTACGAAATGAAAAAAAGATCGGAGTATTTTGATGACAAAAACATTATTAAGTACCGGCTAGTTTTGACAAATGGTAGAGCAATAAAATGACCAGTCATTTGACCAATAAACGTTCGACAAATGTATCATTTACTGTACTATGCGCTAAACGGTAAACATTTCGAAAAATTAAAAACCTTCCTGCATGGCTCGTATTAGGTTAAGTTAGGTTTGTTTTATAACTTTCCAAAAAGTTAATAATGTTAACATACAATAAAGGGTTGTCAAATGAATTGTTTGGCGAACGACGCACTTGTCAAACGTTTGTCCGTCCAATGTTAGTGACATACATACATACATACATTTATCACGTCTTCATCCCTTACGGGGTAGACACAGACAAAGGTAACAAAACCTTAAGACCACGTTTAGCATGATTAAGGGCGTATGTGTGGAAAGGGAAATCAAAATAGTGATGGGTTGCTAGCCGCATCGGCTATAACATGATTCCTATGACTTCCACCCATTCCCTCGACGGGCTTTTACCATCTACGCGAGAGAAGCAAAGAACTAGTAAATTATATGTTTTTTCTTTACTCCCAGACCAGCATGGAAAATAAGTGTGAAACACAAAAATTTTCACAGACTAAGTCGCGGGCTAGTAACAGTATTCAAAAGAATTCTCAAAACACCCCTCTGTTTCAATTACTTGCAACTTTGAATGGAATTCCGGCTGTTCCGGTTACATTAAATTTTTCCCCCATTTTGGGAGTTCAAAGGCAGAGGTTTAATAGCCTTTTATGGTTAGCTTCTGATCTCACCGGAAATAAACCTTTTTTCTCTAACTCTCGAACTTCAATCTGGGTACAAGTTAATAAGGTATCCGGTCACAGATCTTGAGTGAAAGAGATAGAATAAGAGAAATATTTGGTGAATGAGCGTGATGCGAGTTTTTCAGTTTATATCAAAATTACATCATAAATTGTACATTGTCTAGTTAGAAGAATTTAGATTGAAATCGTCAAGAGTAGGTAAATCCATTGAATATTACAAAAATGACAAAATCAAAAACAATAATAATAAAACAATTAGGTACAATTAAATTACTTCTCCGCTAGGGATCGTCACGGCTTATAAATAACAAAATAGTAGTTAATTTAATATAATGTCAAAATTAATGGAATAAATAAGGCAATTAAATAAATAAACCGAAATGTCATATCCCGGTTGAGTTAGTTTCACTACACTCCTTCAAAGTTTTACCTATCAATTAAGTTTTTGATTTAAAAAGGCCTGGCCGGAAGACTATTTACAGTAAAATCGACCCTGGCTAAATTTGAAATATTGTTATGCACGTATGTTTGTTTTATTATAAGACTAGCTTTTGCCCGCGGCTTCGCACGCGTGAACTATGAGCATTTCAAAGATGCTAGTAATCAAGCAAGCGAGCACCCAAACCTGCAAGCATGTAAATATGCAAGCAGGCATGCAAGCAGGCAAGCAAGCATGCAAGCAAGCGTGCAAGCATGCATGCAAGCAAGCGTGCAAGCAAGCATGCATGCAAGTAAGCACGCAAGCATGCATGCATGCAAGTAAGCATGCAAGCATGCAAGCAAGCATGCAAACATGCATGAAAGCAAGTATGCAATCAAACATGCAAAGCAAAGACTCAAGCAAGCATGCAAGCAAGCCCCCGCATTGCCCCGCTGCCTTAATTTTTCTGAAACTGTAAATATTGCAGGATTTTTATAAAACAAACCTAACCTAACCTAAAGGGCTGTCCTAAAATATACCTACCCCAAATAGCTTTTGCCCGCGACTTCGTACGCGCTAAGATGTAAAACGAAAAAATAAGTTTTTTCCCGTTCCCGTGAAAATGTTAGGAAATCCTTTGTTAATGCTCCCTTACACTTCCTAAGGAAGCTAAATGCTAAATTTCATCTTTCTACGACCAGTAAAACGCAAAATCCCGTTTTTCCTGTTCTCGTGGGAATTTCTGGAAATCCTTTCTTAGTGCTTCCAATACACTCATCAAGGAAGGCTCTTACCAAATTTCAGCTTTCTACGACCAGTAAAACAAAAAATCCCGTTTTTTCCATATCCCGTGGGAATTTCGAAAAATACCTTCTTAGTGCACATCTAGGATACTCAAGGTTATGTGTGCCAAATTTCAAGTTTCTAGCCATATTATGCCTACCGCAGTATTTCTTTGTAAACAAATATTTTTCCCGTTCCCGTGGGAATTTTGGAAAGTACTCTCTTAATGCTCCACTACACTCCCGAAGCAACCTACATGGCGAATTTCAGCTTTCTGCAACCAGTAAAATGAAAAGTCCTGTTTTTCCCGTTCCCGTGGGAATTTCTGGAAATCCTCTCTTAGTGCTCCCATACACTCATCAAGGAAGGCTCTTACCAAATTTCAGCTTTCTACGACCAGTAAAACAAAAAATCCCGTTTTTTCCCTATCCCGTGGGAATTTCGAAAAATACCTTCTTAGTGCACCTCTAGGATACTTAAGGTATATGTGTGCCAAATTACAAGTTTCTAGCCATATTATGCCTACCGCAGTATTTCTTTGTAAACAAACATTTTTCCCGTTCCCGTGGGAATTTTGGAAAGTACTCTCTTAATGCTCCTCTGCACTCCCAAAGCAACCTACATGCCGAATTTCAGCTTTCTGCAACCAGTAAAACGAAAAGTCCCGTTTTTCCCGTTCCCGTGGGAATTTCGGGAATCCTTTTTTTAGTGCTCCCCTACACTCTCCAAGGGAACTTGAGGGCCAAATTTCAGTTTTATACGACCAGTAAAACGAAAAATCGATCCCGTAGAACTGAATATATAAATCCCGTATTTTTTCCTTATCCCGTGGGAATTTCCAAAAATCATTAAAACATTATTTTACTATTATAATCTACTTCTATGCCAAATTTGAAGTCTAGTAATTATAGTTCACAGGATTTCGTTAAACTGAATATATAAATCCCGTTTTTTTCCTTATCCCGTGGGAATTTCCAAAAATCCTGAAATTAGTTTCTTCGTTTTGTAATCACCTACTTTTGTATCAAATTTGAAGAGTCTAGTTATTATAGTTACTGAGATAGCGTCACTCGGAGTCGAATATATAATTCCCGTTTTTTCCTTATCCCGTGGAAATTTCCAAAAATCCTTCCTTAGTGGATGCCTACATTGTATAAGGTATCTATGTGCAAAATTTCAAGTCTCTAAGTTCAGTGGTTTGGGCTGTGCGTTGATATATAGTTAAGTCAGTCAGTCAGTCAGTCAGGACTTTGAATTTTATATGTATAGATATAATTTTACTGAATACTAAGCCTTACATGCTTACGGTAAGCGAAGAAATTTTAAAAATAAAAATTTAGTTTTTTTTTAGCCGAACTACCTACGTTACCGATTAACTTGTCCTTCGGATACTTTGTACTTTTAGATATATTCATATAAAAAAGTTTCAGCTTTCCTATTTCAGTATTACCTAGTTCCGTAGCTTCCTAGCTGTAACCAGCTTGTTGATGTCATGGTAGGCCGCGATCATGGTGTGGGCGGGAGCTGCGGCTGCGCAGCCGGGGTGTGCGCGCGCGCAGTCGGCGCCCTCCTGCCCGCGCCGCGCCGCCCGCATGTAGCGGAAGAACCGCAGAATCTCCGGGTTGTCCGACACTGGGCGGCGGAGTTCGTTGAGCTCTCTGGAAACATAAAGAAAATTTAGTTAATATAATCTATATATATAAAAGAAAGTCGTGTTAGTTACACTATTTATAACTCGAGAACGGCTGAACCGATTTGGCTGAAAATCGGTAGGGAGGTAGCTTAGGACCAGGAGACGAACATAGGATACTTTTTATCCCGATTTTCCCACGGGATTGGAAAATTCCGAAATGTCATACTAATAAAGCTACATACATTAAATTTAGCATGCCTACACATTATTCCTTGATTAGTATAAAGATGCACTTATAAAAGGAATTTTTAAAATTTCCGACGGGATAAAAACACAAGGTAAATAATTAAGACTATAATTAGTAGATAATATTCCTAGAGGATCTGTAGGTGCTCTAAGAAGGGATTTTCCGAATTTCCCACGGGATAGGCAATAAAAACCTTATACTTGGAGACATGAGTGGATCTATGGGGTGTGTCGTCACTCTGACGTTATGTGCGCGGACGAAGTCGCGGGGAAAAGCTAGTAGTTAATAATAGTTTATTCAGGTAACAAAAAGTACAGTGTGTTAAGAGATGGTTGGTACCTTTTTTTAAGTATAAGAATACCAGTTCTAAGAGATACCATTATTCCGCGAAACCTAATTACATTTTTTACCTGTCAACATTAAAACCTAAGACTTGACTTTGATTGGTCTCGTAATTAAAGTGGTAATTAGGGCTACAAAATTATGGTAACACATCAGTATTTTCGACTAACACCATACTCATTTTTCGCGTTTATACAGGTTGTTACAAAACTACCCGTAAAGCCGAAAGGAGGTTAAATGGGGCCTTATAACGAGTCCATTCACAATATTTAAGAACCGTAGTAACGCTGTATAACATACCCCCAAAAAAAAAATTAAAAAATATTATTATTTTCACTGATGTGCCAACCCTAGTTCAATAAAATCAAAGAGTAAACTACGCAGAATGTATAGTTGTAGGATATCGATTAGAAGATTTGAGATTTGAGATTTGAAACTTGTCATTTTTTGAAGCCAGTACTTGAGTATGATGACATCCGTGTATTGAGGTAGCAAACATTTATGAATGAAAAATAGAAAAACTATTAAAGTAGACAATTATTAGGTAAAATAGGTACGTAGGCCTTTCTGTTAAATAATCTGGTTCCCTGACATGACAGCTTACTAGGGTTGACAATATTTTTGGCTTTAATAATTAATTTTATTTTTTACGGGGTATTTTGTAACACGTTGTATTTCCTTTATTTTCTACACGGAAAAAAGTCATTTAGGTAATAAATTGTTTCATCATCAACGTCACCAGCCTATATACGTCCCATTACTGGGCACAGGCCTCCTCCCAGAATGAGAGGGCTCGTGCTATAGTCCCCACGCGGGCCCAGTGCAATCAATTACTGATTCTACTTTCAATGGTGCATTACAATGATTTCGTATGGGTAACTTAAAAGTAAACAATCACAGCAGCCAGACCCATTAGAGCATTTTCTAGAAAACTCACAACATTTCCCAACCAAGATTGTAAATTTGTTCAAGATAGCGAACACAATTTCCTTTCAAATTTATCGCGCCATTTAACACTAAGAAATTTAAATGTATAAAAAACTAGACGACTAACATCTGTCTTCATTTTACTTGAATTAAGTAAATGAAAGTTTTCAGCCAGACGCCGAGTGATGCTTGAGAATTGTCATGACTAATGCACGAAGTAATGCGAAATATTAAGGGCCTTTTTCACCACTCTCCGTTAAGACCCTGATATAATCAAGTGTAAAAAAAAAATCTAAACGACACAGAAAATTAGAACACATAGAAAAATCTGAAAAGTTAAGCTATGCTGTGCTTCTACACCTAATTGGCAGAGTGCAAAGCGGGTGGAGGGGGTAGCCTAAACGATCACAGCGCTCGCTATGGCTAAAATTGTCATTTTTGTCGCTGACTTGAGCTGTCAAATCCATATTGCAGTAAACATTTTCTAATCGTTTTTGAGATAAAAATATGGTCCTGGTAAGATGTGTTGTTGTGAATTGTAATAACACCAAGAAGAATAGCGACTGTAAATTTTACCAATTTCCAAGACCATGGTGGAAACGAGACCAAAGAAATAAGTGGATATTTGCCGTAAGAAAAAAAAAGTAAGTTACCTAACCTCTAAAATTTCACTGAAAACAACAATTTTAATATTATTGGCAATAATGTTACGGACTACCGTTGTCCAAAATTGTGTAATATAGTAAAATAACACAAGATTTCATTAATATTTTTCACAATATTTACTTACTTCTTGTTTGACAGCGGTGACAATATTGTCCATAATGGCCGCCTATCACGTGGCGCTGTCGTCGCGCACGGTCCCAATAGCAGGTCGGTAAGCCTTCGAATTTTTCTATCTGTTACTAGCTGTCACGTGACCTTGTTACTGTGCGAATTTTTGACACAATTACAAACTCCCGTAGAACATCTACTGCTCACCAGGGACGAGAGAAGGCGCTGTTTGTCTAATGATAGGTACTATCAAATGAATCAATAATTTTACTTCTTGATTTTTGAAATTTATTTTTGGCCATAGCTTTACTTTTCGAAATTTTCTGTTAGTATTTTCAGTTTCGTTTAGAAATTTAGAATGATTTATGGCAAAAGATTTATTTGGCATATCAAAGGATTCGCTCCTTCTGTGTACATTTAGATCTTTTAAATTACGCATCGGATTTTGAGGTTGATTGTTACATTTAGTTACATGTTAGGTTAGGTTTTATAGGTCTACGGACTGACTGGTCTACGAACTGACTGGTTCGTGTTTGTGCTCAAGTTTTATAAATCGAACACTCGCTCGATTTTATTCGGGTTTTAATTTAGAACTTGAGGTCAGACGAGAGATCGGCTTGAACCAGGAACTACGCCGTTTCCCTGGTATATCGTAACGTTCAATTTTATCAGAACTAAATAAATAAAGTATTAACGTAAAACAATCGCATTTGTATTTCAGGTATTTAGGCCTTAAGCAACTAAAGTTTATTTAGGACGCATCGTGATCCGTACTTACTACACCGTCCGATTTAGGTAGTGCCCCAAGAGCTGCTCCACAGTGTATCTACTGTAGGAAATTGAGTTTGTATTATACAAAAGTTTGTATATACAAAGCAACTCGCTGGCATGTAATGCAAATATTTATTTGGTTTTAGAATTTAAGATGAATCGGAAGAAACAAGCGTTTCTTTATGTCATTACCGGACAGATGCCTCCGAAGGCACGACTGCTGTAACGTAGTGTATAAAAGATTAAGAGTTTAAGTTAAAATACGGTTTAAATCTTTATCATATTTCATTTATAAATATGAAGGTTTGGCTCAGAGCGCCAAGATCCCGTACGTCTCACGTAAATCCAGGAGTATATAATTAGCTCAATGTTGCCCTGGCTACAAACCTCAGAGCCTTACAACCTGCGTATCCATGCTCAAGAATTTATTTCCGCCAAATTAGTAAAATCCCGGAACGTAATGCTTTCCCAAGAACCCATTTCTTTTCTATGGAACTTCTGACAGTTGGAGCGATTGGTTCTCGAATTAAACGAATGAGATGAGTCGGCGGAAAGTGACTGGAAAGTAGTGCTGAAGAAATTAATGTGACGACTAACAAGGGTTGGTGCATCGGGAACTTACCATGGACAACATTAGACAGGGATAGACATAACTTTACCGGTTACCGACCTCCATCAGGCAATCTGCCTCTGTGGCGTCGTTCAAGGAGGGCTTGAGGAAGAAGATGTGGCTCACACCATCTCCTTAAATATTGTATGTAGTGTGTACGTATGCATATGTGTCATGATATTTAGTAGTTTATTTATGAATTGTTTGTTGTATATACATTATATAAGCCTTACTAGCGCTTACTCTGGGGCTAGGTCAATTTGTGTGAATTGTTTCCTAATAGGTCCTCCCTTTATATTTACATACATACACAAATCACGTCTTTATCCCTTACGGGGTAGACAGAGCCTAAGGTAACGACCTACAGGCCACGTTCCACTTTCCACCTCTACGCCCTCAGTGTCTTGTCTTGTTTCCTAATAATAAATATTATATTTACTTTCATGCTGGTCTGGGAGCAAAGGAAAAAGATGGAATGTACCAGTTGCTTCTCGTCACGCGCAGATGGTAAAAGCCCATCAAGGGAGTAGGCGAAATTCTTAGGAATTATGTTATAGGCGATGCGGCTAGCAACCCATCACTATTTTCATTCCATTTTTTGCCATCTAAACGCCCACAATCTTGCTAAACGTGGCCTAGGTTTTGCCAGCATGGGGTCTGTCTACCCCGTAAAGGATGGGTACCTACGTGATTTGTGTATGTACCGTACCTACTATCAATTGAATCAAGAATTTTTACTTCTCAATTTTTTGTGTTTACTTTTACGGTTTTACCGTAAGCATCCCACCCACCTCCTATGGGTGGTGTAGCACGCGTCTCTATTTTGTCTGATTTTGATTCCTTTTTCCACCTATGCGCCTACAATCATGCTAAACGTGGCCTTTAGGTTTTGTTACCTCAGGCTCTGTCTACCCCGAAAGGGATATAGACGTGATTTGTGAATGTGTATGTACCTATGTAATTTTAGCCCAGTGGTTTGACCTATAGCCTCTCAAGCGATGGTCCTGTGTTTTCGGAATTTATGAGCGATATCTCATTTGAAATTTACCATGAGGATCGCTAAAGGAAAACACCGTGAGGAAACCAGCACACAACTGCGAATCAATTCAACGGTGTGAAGTTCCCAATGCGCACCGGGTCTGCGAGGGTACTATAGCCCAAGCCGTCTCATTGTGAGAGGAGTCCTGTGCCCAGCAGTTGGACGTATACAGGCTGTAGATGATAATAGTTATAAATGAAAGCTCTGTGTTTACTCTGTGTCGCGGTGACGGGATCTGCTTCGTCACGACAAGAACATTTAAAACCCTTAGTCAGTGTATTTTCGGGAGCCCTGATTAAAGTCATCCCTCAACCGAGTTTGGGTAAGAATTTTCCATTAGCATCAAAACCGATATCGGGCGTTTGGCAACCATAAATGAATATACTTTATTCAAACAAACATATTTACAAGATCTAAAAGTTGATATGGTCAAAGATCCCAGCTCCACCAGACCTGACGAACGAAATGTGGCCGATTGCGTGGTGTTAGTATGTACATGCTAGCTTGCTTAGACGGCCAATTTTCAGGTATCAGGTAATCAAGGTACATAAAAACATTACGAACCTCACGTAAATTCTCAAAGCTGATTTTTACGTATATTTTAGGCAATATCCTTAAAAATAAGTCGCCACTCCCAGACACTTTCCATCGGCCGAATTGCTTTGCAGACGCTTTAAAGCTCCCAAAATAATTACGTAACTTCACGAAAATTCTGATGCTCCATTTTTGTATATATGTCCACCAGACAACTATTTTAAAACCTCTTACAAAAAGACAGACCAATCCAAGAGACCAATCACCCCTAAATCGTTATTGTCATCATCAGCATTATCCTTATGGATAATGCCCTCGCGCTCTTACCCAGAGGTATTAAAATTGAATTCAGGGGATGATTGGCCTTAGTGCCACCTAGTTGGCCTCTACATAACTACTACGACACACGAGTAGCTAGCGCCAGTTCTAATGACAGCTGTCACGTCGTCCTACATGCCGCTAACGAAGTTTCTCAATGCGGCTGCATAAATACAACTCTCAACTCTCTTCCTTTGGACTTCGGTCCCCCATAACATCTGCCTGGAGAGAGATCTCTCTATTGTGGCACTCCCCACAGTTGTTCCGATATTCTAAAAACGTACGTCCAAGGTCCTCTACATTTTCAAGAAATAACTAACTTTATCTTATTATAATAAATAATTCTCAAAAAAATACAAATTATGATAATCTGAACACGAAACTCATGTCGACAGAGGAAAGGAACCTATTCAAACTTCTAGAGTTATTTCTTTGCCCGCATGAAATTATTTCCCTAGGGACTAAAGTATCTTATGACGTGATTCCAGAGAACGTTGGTTGCCAATTTCAGGGAAGTTTTCAAGCAGTTATGGCCTTGCCTATACGGATCGCCAGTGCAAGAAAATAATTTTTAACACCCAATTCGGTGAGAGGGAAAAGTTTAAGTAGTTCGCCTCCCGCTCTAATTGTTTTGTTAATAAACAAGGAGTTTTACATACATTATCATGTCTAAACTCTATGGATATTCATGCAACTGTTCTACCTTGAAATATACTTAACTGATTTTCATAAATTACAATATTGTTTGAATAATAAGTCTTTATTACGATATAAACAGATGAACACCGACCGTTTCACTTTTGCGAAGACACAGTACACACAACGCTGAGTATCTATTTTTAATGTCTGTGTTTTTTTTTTTCTATAAAATTGTGTATATTCTCTTATATTTGTGTGTCTTGCAAAAAGGAATAAATGTCTTCTTTCTTTCTTTCTTTAACATAATAGCAACATTAAAGCCCTTGTGAGATATGGTTTAAATTAACTATCTGTCTACTAACTATCTAGTCGCGTCTGTAGACAGCTATGATTTTTGACATTTTTGTTGCTATCCCGCGGGAACTATGCAATTTTCCGGGATAAAAAGTAGCTTATGTGTTAATCTAGGTTACCCAGCTATCTCCGTTCCAAATTTTATTCAAATTCTTCCAGTCGTTTTACCGTGAAGAAGGAACAAACATACACATGGTCACATCCGTCCATCCTCACAAACTTTCGCATTTGTGATATTAGTAATCTTTCTTCCATGCTGGTCTGGGAGTAAAGAAAAAACATAGAATTTACCAGTTGCTTCTCTTACCGCGCAGATGAATTACCATCGAGGGAATGGGCGAAAGTCTTAGAAATCATGTTATATGCGATGTGGCTAATCCATCACTAATTTGATTTCCCTTTCCAGCTTTACGCCCTTAATCATGCTAAACATGGCCTTAAGGTTGTGTTACCTTAGGCTCTGTCTACCCCGTAAGGGATAACGACGTGTATATATGTATGAAACCATCAGAATATGCGGTTTGAGTATTGGTTCTGAGTTAATGTTTAATAGTTCCCTCATTTTTTATTTTAGGTCTCTTGTTAAAAATAAACCACTTTACGTAAAGCTGTAATCTCTATAATAAAGGGCATACGATACCAGGAATCTCAATTTCTCGGAGTTTCGACATCCATTGTCATTGGCAGCACGTTCATATGGCATTTGAGTCGTCTAGACGGCTATTATTTAGGCCGCTTGGGGGTATATTTAGCGATATTGTACTGGTTCATGGAAAATGGTTATGGAAAGTCCCGAAAATAAGTTTATGCATAGCTAAATGACAAAATGAAAGGCTAAATGAAAAAACTGGTTGCTTTGGTTTGGTCACGTAGAGCGGATGGATGAAAATAGGCTAACTAAACAGATCTATATGGGGAGTGTGAATGGTTGGGAGGGGAAGGCCTAGACCGACGTTCCGAAACCAAATAGGAGACGTTTTGGAAAAAGGTCAGGTCAGGAGTACCCGAAACCAACGAGCATGTATGAAGAGATTGATGAATGTGGACGAAGCGAAAGAAGTATGTCAGGATCATAGCAAGTGGAACAAACTAGTCTTTGCCAACTTTAAGTTCATGTTTCCTTAGTTAGGCTCTGTCTACCCCGTAAGGGATAAAGACGTGATTTGTGTATGTAAGTAACTATTGCCCCATTTAGACGACTGAATAGTTTGGTGGTGAGCAACCAAAGCTATAGGTCCCAGGTTCGAATCCCGGTAGGAACAGGCATTTGTATGATTAATATGGATGTTTGTACCCTAGTCATGGGCGTTGCATGTAATTTAAATAAAAACTTGAAGCGTTGATGTTGACGTAAATGAGTAATTATTTATTAATTATTTATATATATATATATAAGAGGGGGCAAACGAGCAGACGGGTCACCTGATGGAAAGCAATCACCGTCGCCCAGGGACACCTGCAAGACCTGGGGAATCACAAGTGCGTTGCCGGCCCTTTGAGGAACAGGAAGGCTCGCTTTTTAAAGATCCCTAAATTCATCATCCACATCCTTTTTTTCAACGGAGTGAAAACTCTTTACGAGAGCCACCGGGCCCAGGGAGGCCTGGATGGTTAAGTGGGACTCTCTCCCCGGGCCTCTTTCCGAAAGGGGCGGGAGCGTACCCACTAACAAATAACACTCCGGCGAAGCCCGCTTGCCGGGTTTAGGAAGGCGCCGTGGGATTCCGGAGAGCCCATCCGACGACGCCCGGCTGCCCCGGCATTTACCAGGGTCACCCGCACCAAGGAGGAGTGAGGGAGACCGCTCTTGAAGAACATACCTGCTTAATTGGGCGGAGACGAGATTGCTGTACGGTGCATACTTCGCTGGGCTGGCGTACATGAGGCAGATCAACTGTTCTCTGCAGGACTCCAGCTTCACGTCGCTAAGGCTCTGACCCCCAATCTGAGTGCCTGGCTCTACATTCTCCGTGGGAGCTAAACCTGGAAGAGGAAAAGGATATACTACAGTAAAATAACAAAGAATACACCAGTTGCTTCTCTTCCCGCGCATATGGTAGCCCATCGAGGAAATGGGCGAAATTTTAGGAATCATTATTATACCTGCGCCCACAATCACTCTAAACGTGGTCTTTAGGTTTTGGTACCCTAGGCTTGGTCTACCCCATTATAATTGAAATGTGTAACCGTTCCGCTTTTGCGAAGACACACAACGCTGATGATCTTATTTTTCATGTCTGTATTTTTTGTTTCTTTTCTATAAAATTGTGTATATGCTCTTATATTTGTGTGTCTTGCAAAAACAAATAAATGTCTTTCTTTTTTTCTTTCGCTTAGATGTAAGGAGTTTGAAAAGATGCGGGTACAATCACAATCATTGTAATTTTCTGAAACCGAGCCAGTTACTGATTCGAGGGTAACGTATATTATTTGAAGACTTCATTAAGATGTCATGGAGGAAAATTAGGTTGTTTTGGCGTGATTCTCATTACACGTGCGACTTTGTCAACACGACCTGATTACCACGGCTTAAATTGCGTTTTCTTGATGTTATTTGGATCCATAATAATTAGACTGGTGTCGTTCACCTGGTTAGGATTTGGTATAGAAAGAAAGAAGACATTTATTCGCTTTTGCAAGACACTGATACTAACTACTGATACTAAAACTGCCACCTCCGCATATTACGCATATGCACACGCGTGGCTGCGGTACGGAATAGCGCTGTGGGGAAACAGCACCAACGCTAGCAATCTGTTCATCCTACAGAAAAAGTGCATTAGGATCCTCGCGAACATAAAACCTAGAGTCAGCTGTCGACCATATTTCGAAAAACTTGGAATATTTACCTTAACCAGCCTATACATCCTAGAAATTTGCAATTTTGTTAAATCCAACATCAGTTTTTTCTCTCAAGCTAAAGATCACCTTACCCGGCCGCATAACTTACGATACCAAAACAGATTAGCACTGCCAATCTCCAGCTTAAAAATATTCCATTCTGGACCACATGCAATGTGCATAAAAAATTATAATAAAATTCCAAACTTCATCAAAAATATAAAAGACATTAAACCTTTTAAAAATACACTACATAAATACTTGCTGGAGAAATCCTACCACACCCTTCAGGAATTTTTTGATGATAAGCAGAGATGTTTTAGAAATTAAGAAAACTTGTTTACTGTTCAAATTTATAATGTAATGTAATTTATGCCTATGTGTGTACTACTATTTGTACATTAAAAATGTAATATTTGCAGTGCCCCTACAGGGTTTGATCTTGTATATTGTATCTTGTATCAAAGCAAATAAAAGTTTGAGTTTGAGTTTGAGTTTGACACACAAATGTAAGAGCATACACAATTTTATAGAAAAGAAGAAAGAAAAAAACACAGACATGAAAAATAGATCATCAGCGTTGTGTGTGTCTTCGCAAAAGTGAAACGGTCGCTGGCTCAGCATTACGCTGAGGTGTTAGACACTTGCAGCACTGATTTTCAGCCAAGCCCGTCTGCGACTTACGAAACGATACACTGATAAAATATACGGCATAAACCGTAAAACTATACGGAAACAAAGTCATAAATAGACAAAATAAATAGATAGAACCCGACTTATGTGTAGCTAAAAAATACATAAATTAATTAAATAAGTAGTTTACAATAAACAAATAATAAAAAGGAGGGAAAACTTAATTGTTTAAAAAGAACAGGCTGGCATATTCAATGTGCTAGAGGACTATAATTGTAAGGATTTTTTGGAGCGTCAATAAGTGATCCAGGTACGATTATGTTATTAACTTCCAATTATTCCTTTATGACAAATATAATTGTATTAATAAGTACAGGTCAATAACCTCTTATAGTAACGGGTATACTGTTGTTGACTGAAATTAATAGTAGATTAATGCCGAGGCCTGGGAAGTAGCCAATTGCTGGAGTAACTTGTTTAAAAACACGAACCGCAGGTAAGTCACGAATCTTAAACTAAACTTAGTTACAAGTCAGGTGGTTTTCATGTTCCCGCCTTTTATCTTATGCTTAGATCTTTGAAAGTACGCAACGGATTTTGATGCGGTTTTTTAAATAGATAGAGTGATTCATGAGGAAGGTTTATATGTAGGTATAATACATGCATAATATAGATAGATAAACACAGATTGCAAACATGCGAAGCCGGAGCGGGTAGCTTGTAATTAAATAAATGAATAATAGTAGTTTATTACCTAATCTGGCGAATATTCCATCGAGACGTGACAGCAACGGAGAATAGAAAGGGTCGTAGTTACTCAGGATCATTGAGGAGGCTGGAATCTTCTGAAACACCTATTAAAGAAAACAAACAGATTATTTGAAGGAAAAATATTATTTTGTCAATTTTTACGATCATGTTAAAAAACTTCTATTATATTTATTTACAATATTGATAGGGTAGGATATATATATGGATGAACTCTCTTTCTTCCATGGTAAAAGCCCATCGAGGGAACGGGCGGAAATCATAGGAATCATGTCATAGGCGATGCGGCTAACAACCCATCACTATTTTGATTTCTCTTTCCACCTATACGCCCTTAATCATGCTAAACGTCGTCTGTAGGTCTCGTTACCTTAGGCCCTGTCTACCCCGTAAGGGATAAAGACGTGATTTGTGATGATGATGATGATGACGTTAAAAAAAGATACTTAATACAGCTTTTTTCTTGCTAACTTTGCGTATTGTCTACGGTACGCTGGCCAGCGTTAAACGATACAGACGAAGTCGCGGACAGTCGCTATATTTTAATACATACATACACACATACATAACTTACGTCTTTATCCCTTACGGGTTAAACAGAGCCTAGCTAGAGCAACAGGACCTAAAAGCCACGTTAAGCATTATTGTCGGCGATGATGTTATAGGCGATGCGGCTAGCAACTCATCACTATTTTGATTTCCCTATCCACCTATACGCCCTTAATCATGCTAAACGCGGCCTTAAGGTTTTGTTACCTTAGGTCCTGTCTACCCCGTGGGGTCGGGGAGGAGATTCCCACATAACTTCCGTGCCGTCCCCACGGCGCGGTCGTATGCGTAACGCATTTTCCCACCGCAAAAAAAAAGGTTCTGTCTACCCCGTAAGGGATAAATAAATAATAATAATAATAATATCTTGGGACAATTGACACCAATTGACCTAGCCCCAAACTAAGCAAAGCTTGTAATATGGGCACTAGATATTTTTCATACAAATATCTGCCCCGACCGGGGATCGAACCCGGGACCTCAAGCTTCATAGTCAGGTTCTCTAACCACTGGGCCATCCGGTCGTCAAATAAAGACGTGATATAATGTATGTATGTATGTATGAGTGATCTGCGCGGGAAGAGAAGGATCTGGTACATTCTGTTTTTTCTTTGCTCAGACCAGTGTGAAGGAAAAAATTAATGAACCCTAATTTTCAGCCAGTTTTTGGTTACCCTATGCTACAAGCTTAAAGCTTACACAATACATGTAACTAATACTAGTACTCCGTATTGAACTCTTAAAGCTTCATCGAATCCGGTATCAATTCTCGAATTAAACTCACTCTGTATTAGGATTTAAGCCCTTAAAGCCCTCGAGTATATTAGTCGAGATGTTGTTCCAATGTAATAATTTAAAATCTCGACCGGAAGTCAATGATCGTCCCCTGAGGTTTGAGATAATATTTTATTTTCGTTCAGATCCCTTCATTCCGTAAATTTGTTAAAATTAAATTTTATGCGGGTTCTTTATTAAGGAGCTCTAACCAAATATTAATTTAGCTGTTATATACTCGTATTTTATATGGGATATGAGCCATTATAATTTATCTAAGCAGGCGTTACATTGCGGAGGGCCATTTTATGAACAAAAAACATTTACCCAGCTACTCCGCTACTCACGTGCAAGACATTCCAGCACGTTACATGCAAGCCCACTCTACTCTGTTGCCAGATAAAACACATATATAAATCCCACAAACCTAACTACCTCCTACACTACACCACACAAAACACTGACGCGTTTTGACTCGTTGAGAATGGATCCGTGATCATCACCAGCCTATATACTTCCCACTGCTGGGCACAGGCCTCCTCTCAGAATAAGAGGGCTTGGGCTATATAGTTCCCATGTGGGCCCAGTGCGGATTGGAAACTTCACACACACCATTGAATTGCTTTGCAAATGTTTGCAGGTTTCCTTCACCGAAAAGCTCATGGTAAATTTTAAATGTTATTTCGCACATAAATTCCGAAAGACTCAGGTGCGAGCCCGGGATTCGAACCCGCGACCCTTTGCTTGAGAGGCCACAGGTCAAACCCACTTGGCTACCACGGCTATACTCGTAGCTAATTGGCTATGGACCCGTAGAGATTTAGGGGATAGTTAGGTATGTGGGATTTATATATGTTTTATGTGGCAGCAGAGGAGGGTGGGCTTCTGGGATTGCCTGTAAACACGCATGTGAGTAGTGGAGTAGCAAGGTTAATGTTTTTTGTTCATAAATATTTCATATGTGGATGAAGCGAAAGAGGTATGTCAGGATTGAAGCAAGTGGAACAACTCTCTGCCTACCCATATGGGAAAGAGGCGTGACGGTAATATTTCATAATCCTGTGTGTGAAGTTAAGGGGGTACCTTTGGGGGCGGAGTTTATACACTAAAGCGGGACGCCGCTATCCAATAACGCGTCATAGAAAGAGGGCTAGTCAAAATGCGCTCAGAACACAGCGTAAATGCCAAAGCATTTAAAATTGCTCTGGATACGAAACTAAAGTATGGATTTGATTTTTATCTGACAAAAAAGAAGAAGCAATAATTACTGTTCTGTTTGTTCAATCGCATTAGCAATATTCCTTCTCATTTCGCTTCAGAAACGATAAAAGTGCCGAGGTAGGCCTAACTTTGAATAATATTTCTATCGCTAAATTTGTTTACAATCGTGCTTTCATCTGAAGGGTACGTTCGATATATAGTCGTTTATTATATATTTAAATGTTAAACCTTTATTTCAAATATTGAACGAGATATTAAGAATATAAAAAATCATATCATATTCTTTCTTTCATGCTGGTCTGGGAGCAAAGAAAAAACATGAATGTACCAGTTGCTTCTCTACCCGCGCAGATGGTAAAAGACCATCGAGGGAATGGGCGAAACTTATAGGAATCATGTTATAGGCGATGAGGCTAGCAACCCATCACTATTTTGATTCCATTTTCCACCTATACGCCCACAATCTTGCTAAATGTGGCCTGTAGGTCTTGTTACCTTAGGCTCTGTCTACCCCGTAAGGGATAAAGACGTGATTTGTGTATGTTTACGTATGTAAAAATCATAAAATATTCTTCTGAAAGTTTATTTAGACGCGTTTTGTTCCTGATCCCTCCAGAATATTATTCTCGTAACGGGGTTTTAACCGTACTCATGTGTCTAAATATTTTAATGAAATGGGCACTAATTGGTCTAAAACGCAAACACAGATTCCCTTTAGCATCGGTGTACTCGTAATGTTCCTCTTTGAAACAGATTTTGCTATTCAAGACCTTCCTCGCCGTTTTTGTAGTAAAGTAAAATATACGAGTCCCTTTTTAAATTATTCCTATATTACTGAATACTTATTACGGGAATAATCTCCATTGTGGCCAATATGGACCCACGCATAAATCCATTTGAAATAATGTAAATCAAACGGAATCCATTCGAATTAAAGCTGAATTCCGAGCTATGATTTATGAAATATTGCGAAATATTGGAAACGATGTGTGACAAAAATAGGGTTTCATTCTTGTGAGATTCTATCGAGAATACGTTTGTTTTTGATATAGTTTATGAAAGATACGCTCTATTGTTGAATAGAGCAAACAACCAAATAGAGTGGAAATGTCATCGCTACACAGTATAAAACAAAGTCGCTTCCCGCTCTCTGTCTATGTATGCATCTTTAAAACTACGCAAAGGATTTTGGTGCGGTTTTTTTAATAGATAGAGTGATTCAAGAGGAAGGTTTATATGTATAATTTTAGGCAGATGAAGTTGCGGGCAGAAGCTAGACTGACTTTGTTGTTCCATGTAGTGTAGAGGATAAAGGAAGCACAATTGCAAAAAAACGTGTTAGTATACTATTATGTCCAAAAAGACAGATGTGTTGCCGTAACTTTATAGCCTTTATTGGTTATTTTCTCTATGACTGCGGGAAAAACTTTCCCTAAGAATGTACACAACTATACGTTTTGTACTACCCGCCAGTAGCTTTTCACCGGTCTTTACCAGTTTATCTATCTTGTAGAAGGCTAACATTGCACCTTTCAACAGTTACCGTAGTCAAGTTACCTTGTAGTTGTTAGTACCGGATGCCAATTGGTTCTTGTAATATCCGGTCTTAGTCGGCAGGTACGTCACTTTTTGTCCACCAGCACCAAACCTGTCAACCAAAAGTTAAATTAGGCACAACTTTTACGAATAAAAAAAGCAAAATAAATAATTGCAAAAAGGAATAAATGTCTTCTTTCTTTCTTTCTTTCTTTCTTTGAATAATTTCACACACACAAGCTAAACGTTGATTTGGCTATTGCAGTGAGTTAATTATCAATTTCAATAGTTTTGATATTGTAATGCATCACATAACCCTGGATAAACCATAATACAAACTAAAAGTCTAGTAGTCAGGTGGGCTAGTAGTACACGCACACACGTGTTAATAAAGCCAAGCAAACAGGTCAAGCTACGCCTACGCGCACAAGCCGAGGCTCACTTTTATCCGGCCTCACTGTCACAGTCACAGCATGGAAGTACAATACAGAGTTGATAATTAGTTACCAAACACGAATCACAGCCAACCCTCGTCTGTCTCGACTGTTCGCACTTAATTAGCAGCAAGGCTTCAGTTAATCAAACTTTCTAGGTTTCGGCACCCACGCTTCTATAAAGAAGTGGAGGAGCGGTGACGTTTATAATGACCTTTGTTTTTCATAAAAGGGAAGGAAAAAAAGCAAAAAACAATCAGTATGGACTTGTCCTATCTATAATACCGTAAAACGGGGCGAGAAGTGATTGCGGGGGAGAGAAGGAAAAGAACAAATTTTGTGTTTTCACTTGCAGCTTAATATTATTATATCTCCTTTTTTCTAGTAATATGTTATTGTAATTTTTTTTATTTGTTCGTATCCCTTCTGACCTCACTACGGGGTGAGCTGGGATTTGCCTAAATTTTATTGTGTATTGTGTAGACTATGACACTAAATAACAGAATAATCATCATGAAACTAAAGTTCATACCACTGAAACATTTTTTATCTATAAAAATGAACTTGCCACATACGAAAATACTTTTTATCGGGGTTTGAACTTCAATTTTGTCCCTGCTCACCCCGTTTTACGTTTTATCTAGTTCAAAAAACCAAGGACTCATACAAACTTGCAAGAGCTCTTAAGCCACCTTAATCTGGCCCCGTCACTATATATTTTCTTAGCGTGTCAAATTTTAGTGCGTCCATCTGTGGTTTGAACTGTGCGGTGATCGATCAGTAAGTGACTTTCAACATGAAACTACCGCGAGACTTAATCATAATCAGTGTTGTGTGCTACATTTGACAATAATAAAAATGACGATGAAAACGAGGGTAGTTGTGCGCCGCTGTCAGTTGCGTCAAACAGCCGCGCGAATAGAGCGCTAGCGCGCAGTGTTCGTTTCGCTGCCGCCGGGGCGAGCGCTCCAGGAAGAAGGACTACGAAACAGTCCGAAACATGTCGAGCATCACTCGACTTTTTATACGTGAGTTATCCGTTTAAGTGTAATTATGATCAGTAAGTGTCTGTTTATTGATGATTTATTAATATTTTTAAATAAAAGGCAACAGTCTTTTATTTAAAAATATGAATAAAATATTAATAAACAGTCACTTGGTGGGTACTACCCGACGGCAAGGCAGGCCGAGGTAGAGATGGCGATATGTCCTGGATGTGGAACTGACCGAGTGGTGGGAAATAGCTCTGGATAGAAAGAAGTGGAGGTCGAGAGGGGACACCTTTGGCCCCCAGTGGGACACAAATATAGACGTTCATTCGCTATTATTTAGCTTACTGTGCGGATTTATTAATGGCCGGGTCTGTGTGACATAAGCTAGCTAATCAACTAGACAAAGTCGACGAAACGACAACAAACAGTCCAGGCTCGAATTAATTCAGAACACCCAATTGTTCTTCACCACTTCGAAGCCGATATTTAGAACGATACAACTGCCAGCAAAACGTAATTACTATGAAATTGACAAACGTAAATTCTTGGCGCGGAAATTTTGGGGCCCACGTTTTCCTTCTAATTGGCTACAAATAAAGCCTAAGGCGGAGAACCAAAAGGGAATAAGTCAGAATGATAACTTTTTGCAACGCTTAATATTTTATTTAAAATTAGCTATTGCCAAAGACTTCGTTTACAAAGAATTTGTATATCGCTATCCCACGGCAACTACGCGATTTTCCGGGGTAAAAGTAGCCTACTGTTGTAGGCTATATTCTATCCTTGCGACAAATTTTTGCTATATCTGTTCACTCGGTTTGACGCGAAAGAGTAACAAATATCCATCCATACTACAAATTTTTGTATTCATTAGTAGGACAGTAGGATTCATTGATGAAAACATTTCATCATTATCATTTTATCAGCGCTGAGAGACGTCTACTGCTGGATATAGGTGGTCCCAAAGGATCTTCAAAACAATCGATTTTGTGTTACCCGCAGCCAATCTTCCTACGATCTAGTTAAGCTAGATCATCCGTCCACCTCATGGAATTTTTTTTTAAGTAAGAGTAACTATGTCTAATGCTCATTGATCCATCAGGGACGAGTGCCAGAAAGAAGAGAATGCATTTATTTGTCCTGAAGCTGGACACTATAATAGGCAAAAAAAAAGTCTAAAATCTTCTTTCTAAAAGGCAAGCAAAAAAGAGTCTTAAGATTCAAGAAGTAGGTAGGTAGTCAATTTTATTATTGGTGATGTTGCATACAAGTTTTTTTCTTGAAGTCTGTTAAAAAGCATTACCATTTTACTAAGTTAGCTTTCAGTTTAAAAAATTATGAGTTTTCTTTTTAAGAAATGTTGATACTACATTTTGTCTTCTTAGCTTTATAACAGAAGTAAAATTGAGGCTTCGTCTACCAGATGCGACCGAATTGTAAAACACAGCTTAGCAGATTTATTGTCAACGAATTGTTTTGAAATCTTTTTGCCGAATGAAAACTATTTCATATCAAAGACATTGTATTATTTTCATAAATAAAATGAGTCGCCGGAAAATATTTGACCAAGGCCAAAAATAATTTAGAATACACATCTCGTTCTAAATTCGATTTTATATTTAGGAAAATAATTTCATTTAACCCGAATGACCTGGCTTTTTTTTAAAACGTTCCAAAATTTGATCATGGAACGTCCATAGGCCTTCCCCTTCCCCTCCCAACGCAGCCATTCACATTCCCCATATAAAACTGTTTAGTTAATCATCTTTCATCCATCCTCTCTACGAACAGGCATAACATCTAGAGAGATCTCCCTGCAGTACTTTTGGATTGTGACACTCCCCGCAGTACTATCGAATCTAACTTGAGATGATGGGTAAAAGACTAACCTTGACATATCAACATTGGAGAGGTCATTGACGTCACTCGGATCCGCCATATTGACATACATCCCGTCTTGAGGGTATGCGTACGCGCCAGCTGGATCCGTTTCGTACGCCATGAAGTCTTTCTGGTCGTTGCTATATTGAGTAGGGTCTTCGACTGCTGGCGGATTACTGGCCTGGCTAGAGGACGCTGACAATTGGGATATCCCTGGAAACAAATGAATGTTGTGCTGATTGTTTGTCTCAAATCGTGATGAGAACAGAGGCAAAGTAAAGCAAGATATGAGTAATAAATCAAATAATAATTTTCTTATTTGTTTGCTTTCTTATTTAGTTAGTTCCATGCTGATCTGAGAGGAAAGGAAAATCATAGAATGTATCAGCGACTTTTCTTCCAGTGCATATGGTAAAAGCCCATGGAGGGATGTTCGAACATCTTAGGAATTATGTTATAGGCAATGCATCACTATTTTAATTCCCCTTTCCATGTCTATATCCACAATCAGGCTAAACGTGGCCTTTAGAGCTTGTTACCTTAGGCTGTCTACCCCGTAAGGGAGAAATACGTGATTTGTATTTATTTGTACATTATGTATGTATTGACGACGTGGTTGGCTTGGTTGGTTGTGACCCTGCCTGCGAAGCAAGCGTCCCGGGTTCGAATCTTGGTAAGAGCATAGATTTGTGTGATGAGCATCAATATTTGTTTTTGAGTCATGGATGTTTCTAACAATTTAAGTATATTTATTTCTCTATATAAGTATGTATATCGTTATATAGTACCCATAACACAAGCCTTACTAGCGCTTACTTTGGGATTTGATCAATTTGTGTGAATTGTTCCCTAATATTTATTTATTTTATTTATTTTATTTTATCTGCTAGCGACCTTATATCGAAACCTATAATTTTCACATATAATCAGTACCTATGCAGTACAATAATTCTATTTTCATAGGACTATGTGAGCGCTCACCGACAACTAGCTGGAATTTTGGGGAGAAATTGAACCTTTGATGTTCGTAGTAGGTATAATGGAGGTTATAATTTGATTTAAAATGTAGAGACATGCCTCAGACCCAAGCTCAGGTGTTGGACTATTACGCTAACGAATTAGAAACTTTGGAAGTTGGAACAAATGACAGGAAATTTAAATATAACGGACACAACTTTTACATTAACAGGAGAACGAAACAAGAACGCATTTTCCTTTGACATGTTACACGTTACAATGGGGGCTATCGCGTGTGAATTTGCCACTAGAGGCGCTAGTGTCGCGTGAGGCCCAATAACATTCACTTTTCACTGGTTTTGGCGCGCTTCGTGACGTAAATTATAATTTCTTTCATTTACCTGTTGTTGAAAAGATCTCCTTCGTGAAATTATCGCAAATTTGGATTATTTGGCGACGAATGTGAACGCTTTGAAAGCGAAATTAAGAAAAAGAGGCGCAAAAATAAGCGGCCTCTAAGTTGAAATTAATGATAGTTATTTATAATTAGTAAACTTAATGAGATTCAAGATTTAAAACTTTGTTACGGCGCCGATCTTATAAAGTCGCCTTTGACAGCTTAATAGTCTTTGTTTTTTCTTTACTCAAAGACCAGCATGAAAGAAATTGTAATAGTTATGTACACAAACATTTTTTTTTGGTACTATATATTTATTTTGTAAATGATTACAAAAGAATTAACTAAAATATAAACTTAGGCTACCTTAAAATAACTTAGTAAAATAAAACTTATGTTAAAAATTAAAATAAATTTGGACCCTTAGGTAGGGTCCCCATCACGCAGGCAGCATTCCCGCATTGTATCGCAATTGAAAGTCTTTGTACACAATATGGTTTGCTTCTTATAGTTGCTACAATGTTCGGTTTACGAAAACAAACGCGGCACTCGCATATTTAAAGGAGCGAGCACACCGCTGCGTCTACGCAGTGACGTGTCGCATGCGTCCCTCTCACCGTTTCTTCATACATTTTGTTGCGCAAACGCACCGTCGACGTTAAACGCACTGGACTGGTGTGGTCGGACCTTTATCCGATTGAAACATGTAAACACCAAAGTGCCCGCTTTCAGTTTGTCCGTATATTTTCATTAATATATTACAAGTGGGAAAGTTTTCTCTCGCCTGTCAAAAGATGAATGGTAACTTGCAAAAGTTACGCACTCTTTCGTTGAGACTTTTCCTCGAAATATGTTGGGCTTTGCATTTTAAGTTTCAATGGGTTTATTTAGGTCTTCTTGAAGTACTTAAATTGAATTTCATCGGAACCTGACAATCTTGTTGACACAGCCAACTGACGCTGACATCGGATTTTCTTTGTTCTAGTAAAACGATGAACATCCTATCTTGGATTACAATCACATGAATAGAGTGCAATTGAATCCGTTGTCCATGCCAATCTATATAATATAACCTATATTTATAAAAAAAAGTCGTGTTAGTTACACTTTTTATAACTCAAGAACGGCTAAACCGATTTGGCTGAAAATTTATGGGCAGTTAGCTTAGAACCAGGAGACGGAATAGGATACTTTTTATTCCGATTTTCCTGCGGGATTGGAAAATCCTGAAATGTTGTACCAATAAAGCTACAGAGATTAAATATGTAGATATTAATTCAATTTTCAAATTTCCAAATTTTTTGGGATAAAAACACGAGGTAAATAATTAAAGCTATAATTGGTAGATGATATTCCTAGAGGATCACGTAGGTGCTCTAAAAAGGGATATTCCGAATTTCCCACGGAATAATAAATAAAAACCTTATACTTGGAGACAAGAGTGGATATATGGAGTATGTCGTCACCACAGGTCGTCACTCTGACGTTATCTGCTCGGACGATGTCGCGGGCAAAAGCTAGTTGGCTATAAATCTCTACAACATTGTAAGACGACGTATTTATCCTCTACGGGGTAGACAGAGCCTAAGGTAACAAGACCAGGTCACGTTTATCATAAATTTGTATTTCCGGACAGATGCAACCTAGGGCTCTTCAAGGCTAGAGTGAATAGGCTATTACTGAACCAGTGAGTTACACCTTTGGCCTCATCTGCATCTTCCACCAAGTGAGATAGAGGTCAATCACTGGTCAGTTCGTAATAAAAAAAAAATGCTAGACTCGTACATACATACCGTCACGCCTCTCCCACAGGGGTAGGCAGAGACTACTTTGACCCACTTGCTACGATCCTGACATACCTCTTTCGCGTCATCCACGATCATCAATCTTGTCATACATGCTATGATATTTCATAAGTTTCATCACTATCACTTCACTATCACTACATAGTATAAAATAAAGTCGCTTTCTCTGTCCCTATGTCCCTATGTATGCTTAAATCTTCAAAACTACACAACGGATTTTGATGCGGTTTCTTTTAATAGATAAAGTGATTCAAGAGGAAGGTTTTATGTATAATTCTACGCAGAGAAAGTTGCGGGCAGAAGCTAGTTACTAATAAATTACATTTTTAGTTCAGATCTAACACAACCCAAAATGACGTTTAAGAAGTTACGAAATTAATAATTTATTTTTATTTGTACGTACACGCACGTTACAAAGAGAAAAACATTATTCAGTTGTACAGTAGGTCAGATCAACTTGTGGTCGAACCTTTCGACCCCTAAACCAGGTGTTAAACCTGTGTCGTAGGGGCTCGGGGGGAGGGGGGGGGGGGGGGTAGTTCGTTCGATATTCTGTGTCAAAAAAACACGGAAAAAAGTCTAAAGAAAAAAATAGCGATGAGATAAACAAAATTAATTTACATTTACCAATGAAATTCAGACTGATGATTCCAGTCACAAATAAAGCGTATGTTACTTATGATAAGGTTTACATGTGTGAACATATTCCATATTGTACGGCAAAGTTACTAAAACCAACTAAAGCAAATAACGACGTAGCTTGTGACTTGTTGCCAGTTCATTATTATAATAACATGATATCTCTTACCTTTTCCGAGAATTTTTCCGAAACTCCCCAAAATACTCGGCAGGAACATCGCCAGAAGCATTCCCTTGAAGAGTTGGGCTCCAAAAAGAAGGGGCACGAACAACTTCTTCAATCCGAAAGCTGAAAAGTCACATCCATTATTAAGTATAATAAGTGACAAAATTTTCTCTTCCAAACTTTAACATTATAAATAGAACATTTTCACGAAGTTATTCGTTAATAATTTGTGCTATTATAAGAAATGTTTTGAATACAACTTCCTAAGATTCTTATGTTGAAGTAATTGAGTTGTGTCGAGATGGCGCAAATATTATTATAGACGAAATTGTTACGAGATTATTATGAAGCTGTTATGAGTTCTATTTTTAAACGTTTTCCTTATTGAATCAATCAGGCGACGCAATAGTTAAATAATATTAGCAAATAATAAATGAAATTTCTAAGCGATACTGAAAATTAGAACACAGAAAAATCCAAAAAGTAAAGCTATGGCCGGGACTCGAACTCGGATCCTCGTCATTCCGTGACGCTTGCTATACCCCTACACCACCCATAGTAGGTTGATAAGCCTTCGAATTTTTCTATCTATTACTAGCTGTCATGTGACCTTGTTACTGTGGGAATTTTTTGTCACTAAGCGTCGTCTGTTTGAATGATGTGTATGAAATAATAAATGATAATGTTTATTGGTTGTCATAAATAGAAAATTGATGAGAACTCCTTGTAAACTAGACAATGCTTGCAGGCAGGCGACCCCTCTCTTTCGCACACGATTTATGCTTATAAGCCAATTAAAATTACAATTTTATTATGATCTACAATAATTCCACACACTGACAAGTGTGTGTGTATGCGTGTTCACACTATGCTAATAATAGCTCTTGCAATTTCACAATGGCGAATGAGCTTTATTTGTGTTAAACACGTATCTGCATACTTGTCATAGTGCGCGTGTCTAACAGAGCGCATTTGGACCGAGATGTCTGTGTTTTTTATGCTTGCCATACCTCTCTGATCTCACGCACACTTTGACACGTATTCAGATAAGTGTTAACCACAAATAAAGGTCACTCACCATCGTGAATCGCAAGAGCTATAATCAAGTATAATTACTAGTAGGTACACTTAAGTAAACTTCGGTTTAGTAACCAAATTAGGAGTGTTTCTAAACTACCAGTGGTATATTATCTTTTTTAGTACGATGACGGCTTAAACCTTCCTTAACCAAAGTAATAGAAGGATTAAACATTGATATTAGACACAAATAAGCTAAGTGCTGTTAATGATTTTCGTCGAAAACAAATCATTTTGTTAGGTACCAATTATTTATGTATCCATCATCTTGTACCGGTTGGCTCTTAAAGCGTTTAAGGTTTAAATGCTTTCAAAACAAACGATAGCGATCTGTCGTGTTTATGTCAGACTAATTTACAAAGGTATGCAATTATGAAAACGGGAATAGTAGTTTATGTACCATAATTTGATTCAGTTTACTTTGAGCAAACTTGTCATAAAGGAGTATTTAGACCAGAGTAATGAACGCCGAGGGCTTTGATGTGAAAGTCTACGTACTGCCGCCGTTTCCTTCCTCAAACCACCTACAGTCTAGTCTAGGTGAATAGTCTTTTCGGGACCGTTGAGACCTAATTTGACTGCCGTCATCTAACAGAGCGTAGGTGTCGCTACCGGAGGGACTGACATAGTAACTGCAACTTTCAGTAACGGCCCAGAAGACAATGCGGTGTCCGATTATTTGATCAACAAACGTTTGACAAGTGTTTCGTTCGGCAAAAAAATCATTTGACATAACTTTCAACAGAGTATTTTAAAGTTGTTCCAGAATATTTCCGCTGGCGGTTGGGTTAATTTGACTGAACAACCCTGTAAACGTTTTTCAGGATTTTTGAATCACAGATAACATTTTTTTCCACATTGGTCGATGTTTTGAAATAAAAATGGCGTGTTCAGTGAAACTAACCCTAAACCTTCTGAAATATTCTGGAAAAAATCTGAGACGAAAAAAACAACTGAAAACGATAAAATTGTCAATCGCGTAATTACTTTCCAATATATAACACTTTAGAGCTTGACTGTACATACCAATCAAACATCGCAAGTCAACGATTAAATTAAATTATTAGCATATTCATAGCAGTAATCAAGCTACTCGTAAAATTCTAACATGGAACAGGAGGGATAGTAAGCTTCTATACTGCTTAACGAGTTTTAAACGTTTTGAACACTAATTTGGTGAAAATAAGGGTCAAGAAAGATCATTGATCATTAACCCGAGGCATGTGATTGTACCACTTAGGGAGTCCCTGTTATTGGTCTTAACTTAAGACTCGCATTGTAATGCAGAATAAGTATTGTAGCGACCCTAGCAGGGAGCAACTATGCTTGCCAACGAGGCTCTGAGCACCTAGCACTTGCAAGCGCCCACATGACAGAGACTGCATTCCATACCGACCTCCGGTCTAAAAAGGGGAGCTGATATAGCGACCCTAGCGCCACCTAGTTGGCCTCTACGTAACTACTACGCCGCATGAGTAGCTAGCTCCAGCTCTAATGACAGCTGTTACATCGTTCTACATCCCGCTAACGAAGTTTCTTAACACGGATGCATAAATACAGCTTTCAACTCTCTTCCTTCGGACTCCGTTCCCCAGGCATAGCATCAGCCTGAAGAGAGATCTTTCTATTGTGGACTCTCCCCACAGTCTGATTGTAACGCTGTAGAACACCTCAATAAAGAAATAACAAAACCTTATGGGTGCCGCGACGCGGACCCACGCCAAAAATGTGGAATTGGTTTAATTTGAAACAAATGAGACTAGCAAGCAGTTCTTTTTAATACAAGAGGTTAATTCATTTCAAAAAATATTATTTTTCTGTTATTTCATTATGACAGTTCATTGGTCTAGTGTAAATGCTCCTTTAGGTTTGCTGTGACCCAATTCTAATAATTTAATGCCATTTTAGTTCACAGAGTATTCAAACACAAACCCAAGTCAAAGTTGAATAAGCGTCAAACGGCTAACATTTTGAGTTAACGTTCACTTTGCACTAGAAAAAGTTTCATAACTATTGAAACTAACTGCAGAAATATTTTTTGTAATTTCGAATAAAATAGCTTCAGTTCATTATTTGACAGAGAAATGGAACGGCCAGCAATTAAAATCGTAAAAATTTCTAAATGTCATTGAAAATTAGGATACACAAAAATCCGAAAAGTAGAGCTATGGCCGGGAATCGAACCCGGATCGCGGATTCCATACCGCGTGCTATACCCTTACACCACCCATAGCAGGTGGGTAGTCTTCGAATTTTTCTACCTGTTACTAGCTGTCACGTGACCTTGTTACTATGCGATTTTTTTTGTCACTAAGCGTCATCTCTGTGTCTGTTTGAATGATGTGTCTGTACGACACAAAATCAAAATAGCAATTATAGTATATCTTATAGCAAAAGTATTTTCTCATAGCTTCCCACTACATGGCCTAGCTCGCGCTCGGTCGTCTATGTTTTCACCCAGCAACCTCTGACTTCACAGTCTCATTTTTAATAGAAATTTTATAATTATGTGCTAGGTATACTTACATCGAAACGTGATAAACCTTGCTGCTTTAGGAAGATTGATTGAAATGATGTGCGTTTCCACAAAATTCTTAATCTTCTGAAGTAGCCTGTATTCATACGTGTAAGTACTAAAAAGAGCTCTTGCTTCTGCATCATTGAGATTAAATTTCCTTGCGCTCCTATCCTTCACTGATTTAATTTCCACACCATCTATGATTTCGTACCTATCTTTGCTTAATGCTTCATCTAATACACTCTCCACTTCATTTTGTAACTGTTTCTCTGTTTTATTGACAAGTAAATATTTCGTTGTAAACGTGCCAACGGTCGATATGACTTCATCAATGAAACTGTCTGCCTCTTCGTGTGGCACTTCATTATGTTTCTTATCGAATTTACTACTATTGTGACAACTATGGCATTGTTTAGTTTCTACATTATTATCTACACTGTCTATTCTTTTGGTTATGTTTTCTATTTGACTTGTTTCATTACTAAGAACTGTCTGACAATTGTTTTGTAATATAAGAAGGAATATATAGGTTATGACTACTAGGCTCTTCTCTGTGAACCTCCATTCCGATCTGCTAGGCCTTCGTTTTGCTGTTCCGTGCAAGAGATCCATTTTTGTGGTGATCTCTATCTAACTTCATTACCGTTGTTATTGATTTCTTGAGATTGATGAGATCATCTGAAACAAATAAAATGATTTGTTGAGATTCATAATAATTATTCACTACTTTGTGGTAGTAATTTAATGCCGTGTTTCTAATCATCCCTTCTATGTTGGTTTAGAAGTAAAGTTACGGGCACAAGAGGCATTTCATCTTAGTCCTCTAGGTTGGCAACGCATCTGCAATCCCTCCGGGGTTGCGGGTGTCTATGGGCAGTGGTGATCACTTACCATCAGGTGACCCACTTGCTCGTTTGCCTTCCTAATCATATTAAAAAAAAAAAAAAAAAAAGAACATAGAATGTACCACTTGCTTCTCTTCCCGCGCAGATGGCAAAAGCTCATCGAGGGAACGGACAATAATCTTAGGAATCATGCGGCTAGCAATCCGTCACTATTTTGATTGCCCTTTCCACCTATACGCCCAGACGCCCGCAATCATGCTGAACGTGGCCTTTAGGTATTGTTACTTAGGTATAAAAGTGTACATACATATATAAGACATTTTATGTTAATTGCTTTAGAATTTGTACCGGTAGCCGTCGAGACAGCGGGTCCCTGGGGTTCGGAGGCAAAGGAGCGAGCAGACTGACGGATAGGGGCTGCGACCCCCGCTCGGGTTCGTGGCTGGTTCAAAGGGTTGCCATTACAGTTCAAAAAGGCAACGCGGCCAGCATAATGGGAACCTTTGAATCAGGCACCACACACGGGGGGGGGGGGGGTGATTTTTTAAGTTAATTTTTTTTTTTTTTTTTTTATGTGAATAGGAAGGCAAACGAGCAAGTGGGTCACCTGATGGTAAATGATCACCACGGCCCATAGACACCCGCAACCCCGGAGGGATTGCAGATGCGTTGCCAACCTAGAGGACTAAGATGAAATGCCTCTTGTGCCCGTAATTTCCCCGGCTGTCTTACTCTCCACACCGGAACACAGCAGTGCAAGCACTGCTATTTAGCGGCAGGATTAGCGAGTAAGATGGTGGTAGCGATCCAATTTAATCATTTAATCATTTTTAACTTACTTTACTTTAAATCAACTATCCTAGTTTTAGTGTTCTTTATTGTTATTTAGTTCTTAATTGTTTGTATATTAATAAAAATATTACTTTAATTACTTTAGATGGTAGTAAGTAATAAACTTCATTCAGTTCTTTTTTCTGTTCCTTTCTTCGCACGTACTTTGTTTTACTTTGACTAGTAGAGACTTTATACATCTCTACTATAGACTAATATAATTTAAGTAGAATTTAAGTATTGTAGTTGCTGAAGGTATTTTATTTTGAAAAATGACTCTGCCGAGTTTCTTGCGGCGCAATCTTCTTGGCAATGATGGACTTTCCGAATGCGCTGGTAGTCTCACAATAAAACATGTAAAAGAGCTATTGGCGGCCAATATACAAAAATAAATTTAGAATTTATTATTTGAGAAGCGATATTTTATGGAATATTATTGACCGTAATGTAAATACAAATAAACAATACATACATGCACAAATCACGTCTTTATCCCTTAGGGGTAGACAGAGCCTAAGGTAACAAGATCTACAGGCCACGTTTAGCAAGACACTGAGGGCGTAGAGGTGGAAAGTGGAATCAAAATAGTGATGGGTTGCTAGCCACATCGCCTATAACATGATTCCTATGATTTTCGCAAATTCCCTCAATGGGTTTTTACCATTTGTGCGGGAAGAGCAGCAACGGGTACATTCCATGTTTTTTCTTTGCTCCCAGACCAGCATGGAAGTAAATAAGCAAATAAACAATGCCAGAACTAATTCCGTGTTCTTTCATGACACTTACTATGACAATTACTCCGTCATTACACCTGACATGCATAACATGACATGATTTTCCCATCGATTGTTACGAGTTACGGAGAAAATGTAATCTAAACGTGTTCCGATTAAAAAGAAAACCGATATACTTCTGTCCCACTTCCCCACATTCCGTAAGACAATGAGATTTTGTTTATTTTCGATACATTCAGGTTATAAACAGTTTTCTAAAGTTTGCTGTATTGCATGGCTATTAGAATGAAAAGATTTTAGCGGGTCGGTTGAAGAGCAGGATTTTTACGGTAAGCTTATGTAATTATAATAGTCTTATATGGTAATAAATAAATACATCAAAATATGGTATTAATAAAATTATGTACCTACAGTTAGTAACGTAAAAAGCTGGCTGACAATGCACATTCTAAACAACTAGAATTAGAGATATGAAATTCGCCAGACATATTCCTTGAACTTTGCAGAGGTGACACTAAGAATGGAACTATATAGCCCAAGCCCTCTCGTTCCCAGTTGTGGGACGAATATAAGCTGGAAGTGATGATGATGATTTGACAGAAAACCTATGAAATAATGAAAATGAAAATGAAAATGAAAATTTATTTTTGCAAATTGGCCGCCAGGGGCTCTTTTACATGTCTTTTTGAAACTACCAGCACATTCGGAAAGACCATCATTGCCAAGAAGAATGCGCCGCAAGAAACTTGGCAGAAAGTCATTTTTTCAAAATAAAATACAGTAAGAATACTTAAGTTCTACTTAAATTAAATACATTTATAAAAGGGATGTATAAGGTCCCCGAGCCTTAAATTATATTAATCTATAAATAGTAGAGATGTATAAAGTCTCTACTAGTCAAAAATAAAAAACAAAGAAAAGAAAATAATAACAATAAGTTCAGTGGAGGTGTAAAACGCCTCTACCGTCAAATAAATTAATTGGAGATGTCTCCAATGTCGTTATTGAAGGAGCACTATCTGTCATCTTGTGCGTGAATCTTGTAGCTGCCTTTTTTATGTATGTGTGTAGTGTCTATTTATATCTCCATTTATTATATATATGTGTGTTTCATGTATATATTTTGTATTTTCAGTACTTAGTATTTTAATCTATATTCTAAATTGCACCACCTGCTCAGATCTGTTCTGTTCTCCAGTCCATTATGGTTGCTTGGTAGAGATCGCTCTGTAGTGATAAGGCCGCCTATTGTTACCTTGTAATATTCTGTATACCTTTCTTCTGTTTTGGTAGTTATATGTGGTGTTCAATAAAGAGTTATTGTATTGTATTGAAATCAAAATCTTCGGTTATTAGTTAATGTTATCGTTACTTGGTGCTAAATGCCCCCCCTTATTCATAAACGCTCTCTAGGCTTCTGCTAACTTAGCAATCGTTTGTCCTTATCTGTGAAAGGTAAATGCCAAAGTGACAGATAAGGACAAGCGATTGCCAAGTGAGCAGAAGCCTACAGAGCGTTTATGAATGAGGGGGTAAAGTTATTTCATCAAATTCAAAATGGCCGCCAAGCACGTGTGAATAAAACTCTCGGTACCTATCCTTCTATCAATCCGCGCCCTCTCTATTATTACTGGACCCCTCAAATCGGGTTAACTACCCGTGACGGGTTGTCCACGTAGATTTAACGACGTTACACCCTTTTAGGGTTTTGAAGGGTTTTTCAATCATTAGCACCGTCGTATGTTATTTGGTTAGTAAGAGGGAAATAGGTGTCGGGTCGTTAAATTGTAACGTGTTTTTGATTAAACGAGGCTCTTCTGTCCGTCCGTTCAACACAGGGTTGTATTTTACTTAACTGCTCGACACAAAGGAGGTTAGGAGTTATTATGTAATCTTAGCCGCTGTATTAGGTTTCAAATGCATCAAGATTTTGATGACTCTGACGTTCATTGATTTCTTATAATAAAATTGCGAGCGTCATTATTTTATATTCATAGTAATCAAAGTCCAGTGGAACAGAAAGTCTGTGAACTGCAATCCACAAAAATGTCTAGGGATCAATCCCGTGTGGATTCTCTTACTCACTTGATCCCTATATGTTTTTGGGATGTATATATCTAATAGGGGAAGTCATTTTTGGTTTTAAATGACATTTACTGTTTTTTTGAGATATTGCTTTCGAGACTTATTTCTAACCAAACTCCTTGGTTCTGCTAATGGAAAGTATTTAACCTAATGACGTAGATTAAACGGGCAATATTATTATTGTGTGATCCACACATATCGCGATCCATATCACGAAATATTAATGCGTATCGCAGCGAATGCAGTTGTTATTAAAATCTACCGTCCAAATATGATATGCCAGTATCACCGTCTAGTCCACGAAATTATGATTTGTTTTATTAGCGAAATAAATAAATAAATACTTGTAAAAGGGAAAAAAGTAGATGATCTGCAAAGTCTGATCCTCGAAACTCCGACCTTGCCTTTGCTTTGAATTATCACCAGTCACCAAGCTAGTGTCAATGACCCGCGACTAAGGCATTGAACAATAGCTAAACCTTTTCGGAGGCAAATTTCAACAATGGAATTTTGAGCAAGCTTAAACAGTGTCCGTCACAATCGTTTATTTTCATTGACGCGAGATGTAATTAAATACTTAAACGTGGCGTCATTGGCGTCAATGAGGTCAGTAGCGACAGTGACGTCAGTGTTGGTGCAACAAAGTGGATGAGTGTATTATCCATTCCAGTTCATTTTAACGCCATTTAAAACAAACCAATTTCATCTCAATCCCCACACAGTTATTGTATGCAATATCACATTCAACGGAATGTTGAAAGATTATACTTGATATCTCATGACGTTTTATAACAATTATACTGTGAACTTGGGAGGGATTTGTTTGTTAAGAAAGCGTTATAATTGATTGTAATGGAATATGCCTACTTGGTGGGGCAGTAAGTTACATAACATACACAAATCATGTCTTTATCCCTTAAGGGGTAGACAGAGCTTAAGGTAACAAGAGCTAAGTTACATAAAAACAATATAACGATCGGCATAAAAGTAGAGAGCCTTTGTTATCGCTGTCAATTAAATCGTCGTGAGAATCGTCGTGTATAGTGTCTTAACCTCTTAAGTTCCGACTTTTTGTAAGTCACGTAGCGCTTAAGACCGAGTCACCAAGTTCCAGTTATATGACTTTAGATTTAATTTCATAATATTTAAACTTATTTTTTTATTTAACAATTTGTACTTCATACAGTACATTCGGCATTTATTCTTGCTATTAATATGTACGGAAGGACTTACGCGGATATACTAAGTTGCAAGCGAAAGTGGCGTTAATAACGCTGCGATGTTGACGCAGCGAGACAATGACAGATATTTGCCTTTCAAAAACAACAAACCCAACGCCGCGTCAGTGTCATTCAAGATCTCTCGCAGTGTCACTGCCGTGTTGAAAAAGTGGCTTCTCCACTCCAGAGCCTTTTTTGCAACAAACGTCTCTATCAAGTTCATGCTAAACTCTAACTAAAGTGTCAAATACTATGAGAACATTTTAATGTTATTAAGTGCCGCTAGTGGTCATAGTAATTCAGAGGTGTACGTACGCAAGCGGCTTCTATAAGTTTCTCGTGTCAAAAACGCACATTAGTGACTCAGCGTCTGTCACACTAGTCGCTTACTCTTGCGTCACTGACACTTGCTTCAAAAGCCTATCTCAATTCCTACCACGTTTAAGACAAGAATCAAACTAGTATTTACATATCATTAGGGTCCTAACTAGATTCAAGAAAGTTTGCGTCTCACCCACAAATCTGATTACTGAAAGTTTGTAGAGGCTTTAGATATCATAAGTGCACATGATTTAAGACTACACTGAAAAAAACGGGCTACTTACGGGTACGAAATTTGTAATGAGCCGGCAGCGAACTACTTCTTACGTATACCGCTATCGTAATAAGGTTGCGACCTACGTATTAAGGAGTCGGACCCATGACGCGTAAGTAGGTTGCAGCATGTTCGATAATGTAAGCGTCACGAGCTACTGATAATGTTGTTTCCTACGTAGGTAAGTATGCCGCATCATGAAATTAAAGAGTCCGACTACTTACGTTATACGTAGTCCGCATAAAGAGCCAGCATACGTATTAACGGATCTGTCAAGATTCCGGCACATTATTTACGTAGTCCGCCTAAGTACACAAGTCTACTGCACCGTTAGTTTAAATATGCCGACACATTACGTAAGGGTGCAGGCTACTTACATACGTTGCACGGCAGTCTTGCACTGAGCATAGATGCCGAAACATTATAATGCATCTGATCACGTGTTATAATGTTCCTGGCTACTTACATAATGTAATTGTATCATATATAAATGGCGATACATTATACGTACTCCACATACTGTCTTAAGTACACGGGGCAAGTATAAAAAGTAGCTGGCTAAGATATTCCGGAACATTATAAGTACTCCGTTTACTTACATAAGATGCTCTCTACGTATATTAAGTAGCAAGCGTACACTAAACTGAATTTAAGTAGTCCGCTCTCCAGTCACGTAATTTAGATATGCAGAAACATTATAAGTAATTTTTTTTTTTTTCAGTCAGACAGTACCAATGCCACCGCAGTACACACGTCTGCTGCCACATGATGTACTGTGGCGGCTTCTGTACAGTAGCACTGCTACCGCAGTACACACGTAAGCTGCTACATGATGTACTGTGGCGGGTCCTATTTGCCGCCACATGATGAACTGTGGCGGCATCAGTATAGTACCGGTGCTGCCGCAGTACACACGTCTGCTGCCACATGATGTACTGTGGCGGCTTCTGTACAGTACCACTGCTACCGCAGTACACACGTAAGCTGCTACATGATGTACTGTGGCGGGTCCTATATGCCGCCACATGATGAACTGTGGCGGCATCAGTATAGTACCGGTGCTGCCGCAGTACACACGTCTGCTGCCACATGATGTACTGTGGCGGCTTCTGTACAGTACCACTGCTACCGCAGTACACACGTAAGCTGCTACATTATGTACTGTGGCGGGTCCTATATATGCCGCCACATGATGAACTGTGGCGGCATCAGTATAGTACCGGTGCTGCCGCAGTACACACGTCTGCTGCCACATGATGTACTGTGGCGGCTTCTGTACAGTACCACTGCTGCCGCAGTACACACGTCTGCCGCCACATGATGTACTGTGGCGGCTTCTGTACAGTACCACTGCTGCCGCAGTACACACGTCTGCCGCCACATGATGTACTGTGGCGGCTTATGTACAGTACCACTGCTGCCGCAGTACACACGTAAGCTGCTACATGATGTACTGTGGCGGCTTATGTACAGTACCACTGCTGCCGCAGTACACACGTAAGCTGCTACATGATGTACTTTGGCGGCTTATGTACAGTACCACTGCTGCCGCAGTACACACGTAAGCTGCTACATGATGTACTGTGGCGGGTCCTATATGCAGTACCAGTCCCACCGCAGTACACACGTCTGCCGCCACATGATGTACTGTGGCGGCTTCTGTAGAGTACCACTGCTACCGCAGTACACACGTAAGCTGCTACATGATGTACTGTGGCGGGTCCTATATGCAGTACCAGTCCCACCGCAGTACACACGTCTGCCGCCACATGATGTACTGTGGCGGCTTCTGTACAGTACCACTGCTGCCGCAGTACACACGTCTGCCGCCACATGATGTACTGTGGCGGCTTCTGTACAGTACCACTGCTGCCGCAGTACACACGTAAGCTGCTACATGATGTACTGTGGCGGGTCCTATATGCAGTACCAGTCCCACCGCAGTACACACGTCTGCCGCCACATGATGTACTGTGGCGGCTTCTGTAGAGTACCACTGCTACCGCAGTACACACGTAAGCTGCTACATGATGTACTGTGGCGGGTCCTATATGCAGTACCAGTCCCACCGCAGTTCAAACGTCTGCCGCCACATGATGTACTGTGGCGGCTTCTGTACAGTACCACTGCTGCCGCAGTACACACGTCTGCCGCCACATGATGTACTGTGGCGGCTTCTGTACAGTACCACTGCTGCCGCAGTACACACGTCTGCCGCCACATGATGTACTGTGGCGGCTTCTGTAGAGTACCACTGCTACCGCAGTACACACGTAAGCTGCTACATGATGTACTGTGGCGGGTCCTATATGCAGTACCAGTCCCACCGCAGTTCAAACGTCTGCCGCCACATGATGTACTGTGGCGGCTTCTGTACAGTACCACTGCTGCCGCAGTACACACGTCTGCCGCCACATGATGTACTGTGGCGGCTTCTGTACAGTACCACTGCTGCCGCAGTACACACGTCTGCCGCCACATGATGTACTGTGGCGGCTTCTGTACAGTACCACTGCTGCCGCAGTACACACGTCTGCCGCCACATGATGTACTGTGGCGGCTTCTGTACAGTACCACTGCTGCCACAGTACACACGTCTGCCGCCACATGATGTACTGTGGCGGCTTATGTACAGTACCACTGCTGCCGCAGTACACACGTAAGCTGCTACATGATGTACTGTGGCGGGTCCTATATGCAGTACCAGTCCCACCGCAGTACACACGTCTGCCGCCACATGATGTACTGTGGCGGCTTCTGTAGAGTACCACTGCTACCGCAGTACACACGTAAGCTGCTACATGATGTACTGTGGCGGGTCCTATATGCAGTACCAGTCCCACCGCAGTTCAAACGTCTGCCGCCACATGATGTACTGTGGCGGCTTCTGTACAGTACCACTGCTGCCGCAGTACACACGTCTGCCGCCACATGATGTACTGTGGCGGCTTCTGTACAGTACCACTGCTGCCGCAGTACACACGTCTGCCGCCACATGATGTACTGTGGCGGCTTATGTACAGTACCACTGCTGCCGCAGTACACACGTAAGCTGCTACATGATGTACTGTGGCGGGTCCTATATGCAGTACCAGTCCCACCGCAGTACACACGTCTGCCGCCACATGATGTACTGTGGCGGCTTCTGTAGAGTACCACTGCTACCGCAGTACACACGTAAGCTGCTACATGATGTACTGTGGCGGGTCCTATATGCAGTACCAGTCCCACCGCAGTTCAAACGTCTGCCGCCACATGATGTACTGTGGCGGCTTCTGTACAGTACCACTGCTGCCGCAGTACACACGTCTGCCGCCACATGATGTACTGTGGCGGCTTCTGTACAGTACCACTGCTGCCGCAGTACACACGTCTGCCGCCACATGATGTACTGTGGCGGCTTCTGTACAGTACCACTGCTGCCGCAGTACACACGTCTGCCGCCACATGATGTACTGTGGCGGCTTCTGTACAGTACCACTGTTGCCGCAGTACACACGTAAGCTGCTACATGATGTACTGTGGCGGGTCCTATATGCAGTACCAGTCCCACCGCAGTACACACGTCTGCCGCCACATGATGTACTGTGGCGGCTTCTGTAGAGTACCACTGCTACCGCAGTACACACGTAAGCTGCTACATGATGTACTGTGGCGGGTCCTATATGCAGTACCAGTCCCACCGCAGTTCAAACGTCTGCCGCCACATGATGTACTGTGGCGGCTTCTGTAGAGTACCACTGCTGCCGCAGTACACACGTCTGCCGCCACATGATGTACTGTGGCGGCTTCTGTACAGTACCACTGCTGCCGCAGTACACACGTCTGCCGCCACATGATGTACTGTGGCGGCTTCTGTACAGTACCACTGCTGCCGCAGTACACACGTCTGCCGCCACATGATGTACTGTGGCGGCTTCTGTACAGTACCACTGCTGCCACAGTACACACGTCTGCCGCCACATGATGTACTGTGGCGGCTTATGTACAGTACCACTGCTGCCGCAGTACACACGTAAGCTGCTACATGATGTACTGTGGCGGGTCCTATATGCAGTACCAGTCCCACCGCAGTACACACGTCTGCCGCCACATGATGTACTGTGGCGGCTTCTGTAGAGTACCACTGCTACCGCAGTACACACGTAAGCTGCTACATGATGTACTGTGGCGGGTCCTATATGCAGTACCAGTCCCACCGCAGTTCAAACGTCTGCCGCCACATGATGTACTGTGGCGGCTTCTGTACAGTACCACTGCTGCCGCAGTACACACGTCTGCCGCCACATGATGTACTGTGGCGGCTTATGTACAGTACCACTGCTGCCGCAGTACACACGTAAGCTGCTACATGATGTACTGTGGCGGGTCCTATATGCAGTACCAGTCCCACCGCAGTACACACGTCTGCCGCCACATGATGTACTGTGGCGGCTTCTGTAGAGTACCACTGCTACCGCAGTACACACGTAAGCTGCTACATGATGTACTGTGGCGGGTCCTATATGCAGTACCAGTCCCACCGCAGTTCAAACGTCTGCCGCCACATGATGTACTGTGGCGGCTTCTGTACAGTACCACTGCTGCCGCAGTACACACGTCTGCCGCCACATGATGTACTGTGGCGGCTTCTGTACAGTACCACTGCTGCCGCAGTACACACGTCTGCCGCCACATGATGTACTGTGGCGGCTTCTGTACAGTACCACTGCTGCCGCAGTACACACGTCTGCCGCCACATGATGTACTGTGGCGGCTTCTGTACAGTACCACTGTTGCCGCAGTACACACGTAAGCTGCTACATGATGTACTGTGGCGGGTCCTATATGCAGTACCAGTCCCACCGCAGTACACACGTCTGCCGCCACATGATGTACTGTGGCGGCTTCTGTAGAGTACCACTGCTACCGCAGTACACACGTAAGCTGCTACATGATGTACTGTGGCGGGTCCTATATGCAGTACCAGTCCCACCGCAGTTCAAACGTCTGCCGCCACATGATGTACTGTGGCGGCTTCTGTAGAGTACCACTGCTGCCGCAGTACACACGTCTGCCGCCACATGATGTACTGTGGCGGCTTCTGTACAGTACCACTGCTGCCGCAGTACACACGTCTGCCGCCACATGATGTACTGTGGCGGCTTCTGTAGAGTACCACTGCTACCGCAGTACACACGTAAGCTGCTACATGATGTACTGTGGCGGGTCCTATATGCAGTACCAGTCCCACCGCAGTTCAAACGTCTGCCGCCACATGATGTACTGTGGCGGCTTCTGTAGAGTACCACTGCTGCCGCAGTACACACGTCTGCCGCCACATGATGTACTGTGGCGGCTTCTGTACAGTACCACTGCTGCCGCAGTACACACGTCTGCCGCCACATGATGTACTGTGGCGGCTTCTGTACAGTACCACTGCTGCCGCAGTACACACGTCTGCCGCCACATGATGTACTGTGGCGGCTTCTGTACAGTACCACTGCTGCCGCAGTACACACGTCTGCCGCCACATGATGTACTGTGGCGGCTTATGTACAGTACCACTGCTGCCGCAGTACACACGTAAGCTGCTAACCTTAAGCAATATGAACGAAAGGGGCGTGTGTTTTTGTTACGACGGTACAATGACAACTGTCAAAATCACTTAGGTACACGCATACCCCCTTTCCTCATCATTACTTAGCTTTATTTAAAAAACAAGCATAGTTACAATAAATGCCGGCAGATGGTGTTACAGGTAAGTAGGTCTTGTTTTTAGTATTATTTCTATGTCCCACAGCCCTGCGCCGTATGCAGCAGTGTCCAGCGATAACACCCCTGATTTTTTGGCATTCATCATCCCATTATTTAAAGCTGATTATTTGACACCATCAGGCATAAGAGTAAGAGTCAGAATGGCGGATGCACCCCCACAAATATATAAAATGATTATATTCAATATACTAAAAAAAATTACTCAAAATGTGTAACTAGGCAAATTCGGTCAGAGCGAGCATGAGACCTCAAGGCCAAAGGGGCCTACAGCGTGAGAGGCAAGGTCCTTAAATTTAGTAAAAAGGGCGCCTTAGGTTCCTTGCCTGCAAACAGGAATAGTTGCGAGTGAAAGAAAACAAACTTGTTGCTATGCTACACTTTATTGCCTATGACACTTGCTATGCATGTTACTAATGTAAGCTAAGAGACTAACTGTTCAAGTCTATGGTCGAGAGGGAAACTGGACTTAAAATAAAAGCCTTACGATCCGATTGCGGGACCGAGTACATCAACAAACAGTTTGTTGAATACTTAGGTAATGAAGGTATTAAGCATCAGTCCACAATAGTACTCCACAAATCTTCATGAAATGAAATGAAATGAAATGAAATGAAATTATTTATTTCGCAAGAACATACAGGTGTTACAGATATTATAATAAGTAAGTATACCTATTATGTTACAGGAATTTGATCCATGTCATGTATGCTCTGCCACAATTTGGCATGCAAAATCTAAAACTAATTTGTAATTTGAAAAATTTCACACGAACTTATTTAATTAAATTATTAACTATTAATACAATTTTAAATAATCCGACCCATAAATATTTCTGCATAATAATCCTATTCATATAATTTATCAAAATATTCAGTCAAAGTATAAAATGGTCTATTAATCAAGTAGGCCTTTAATTTTCTAGAAAATTCATTAATACTATTACATTGTTTTATGTCCTCATTTAAATTATTATAAATTTTAATACCATTATATTCCAGACTCCTTTTGAAATTCACATAATTGTTAGATCCTGGCAATTGGATGTCATAATTAAATTTACACAATCTACGTGGTCTGTTGTTGCTATTTAATCTAAAACTGGATTTATTTTTATATACAAAAATGCACACCAAATATATGTAAAGTGAAATTACAGTCAATATTTTATGTTTCACAAATAGTGGACGACAATGTTCGAGAGGTTTTGCCTTTTCAACATATCTAAGAGCTTTCTTCATGTATGAGGTACATCCTCATTTTGAATTTCCAAATAGCGTAATCTTGCTTACCGCTTAATAAAATCCCAGCAAGGGAACGCAGACTAGATCCTTTTGTGTGATCTGACATTTCCGCACTTTTATTGAAAATTCGTTAAAAATTCACTTTTGAGAGGTGAATTTAAATTTTGACTTCACACACAACTATACCACACTAAAGCATAAGCTTATTAAATGCTTTTAAGAGACTTTTCGTGCTGATAACGTATTGAAATAAAATAATAAGTGTCTTCGTTGCATGTTTGTATTGAAGTAAATATGATTTTGACACACAGCTAATTATTCTATATATAAATTTGAATTGACATTGACTAGTTATTATTTATAAACTACAACACTAACGGTTAGGTTTATTGGGCAATGCCAACAACAACTTAATTTATAGGATTTTTAGATGCTAGAGTGGCCGTCAGCTGAGAGTAGGTGAAAAGTGTAAGCAGTGTACTTACACTTGCACTTAGGCATGACTGACTTCATCATTTACACTTGTGATGAAGTCAGTCATGCCTACACCGAAGAGACAAAGACAAATAAAGCTAAGCGGAAGACGTCGAGCCGCCTTCCTTCACTGTCCGCCAAAGGTGGTGGAGCGAAGGGGCCACAGGCACCCGGCGAAACCGCAGACACAGGTCCTGAGCAGCCTCCGCTCACTGTGACGTTTTGAAACAATATGATGCCTCGCCTAGCGATGCACGGGCCGAAGCCTAGCCACGCCTAGCGATGAACGGACGAAGCCTAGCCTCGCCTAGCGACCCTGGAACAAAACCGGACCAATCAATCACCTTGTTCATTACAATAGACATAACAGTCCTTTTTATAGAATAAATAACAATATACATACACAAATACTCCCTAGACATTCCCTTGAAACTTTAGAGAACGCAACGCGGTGATTACATACAGGCATACGCACGTCACACCATTATCCCTTATGGAGTAGGCAGATCCGGAGTCACCAAGACTTAAAGCCACGCTTTGCAGTGACTGATATACACACCTCAGCTTAGAGCTGCTAGTACATTATTTAAATAATTAATAAGAATAGTACATACCCCACACAGTGGGATTTCATATGAAGAATTTAGTACACGGCGTTCGGCGGGCAGCTGCCCTCACACGGCGCTCGCCGGATTAGAGCATCAAGCTCACCATCAGCTGTAAACGTACTGCCATGAATTTCCATACAATCTCATAGTTAGTTACAATACCCAGTCATAATCAGTTTACTTACAATGATAGCGCGATCATTTAGACCGATTTAGATACGAGACGGCCGCCCGGGACTTGAGACAGGGCTCCGCAGCTCGGAATTAAAGCAGAGCCTCCATCCAGAGATATGTAGGCAAGACCGCCTTGCCGTAAGGCTTTAACTGTCAACCGGCCGCTAATTCATCAGCTGAAATGTACAATAAACAACGTTTAAATACTGCAAAACACTACCCAGTCATCAGCGGCAGGTCATTACAAGGCAATAGGCATACTTACGCTACGTCGGTGATAAATAGACGTGAAAAATCACTAATAAAATCCATAGCCAGCGGCTGCGTGGCACGGCCCGGTTACATTGTCTTCTGGAATAAACCAACGAAAAGATTAGAACACCAGTATTATTACATAAAGAGAATCAAAATACCGACCCAAAAGACTGCAAAACCAACCTTTAAACGCTTGATTAAACTGAAATTTCTCTTAAAAATTTAAATAGCGCGGAGGCCATCTTGTCTCGCATACGTGCCCTGTTTCATTCAAGTCGCACGCAGGATTGCGCAGTCACAGTCATTCGATGTACGACGGCGGCAAAGGCGTATTTCCTCCTTTAACCCCGGCCGGACGCCCCTCGCTACTTGGAGTCTAACTGCAAACATGGAACTAAAATCGTATTTCAACCTGAAACGACCACGAGAGAAATCCTGAAATATAACCAACTCAATGTTATTACACATAAAGTTTATTCAGTACAAGATTCATAAAATTTACAATATATACATAGTTCCCAAAAATTGTCAGCATCTTTTATTAATTTATTTACAAACTTTTGATTGTAAATTTTTATTGTGCTTTCAAACTTTGGGTCACAAAACAATCCTTTTGACTTCTTTGCAGCAAACATCTGTGTCTGTATTTGGGCCAGACATTTTTTGCTGATAACATTATTTTTGATATAATTTGCATTATTTTTTCTGTAGTTGGGCATTTCACCTCAACAACAAAACTGTCGCTAATCCCATCTGGGGAAGCACACCTATGAAATTAGTATGAACCCGCTTTTGTTGATTTTTACACACAACTTATCTCAAAAACCTGTCAAAATTTACGAAAAAAAAAATGGTTGTAAAGTCGTTTGGACGATAGTTTTACGATATAGCGTCATAAAGAACCATTGATGAAAAATTGCATTTTTACATTTACTACATTACATAATAATTTTGTGTCACAAGCCGACGCTTGGGCCGATCGTCGCTTGATCCGCGCCACAGACCACAGTGACGGATCGGGAAAGGTGTTATTTAAAAACTATATGTACCTATAGTTGCCGGCAAACATCTTGAGCATGACCTTGAATGCAGAAGTGAATTTAGCGTCTCTTTATACCTACTATTTACAATTTAAGACTTTTACAATTTACACAGAAATTTACAACATCTTTTGTTGCTAGGTAATTAATTATGAAAGGCAAAAATAGTAATACCTAGGTAAGTAGTTCCTATCGGGAAGGGTATTAGGCAATGTAATGTATACTCTAAGGATGTTACAATATACTAGGTAACTAGGTAGGTATATCATAAAATTTTACGTAGAAATTTACAACTTCTTTTGTTGCCAGGTAAGTACCTAATTATGAAAGGCAAAAATAGTAATATATAGGTACCTACATGTACCTATTGTATTGTATACAGTAAGTATAATATAGTCATACTTACGTATGTACCTATTTTGTGACGCGCATAATTTCGCATAGGTACCGTTTTTGGATTCTTCCTTTAAGTACCTACCTACCTACCTTATGTTCGAGACCTTTTTGCCAAATTCAATGATTGTACGATTGTATTTCTGATGTCAACGGCAAGTACCTACTTACCTACCCCATGCCTAGATAGGTAAGGCTACAGGTTTTGATAAGGTCAAAGATCCTGTTTTTTCCCGTTCTTGTCAAAATTTCGGGAAATCCCCTCCTGCTTAATGCTCCTCTACACCCCAAGGACATAATAATACATACTTACATTACATACATACGCCACGCCTCTTTGCCACAGGGGTAGGCAGAAACTACTTTGTTCCACTTGTTATGATCCTGACATACTCTTGACATACATACACCTCTTTCACTTCATCGACATTCATCAATCTCTTCATACATAATAGGTAGGTAATACCTCTATGAATCCAGTTTTTTCCTTATCTCTAAATACCTATCCCGTGGGAATTTCAACAAATAGAGGTAGGTAGGTATGTGACCTTAGTCGCTTATTGTTATTTATTATAAACATACTAGGTACTAACCCTTTTTTTATTATTTGGAGGGAAAATGCAAGGCTTACTTAAGTGCTTGTAAAGTAACACTGGGTTTGTATTTTTTATTTTACATGAAACACATTAATTTTACATGTAATAAGATAAACAGATGTACAAAGGCGAACTTATCCCGTGTAGGGATCTCTTCCAGTTAACTTTCATTTGAAGTCCGAAATAAAACTTTTTTATTTTATTTGATTTAGTGCTCGCCTACACTTCATGTGCGTACCTATCTAGTTGGTCGATGAGTTGTAGGTACATTCTGCTTTTCACTTCGATTGCGAGGAAATTATGAGGCCACATTGCAAATGAATGTAGGTAGGTACTTACCTACAATCAAGTTACAAAGTTTTTGTTTTCAAATAATTTTGTTTCTATTATGGCTCATTAGTATTAAAATTGCCTAGTTTTATTAATTTAGTAACAATACGGATAATAAAAAAAGAAAAGAAACGAATTAAAATAAAAACTTTGTTTTATAAAAATCTAGTGTGGTGAAAATAATCTTTAAGTATGGTCAATGTGTCGAAGACCGTCTACGAGGCAAGACCGTCTGCTACACGCTATAATATGTACCTACTATGACGTAACTTTCGCACATTGATTCATTGATTCACAGCATTGACTTTATTCGAATTTTTAACTTCTAGCCTAGTTCTAGTTTTACGCATTATATTTTTTTTACATTACGTGCTATACTTACGTAATGAGTTTTTGTATGGATTCGTTATTTATAATAAATTACATATGATTCTTCAAACAACTTAATTGTTGACTGTTTTAATACAATATATAGACCGTGTTTTACACGTGAATTTTATTTTTAAAAATAATCGTAGCTTTAAAAAACGTTTGGAATCTCATCTCCCAGATATTAGAGATGTCACGAATATTCGGCTACTATTCGGTATTCGGCCCATTTTTTGGTATTCGGTATTCGGCCGAATAATAGGTACTATTCGGCCGAATACCGAATTATGAAAAAAAGACACATCATATTACTCAAGATTATATGTGTGCATTACCAAATTACAATACTTTAGTAAGTAAAATTGATCAGTGTTAAGTTGTGATGGATAAAAACAAGCTTTTTAGCATTTGTTGGTAGCAAACGATTATGCTTTTCGTCGCATACACGCTACTCCCAGGAGAAGAAAGATAAACTTTAGCAAATTTCGAGAGAATTGGGTATTGTTTTTCGTTTGCTGACCACCACTTGTAAGGATCAGCCTATAGACAAGCACGTATTTTGTGCCGAATATTCGGCCGCCGAATATTCGGTATTCGGTATTCGGCCAAATCACTATTCGTGGCAACTCTACCAGATATATGCCGACCTTGCCTCATAAATGAGAAAATGACGATAAATACGGATTGAAGCCTTATTTCAATTTGTTGAAAGCACATATTTCAATGTCTTAAACCGTTCTAAGTGATGAAGTTGTTACCTTGTGCGTCTTGCTTGCTTATCAAATCACTATCAGACGGACTTGCCTCAATCTCAAACAGCGAGGCAAGACCGTCTACATGTCGAGTTTTAAAAAAAGGCTTTTTTTAAGAAATTTTGATAAGCAGGCCATTATCAGTATTTCTAAAATAATAAATTAGTTAGGCAATATTTTTTTATGAAGCGGCAGTACTTACCAACCCAGGTTGTATTGTTTACCTAGTTTGGTTCGATGTTCGATCGAAGTTAATTTTAAATACCTATGTGAAGTCTTCGACACATGGACCTTATCTTAACTATAATAAATAGGAATAGATATTTCGAGTTTGTGTAACAGTCAAGTGCCACGCTTTTTTACTATAGGTACCTACTTACCTAATTGAATTATTGTTTTGTTAATAACTTATTTTTTATTGTAATCTTAACCAATCTAATTAGTTAGTCATAATTGATTATTGGACTTTCTAGCACTTGACTGTTACACAAATTCTATAGTAAGGTAATTAAAACATATTTTCTAATTTTTAGTTCGGTGGTTTTTAAAGCGTGTATTCTTAGGTTTTTTAAACTATAATTTGCTTTAGGTAAAGAAGACTAACAAATATCACGCTTAGAACGAAGTTATGTAGTTCATGTTTTATTACAGAGTTCCCATGGCCACCTTTTGTCGAGACAAATCCAACGAGCCCAATTTCGATGGGGTTGCGTCGTTTAGTTACAGAGTTCCCTTGGCCACCTTTCGTCTTCATCATCAGGCCCTGGACATCATCTAAGACTAAAGTCCTTTCTAAGACGAATCTAACGAGCCCAATTTCGATAGGGTTGCGTCGTTTAGTTACAGAGTTCCCTTGGCCACCTTTCGTCTTCATCATCAGGCCCTGGACATCATCTAAGACTAAAGTCCTTTCCAAGACAAATCTAACGAGCCCAATTTCGATAGGGTTGCGTCGTTTAGTTACAGAGTTCCCTTGGCCACCTCCCGTCTCCATCATCAGATCAGGTCCATGTCATAATCACTTTGCAATGTCATCAGATTTACGTATGCGTGCAAAATTTCAAGTTAATCGGACTTCTAGAAATAGGTGAAAATTACGTTGAAAGATTCCATTACATTGTATGTATACACACTTACCAAAGAATATAGGTACATAATTATATATACTACTAGCGACATGACACAACTCGAGCTAATCCCGGGAAATTGATACTCTGGAATAATAATAAAAAAGGACGCGCAACACTCTCTTCTGATTGGTCTGTTATGCGGCGCCAAATTTAAAACTAGCTAATCGGACAGACTCATTATAATGAGGTGGCTACATGCTGCTACATTATAAAACTTAGTGTTGCTATCATATTGAGCAATTTCGATTTATAAGGATTTAGCTGACCCGGCGAACTTTGTTCCGCCTTAAATTTGAAAAATTCCAGTGGTTTGGGCTGTGCTATCCCGCGGGAACTATGCCATTTTCCGGGATAAAAACTATCCTATGTCCTTTCCCGGGACTCAAACTATCTGTATACCAAATTTAAACTAAATCGGCTCAGCGGTTTAAGCGTGAAAAGGTAACAGACAGACAGACAGACAGACAGACAGAGTTACTTTCGCATTTGTAATATTAGTAAGGATTAGTAAGGATTATTACCGGCACACAATGTTCGCACGATATTATTATCCTTACCTATCCTTTGATGAGTTAAGGCTAAATAAACCAAGTCAATTAAAAATAATAAAAATAAAGTTTCTTTCAATATTAATACATTTTTATTATTATTTTCCTATCAACAAACTTCGTAAAAAGGGTGATTTCCTAATATGACGCGGGGAATTTACAAAACTGACTCTGGCAACACACGCTCGCTCGCTGGGCTGGGCTGGTCGCGACTCGCGTCGCTGTGCCATTAAAATTAAGTAATGGGAAGCAACGCGTCTCACTTGCTGTCTGTAAGCTATTTTCATCTTATTTATATCATATTGTGTGTCGATTCGTTGTTGAAACCATGTGTATCCTCATTACAGATAGTAACTGGTAGTTATCGCACCGAAAACTGGCAGATTATTGAACAAGACGTCCGCCTACTTGCCGTGTCTTATCCAACCTCGACATTGGCAGAATCATCAAAAAGTTGATGGAGCCACTTTTTCCTAAATTTAAATGAAATTTAATCTCACTTGCTTACCAATAAGTGTCGTTAAGTTAATTAAGTGTGTGAAATGGATGAAGACACATCGAATATTCTCCGAAGCTTGGGGTTAGAGTCCCTTATTCAGGTGTTCGATGGTAAGTAAGTACCTACTATATAGCTTTACATCAATAGTCTACGAATTTCATGCATTTTAAATTTTAACCCATACTTCATCATTTTACAAGTGTCTAGTACCATCAACATAACTAAGTAGGTCCAAAAACAATCGCCTCAAAATCGTAGCAAAATTTATGGAAACTGGGCGAGTGTTTTTGCTACCGAGTACATATTTTACGACCTACTTGGCCCCACAAAAGTTACAAGTGCTACAATTCGACATAATTGTCACATTTTTAGTACGTATAAAATTTTCATAACAAGAGCGTGATTATTCTGTAAAATAAATAATATAAAACCACAACATAAAGCAGTCGCCATATCCATATCTATAGAGTATTTCATGTAGGTAGCTGTGTGAAATCATTCCCCACAGCTAAAGTACTGAAATTCGGGAGGCTAACAACAGCTCATCTCATGATAAAAACTCAGTCATACTGAACATAATTATGTTCAGTACTTCAGGAAATTGACAATGTTTTCAAAATCAGTCATCGTGCGCCTATTGTGAATATCAGGTGGTTTTATTTTTTCAAAAAGTTCAATGAACTTAAAGGATTTGATGCTTACAACCTGTATTTTATTTTCAGATAACAGAATTGACAAAGAAACTCTTCCTTCTCGCAGAATCTGAACTCAAAGAACTCATACCAAAAGTTGGGCCCCGTCTTAAGTTAAAAAAATATTTGAAATCTGCCGTGCAGCCGCCGGAGAAGAAGGATTTACATGATGCCACTGTTAGATCTGATGATGAAAGGGTGAGTTGCATTACATTGCATATCAATTATCTGCAGTTAGGTATGGAACTAACAAAGCTGAAAGTGATCATCATTTGTAATTAATAGTCATGTTAATTAGAGCTTCATCTCTGTTGTATGCCTACACGTCCCACTGCTGGGCACAGGCCTCCTCTCAGAATAAGAGGGCTTGGTGGGCCCACGGGGGCCCAGTGTGGATTGGGAATTTTATCCTTACTAATATTATAAATGCGAAAGTAACTCTGTCTGTCTGTCTGTCTGTCTGTTACCTTTTCACGCTTAAACCGCTGGGCCGATTTAGTTGAAATTTGGTATACAGATAGTTTGAGTCCCGGGAAAGAACATAGGATAGTTTTTATCCTGGAAAATTGCATAGTTCCCGCGGGATAGCACAGCCTTAACCACTGGAATTTTTCAAATTTAAGGCGGAACAAATTTCCTATAAAAAGCAATTAGAGTACGGAATTGGCAGATTGTTGGTTGTTGTATTGTATTGTCCTTATAATATTTTTTTTTTCCAGATTTTACATTGTGATAGCGATTTTGATGCAGACAATAATTTTGTAGTTGCCGCTGGTAAGGGCACTGCAGATGAATGCCCAAGGAATAACGTGAGTTGGATATTATATATCTGGTTTAAATTAAATTTAAAGGTTTTACATATTGACAGTGTACGGTATTTTCGTAAAATAGTTTTTTCTGAGTGGTGATTTGTACCATTCTCATATTTTGCCATTTTATTTTTTCATTTTATTTATTATACAAAATACAAAAAATATTTTACGATTTCTTTGTTTACAATGAATGACTTGCGTCAACTTTTAATTTCTTTTTTATTGGGCTCTATTACGAACGACTGTACCGAATTGGATAATTCTTTTTTAGTTGTGTTTGTTACTGTTCGGACAGTTTGTATAAAATAAAATTTTGAAAAGAAAAAAAAATGCAGCAGGGCGAACCCCGGACAACAGCTAGTATTATTTATAGCTGTTACCCATGAGCCCGTGACTTCTGTGCAGAGTGCACCCGAAGGAAATTTTGCAATACTTACATATTTATACAGACACTAATAAGATTTATAGCATTTTTACCCGACTACGGCATAGCTAAAGGAGGGTTATGATTTTGACAGGCTATGTAATGTGCTTTCCTTTTTGTAAACTGTTCCTTTCTGTACCAAGTTAGCTGGAAGAGATCCCTTCTTAGGGAGAAGTTCGCCTTTGTACTATTTTCTGTGTACTTGTTTTTTTTTTATGAATAGGAAGGCAAACGAGCAAGTGGGTCACCAGATGGTAAGTGATCACCACTGCCCATAGACACCCGCAACCCCGGAGGGATTGCAGATGCGTTGCCAACCTAGAGGACTAAGATGCAATGCCTCTTGTGCCCGTAATTTCCCCGGCTGTCTTACTCTCCACACCGGAACACAGCAGTGCAAGCACTGCTACTTAGCGGCAGGATTAGCGAGTAAGATGGTGGTAGCGATCCGGACGGACCTTGTTCAAGGCCCTACCACCCGCAAAAGAGTTTTTTTTTAAGTGCAATAAGGAGTTTACGTACATACATACATACATGTATGTATGTTCATCTGATCCCTCATAGCTCCTAAGCTACTTATCAGAACTGGACACTGAGGTATCGTTAGAAGCGTCTTGATCGTCCGCTGGTGGCTTGATAGGTTATAATATTTGACGTGACACTAAATCTATCGCCTTCTAGCGGGCATAAAGTACTCTGTTAATTAAAAAAAATGAGATAAATATACCGTGTTTGGTGTCATTGGAAAGGGCGTTACTTGTACATTTCAAAAATATAAGCATTTCATTCATATTTCATGCGCAGTACATTGAAACACCAAAAGCGTTTAAATAATTAAAACTAAAACCGGGGAGTGCGAATTTGACATTATTTTTTGTATCCAAGATGGCTTGATGATGGTTAACATGATATTTCCTCACATTGATTGAGAAAAGCACTGTACAATCCTTGGCCGGAACAGAGATTGCCGGACTCTCGTTTTATCCCGAACTTGTCCGGCAAACCTTTACTTCACGGCCTCTGCAGTAATGTACTTAGTATATTATATATATTTTTTTATTTGTTGATCAATAATATAATACGTATATCAATAATATACTACAAAACGGCCTCTGCAGTAATGTGCTTAGTATATTTGTATTTGATGATCAATAATATAATATGTTTGTTTATCAATAATATACATACTACAAAACGAACTTCTTTCCAACCGAGTGTTCCACAATACTCACGCGTTTGTTATTTTGGAATTAATGTTTTTTTTTAACATAGGTATGCGAATAATGAAAATAATGCCAACTAACATAGTTGTTTTTTTTGTTGCAGGTATTCAAAATACTAAGTGTAATTTTTTTAGGTTTTTTGGTAGTTTGAATATGTAGTTAGAACGGTATTTCTAGATTAGTTACTTCATATTTGGATGACCCAAGCCAGCTGATTTTGTAAGTAGTTGCTTTACCAAATTATTTTATATCCAGGTTGATCCAGGATTGAAAAGTAGGGATGCAACGATTTGGCTATTACGATACCGATACATACGAATGAGTTAGCGTAATAGCGAATACGATAACGAATGCATTACGATCACGCCGTCACGCCTCTTTCCCACAGGGGTAGGCAGAGACTACTTTATTCCACTTGCTACGATCCTGACATACCTATTTCTTTCGCTTCATCCACAGTCATCAATCTCTTCATACATGTTCGTCGGTTTCGGGTACTCCTGACCTGACCTTTTTCCAAAACGTCTCCTATTTGGTCTCGGAACGTCCGTCTAGGCCTTAGGTATTGTTGCATACCTACTAAAAAGGAAACGGGTAGCTTTTTGACTTGTTGATTTGGTATTGGCACGCTCGCAGTAATGAAATTTGATATTAATTGAAAATTAGGGTACGTATTCAAATACATAGTTTAAAATGTATAATGGGTTCAAATACATAATTTTATAATATATATAATGCGATTTTCTCAGAAAGTTACAAATTAACAGGATTGTTATAAAACAAACCTAACCTAACCTAAACCAATCTATAGATTACGATATCAAAAAAGTTAATTTAGCTAATAGTTTTACAGAAAATTGCGTTATATATTTTGAGCCATTATGTATTTTAACCCATTATACATTTTAAACTTTATATATTCTGGTCCGCACCCTGAAAATTAAAACGAAATTAAAAGGAATTTAGATCCTTAGCTCAATTCAGAAACAGTAATCCCATGCATCCCTTTTTATTAGTCGCATAACGAATAGCGCATAGAGAAGTGTGGTACAAGCTCTACAGGGGCTTTTACGCGGTATGGTACCGCATCGCGCTTTGCAGGGAGTACTTATTGCAGTGCATCTGGATGGACGAAGACATCCAGCGTACCGACCGATACCGCATCGACAAGTTAGGAAGGGGGCTCATTTTGAAAAAAAAAGACAAATTTTAGCTATGTGCAGTAAAGTTTAATAAAACACTTTGTTACGCTTATACTCCATTTGTTTAGGTACTCGAGAAAAATGTAAACAATGTTGACATGTCTTTTTATTGAAATATAATTCTCACTTCAAAAATATTAATCTTTACACTTAACAATTTACCTAATTATGAAATAACAATTTCCTTTCATAATTAATTTTAATAGATTTTTAAAGAGTATATTTAAATAAAAAGACATGTGAAGATTACTTACCTTGAATTATTTTTATAGGTACTGTTTGTGTTCACTTTTAGGAAAGCCTAGATGGACGAGCTATTTTAAAGGAAGGAGAAGTTGATAAGGGGCTGCTAAAAGAGGGATCTCGACGCAGAATTGCACAGTTGATTATTCACCACATGCTGGAGAATAATCCAGCAAAACAAATCCGTAGCGAAGAATTTTCAAGAATAGCCACGGAGATAGTAGAAATATTTCCAAAGGAAAGTGTGCTGGTCTTTTATTCCGCCTATGTATCTGCTGTAGATATTATAGCAAAGAAGAACGCAAGTGGCAAGTTGTATGAATCATACATCAATCGTAGACGTAAACTACGGGAAAAGGGAGAACTCGCCGGTCGTCGCCGGTCCGCCAGTTGCTCGATTTCCCGGTCATCTTCCACAACTATCACTTCCTCACCGACAGCATCACTGACAGTTGGCGATATCGAGGACGATGGTAAGCAAACTAAGCAAGCACAGTCAAGACAGACTGTGCATTCAAGCTGCAATCTGCTGCTGCTGTTAGAACTGCACGTCGTTAGCAAATGCAGTTATATCATGTGTTATGTTTTTTCTTGTGTTTTATGTACAATAAAGAGTTATACATACATACATACATACATATCAATAGCACAAAACCTGCTTGCAAACTGCAGTTTTGCAGCCAGATTGCATTTCAAATGCGGGCTGTCTATGTGAATCTACTCGTTTTTGTGTAAGAGGGCTCTCAAAAATGGGCTTCTCTAGGAGTTTTTCGTTTTAGTATCAGCGTCTTCAGCATGACAGTTTAACTAACTATATCAATCTTATTTGCAGACGACAACACCTCAAGTGAAGAAAATTTAATTTGGTTAAGAAACAATGTTGACCCCTGGAGAACCGTGGAAGACAAATGGAGAGAAACTGTAGACTGCCGCTATAAATTGCTTCAGTCTGGAAAAATAACCATAGCTGATTACTTTAAGGAGTTTCCCGCATTACAACAACCAGAGGGATATACATTGGTAAATATTTAGCACCTACTACTTACAGTGCGTTTTTCTTATCACACGGTCTTGGCACACTGATTTCTAAAATGAAACCCAGCTGTGTGGAATACAACGGCTATTTCAATTATTGATGGTTCAGTCACCGTTTGTCGTTTTGAGCAGTGTGTTACTTTTGAAATGTTTTTTTTTCTTTATCTGTTAAAAAACTATTTAGTTTCACGAATAATATTTAAGTGTCTTATCCCCATATGAATAAACAACGGAGTAAACCCGGTGTAACTAAACCATGTTTTGTCCGTGTCTGGCAAAACCATATGTCATACATAGTGACAGATAAAGATACAACATGGTTTAGTTACACCGGTTTTACTCCGTGTTTATTATAAACTAGCTGTTGCCCGCAACTTCGTCTGCACGGAATTCGTTTATCACTATCAGCTGTCTCGGCCCGATCGGTTTAAAATTGACAAAGTTTCATACAAACTTTCATCCCCTATTTTATCCCCTTGGGGGTAGAATTGATCGAAATCCTTTCTTAGCGGATGCCTACGTCATAATCATAACATCTACCTGCATGCCAAATTTGGGCTGTGCGTTGATAGATCACTATGTCAGTCAGTCAGTCAATCAGTCACCTTTGAGTTATATATATTTAGAAGTAGTCATAAAAAAAAACGTCAAAAATGAAATTTTAGCAAGAAAATTTTCTCTAGTAGTAATTTTGTTTATCTGTGATTATGCTCATTTTATTTTATTTTTATTTTAGAGGATGACCCAGAGACGACTACAAATATCGCGCTAATGCTGCTAGCATATGTGGTAAATATTTCTCCAGCTCGGCGACTAAAAGGCAAGCAGCAGCCCTGGAAACCATCTCGTGCGGAAATTTGTGATGGATTTATACAGGTAGTCGCGTCAGAAGCTAACGTTACCGAAACTATTGTAACCAAAAGAGAAAAATTTCAAAGGCTAGGTCGTACATTGCAGCCGTTTATTATTAATGTTGGAAAGAATATAGTCGAAACAAACGCAGTTTATATTGTGGTAAACGACACAGTCTATAAATTCAATAAACTGGTAACGGCAGTAGACTGTGCTTTTAAAATTTATCAAGCAAGTGGTGCATGCTACTCCGAAGAAGCAACTGATGTATGGTTGTTTTTGCAACTGGGATTTTACAATATAAAAACGAAATATGACAGACATACGCAAGCCGTGAATACACTTTTGACTGATTTAGGTGTTTTGTCGCAACATAATTTTGAGTAATCAAGAAACCGTTTAATCCTATTATTTTTTATGTCCTCCAAAATGTTTACTTGCTATTATTGTAAGAAAAATGACTTTGCAAGTCCGACGATGCTAGTAAAACATATACAATTAAGTTGCAAATCAACTAAAAACATTTCAGACTTTCGACGTGGTGAACAAAATTGCTATCGTTATTATTTTTGTTTACAATCTTTTACTGGACAAAGAGATTATTTCATTTTTGTATTAAATGTAGTGGACCCCAGCTACGGCTGCTGTCCGATCCCAAGAGGTTTCTCTCGTAGGGCTGCATTTTTTTCTCTAGAAAACATATGACCAATTAAATAATAAAAGTTAATTATTAGAACACGCACCGGAAATATAGTCCTGCACAGCAAATTTCACATACTTTTTTAACTTAAGACTGGGCCCAACTTTTGGTATGAGTTCTTTGAGTTCAGTTTCGCCAAGAAGGAACAGAGCTTCTTTGTCAATGCTATTATAAATACAAATAGTTTATCTGTTATTTGTTTTGTATTTGCATGCAAGGTCTAATGTTGATTATTTGTTTGCCTTCTGGCTAGGGAGCAAGACTAATATTTAGGATATTTAACAGTTTAAGGGCCAGTTTCACCACTCATTGTTACATTTTATGTGACAGATAAATATGAAGCCGTCTCTGTTTATTCAGACAAAACAAAGCACATTTATCTGTCACATCAATTTTAACAATGAGTGGTTAAACAGGCCCTTAAAGTCGAACCTCTCATTGGACCCCGCATTCTACACACCTGTAGTCATTCATTACTAAAACAACCCCTGTATGTGTCGAGTCAATGTCAATGTAGTGGACCCCAGCTACGGCTGCTGTCCGATCCCAAGAGGTTTGTCACTCGTAGGGCTACACTTTTTCTCTAGACAGCATCAGATCAAATCAAATCAGACCAAACCAAATATTTTATTGAATCGGGCGTTACTTTGCGGAGGTCCATTTCAATGAACAAAAATATTTACCTTGCTACTCCGCTACTCACGTGCAAGATAACTAAGCCTGTGCGAAATATATATGTTTTTTTATGCAATCCTTCCCTCGACTACTGCCACATAAAACACATAAATCTCAGAAACTTAATTATCCATTACACCACATAAACACTGACGCGTTGACGTGAGTAGCGGAGTAGCAAGGTAAATATTTTTAACCTTAATTTAACCGTAACCGTATTTGTAACCGTAATTGAAATCAACCCAAATCAAAAATACTTTATTTCAGATAAACATCTATATCGGGTTAGTTACAGTAAAATTTTATATCTTTGTTTAAGTATAAGCACTTATGTATGTATGTATGTAAACTCTTTATTGTGCAAAATAAACAAGACAAAATACAATTGACAAACACTGCGATACATGCACAAAGGCGGACTTATCCCTTTAAGGGATCTCTTCCAGTCAACTTAACTCCAGTTAACTTCCAGTTAACTTATTTATATAAATTGGAAATATTTCCCCTATCTCTTTGGCTATTGTTTCGAGACATTTGTAAGCTATTACGATAATTGTTGTTCTTTATAATCGTGGATGAATATTTATGGTGTCAATTTCAGTTGACGTCCATTGTAGTTGTAAATATACTGGATAAGTACTTATGCTACTGGATTTATGCTGTGGATTGTAAATATTTTAAGAATTAAAATTCTTGATTCATTTGATAGTACCTGGAAATAAATACTTTTTTATTCTTAACTTTGTTTTATTATTTAAATATGTTTTTCTACATAATTAATTATGATAACTATCTGTTCATATAGGTGCTGTACTGGAGCAGGAAAGTACAAGTGCGGGTGCAGTGAAGCATAGTCATAGTAATGTTCTGTACTGCTGTTGCGCAACACAGGTACTATACTCAGGCAAGTACAGTTAAGTTTGTTGTTTCATTGTTTGTACTTTTGTTGCTACAGGTGCTATACCGGCGTGGACAGTTAAGCATAGTGTATAATTACTTTATACGTATCTACTGCTGTAACATAGGTACATAGGGTCTACAGTGGAAGCATGGTCTGTCAGTAATAGTTTGTATTGCTGTTGCACATGTACCACACTCTTGCTCCAGTTAAATCGTGGTTCGCCATATTATAATCGCGCCAAAAAATACAATCAAGGAAAATGATTCGCCTAGGCTGTACAACTTAGGTACAGCCTAGGTTGTACAACCACAAAACCCTGTCGCTATTGCGACATTTGCCTGTCATTACAGGCCACATCACTCAAAGTTCAGTGATGTGGCGTTTTATACGACCCTATCTATAGTGTCAGGGTTCTATGATGATAGGCAAATCAATTTCCTTAACTGTATGGATCGGTGCGGTTATAATAAGATGGCACCATGCTTTAATGTGGTCGCACCTGTAAAGTACCCGTGCTACAGCAGTACAAAAGTATGCTGGGACATGCTTTACTGTTCGCGCACCTGTATCGTACTAGTGCTACAGCAGTATAAACGTATGCTGCAACATGCTTTACTGTGCGCGCACCTGTATAGTACCTGTTCTGCCCCAGTACAAACGTATGCTGCGACATGCTTTACTGTGCCCGCACCTGTATAGTACCTGTTCTGCCCCAGTACAAACGTATGCTGCAACATGCTTTACTGTGCCCGCACCTGTATAGTACCTGTTCTACCCCAGTACAAACGTATGCTGCAACATGCTTTACTGTGCCCGTTACTGTCCAGTAACGGTGCCGCCACATTACAGACGTATGCTGCAACATGCTTTACTGTGCCCGTTACTGTCCAGTAACGGTGCCGCCACATTACAGACGTATGCTGCAACATGCTTTACTGTGCCCGTTACTGTCCAGTAACGGTGCCGCCACATTACAGACGTATGCTGCAACATGCTTTACTGTGCCCGTTACTGTCCAATAACAGTGCTGCCGCATTACAGACGTATGCTGCAACATGCTTTACTGTGCCCGTTACTGTCCAGTAACGGTGCCGCCACATTACAGACGTATGCTGCAACATGCTTTACTGTGCCCGTTACTGTCCAGTAACAGTGCTGCCGCATTACAGACGTATGCTGCAACATGCTTTACTGTGCCCGTTACTGTCCAGTAACAGTGCTGCCGCATTACAGACGTATGCTGCAACATGCTTTACTGTGCCCGTTACTGTCCAGTAACGGTGCTGCCGCATTACAGACGTATGCTGCAACATGCTTTACTGTGCCCGTTACTGTCCAGTAACGGTGCCGCCACATTACAGACGTATGCTGCAACATGCTTTACTGTGCCCGTTACTGTCCAGTAACGGTGCTGCCGCATTACAGACGTATGCTGCAACATGCTTTACTGTGCCCGTTACTGTCCAGTAACGGTGCTGCCGCATTACAGACGTATGCTGCAACATGCTTTACTGTGCCCGTTACTGTCCAGTAACGGTGCCGCCACATTACAGACGTATGCTGCAACATGCTTTACTGTGCCCGTTACTGTCCAGTAACGGTGCTGCCGCATTACAGACGTATGCTGCAACATGCTTTACTGTGCCCGTTACTGTCCAGTAACAGTGCTGCCGCATTACAGACGTATGCTGCAACATGCTTTACTGTGCCCGTTACTGTCCAGTAACGGTGCCGCCACATTACAGACGTATGCTGCAACATGCTTTACTGTGCCCGTTACTGTCCAGTAACGGTGCCGCCACATTACAGACGTATGCTGCAACATGCTTTACTGTGCCCGTTACTGTCCAGTAACAGTGCTGCCGCATTACAGACGTATGCTGCAACATGCTTTACTGTGCCCGTTACTGTCCAGTAACAGTGCTGCCGCATTACAGACGTATGCTGCAACATGCTTTACTGTGCCCGTTACTGTCCAGTAACGGTGCCGCCACATTACAGACGTATGCTGCAACATGCTTTACTGTGCCCGTTACTGTCCAGTAACGGTGCCGCCACATTACAGACGTATGCTGCAACATGCTTTACTGTGCCCGCACCTGTCCAGTAACAGTGCTGCCGCATTACAGACGTATGCTGCAACATGCTTTACTGTGCCCGTTACTGTCCAGTAACAGTGCTGCCGCATTACAGACGTATGCTGCAACATGCTTTACTGTGCCCGTTACTGTCCAGTAACGTTGCCGCCACATTACAGACGTATGCTGCAACATGCTTTACTGTGCCCGTTACTGTCCAGTAACGTTGCCGCCACATTACAGACGTATGCTGCAACATGCTTTACTGTGCCCGTTACTGTCCAGTAACAGTGCTGCCGCATTAGAGACGTATGCTGCAACATGCTTTACTGTGCCCGTTACTGTCCAGTAACAGTGCTGCCGCATTACAGACGTATGCTGCAACATGCTTTACTGTGCCCGTTACTGTCCAGTAACGGTGCCGCCACATTACAGACGTATGCTGCAACATGCTTTACTGTGCCCGTTACTGTCCAGTAACGGTGCCGCCACATTACAGACGTATGCTGCAACATGCTTTACTGTGCCCGTTACTGTCCAGTACCAGTGCGGCCGCATTACAGACGTATGCTGCAACTTGGTTTACATGTACCCACTCCTGTATAATAATGTAAAACAGATTTAATTTGCATACTCATTACCTGTACGTAGGCGGATGCGAACTACGTACGTAAGTAGCTGGGAAAGCCACTCGTAAGTAATGGGCCCGCTACATGAAGCGGGTAATGAGGCCGACTACGTATGACAACTACATTACGCGGCATGTAGCGGGCACAAAGCGTAATAGTGGAATCCTAGCTACGTACGGCACTGTTGAAACCTACGTAATACGTAGCCCGTTTTTCTCAGTGTAGCAGAGGCGTAAGCACAATATATTTCGTATTGTGGTACTTTTTGGAGAAAAGCCTTTGATAGCGTAATGAAAATAACCAATGAGGTGACTCGGTTGTCTAGGCAGAGAAATTACACGATACAGTGCCTCCCAAAGCTAATTCGTAGGTTGTCCGTCAGATCTTCAGTGCACGCCATATGTATTAGCCATCTCTGTTTAGTCTACCCTCATCCTTTATCAGAAAGGAATAGCTAATGCGATTGTGATTCCAGGTGCGTTAAGCAGTATGGCTTCAGACATTGGTCAACTGTCGATGTTGTGGATTGTCATACCTACTAAAGTAGGTACCTACTTTAATACAGATATTATTTATGTTCATCAAATGATGTACTTAATCAACCTTCTTTTGGAAAAAAGTATGACCCATTTGCAATAGTATTATGCAGGTCTGTTAAATATAAACTTAGAATTAGATTCAACAGGGTAACATTAAGTTTAATAACCAGTTATTTTACTAATAAACTCTCTTCAGCCTCTATAACCATAATGTAGTATTTTCAACTTTGGCCCACTACTTTTTGCCACAGAATTACCAGAGCTCTGTCCCAAATATGTATCAGGTCA